>CM055277.1:38151812-39351812 GCA_029237695.1 Conchocele bisecta
GCACCTGCCGCAGCAACCCTAGACTGGCAGTCATCTACCACATACGTGGAATCTGATTCAACAGAACTGTACTGTATCGTTCCAAATAGTATATGTACTGCCGAAGCTAGTACTACATGTAGAAGCCCTATACAACCGTCTCCTACGACGAACAGGAGAACGAGATCTAGATGAACCTGTTCCAAAACCTGAGAATGACCTCGAGGAAAAGGAAGAACAAGATCTAAATCTCCGAACCCGAAATCGAAGAGCTAACCCAATCCTGACCTACGACGAGATCGACTCCTCGACTTACGTGAACACGTATAACGAAGACCAACCGAAGACAAGAACGTCTTCTACGGAAGCAGCAGGCTGTCCAAGGAGAGTCGGTGGTGCCGGTGCCAGGTTTTTGACCGGTGCCCGGTAGCCTAACCGGTGCCCGGTGACATAATGCCCGGTGCCCGGTGACATAACCGGTGCCCGGTGCCCGGTGCCCGGTGCCCGGTGACTAACCGGTGCCCGGTGCCCGGTGACATAACGTGTGCCCGTGCCCGGCGTGCCCGTGACATAACCGGTGCCCGGTGCCCGGTGCCCGGTGCCCGGTGCCCGGTGCCCGGTACCGGGCGCCTCTACTGAGAGAGGCTGGGTCAGCTTCAAACCGGGTGATATAGTATCAAGAACCGCCGAAAACACCCCTGTGATAGGTATAGCCCTCTGCGAACCGGGTGATAGAGATCAGGCACCGGCCCCAGCAGCCCGGTATCCCCTGTATGGATCACCGGCCTATCACTTAACACAACCTCCGAAACCTCGGACGGTACCACTGCTCCCAAGAGCTGAGACTCGGACACAGACTTCTACAGACGTGAGGTATGGGACCTTCTAGACCCAGCCTTGCCCCACGTCGAATCCGTCCAACGGACGGACAAATCACATGGCCTCTCTTTGCAACACCCGCAACAGGCAAAGCACCTGTCCGTATGGGTATCCCAAGGAGAAGTCATGTGTCCACACGCGCGCGTGATTGCGGCATTCTAACAAGTATTGTATAACAAAACCTGATAGAAGAAACGCAAAAACGCTACAAAAAATGTGTCACGGGAGCGAATCCACTTGGGACGAACCCGTTAGGGTACGAATCGCGTACACGCGAAAATATGTGACACAAAGTAAAACACCGTGAAAAACCCCAAAAAATGCAATGGAGAATAATCACGTAACACACAAGAGTGATAATAATATGTATTGAACGAAATATAATGACAAATACGGCACAATACACGGCAGAAATTCAAAATAAGCACGAAATAAAGAGAGAGACAAATATACCTGCACTCTTGATAGCGTCCTAAAATAATAGGAGGAGTTTAAATAGCGGACTAGCCAATTGGCTGTGGGTAGAGCGGAATGGTCTATGGTGGGTTATTTGAGTGATTAGAGTAGGCAGATTTTTATTATTAGGACGATTTCATAGCAACCTATCAGTTTGCAACCATTCAGGTTAGTTTGAAGACATAAAAATCATTTTCCCATGGAAGCCATCTTTTCTCTTGTTGTTGTTCAACATTCAACATAACGAAATGAAGCTTTCAAATTTACAAGATATACATGTAAATGTCAGATACACAAATTGACACGGTAAAATAACCAATTTCTGCATGTGTATGTTCTTTGTTAATAATTTAATACAGTTTTATATCGCTAACATATCAAACACGTCGGATAACCGATTGCAAAAATCACTCTTCCATGTGTTACATTAAAGAGATGGGGTTAAATTTCTACCCTCGCGAGCGGTATGGAGCGGGGTAGCAATTTTGTTTCTACCCTCATACTACCTCGGCTAAGGCAATGAATCATGATTATTTAAATCCATGGACATTGTAAATGTACTTCAAAGATGGTTTGAAAATGCAGGAATTTGGTGATTCTTTACAGTCAAATATCACAGCTGACAAACACATGACAGCTACCTTTATAATGTGGCAGTGCCTTTAGCAGAAACTTTTTGTTTTATGTTCATGTACTTTTAATTTGCCTAGCGAGTTCCACATTATGCAGGTAATGAACATGTATGTAGTATGAAATATTGCAGCTGATTTAAGGACCCGTTCTATAAATGATCACCGTCTGATTCAAAGATAATTGCTTTGTGCATGTGATAGAATATTCTACGGTTTGACAATTTTATTTGGTTTACTGTCATATTATTTGTTAAATGTGTCAAAACGCACGAAGTGGTGAAACTACGATGGCTTGTACATACAAAGATGGCGGAGATGGTAACTCAATGTACCATATACTACACAGTAACAAGACAATATTTACATATCTTATATTCATATATCACATCACTCTTATGAAGCAATTATCATTGAAGCTGAGTGTATTTACATGTATCTATGACCTACATGTACTACCTGAAATGGTTAAAGCTGGGGTCCCACATGCCAGGTTATAATATAGCGAGACAGATAGTGTTGTACCCGTATACCGGTATTCTGTAAATATGACATTTTCTGGTAAAATAAACATCCATTCACCATTACCCCACGTATTGATTGGCATTATTATACATTTTATATCAGACGTAAATTTCTGCACAGATATCAGGGGCGATAACCGTGTTTCCTTAAAATGTTAACGGACATTACTATTTATTCTCTGTATTTATTTTTTGATGTGCAATGATCACACTTTCTGTCGAAATTATTAATTTTTCAGGTGACACATTTAATTAGTATAAATAATTAAAAAATATAATTCCTCATTTTCATATGAAAATAGCCTGATACCACCGCGAGTCACTATCACTAAGTCTAAAATAAATAATATTAAATGATTATATCTGTATAGCGGGGACTTGTAATTTTTAGAACTGGTTGAATAGTGACACAATTATACACTTATTTAATTCCTATAAAAAACATTTTGTGCCTACTAAGTGGTCGTGTACCTTTAAACTACAATAACTGGGGGCTTGCTATTTGGTATGTAGCTTCTTTATGGTGTGTTTGTTTGGTGGGGTTTAGTACTAAATCCCATATATTACCTGTACAAGTACATGTTCAAGTACATGTACAAATTGGGGGGAAAATTCCAAAATCAGAACCGAATATTTACAATAACAAAACTATATATTCAGCCCTGAAATCAGAATAATCCTGATTTGATGCCAGGTCCTCACCACAATAGAATCATTTGGCTCCTCCCAAAAGCAGTAGGATCAGTAATAATGTTACTACATGTACTTTTATAATGGTCAATAATCCAATTCAACTCCCAGGTAACTAAAGAGCCTAAGATAAAAACGTACCAGAGGGCCAAACCAGGCAAATCGTGATTCCTATAAGGAGGAACCCATACCGTTAATTTACGCCGTTGTCTTTATGGTGTGCAGATGCGCAAAGTGAATTTCTATTTTTCATTTGACACTGGGCCATGGATTATTTTCCACATTTTGGAATAGTGACACAATTATACACTTATTTAATTCCTATTAAGAACAATTTGTGCCTCCTGAGTGGGCATGTACCTTTAACGGCAAACAATTTTCTTATTTAGTAAAATATTGCATGTTTTTTCTTCATTTTCAGATGACAAAATCCGTATTTTAGACATGGTTAGAAAACCTGATATTTTGTCCATGTAAAGTACATTCATATCTGCAACTGCTAGCTAAATGTGTGCTCCAAAATGCCATGGGGTCAACTAGCTATGGGCGCGATGATTTCAAAGGCCTCACATTTTAGTAATTTACATGCCCGACTGGCAACAACTGTAGCCGCGACTGCACGTACAGCATGATATTATTAATTACAATCATTATTTTTTTGACTTCCCCTTCATCCAAATGTCGTACAAATCGTCGTCACTGACATTTATAAAAGAATGGTGTATAAATAATCAAATTAGTAATGTTGCATACACGTTACACATGTTACTACACTGCGATTCACCGATGAAGAAGAAAACATTTAGCATCATTATCACTAAGCTAATCCCCTCACTGGCACGGTAGCCTCCCATTATAACAAGAATTCCACCACTGTAGCGTTGTCGCGCCTGTCGAAGCATTTGACCATAACATGATCATGGGCATGTTGCTAAAGTAAGCATCACATAAAACATCAGAGAAGTGCATGCTTAAAACAGGTAAAAGGTAAAAAGAATTTGGCTAATTGCACAACCATGTGAAGGTCAAAAAGGGCAAGGTCATGTTAATGACGGCATGAATGTATTTCAAATACTTACATCTATCAAGTGTCCAAATATTGAAGCAATACATCATGTACTATTAATATTATATGATGAAGAAATTTGTACAAACTTTTGGACACAAAAAATGGGAAGGAAAAAAGGTCAAGGTCATGTTAATTGTGGCAACAGTGTGTTCCAAATGCTCACATGTATCAAGTGTCCATTGAAGCAATGTGTCAAGTAATATTAAAGTTATATCATGATGAATAAACTTGTACAAACTTTTTGACTGAAAAATAGCTAAGTGTTTCCGCAAAAATGTGAAGGTCATGTTAATGGCAGCACGAGTGTGTTTCAAATGCTCACATATATCAAGTGTCTAAATATTGAAGCAATCCATCAAGTAATATTAAAGTTATACCATGATGAAGAAGCTTGTACAAACTTTTTGACACAAAAAAATGGCTTAAGTGTTTTCGCAAAAATGTGAAGGTAAAAACGATCAAGGTCATGTTAATGGCGGCATGAGTATGTTCCAAATGCACATGTGTATCAAGTTTTCCAAATATTGAAGCAATCTGTCAAGTAATATTAAAGTTATACCATGTTTGTTTTGTCTATTGGTGTTTAACAGCTATGTTGTAAGGTCATTTAAGGCCGGGCCAACAGGTTCAATCCCGCATTTAACCTGCTGGGGGGGGGGGGGGGGGGGGGATTCCAAAATCAGAACAGAATATTTACATCGAGAAAAAAATATATTCAGCCCTGAAATTAGAATAACCTGACCTAGCTGGTGCCAGGTCCATATACCGCACCAAAGTCACTTGGCCCCTTCCCCTATCAAAAAGTAATACCAGTAGGATTACTCTTAAATGTATAAGGGGTATAACCAGATTCAACTGTCATACAAAATACCAAAGACGTATGTGAGGGTAAAACCAGCTCTCCAGCAGGATGAACCCCGATCGTTAAATTTAATAAATTACCCATCGATACCTCCCACCTGCCACCCACTAAAGTTATATACCATGATGAAGCAGCTTGTACCGGTACAAACTTTTTGACACAAAAAATAGCTGTTTCCGCAAAAATGTGAAGATAAAAACAGTCAATATCATGTTCCAAATGCTCACATATGTCAAGTGTCCAAATATTGAAGCAATAAAGTTATACCATGATGACGAAGCTTGTACAATCTTTTTTACATTCGGACGACGACAGAAAAAGCGCGACTATATATAGTCGTGATTTCAAAGCAGGAGCGACAAAAAATGGCTATGTGTTTCCACAACCACGTGAAGGCTAAAAATGTCAAGTTCATATTAATGGCAGCATGAGCCTGTTCCAAATGCTTACATGAATCAAGTGTCCAAATATTGAAGCAATCCATTAAGTAATATTAATGTTATACAATGAAAAAGAAACTTGTACAAACTTTTTAACGTACAATATGGCTAAGTGTTTCCGCAAACATGTGAACATAAAAAAGGTCAAGGTCATATTAATGGCGGCATGAGTGTGTTCCAAATGCTCACATTTATCAAGTGTCCAAATATTGAAGCGATCAGTCAAGTAATATTAAAGTTATACCTTGTACAAACTTTTTGACTAAAACAAATGGCTAAGTGTTTCCGCAAAAATGTGAAGGTAACAAAGGTGAGGTCATGTTAATGGCGACACGAGTGTGTTCCAAATGCTCACATGTATCAAGTGTCCAACTACCGTATTGAAGCAATCCGTCAAGTACTATTAAAGTTATACGATGATGACAAATCTGCTACAAACTTTTTGACATTTCGGACAACGATGACGACGGAAAAAGCGGCGACTATAGTCGCGCCATCTAAAGCAGGCGCGACAAAAATAGCCGCCATGGAGAGATAGATAAGTCATCAGAAATTTTTGACAATCAATAAGCTTCTTTGTCTTGCCATGATAAACATGTCTACCAAATTTGGTTACGATCGGTCAAGTGGAAATTTATTTATTGCGTGGACTAGGATACAGAATGTGAAAATTAAACATGGCGGCCAAGAGGAGATAAGTCATAAAAAAATTGTCAAAATCAATAGGCTTCTTCGTCTCGCCGTGATAAACTAATATACAGAATTTGGTTATGATCAGTGAAGTAGAACTTGAGTTATTAAGTTATTCATACAGAGTGTGAAAATTAAAAATGGCCGTCAACGGTAATTCAATAGGCTTCTTTGTCTTGCAGTGATAAACATGTACACTGAATTTGGTTACGGTCCATCAAGTAGAACTCTAGTTATTGCGTGGACAAGCTGTGCCCGCCCGCTGGCACAAGGTGAATACATAATACGTCCCGTTTTTTTTAACAGGCATATAAAAAAGGTCAAGGTCATGTTAATGGCGGCATGAGGGTGTTCCGAATGACCACATGTATCAAGTGTCCAAATGTTGAAGCAATCCGTCAAGTAATATTAAAGTTATACCATGATGACAAAGCTTGTACAAACTTTTTGACATATCGGACGACGCGGACAGAAAAATTGGCCTTCTGCTAAAGCAGGTGCGACAATAATGCTATACTGAGTCAAACAAGAAACGATACCAAATGTAAAATGACGTCTTGTATAGAGAAAAAGTTAACATTGGGTTATGACACCAATTTTTCGTTTGGAGTGGATCTGGGCTCGTAAAAACTAGATTTGTCAGTAAGATAGGCTTAGAGGAATGCATGCGATGAAGAAAATAGAAGTTAAAACATATTTCTCTGATGTTAGTTTTGTAAAGAGACTAAGTATGTGACCTTAACCTTGGGATCAGCGGAGGTTGGACAGTTGTGGATTTGTCACAGTATGATAGTAGAATCTTAGAGAAATGTATGTGTAAAATATTAAGAATTTTCAATGATAAAAGTTATAACATACATGTACATCTCTGATGTTAAGTTTTGTAAAGAGACTAAGTATGTGACCTTGGGATCAGTGGGAGTTGGACGGTCGTGGATTTGTCACAGCATGAAAGTAGAGCCTTAGACGAATGCATGTGTCAAATATTAAGAATTTTCGATGAAGGAAATTGAAGTTACTAGTATAACGTATATCTCTTGACGTTAAGTTTTGTAAGGAGACTATTAAGTATGTAACCTTGGCCTTGGGATCAGCGGGGGTTGGATGGTCGTGGATTTGTCACAGCATGAAATTAGAGCCTTAGAAAGCATGCATCAAATATTAAGAATTTTCGATGAAGGAAATAGAAGTTATAACATATTTCTCTGATGTTAAGCTTAGTGACGGATGGACAACCCGACTCCAGTATACCTCACCCAACAACTTGTTGCGGGGGGTATAAACAAGAAAACGTACGTACACTATTCCGATATGTCGCCAACGTGACCCGTACTAAAGTTCAGTTAGTATACGTTAGTATACATGTATAGCTCGGCAAACCGGTTTATCATACAGCTATTGTGAAATCTTTCAAGAGAAATCAGCAAAAAAATCTGAAATTTGTTCTGAAGAAATGCCGAGACTGTACGTTGTATAACTTCGAAAATTCTTAATATTTCACACATGTATTCCTCTAAGGGTCTACTATATTGTTCCATGAGCGTCAAACCCTGCAGATCCGAAGGTCAAGATCACATACTTAGTCTCTTTACAAAACTCATGTGATGAAAATTTGTGGATTTGTTATGGTTTTACAGGGAAATTATCAATTGCCGGAATAGAGTATTTTCCAATTTCACCTAAGATTTAGATAAAAGAAAAAGTTACTCACCTTGTCGGAATAGCGGACAGTAATTTCTACTTGTCCGATGACGATTAGCACTCGCAAGTGTAAGTGAGCGAGTGAAATTTTATACCCCTGTGCATAATACACGGGAAACGCATTTCTGTTTGTATTGGGTCAATAATAGAAGTCATCTGTGTATGAAAAATATAACACCAAAATTATACGCAGGTAATTGTATTCCCATTTTAAAAAATTTACGAGGGAGCATGCCCACAAATAGTTGATCCTCCCGTTCCTCCCATAGCATTCCCCTGCAGTCTGATTTGCACTTGATAGTAAGTATGACATTTTAAAAATATCTTTCTATTGAAATCTGTGTTAGAATTAGGAAACTGATATAAACTAGTACTTCTAAAGTAGTTCTGAGTACATAACTCTAAATTACATTTCATTACACAGCGCTCCAGATAAGCTGCGCATTTGCTTAAATACCCAATTAAAATTGCCAAAAACCCAATTGAAATCAGAAGCAGCGAGTATCAAAAAGCATGTGCAATAACAATTTTGTGGTACCTTTAATATCATGCTGCAGAAAACAATAAACAGACCACAAATATAGCATATTTTTCTTATTTTCAATGAAAACACAACTTGGTATTTCATTAGAATTGTCTCAAAGGAGACAATCCTAATGAAATACCAAGACATGTTTTCATTTTGAAGCAAATTATTCAATAATTGCTGTCTGTTGATGTGTAAACAGTAGTGTGATTTTATTTTACCCAATTAAAATTTTGAAATACCCAATTGCTTCAGAAATGATGGAGTGAAAATACTCAATTACTAATTCCTTATCTGGAGCCCTGATTACATAAGAGTAATGACGGAGTAGTCTTTCCCTATGTGCGTTTGAAGAGTTCTTTGTTTACTGTCTACTTCGTGGAAAGTGACCCTACAAATTTTGCTAATACACACTTTATTAGGTACGTTTGTGTCATATTGTTCAATTGTCTCTCAATAACAATATAGAGAATTATGAACGGCAATGCCCTGCAGGTTTTTCCTTGATATACAGTCATGATGGCTTACTATGTAAAGTGGCATTTTCCTGTGGCATTTTAAAATCAAAGTACTGAAAGTACTGAACATAGGGTACTACAAGATTAAACTAGATTGATTGCTTGATTGATTGCTGGTGTTACAGTTTCATTAACCCTTAAAGGTACATGCCCACTCAGTAGGTACAAAATGTTCTTTACATCAGAGACATCATCTGAGACATTTCCTGGCAAAATAAACATTCATGCGCCATTATCCCACGTACTGATTGGCATTATTATACATGTTATATCAGACGTAAATTTACACACTGATATGAGGGGCGATAACCGTGTTTGCTTAAAATGTTAACGGACATTACTCTTTAATCTCTGTATTTATTTTATGATGTGCAATGATCATACTTTAAAATCTGTCGAAAATATTATTTTTTCAGGTGACGCATTTCTTTAGTATAAATAATTAAAACATATCATGCCTCATTTGCATATGAACATAGCCTGATACCACCGCGCGTGTCACTATCAGTAAAATAAATATTACTAAATGATTATATCTGTATAGCGGGCACTTGTAACGTTTAGAAACTTGTTAGTTTTTTTTATTTTTTTTGTCGTATTTCAGTACTTGCAGTGTTATACTGTCATTAATGTGTTCCCTGACTGTAAGTTATCACCTTAAATACTGACTTATTGACCCCCTTCCATGAACGTAGAATTGACACTCATGTTGGCGTGTATTGGCCACCATAGACAAATGTCAATCAGGCCGAATTCAGGAATGTCACTAAAATCCACTGTAGATCCATCGATAGAGAGAGAATGAGGATTAAACATCAGTTAGACCTACAGTGCGAGTTTTGTTTCGCACAGGTGTCGGGTGAGTTTAAAAATAGGCTGTCGGAAGGTCAAACTTGATGTAGTTTGTGTGTTAAACGCGTCGCTTGTTTCGGAGAGTATTCGGAGGGGAGTTAACTCTGTTACTAAATTTAGCGATGACCGCACGATTTGTGCTGCAAATGGGGGCAAATCACGCGCAACAAAATAATCCGATGTATTTTTGTACGTAGAACAACCGTTGTTGATATTGTGCAGTGCAAGTTTTTCATAATATTATTTTCAATTAGTGGTTGCGTATGCCAGTTAAACGTTTAGTAACACAATGCATTTTGTTGTTATGGTTATTCCAAGATATCACTACGGACGTGCCCATCGAGGGGATCTGGGGCGTGGCTAACTGTCCGACGCGATTCTAAGTTGTCAATCACAGGCGTCCACACCACGGGGGGTCGTGGGCGGGCCAAATGATCCCGCTCGATCGCAATACATACGGATACACATGTACCCTATGTAAAAACAGCGATAAAGTATCAAATTTGCATATTTTTAAATTAAATAACTTGTGGGTTATTTCAATATGCATGTAAATAGTAGTTGTTAAATATTTTGAGCTTTTATTGTTTATAGAAAACAAAATAATTATCGACAAAATTGATGAATATCGGAGAAAAATAATAAAAACATTTGGGTAAAAAATTGTATGGAAATCAACAATATAATGCTGGTGTGTGTGTATGTTTGTAAATGTAAACTAGGGTTCAATCCAAGTGTTTATAAAGTTAGATGCTGTAAATATTCACTTTTATTGAAAAATATATAGCAGCTATCACGACCCAACTTCATTGGGTCGGTCATCAAGTTGGGTCGGTGATGTTCTCGACTAGTTTAGATAATACCGACATTTACTTCACATCAGAAATACACAAAATTGCTCATAATTAGCATTTGAAGTGCGAATCAGATCTGATTCACTACTCTGCAGGGGAATGGTATCATAATGTCAGCCCTGGCTACGGCCCTGACTGATGCTTGGTAGATAAGCACCGACTGTAGTTGTATAACCCCACCCACTTGAAATAGCATTGCCAATTAAGGATAAATTAATCAATTAGTGAAATTATATTTACCTGCACAGGGCAGAGTAAGCAGTAACACTACTGTAAACGTTGGCATTTTATCTTGACAACAACGTCATCATCCACGGAAACAGACGACCAGCAGATAGTACATGTAATCTTGCAATTATCTAAACATATATTACATTTTCTCATACTCAATCAACTGTCAAAATTAAACTCTCGCAAAATCTCGTAGGTGCCCGTCTCACGGGCGAGTTCATTCCCCGGAATATGTTTAAGACAAAACAAGGAAAAAACGGAACTCACAAATGCGGTCATAAGTTAAGTGATATACGACTGCTTTTGTATTATGATCATATGTATCAAGTTAAAAGCAATGCTAGCTTTAATATGATATATAGTCCTGCTAACTTGGATATGAACCAAATTCGTCCGTTGAAAAATGCATTTTCACAGTTCAATTTTTTCTCACCGAAAAGGGTGTTCAAAATCCACTGAACTCATTTAAACTTTAATAGCTGATACGTTTTAATATGAAATAGGTACTACCTATGACGGGCGACGTTAGTGTATGAAAGTAAATTTACCAATTGATAGCTTTACCATGATGTTAGTATGCTATAAATGGTACAGTAGTATATTGTAGTATATTGCAGAGCTACTTCCCGCAACTATACCACGGTGTTACAGCTTCTCTATTATAATTAAATAGTGTTTGGCGCACTTCTCTTTTTTGAAGCAAATGATACAACTTAGATATTTCCTTTTCATATATAGTACATTAATATCCTGGGCATTATAGAAACTGTATTAGTACATTTACGATCATTTTAAGAACAAATAACAATGCTAAGCATCTTCATTGATATTATTCCCAATGTTCGCAATCTCAATCGTCATTGAGCACGACTGTCACTTCGAGAGTTATACACATTTTGCTCATTGTATCAATTGTGTTTACCTTTTCTTTTGATTAACCCAGTGCTGTATTTGTATTCTGGACTACAGCAACAGGTGCACTAGACGCACGCTTGCAATGTATACTTTGTTCTGGTAGTCGTGTTCCCCAATTATCCCGGATCGATTGATTATGTATTGTATCATCACATTGTATTATGTCAGGTGCGGTATTCAATCTAATGATGTTGAGAGAGATATATTGTCCTTCTATCTAATGATGTTGAAAGATAGAGATGGAAATATTATGATATTATGGTTTATATTGAATGATGTTGAGAGGGATGGAGGGAGGGAGCTGTATTGTGGGTGTGTGAGAGAGAGAAATATGTGTTACAATAAATACTGCATAATGAAACTCCATTTCGTTGCAAATTGTTTTTCTTTTATTTTCCATAAAATATTCAATGCGCATTTAAGGCATTTGTACTCAGATCATTTGAAACGCATATTTGCAAGCGTCTCTCCAAAATATTGTTGAATTTAATAACTAGAATAGTTTGCCTGCTATATTCAGTATTCTTTCTGACGTAGAATAAATCGGGCTAAAAACTATAAAAACTAAAATAGCCCAGATTCTACATTCCGTTACTTTCGCTGCATTCGGCCCATTTGCACAGTTCCGCGGTTTGTCGGCTGTTGCGAACCATCTTCGGATAATTGTTCGGTACAATTTGTGTCTAATTTTGTATTATTATTATTAAATATATCCCCCCCCCCCCTTAGTATACGTATCTGTGAATGGAAGTACGGATAATTCCGGATAATTCCGAAGCTGTTCATGTATTCGTGAATTATCGCCCTTGGGGGACTCTCTTCAGCGTTGTGATAAAAGCAAATTTAGACTTCAACGACAACACAAATATTTTGAAATGCAGTAACTTCGTAAGCTATATATTCAGTATACTTTCCGATGTTATCTACATTTTGTTTTAGAAGCATTTGGCACTTCGGGCCAAATTATTCGGCGCCCGTATTAGTAAAATACCACCTGTCGTAAAACACATAGTTCCAGATTGGTTTACGGTAAAACCGATTTTACACTTTCAATCATATGTACAACCTAGTTTCACTTAATGGTAAGTTTTCATATATGCGTAACATAAAGCGGGCTACTTCGTCGCCCGTATTAATATGTAGCAAACTTTAGTCATTATAAAGTATATAAAGGTTATCTTCATAGATTCAATTTGAGATATTGGTCATGATGTGTGAATTTTATCAAATAAAACGTATTTTAAATCTAGATTGAAAACACTTTTTTTACTGGGCAAACCAGACCAAATATTTACCACAAGAATCCCCGGAACACATTTATTTGGCGATTGTGATATATCATATATCATATGATAGCAGATCCGCATAGCTTTAATTTAATATATTGGTCGATACATTTGGAGATTTGTAATGCATGCATATAGTCGACTTAGTATTAACCTTTTTAATGTCTAATTGTTCGCCAGTTATCAGAAACATGTAAGGAGACCAGCATTATTCTCCATGCCATATATGATATAGTGTGACTATAAGATGTATTTCTAGGTATTAAACAAATGTCACTGAAACAAACAACAATATAAAACATAAATGCAAATGAAGCACGATGATTTCAGCGTATAATATAAGTTTAAAACATTTCACTACTATTTAAACTATTTTCCGATCCTACAATGAGGCGATCTGGATATGAATGTATATATTCGGCATTGTATACGAGCACGTACGTACATAAATATTGTAATTATTTAATGGAGAACAATGTAGACACTGACATATTAAATTTAGCGAATTCATGTAGCCTAATATGATATTTGTTTCCAGACAAAACGTATTAAATATCCCAAGATAACCAATGTGGATCATAGGGGTAAATTAATGAAATATAGTAATATATTGTTGTAATATATTCTTGTAATATTTTCGGCACGCGTCGTAAATCTAATCAGAGGATTAACGGATATAATTGGTTTCACATCTTATCGATCAAACTGCATGCGCTGACCCATCTGAGACATAATCTCAATAAACTCACATCATTAGATATGGCCGATAAATCTGTTAAAGGTATACACTGTTCGTCATGTGTTTATATAATACTGTGACTAATGATTTGTATGGTCCTTACATAATAATAATGGTAAGGTCTGTGCAGGATGTCATGGTTTCATTATACTGGCGATGAGATTGCACATTATGATCAGGATCTACAGAAATATATTCAGGGTCTACACAGCCATTCATGCGTTGTGATGTATCGTCTTGCAGCTCATAAATGTCTGCCTTGCACTGAATTAGCTACTGATTACAACGCAAGTTGAGGGACGAATATTCGATATTGTCAACTTATCTATTTGTAACTTCCAATGGTCCGTTCTTTATAATACATGAATATGCATCATAGTAAACCATGTAAACACTATTGTAGCTCATAATCACCTATCACAGTCACACAATTTGATATGTAAATGCGCATGAATATATATCGCAAACGCAATACCAAGCACTGCTTGACATTATCAGACTGTGCTACCGATCAGAGTTTACACTGGTCACAAACGCAATAAACTTTTTTTTGTTAGTAATCGTTAATGCTCTTTGTTACACGTATATAATACTCAACATAGCCTACAGTCATACTCGTAATATAAACCTAGATCAACAGAAATCAAGTTAAGTCTGTTCATGGTGTATACTGTTCGCAATTGTCTATGCGATATTAACTCTTTCACCCCTAAGTAACTGGAATGGGTTTGGATATGTCAATTTTGCAACCAATCCAACCGTCAGAGAATGATTTTCAGACTAGTCTATTTATGAAAAGGTGGCGTTTTTGTTCTTAAAAATTACTTGCAAAAAGTGCAGATCCTGATGAGACGACTCGCGATCGTCACGCGCCGGCTCATCTGGATCTGCACTGTTTGCATAAACAGCTGGCTTTCGGGCTCAATGGGTTAATCAGTATTCACTTTACGGATATGTCGCTACGACTGATGAAGTGTGACTTTAAATGTCTTTTGTGATCAGTCAAATACATGATCCTCTAGCGCACTCGTGCAGTCTGAAAAGAGTCTATACTTATGTTTAGAAGAAAGACGAATCATTCACTGAATGAATGGCGTACAGTGCAGACCCTGATCAGACTGCACGAATTTGCAGGTTGATTTGTGGCTACATTGGCCAACACTTAAATAAGCCCCAATTCTCCAGTCACAGCGGCATTCACATATACAGAAGGAACCATTGCGTCCATTGTCTAGAAAGATCTATATATACATTATAAGAATGGCCGGTGATTCACTGACTGAATGGCGAACAGTGCAGATCCTGATCAGACTGCACGTACTATATGTAGGCTGAGTTGGGACTATATTGGTCAACAGTTCAATAAGTCGACGAGATAGAGCGCACAGTGGAACGCAAGACGTCAATATTTCTCCATATTGACATATCGTGAGTTTATATTTGTGAGTGCCGGAACTACGTTTCACCTCGCAAAATAGTTCCTTCTTAATCGTCATTAAATTAAATTTGTTTATTTTATTAATATTGTGTATCTTTCTGAGGCGCATATACATTGTGAATGATGTACGTATATAATAAAAAGGTTATTTAATTTGTATGTGGATATATGCCACTCGTCCCGTCACGCGACGAGATATAGAGGATGTTCCATCGTACATTTTGAATAGCGGGAAATAATACACGAGTGTGTGTCGGCTTCCGTGTAAGCAACGAGCTTGTACGGACACCGACGGAATGGAATATCCTATTTATTACACTTCCACGGCGGATATATATGCACATTTAGTTATTTTTGAGATTATTATCAATGAATTTTGTTGTGCGCATGAATAGTTATACAGTGACGTGTTTTCCCGTGTTTGGAGTTGCTTTGCGTGACTTCAAATGTGACGTCATGTAAACTTTTTGAAATCCAAATTACGCAGCTGTTTCTATCATCCAGATATATTTGAGTGCATGTTTGGAATGTGTTCAATCACATTAACATTCTAGATTAGTCGAGACCCTTTCCAAATGTTGAAGTAACTTTATTTTGACTGTAATACAAATTAAACATTTTGCATGGTAGCTCGTGGTTTCCAAGAAAACAGGCGCGCAATTACGGGTGTTCTCTTCACGGTGTATTATTTGTAAGGAGTTGATTACGGGTTTCCTCTCGCAGCGAAACCCGTGCAAATAATTTACAGGAGTGTAATAAAGAGCGCTCTTAACGCCGCGCACTATCGTACGCTACGGACTAGTGCATATATCCACATACCAATAAAATAACCTATACCTGTACATATAAATTATACTAGCGACTTGCAGAATCCAGTGAAGATCCTGATCAGACTACACGGGTGCGGAGGTTGTTCTGTGTGTAGCCTTAGTCGGTAAATAGTCAAAACATAGTATGACAGCTTACACAATGGCGAACTTTGAAGACTCGTGATCAACTGTCTCACTTTTTGTAAGTAATTTTCATATTTTTGAGAACAAAAACACCCCCTTTTCATAAGTGGACTAGTCTGAAAATAATTTTGTGACGGTTATTTTGGTGGCAAAAGTGAACATGTCAAAAGCCATTCCAGTTACTTAGGAGGGAAATGGTTAATATAGGTGTCGCAGTCGTTCCCGGCCATAAACCGATGCTATTCACAGGTAGGGTCGCCAGTCCACGGCCCTAGGGCAGCCATTTGGAAAGGGCGGCCCAACTTGCTCAATGTATTAGGCCATATGAGACACGTCATGTGATTTTGTACCTGATTTTTTTTTACAAATTTACGATATTTTATGTAAATGACGTCGAAAGTTGACGAAATTTTCATGGCATATACCGAAATTTCTTCATCTTTTAACGTCATTTACAGAAAACATCACAGTTTCTGTAAAAATATCGCATTGCGTGTCTCATATGTAGATTCCAAAGTACGTAAAACATTGATGATGTCCGATGTGTGCAGTGTACGTTTTTACAGCCACGTACGTTATTCCGGCCGTCACCGTGTATCTGAAACTCTTTGTGTGTGCCTCCTTATTACACATGCACGTGCGAGGATGTGAATTGGTCTATGTGTGGTCTGTCCAACGAGTAATGGTGACGCAAAATGTCATATGGAACGCATGTGATAGCAATGCACTGTAAATCACCGAGGTCACACCGACTCACAACCGACGACTGTTACCTTTCGACGTTTACGATCAGCGTGTTCGATCAATATATGCTTAACCATTTCAACACTAAACATGCTAAATAACTGGAATTGACAATGATATGTTTATTTTCCGACCAATTCAATTGTTATAAAATGATTTTTAGACTAGTAAATTTTTCTGAAAAGACCCTCTTTTCGGTATCTAGTCATACCGAGTTGGGTAACAGGCTGACCCGGACCTTGGCTGATTCTGACCTGGCTGATTCGGACCTGATTTCTGGCTAATTCGGACCTCGGTGTTGGCTGATTCGGACCTTTTTCTCTTTTTATGATTGGGCTGATTCGGACCACACGGTTGGCTGATTCGGACCCTATTTTGGCTTATTCGGACCTCAATGTTGGCTTATTCGGACTCACTAAAAATAGTGTTCTGCCGACAGACTTTGGGTTATTAAGCACATTAAATCTAAAACATGCTTAAATGTATGTACTTTTTCATGAATTGAATGAAAAAAAAAGTAACCCTCCCCAAATTGGTTTATTTGATGAAATTCCATAAAATATTGATTTTATTGCTAAAAAGGGAATTTAACATGGTGAAAAAAGTTGAAGAGTGACGAGGAGTCGAAAATCGGAAATCTAGCTACATAAGTTTGGAAATAATGTAACTAAGAAAACAAGTTAGATTTTGAAAATCGGTCCACAAATTCCAAAATTACTTTTAAAAATCTATGTTCTGCCCTCGTGTTAAATTCTCGTAGTATAGGAAATATACAATACATGGAACTGTGATTGGATAAATGGGGCTTATGTGATTTGTGACACGTCCAGTACAGCTCCTAATGAAATAGGACACTCATGTAGCCTGAAAACGATCTATATTCCGTGTTAGAAGCATGACGGGTGTTCCATTAATGGAATGGCGAACAGTGCAGATCCTGGTCAGATAGTGTGGATGCACATGCTGATCTGGATGTACACATTGACAGGTAGCAAAACCATTAAGCCCCATTTCCCCCATTCAC
Source organism: Conchocele bisecta (assembly GCA_029237695.1). Taxonomy (NCBI): domain Eukaryota; kingdom Metazoa; phylum Mollusca; class Bivalvia; order Lucinida; family Thyasiridae; genus Conchocele; species Conchocele bisecta. The sequence goes on from CM055277.1 coordinate 38,169,812, forward strand.
AGCCCTATATAAATATGATTTTAAAGTTTGTCTACCGATTTTGAACATCTGAATTGTTTTCTAAGTTGATTCACAGCCACGTGTTGGATTTTTTCGTTTTCAACGATTTTGATGTTCAATTCGCAAGGGACCTTCCATTTTTTGCCATTAAATACACATTTGAATAAATTTCAAGAAAATGTAATGAATTTATTGAAGAAAAGTGCGTAATTATAAGGTTTTATTTTACTCAAATATAATATGTGTACAAGGCATAAGACAAAAGTCGCTTAATGCACGTGGTCGCTTGTACAAGTTCAGTTTGACTGTATTTGTCAAATGTGGAGTCAGCTATAAAACCGGCGGTGAACCATACAGGAAGGATAAGTCAGACGGATTGATTAAACAAATGAATATATATATATGGACCACTACCAGGCAAGACATGGGATATTACATTTACGACCAGGAAAAAACCCAGACCAGCATGTGCACCTGCACAATATAATCAGGCTGTCCACTTGTTTGTATAAGGCAATAGGGTCAGTTTGTGCGTTTTTTCCATAACACGCAGACGCAGATGCCAAAATTGCACACTTTATTACGTATGCACATGATTTTCATGGGCCGAATTTTCTAAATAAATTGAACAAAAACACGTTTAGAAGTCTCAGACGTAGGTTTAATGATATTTACTTTATACGCTCACAATATTATCAGTCAAACAATATATAACAACTTGTAGTAACTGTTATAAGACTGTCAGGATCACAATTTATGTCAATATATGTCACAGTATTACATCAAGGCATAGCAAGTTCAGTGGTCTTCTTGGATATCTTGTTTATTGTTCTTCTAATTATACGTCGATTACAGAAACGTTGTATTGCCGCGTGCATTTTTCGACGTGAAACAGATTACGCCGGCGCCAGTGAATCACTTCTTTCACTATACATCTGTGTGACTGACTCGTGGCATATTGACATTCATGAACAAAAAATAAAACATTGGGTTTATACACGTATGTTCATGTCATAAAATGTCTCGGTCCACTTGTTGAACAAATATATAACGCATTGACGTACGTAACGATGGTGTCACAGTTGACCATAATTAGCGAACAGACAAGAGCATCATGAGATCATTTTCAAATGGCTAAATGTCTAGTCGAGCCCGGTGTCCACGGAAGCATATATTGGCAAACAGCTCGGAACCCTGACGTGCTGGACCGTAAACAAATAAATAAATGTTTGACATAAATGACCACGGACAGACGTATGGACAGACGGAACTTCAAGTGAACGCAATCATGTTTCCATCCCGTGTCTACCGTTCAAAGTACAGTGGAACCTCTCTAAACCTGACACCCTGTAAGGTCCCCATGGTGTCCAGTGTAGAAATGTTCCACTGAAAATCAGACATATGACTATGCCAAGGTTAATGCGGTCGTGCCTTACGAACTTTAACAGGCATTATCATCTTAAATATACACCAATGAAACCCAAGCATTAAGAATACACAGATTGCATGCGTGTCCGGTTTAAAGAGGTTCTACTGTTTTGACCAATCAAATTTCACCATTGTTTTCAGAAACATGATTTATTTTCTCTAAAAAGTATGAACATTACTTGTAAAAAGTACAGGTACCGGTGAGACAACTCGTTACGAGCTGGCTCATCTGCATCTACAATGTGCAAACTCCGCTATAGAGGGCTGTAGTGTTGAAATGGTTAAACAAGAGACTATGCTTTTCAAATGTTGAAGCATGTTTTCGTAAGGACACCGTGTACTAGCTGGATGTGTACATAAAAGGATGTAGATATTTTTATACGGGGGTAGCGGGAAAATGGAGAAACATAATAGAGTGTGTCCTGTATCCTGTAAATACTCATTAGGAAACTTTCGTTCCATATCAAATCAATTCCAAAATTATGACGAGACCATCGTTGCTGCGTTCACATTTATATTAAGTCAGTTTTGCAATTATTATTCTGACAAACACACTTTAAGGTACCATTTTAGTATAATTTCCGTATTCAGTCTGGAACATTCCGCCTTCCGTACAACAGTACAACTACAACGTAGCCAATTTTTCTTACGAGATTATAGGTGCATCATGTACCCGATTGTGAAATTAGCACCGTGTCGCTTGCCGGCTACGTGCAAATTGACCATACGGTTTCCAGCTGTGCTCAGTAACAGTACTTATAAGCTATTATCTTTTCGAATGGACAAAGGGCGAATGTTTCCCTTTCATCTGCAATAACATACTACATGCCAAAAACAGTTGAAATGGCCATTTGCGGATTCTTATTTTGGCGCAAAAATATTATCATATCCGTGATGGAACCTATAATGTAACCAAACTTCCTCCGAGTAGTCATGTGATTATTTTTCACATATATTTATTATAAATTGCCATACTAAACATGATATGGCTGGTCGGCTTACACTGCTTGTACATAAGTATGAATTAATAACACTGGTGTATTGGCTGAATGCACAGGTATACCGTAAGTTAGTATGAGATGGCAAACAGCGTAGCACCTGATCAGACTGTACACATGTGCTCGCTGGTATGTTGCTGCAATGGTTGCACATAAATATGAACCCATTAGTGTACGTGTACACAATATCACAATGGTTTATTGGCTGAAACGTGGTGTAGATCCTTGTTCGTTATGAATGACACACTCGCACAGACATAATGCAAGGTTGTATGGGATGGCAACACGTGTAGGCCCTGATCCGATTGCGTACATGCGCTCGCTGACCTGGAGCTACACTGGTTGGACAGATACATGATCCCATTCTTATATTCCATACCGTAATATTTTATGTGTTAATGATCAGAGAATATAGTAGGTCCTGATCAGTTTGCGACACTGTGTTCACGTCTCTGACAACGCAGAATATTTGGGCCACCAGATGATAAATTAACGTTATATATAGTATATTTGCAGCCATCGTAGACCCGTATCATTACAGCAACGCTACCGCTACAACATACGGTTAATCGGTGAAAGTAAAGCGGTTATGTTGAGGCAATGGTGTCCAGTATCGTCATTGATCAGACTGTACTGATCCCGGGGTCGGTCTGGGGCTACACTGATCACACACATGGTATAGAGTCATTATCTCAGCCGTGAGGCCAATTATATTTACTCATTATGACATGGTAACTTATATGATATACAGACTATATAGCTTTTAATAACCATTTAATTCATTGTGTTTAACAAATTCTACGACACATATTTAAATTCATTTACTACAATACATATTTCGTAATACACTTCTCCCGTGATGTGTCAGTGCATCATACGCCTCTGTAGAGTGGCTGTTCAGTACTGAGACATGTATTATTGTTATACATTATTATGTAACTGGTTGCAATTTAAAAGTATCTATCTATACGTACCGATTTCGATCCACGTTGAAGTAATTCAGGTTCTATATAGCGTATATGTACGCGAACTGATTGGCGCGAAAATTTCATGAAGTAATTATACAGGATGGCCCAAACAATTGTGGACACTTTTTGTAACCTATATATCTTTTGACTTACTGTTCGAATCTTAATAAATGTTGGCATACATATTGTGTAATGCCTGTGATATTTGAAGGTTACAAATTGCTTACTGCTTGCGCACGCATTTTTTACATCATTATGAGTATAACGTCACTAGGTCATACTCAGGAATTTCCATTTCTGAGAACGTTGTGGAACAGTTGAAAAGCTGTACCATATCAATTATTTTCAACGAGATAGTTAAATAAATGATATACTGAACAGATTAAATACATAAATACATGTTACTTACATGTACAATGACATTAAAAGCAAAAGTACAGAGATAAATTGATAAATGTCACCAGCAAGCATACTACACGCGCAAGACTGGGAAATTTAATGAAATTGACATGTCCGCCATTCGTATTTTTAGCAAAATTGAGGCAAACTTGCAGTATATAATGCCTAATGTAAGCGGTGAATGTATGTCTTTAGTTGTATTTAATCACTCAATGGTGGATTTAATGTAATAGATGCAATTTTGCAACAGGAAGGTGGTTTAATACCATTTTATGGCATGTTTTTAGTGTTATGTACAAATGTCTCTTTCGATTTCAACCCAGTGATGTGAAAATCGCCATCAAGGGCGGATTCAAGTTACAAGGCACGTTTCTACGTTCGCGTTGTGAATTTATTGTTTATTGGGGGATTTTTCTCCAAAATGCGCCAGAAGGCAGGAAATGCGATGTAGATTTCAAAAAAATTCCGGTGGGAACGCCCCCGGACCCCCCTAGCGCGTTCGATAATATAGACAAGTATTGAAAAATAGTTACGCCCCCCCTAACCCGAAATCCTGGATCCGCACCTGGCCATGGCAACAGTACGCGTGTGGTTTTGATAAAGTAAATTTTAAAGTCATATGCCAAATGTAATAAGCAATATGTATATACACATTTGTCAAGATTATATATGGAGATATACGAGTTATAAAAAGTGTCTTTTTTTTTAATGGGCCACCCTAGCTGGATATAATGTGCCGATTGCTATTTCATTTTTGCATAAAATAGCTGAGTTTATGTTGTATTCTTGACGATTTGATTTAACGGTTTTAAAAACTTTTCTTTTCGGCCAATCTGAACACTGGCATTTATAATTATATTCAAATTATTGAAGATCTACATCTAGCCAGGGTACAGTCAATAGTGTCTGATTTAACCCCGGTCCCAAGAATACTAAGTATTCCTGGGACCCAGATTTATCCCAGAAATAGAATACATTGCACTTGTTTTGCAGATAAATCGGTACGCAATCACGTCGAGAACACCGTAAATAACTATTTTACTTCTAAAATATGTCCAGACTTTACTGTCTATCCACCGGTCTGTATGCTTTCAAACTATTTTTGTTGTGTTAACTCTCTATGTATATATCTATGGTCCGAATCAGCCAAAAACAGTTGGTCCGAATCAGCCACAGAGTGGTCCGAATCAGCCAACTGCATGGTCCGAATCGGCCAAAAGAATAAGGTCCGAATCAGCCAGACCGAGGTCCGAATCAGCCATGCGAAAGATCCGAGCTGTCCAGGGCCCGAATCAGCCAAGGTCCGGGTCAGCCTGTATCCCCGAGTTGACCGGTGCGAGATTTAACGAGATCCAATATGTCTGCGCCCACACGGATTTCAATTTATTTTTGTAGTGGCACATTTTGACCTCGTTCAAAGTTCACTGTTAATAACAGTTCAATTCAATTGAACAGTTACATTCCAGACAAAAGGAAATATGAGTAACAGTAAAGAAAAAAGAGAAAACATCTTTGAAAAGGCTTTAAGTAAATACCTCAAGTTGCTGCAGGAAAAACCACTGCTGACAAAATCATGCACAAGGTGCGTTGGGTTTGGATAGTATTTTCTTACATTTAGGCCAGTAGTTTGCATATACGGTTGAATTACACCACTCGGTTCTGTAGAGCAGCAGCATTTTACAGCACTGTTCTTTTTTTCCATAAATCTTTTAATGATGTCGGTAACATCACAAATTAGGACGTGTTTTTATCGACCAATCAAATCATTCTGGAAGACGGATTTCGCACACCTGCAGGTTATATTTATCTCGCCTGTCGAGGAGTGCAGGGGAAATCCACGTAGGGGGAACCCAGCGCGCGCCACCCAGAAAATTTGGCGAGTAAAGTTGTTTTTTCTCTAAAATGCGTCGGAACACAGCAAAATCGGATGTTACTAAGATTTCAAAAATATTCTGCAGGGCATACCGCCGGACCCACCTAGCAGTCTCCCGAGCTAAACTCTGTCGACGAACGAGCGGTGCTAGTTTGAAAATATAGTAAACTATTTCAATGAAGAAGTATTTTGGAGCGAAATGTATAAATTAACCCCCAAACATATCGGGTCACGTGACTAGTGATACGGCACGCCGACTTCCAGAATGGTCTACCACATAGGTACTTTTTGGGATGAACGAAAACCCGATGTGATAATGATTGCTATCCAGTTGGACTTCGAATCTCTTATAATTTTGAAGGTGTGACGGTGGCCCTCTTGTTTTTTTTTTCAATTAACGACATCATTTACCTTTAACCGGCTCGCTAATTGTAAGTTACTAATCCGCGTGAAGACTGGGAACCATTTTTCAACCAATGGAAGTACGGACTGGTTTCGTGATTTACCTTGTGCCAGGGTAAGAACTGGTATGGGTACGCAGGGCTCCAGATAAGGAATTAGTAATTGAGTATTTTCACTCCATCATATCTGAAGCAATTGGGTATTTGAATATTTTAATTGGGTAAAATAAAATCACACTACTGTTTACACACCAACAGACAGCAATTATTGAATAGTTTGCTTCGAAATGAAAACAATGTCCTTGGAGACAATACTAATGAAATACCAAATGTGCTATATTTGTGGTCTGTTTATTGTTTTCTGTAGCATGATAAAGGTACCACACATTTGTTATTGCTTTTTGTTACTCGCTAATTGAACGCCCATAAACAGCACGGTTAACGGCCTTTGCGCGCGTTAAAATTAGCGAGCCGGACACAAGGTAAATCACAAAACCAGTCAAAGGTAAATGACGTCACTTCCGTTGATTGAAAATAAAAAACAAGATGGCGAGTGACCAACCTTTATACTTATTATACATCCTTGGATAGCAATCATTAACTCATCAGGTTTTCGTTTATCCCATAAAGTGCCTATGATCTAACATTGTACACGCGCATACGCGCCGCGCCTACTGTCTGTTCCATGTTTTTCTGCCGACGAACTTTTGACTATTAAACACATTAAATTTGGAACACACTCGTGTTACGATCAAATGCCTCGGCAGGCGCGGAATTATTGTGTTATTATTATACTATATTTGTACAGTTTGGGCAGCATTTGGTGAAACAAACTTCTATCTGTAATTAAAGTTTCTGCAATGTTGTTTTGGTTTAATTAATGCTTTTCTTAATTTCAGTGGCACAGTATCCGGACTTGGCAATTACGTATCACAGATAATAGCACCAAGTGCTGATGGGAAAACTAACTGGAGAAGTGTCATAGCCTATGCAGCTTTTGGGTACGTTATATTCATTCTAAAAAAATGGAACAGGGTTTGACAGCAGTTTAGAATCGTTTACATTGGAAATGATTCTAAACTGTTGTCAAACCATGTTTTTGATGAGAAAAATGGAACGTAAATAATAATAATAAACAGCAGACGACAAATTTTAATTCAGTTGTTTACGTGTTAAACACTTAAAAGATATATGCCCACTCAGTAGGTACAAAATATCAGAGACATCATCTGATACATTTTCTGGCAAACTAAACATTCATTCACCATTACCCCACGTAATGATTGGCATTATTATACATTTTATATCAGACATAAAATTCCACATTGATATCAGGGGCGATAACCGTGTGTCCTTAAAATGTTAACGGACATTACAATTTATTATCTGTATTTATTTTTATATGTTATCTCCCTTGAGATAGCATATTATGTCACGCAAATTTCTTTTGGGGCAGCCATGTTGTCGTGCTACGCCTAAACGGCGAGTACGACCAAGAAAATAGTTCCCTGTGCCAACTTATCCTATGGTGTTTTGGTATGTCTTGCTTTGTATCTAACACTTTATATGTACTATTCTCTATCGTTTTCACAGTTTTTCAATTAAATTCTGGAAAATACAAATTAAGACGTTTCGTGTGTATGAATACAGCAGCTAATATGAAATAGGCACTACCTATGATGGGCGACGTTAGTGTATGAAACTAAATTTACCAATTGATAGCTTTACCATGTTTACCGTGATGTTAGTATGCTATGAACGGTACCGTAGTATATAATGTCATTGGTGCACACTTCTCTTATTTGAACCAGTGATACAATTTAGATATTTCCTTTTCATATATAGTACATTAATAGCCTAGGGAGTTTCAAACAGTAATTAATTCTAGAGAAAACATATGGATGGGAATGGGTTTGCACCATCACCGTACATTTGCCTCTGGATGATGATTGAGAAAATATGCAACTTTCAGTCTCTAGTTCCGAGTTCCGCTAGTGATCAGTTTTTGTTGGAGATAACATATTTCAGTACTTTCAGTACTTTGATTTGATGTGCGATGATCATACTTTATAATCTGTTGAAAATATTATTTTTTTCAGGTGACGCATTTACATGTAATTAGTATAAATAATTTTAAAATATCATGCCTCATTTGCATATGAAAATAGCTTGATACCACTGCGCGTCACTATCAGTAAAATAAATATTACTAAATGATTATATCTGTATAGTGGGAATTTGTAATTTTCAGAACTGGTGGAATAGTGACACAATTATACACTTATTTAATTCCTATAAAGAACATTTTGTGCCTGCTGAGTGGGCATGTACCTTTAATATAAAGGTTCTATGCTGGACACATGGCAGATGTTCACTGACTATATGTAAACAGACGATGATCACACTGCACAGAGGTGCAGGCTGATGCGGATCTAGTCTGATAGCAGGAATTGTTGATACTCTAGTGTTGGAGTATAGGACTTCAGTACCGACGGTCGTGGGTCAATCCCCGCCATAGGCATGGACAGTACTTCCATGATAAAAAGTACATGTACATGAATGTCCATCTAACTAGTCTTTCGGACAGCTCATTGGCCCCATTTCTCCAGTGACAGCAACATTGAATGAATGATAATAACTGGTGCTACACTCCGCGTCGGTGTAAAATGTTTCACGTCGAAATAGGCGGCTCCGGATTCCTGACAATTTCCCATTCAGCTACATGCAGAAGATACTGCATAAACACATTTTTGTCGCGCCTGCTTTAGCAGAGGCGCGACTATAGTCTGCGCTTTTTCCGTCGTCGGCCGGTTTTTGTCTCGCCCGCGAAGCGGAAAGCGAGACATAGGTTTTGCTTTTCCGGAGTACTTCAACACCTTATCAGCTACAGTCATCAAACTTTATACATACATACCTTTACTATGATATGTGATGAACATAGGACTATTAAAAAAAATTCCGGGCTCTAGGGTCAAGGTCAAACTCTATTTCTTTCTATGCTACAAACTGAACATTAATGCATGAAGACCCGTTTTCTCGTGCGCTCTGTACACCTTACCTGTAGAGAGAACAATAGCCTTCTCCAGTTGAACACTTCTGCATGTGCAAGCATGTGCAAATTTCCAGCTTGACCACTAAATGTCCAGCTAAATTATTACAGGTAATTTATACAGGTAAATTATTATACCTGGGTATTACATTTCCGTAAACTGCGTTGACAATATTGTGGCAATATGTGGACCTGTGCAGATATGATATGTACCGTAGATACATATAGGACTATTATAAAAATTCTGGGCTCCAGTAGCGAGCATTATTTTTTTGTTAATTTTTCAACTTTTTTTTTTCAACTTTTTTTCCATTTTTAGCCAGGTTTTTTTTGGGAAAAAATCATTTTTAAACTCTTTTTTTTTTAAACTTTTTTTCCATTTTTAGCCAGGTTTTTTTTGGGAAAAAATCCACGCTATTGAATTGGCGAAAGCCAGGCGGGCGGGCGGCATCCACAATCAATGTTAAGTTTTCGTGTTTCAGTCCATTTCTTTGTTACTGTAACACATAGGACCAACAAACATTCACAGCTTCATAACCAAGGGGTGCCCACCACATATCACTATCCAACATGTTACCTTTTTGAACTTGACCCATGTTTCCCGCGCAGTCAATGTTAACTTTTCGCGTTTTCAATGTTAAGTTTTCGTGTTTAAGTCCATTTCTTTGGTATGTACCACCTAGGACCACCAAACTTTCACAGCTTCATAACCAAGGGGTACCCACCACATACAACTATCCAACATGTGACCATTTTTTTTACCTTCACCTATTATTTCTACGTAATTGACTTAGCCATTTTCAACGTTAACTTTTTAACGTACGTCTGGTTAAAGTTTTTTGGTTAAAGTTTTTCGTTATACTATATCTCTGCAACTGCTTCGCCCATTACCTTGAAACTTTACATGGGTGATAATCATCATCCATATTTTCATTCTACCCCCCAACCGTGTGGCCCCTGTGCCCAATGTCAAGGTCAAATTACTTTGATTTATCTCTGCAACTGCTTCACCCATTACCTTGATACTTCACATGAGTGTTTATCATCATTGTCGCGCCCGCTTGCGGAAAGCGCGATATAGTCGGCATTTTGGCATACGTCCGTCCGTCCGTGTGTCCGGTTAAAGTGTTTCCATCTACTATATCTTTTTTTAGTGTCCATGCCTCGCCCCAAGGCGCGACATGCAGGCCACGGCCATCTAGTCTACAAAAAGTGGCCTCGTTTCTTGTTTTTTTTTTCAAATTCTTTTTCCATTTTTGTCTAGCAGCATAAGGTCGTAAGTGCTATATACCGACTATTATCATATACTAAAACAATTATTGACTAGTGAGCCATAGAATATAATCTGATATTCTATGGCTCACTAGTCAATAATTGTATAATATGTTCGGGCCAGTGAAAATTGCTTTCTGGCCCAGGCTCGAGGTCAAGGCGGCGGGACAAGGCGAGACATTTGATTCCGCGGAATTCTTGTTTTGTAAGGCAAATACTTTAAAGTTATTGTTTTTTCACAATATCTCTTTAACCCCTTGCCAGACATTGATAATATTTCACATCAATGTTTGTCTAGGGATGATGCTTCATTACGCACACCCCCACATCCAAATTATCAAGGTCAAGGTCATTTATTTCCTTGTAATGTTCACCGGTTTTGTAACAGAAATGCGTTAAAGTTATTGTTTTTTCACAATATCTCTAACCCCTTACCAGACATTGATAATATTTCACATCAATGTTTGTCTAGGGATGATGCTTCATTACACACACCCCCACATCCAAATTATCAAGGTCAACTTGTCAAGGTCATTTATTTACTTGTAATGTTCATCGGTTTTGTAACAGAAATACGTTAAAGTTATTTTTTTTTCACAATATCTCTTTAACCCCTTGCCAGACTTTGATAATATTTCACATCAATGTTTGTCTAGGGATGATGCTTCATTATGCACACCCCCACATCCAAATTCTCAACGTCAAGGTCATTTATTTACTTGTAATGTTCACCGGTTTTGTAACAGAAATGCGTTAAAGTTATTGTTTTTTCACAATATCTCTTTAACCCCTTGCCAGACATTGATAATATTTCACATCAATGTTTGTCTATGGATGATGCTTCATTATGCACACCCCCACATCCAAATTCTCAACGTCAAGGTCATTTATTTACTTGTAATGTTCACCGGTTTTGTAACAGAAATGCGTTAAAGTTATTGTTTTTTCACAATATCTCTTTAACCCCTTGCCAGACATTGATAACATTTCACATCAATGTTTGTCTATGGATGATGCTTCATTATGCACACCCCCACATCCAAATTCTCAACGTCAAGGTCATTTATTTACTTGTAATGTTCACCGGTTTTGTAACAGAAATGCGTTAAAGTTATTGTTTTTTCACAATATCTCTTTAACCGCTTGCCAGACATTGATAATATTTCACATCAATGTTTGTCTACAGATGATGCTTCATTATGCACACCCCCACATCCAAATTCTCAACGTCAAGGTCATTTATTTACTTGTAATGTTCACGGTAAATTGCCTCGTCAGGCGCGACACCGCTTCCGTGGCGGAATTCTTGTTGTTTATTACTTTTTGCAAGAAATTTACTAAACGAAAAGTGGATTTATAAAATGTTTCAAGTCGAAAAAAAAACAACACTTGTTTGTGATGAGATGCCACTTGAGTCATCTTGAGTGGCATTTCGTCACAACACCAGTGTTGTTTTTGTTTCACTTGAAACATTTTATGCCGGCATGGAGTGCAGCACCAGTGATATTGCCTTTTACGGTTATTGCAGATTCTGTGTGAGTGCGCCAGTTATACACAATTTCTACATCTACTTGGAGAAGTTTTCACCGCGGAAGGACAAAAGTCAAGTGGATGCCATAAAACGGCTGATCATTGACAGATTTATTTTCACACCGCCCTTTATAGTGTTGTTTCTCTATGTGGTGCCAATCTTGGAGGTATGAGTAATTGGCTGTAATCATGATATATAGTTTTCCCCTGACCGTCCGGTTGTGTATATATGCACACTCCCATACACGTACATGCATCCATTTTTAGCTCACCTGAGCGAAGCTCATGTGAGCTATTGTTACCGCAATGTGTCTGTCGTCCGTCCATGAACATTTTCAAACGTCTTCTCCTTGGTAACCATTGGGCCTATAGTCACCAATCTTCATGGTCATGGTCCTTTGGTAGGGGGATTACAAAATTGTTAAAATGACGTCATTACGTAATCCAAGATGGCCGCCGTCTAAAAATAGCACAAATTCTACAAAAATCTTCTTCTCAAGAACCGCCAACCGGATTTCGACAAAACTTGGTAGGAATGATCGATGTACAATGCTCTTTCAAAGTTGTTAAAATGGTGACCCCAGGGTCAAAAATGGGCATGGCCCGTGGGGTAAAATTTTATTTTGGATCAAATATGGTCATGTCATATATCAAATCGAAGGTATCAATGAGGCGATCACTCTGGTGCATTTTTTGTTGAAATCGGATGGTTATGTCATCCAAGATGGCCGCCGAAAGGTCAAAAGGTTGTTCTTTTATTAGAGATTTCAAAATTTTTCTTCACATGAACCGCTTGGCCCATGGTAGCCAAACTTAAACGCTATGGTCCATGGGTGAAACCTTTTCAGATTTGTTAAAATGGAGGTCGTCACTAATCCAAGATGGCCGCCATCTAAAAATAGCACAAATTCTTAAAAAAATCTTCTCATGAACCGCCAGCCGGATTTCGACGAAGCTTGGTAGGAATGATCGACGTAGAATGTTCTTTCAAATGTGTTAAAATGGTGACCCCTGGGTCAAAAATGGGCGTGGCCCGTGAGGTCAAATTTTATTTTTGACCAAATATGCTCATGTCATATATCAAATTGAAGGTATCGATGAGGCGATTGCTCTGGTGCAATATTTGTCGGAATCGGATGATTATGTCATCCATGATGACCTCCAAAAGGTCCATTTATTCGAGATTGTTAACGTCTTTTTCTCAGGAACCACATGGCCGATGCTGGCCAAACTTCATAGTCAGTTAAGATCCTTGGGTGAAGCATTTTCAGATTTGGTAAAATGAGAGTCATCGCTTAATCCAAGATGACCGCCATCTAAAAATAGCTCAATTTTTTAAAACACAAATGAACTCAATGTCACATTCTCCTCTGGTGTTCATGGAGTCAGGTGAGCGAATTAGGGCCATCATGGCCCTCTTGTTATACACCCGTTCCGGGTTTCCGCTGGCGATCGCCACATTCGCATTTGAAGAATTTAAAAAGAAAGTGGCGAAAAAAAATTTGGCGGGAAAAGAAATTCTCTAGTTACAATTTTCCGACCCGGCAGCCATACCTGGATTTTCCCTATCTGCCGTCTATAACTACGTTTTCCAATGAATAAATCAATAATCCCCAACACGTGACATAATTGTTTACAAACACAGCTTTCTTATCTAAACGTGTCAAACATTGTGTGTATTCTATTGCGATTGACATGGGTCACGTGCTGTGATTTGATCCCGTTAATAAACGGCGTTGGAAAATAGGGATGTACATGTATTATGTATTCACCTTGTATGAGCTGGCAGGCAGTTATCGGGCACAGCTTGTCCACACAATAACTCGATGGATAGTATCCAAATTCTGTATACATATTTATCGTGGCAAGACGAAGCCTATCGATTTTCAAAAATTTGATGACGTCAATATGAATAGCCCTATGGATTTTCTGACGAGTCATCTCCCCTTGACGGCATTTTATAATTTCTTTACGCCCGTTTGAAAGAAAGGGATGTATTATGTGTTCACCTTCTACGGGCAGACACGGCTTGTTCTGATTGACCAAATTGTAACCAAATTTTGTATACATGTTTATCACAGCAACTTGAAGACAAATAGCTCTATATTGATTTTCAATTTGTTTGGATGACTTGTCTCCCCTTGGTGACAATTTTAATGCACCACAATGATAGTTGAGAGGGCAGTTAATGTTACCCTTGTCCGTCCTGTCCGGCACAATATTAAAGTTTTTGTTCGAGTTTATATATCTTCAATAGTATTAGGCATACAGCCACCTGACCATACTTGCACACTATCATGAGTCAGTGATGTGCACCACAAACCATTCTGAAACAAGTGACCTTCATGTGACCTACTTACAATTGCCATGTTTAGGTCATATGAAGGTCACTTGTTATTTCACTAGTTATTTCCCTTGCTTAAAGTTTTTGTTTGAACTTGTATTTTCCATACTATTAGGCATATAGCCATCATACTTGCACACTATCATGAGCCAGTGATATTGCACCGCAAACCACTGTGAAACAAATGCCCTTCATGTGACCTTGATCTATAATTGCCAATAATTACATACCCGGTAGTTATTTCCATTGGCTAAAGTTTTGTTTGAGCTTGTATCTCATAAAACTTTTAAAATGTCATTGCTGGAGCTTTGATACTTGGTATGTACATGTAGCTTCCGTATAATTCGCAGATGTTCAAATTTAATTCTACCCTGGGATCTTTGATTATCATTATTTTAAAACTAAAATAGCTGGAGGCTTACTATTTGGTGTATAGCTTCTTTATCGTGTGTAGTTGCACAAAGTGAATTTCGATTTTTCATTTGACACTGGTCTATGGATTATCTCCCCACCCCTTTTGGCCTTAGAATTTTACAATTTCACCTGGTTTACTATCCAATCGGTAGATGGGGCATCCGTGTTCTATGAACATATTTTCTAGTTTTGCATTAAATTTATTGAATGGTACATCCATCAGTGTTACTGATTTCCAGTTTATCTTCGTTGTGTTCCATATGCAATTGATGGCACCTTGTCACATGAAGCAACTTTCATTGTCTTCATCGTCCATCTCACCTTCAGGGTCACGGGTCAGCGGTGGCCATCAAGCGAATCAAGGAGTTCTACTGGACGATCCTAAAGATGAACTGGAAAGTTTGGACCATCTTCACGTACATCAATGTCAACTACGTCCCTGTCCGGGTTAGTTACGGAAACCTAACACTACTTTACTCCAGTAACCATACGGTTGCGAGAGTAAAGTAGTGTTGTGTTTTACATTTGTGTTTCAAGGTTACATCGTCGACTATTTTACAACGATTACAAACAAGCGCGACACTACTCGGAGGAAACCCACTTGTCAGATCTGGCGACCACAATACCACCTTTTGACATGTGTGACCAGCCAAGCTGTCTGGGTTACTTGCGGAAAGTACATGTAACGCTACTTTTCTCCCATAACCATATACATGTATAGCAGTTTTTGCTATGTACGGTTATGGGACTAAGGATGTGTTATGTGTCCATGACTATGTCCGGGTATTCTGTCCATGCCACAGATGTCGGCATCGACTGACAAATGGGGATTAAGGCCAGCAGAGCTGCTGATTGATCACCATACTCCAGCAGTAGAACTGTTCAGTGCGGACAGGTGTTTCACTGACTTACACTTAGCAGGCCATAGACAAAGTATGCAGCTATGCCTGTCAGTGTCATATATATATATAGCCCCAGATCAGTATATCCACGCAGTCTTAACCGCATCTGCACTGTTCATCGTTCTATCAAGATTGACATTATATTGGTCAATTTTTATGTCATGTTGCTTAGTTTTAACAATTTGCATAGTGTTCAAGAACAACAAGGAATCAAAGTACTGAAATATAATATTATCTCCACAAAACTGATCGGTGTTTGGGGTAAGTTAACTGTGCAAAACTCACTGGTGTAACTTGCAGGGTCAATACTGAAATATGAGGACAATGGTAAAAAACATGACATCAACCTGACAAATTGTTCCAATCAAGGATGCCCCAGAAGTTTTTCTAATGCAAATTACTTGTGCTTTTCCAAGTTTCTCCAGTCCAGAGCCAGTGGTCATAAATGCCATATGCCCCATTTCTCCAGTCACAGATCAGTGACTAGATGGACACAGTGTGGGAGCTAGACTGGTCACAAATGCTATAATTCTATTTTCTCCAGTCACATATCTGACAGGGGCTAGACTGGACTCTAGCAGGAGCTGTTTCTCTAGTCAGCGAGACATATTTCTGCTGTTTGTCGCCAGTCATAGCCATAACCGGATAATGTTAATTATATTCTTAGAACAGTATTCAGCAATTCATAATCTCTTCTCTATCCTGTCATGGGCGAATCCTAGTAATCTCTTCTCTATCCTGTCATGGGCGCATCCTAGTAATCTCTTCTCTATCCTGTCATGGGTGAATCCTAGTAATCTCTTCTCTATCCTGTCATGGGCGAATCCTAGTAATCTCTTCTCTATCCTGTCATGGGTGAATCCTAGTAATCTCTTCTCTATCCTGTCATGGGTGAATCCTAGTAATCTCTTCTCTATCCTGTCATGGGCGCATCCTAGTAATCTCTTCTCTATCCTGTCATGGGCGCATCCTAGTAATCTCTTCTCTATCCTGTCATGGGCGAATCTAGTAATCTCTTCTCTATCCTGTCATGGGCGAATCCTAGTAATCTCTTCTCTATCCTGTCATGGGCGCATCCTAGTAATCTCTTCTCTATCCTGTCATGGGCGCATCCTAGTAATCTCTTCTCTATCCTGTCATGGGTGAATCCTAGTAATCTCTTCTCTATCCTGTCATGGGCGAATCCTAGTAATCTCTTCTCTATCCTGTCATGGGCGCATCCTAGTAATCTCTTCTCTATCCTGTCATGGGTGAATCCTAGTAATCTCTTCTCTATCCTGTCATGGGCGAATCCTAGTAATCTCTTCTATTCACATGGGTGAATCCTAGTAATCTCTTCTCTATCCTGTCATGGGCGAATCCTAGTAATCTCTTCTCTATCCTGTCATGGGCGAATCCTAGATATCCTGGAAGGGGTAATGTTGTATACAAATCAGCAAATATTCACAAACCGCGTGGATCCTTATCAGACAGCTCAATGCGAGTTAGCTCATCTGAATCTATACTGTTTGCAAACATTGACCTGGTCTGTATTGTTGTAATGCAGTTGTGTCGTGGACTGTTGCCAAGTCTGCTCTGATGAAGTAGTTTACCAACTTCATTTGTGCAATGAAGAGTGCAGTGAAACCACGGTGTACATATTTTAAATTATACAGTGGAACCTCTCTAAATCTACGCATGTCTACGCATCTCAGATAATAATGCATGTTCATGATTGCAAAAGACATAAGTATGCCCCAGAATGGTCGTATGCCTAATTTACAGTGGATCATCTCTTACCTGGACACCCTGGGGACCTCCCAGGGTGTCCGGTTTAGAGAGGTTCCACTGTATATACATTTCTCCCTCACAACTAATTTGATGTTCTGTTTTTCTGTGTTTCAGTACCGAGTGTTATTCGGCAATATTGTGGGCCTGTTTTGGTCGATATACGTAGCTGTGAAACGACGACAAGGCACACTCTAGATTGAAACTATTCAGAAATAATTGTCCATTGTGCTACCAGTTGTGGGGCAGTTTATTCATCCGTATGTCCGTCCTTATCTCCGTTTCTTGGACATTTATCTGTTCGTGATCGCATAGCACACAACTATGGCTCAGTATGATTAAATGCCCGATTCACAGTGAAAGCGCTCTAAGCCAAACACCCTGGGGACCTCCCAGGGTGTTCGGTTTAGAGAGGTACCACTGTAATTCCTTTCACATAATTTGTTGATGTTGATAGTTGTCGCCAACTTAGTGTGTTAACACAAAAGTGTATATGGGGTATACAGTCGAGCACCAGTATCTCGAAGTCGAAGGGAGGTCATCCATATAGTCGAGATAGGACTAGGTTCGAGATAGCGATGAACAGACATGGTCAAATATTTTCGTGAAAAATATGAAATCATTTTACCCATTACACTACGAGTAAACAATCACCAATTAACTAATGACAAAAGGTAGTCAGCTAATCTACTACAAGGTGGCATAACGACTCTCAGTGACGTGCGTAAATGACCAGCGTGATATGTTTAATGAATCGTGACAAACACACAAATATATCCAGGTAGACTAATTAAACACAACCTGAGGTAGGTGTGAATTTATTTTGTTTGATAGTATGTTTGGAAAATTAGTGTCAACCAAATTGATCTTGGCAGCCAGGTACTTAGGCGATTTATCCAAGCGTTTATGTGATTTTTATACGGAGGGGACCGAATGAACATTCGAGATAGAGAACATATACGAGATAGGGCATGGTCGAGATAGCCGAGGAAATTTATATTAAACAAATAAGGATATAATTCGGGACTTTAGTGAATCATCGAGATAGGGGATATCATCGAGATACTGATATTCGAGATACTGGTTCTCGACTTTAGTTTGTATATTTGTATTTCACATTGAATTTCTTCATATTTCACACAATGCGTTGTATGGTGATCATCATTTATGTGACACATCCAAAGCCCTAGTGTACCATAAGGCTATGTCAAGGGCACACACATACACATTCAGCATGTGGACTGGTGGTATTCCAGAAAGCTATCACTTGTTTACACAGCTCCAGATAAGTTTTGTGTCTAAAGAGTAGTATACCCCAGATTTCAAATTCAAAGTGTATTTTACTTTTAGAAATGTACACGTACTATTGATTTTCTTTTTATTAAGTAGGGAACGCATGATAAAAAATAAACAAATTTAAAAATTACTTATTTGAGCTGCGAAAAGAAAACACTTTGCTTTTTGCAGCTCAACTAAGTTCTTATCAGGCTGATCAGCTATGTTTGTATGTGGCCCCTGGTACACTTCCAAGGGGATGACTGCTCCTTGTTTGCCCGCCCTTTGTGCAGATTTTATGTGATGCCCAGTCAACACACCCGGTGTTCTTCCTTCATGGAATACATTGTACTTCATTATATTAACCCTTAGACCGCTACACACAACCATTTTTGTCTGCTGTTGCTTTTATATCTTGCCTTATTTCTCAATAAAAATAAAAAATTTTCCAAATAGAAAATTAGTTTTTATTATACTTACCTGTGATGTTACTTTTGCTATCAGCATGTCTAAAAAGACCCTTTCTGACCTATTATTTATATTAAATAAATTATCCTACCAAGGTCTGCACTTTAGCCATAACCCTTCGTGAAAAACGTCTATGCGCAACTTCCGGTAGCCATATCCGTCATCTAACGTATCCTGTAGCGGGGAGGGAGGATAAACAGAAGGTTTATAAAGGGCATTTATAAAGTAACATCACAGGTAAGTATAATAAAAACTAATTTTCTATTTGGAAAATTTTTATTTTTATTCCTTACCCTGTGATGTTACTTTTGCTACAGAATTTGTCTCCTCGGTGGGAGGTAAGGATGCATTATCCTTTCTGTGTCAATGATTAAATTGATATCGGTTATTCTACCAAAGTAAACTTCTTTGTCCTCTATTGAATAACGTACTTTACCCTAATGGCTAGTGAAGACCTTACCTAACGACTTATCTTATTTGAATCTATCCTCAAATATGCATAATCGAAATGCGGCCCCCCATTTTTGTTACCACAAAAAAAGGTAGGTTTCCTACCTCTCTCTCTATATCTCTCAGATCTATTGTGTGAGCCTATCCATATTGCGAAACATTGCTACGGGCGGATTAACTGAGATGGCTGAAAAGAAGAAGTATTAGACTGCCTGCGACTTACGCACATCAGTGAGTCTTGTTTTTCTTCCTCATGTGTAATGTGGCGAGATCGAACCACTGACTGCTTTCGTACCGCTACACGTTGATAAATGTGTCTGCGCCATCCGTCTCGTAGGTTGAACTTAACTTTGCGTAATGAATAATAATCCAGCCCGCATGCAATGTTTCACAATATTATTGTTCGAGCATGGACACATGATATACACAATATGACACTCAAACCGAGGAACATTCTTGAGATAGAAATGAAAATTGGAAGAATAGTTATACACATTCCAAACCATATCTTGGTAAAGTGTACTCTCTACCTGTGTGACCTTGAAAATTGATATTATGCGCCTTCAAACTCACACGCGTTATATGTCACCGGTAAAGTGCACTATTTCCCTCGAGTATGCTAATGAATAATTAACGTTTATGCACAATTCACTAGCGATCACTTGTTAAAGAACACTTTTTAACTTCGCCAACTGATGGAGAAAAGTCAATGCACATCCTCGACGGTAATAGTAAAGTGCACATCTTTACCAGAGTCTCAATTATAGTTCCAACCTAGCCCCCGGTCCCTGCAGGACTTGTCCTGCAGCAACGAGTGGGCCTAGCTTGTATAGGTCTCCACATTGTTCAGACATCGACCTGATGATAGAAGGTGGAGAACGTGGTATTGTTTCTCCAGGAAGCAGTTTCCATGATTCTATTCAACGGAATTCTGTTTTTGAAAGCCCATGAAGTAGAGATTGCTCTCACCTCATGGGCTGTGATCTTAAGATTTGAACTAATCTTATCGGAGAAACCTTCGTATGCCCTTCTAATAGCCAGCGTTACCCATTTTGACACCGTGGCTTTTGACACATTATGCTCACCCGATATAGGAATGAAAAGCTTGACTCTCTTAGCTCTCGTCTTCTTAGCGAGTGAAATGTATTTCCTTACTGCTCTAACAGGACATAGGGTAGTATCCGTAACCGAAACTCCCTTGGCAGTTTTGAGGGCTGGGATACGAATAGGGGCCATCACCTCGTGAGGTGCCGCTGTCTTGGGTAAAAAACCCTGCTCGTAGACTAGCGTCATTGATTCCTTACCAACTCTAAAACTAGGATCATTAATGACCAGTGCATGGAGCTCGCTACTGTTGCAAAGCTCGCGATCATCTGCGAAAGTCGCTCATCCGTCCCAATAGATCTAGCTTGGTGCTTCGTGAACTTCAACGAGCTAGCCAAAGCTGACCTATAACCCTTAATGGTAGGGACGGAGAGTTTCCTGTCTTGGAAAAGGTAGATCAAAAAATCCCCCACTTGTCCTAGAGCTGGTCTGCCAGGATCGATTTTCCTCCTATCACACCAATCTGACCAGATACCCCACTTCTGGTCATAACACTTGGAGGTGGACAATCTCTTTGCCCTGGAGATGATCTCGGCAGCCTTGTCCGAAAACTTGTTTCTGCTCGGATACCTCGCTTGATAATCTCCAGGCGTGTAAGTTGAGACCTGTCACGCCTGGATGAACTGTCCTCCCTTCGTGCTGTGTGATAATGTTCCCGACTACCGGTAGTTTTACGGGTATCTCTATGAGGAGCTCCAGTAGTTCCGTGAACCAGCTCCTCGTCGGCCAGCAAGGCGCAATCAGAGTGATCTTGCACCTTGCTGCTCGAATCTTCTGGAGCACCTTCGGGAGAAGCACAAACGGTGGAAAGGCATATGCGTCCATCCGGTCCCACTCTAATGATAGAGCGTCTACTGCCCATGCGTGGACGTCCGGCACCGGGGACACATATAACCTGAGCCTGTTGTTCATCATCGTGGCAAACAGGTCCACCCAGGGATCGCCCCACCTTCCCAGAACAGTATTGCACACTGTCTGGTCTAACGTCCATTCCGTTAGGACCGGAGCCCCCTGGCGAGACAGGTAATCTGCTAAAATGTTCTTCTTCCCTGTGATGTGCCTGGCCGACAACTGAATGTCGTGACTGTGACACCACATTAGCAGATCCCTTGTCTCTATGCAAAGGGACACCGAGTGGGTGCCTCCCTGCCTGTTCAGGTATGCGACCACTGTTGTGTTGTCCGTAACTATGCGAACATGATTTCCCCGAAGATGCTCTCCACACTGGTGAACTGCTAGCACTACCGCTCTGAGTTCCAGCATGTTGATGTGTTGTTTGCCCATCTCCGATGTCCAGCAACCTTTCATCAGAGAGCCCAGAGGTTCTAGATGTGCTCCCCAACCTGTGCTCGATGCATCTGTGGTGAGGAACATCTTGGGCTCTGGCTCTACCATGGGAACCCCCAGAAGGTAATGATTCTTCTGGGCCCACCATCTGAGATGTCTCTTGAAATCTCGGGATAGATGAATAATCATATCCAACGGGTACTGATGTGGCCTCCAATGGTAGAGTAAGTAGATTTGCAGGGGCCTCATGTGTAATCTTCCCAGACAAACCAACTCCGCCGTTGCCCCCAGGACGCCCAGCAACGATAGGATCTTTCTCGCGGACATGCATACAGCATCCATAGCCTCGAAGACTGCTTTTAGCGCGCTCTGAATCCTGTCTGGTGGTACCCTCACCCTGCCTACGTCTCCTCAGAAAGTTCATCCCCACATAGCAGAAATCCTGGGATGGAACCAGTTCTGATTTCTCTATGTTGGGAATGAGACCTAGACTGGTCACCAGTCGCCAAACTCTGACCAAGTCTTCCAAGAGCATCACCCTCAACTGGTTGTGAATCAACCAGTCGTCGAAGTATTGTAGCAGAGCAACACCTCGTGTCCTTGCTGTTGCTGCTACAACCTCCATCAGTTTGGTAAACACTCTTGGTGCTGTCGAAATTCCAAATGGAAGGACCATAAACTGGTAAACCTTTCCTCCCCATTGGAACCTCAGATACTTCCTTGATGCCTGTGAAATTGGCACATGGAAGTATGCATCCTTCAGATCTATGGAGACTGACCAATCGTTCACCTTTATGGCTGTTCTGATCGATCGGGCGGTCTCCATCTTGAACCGGTCTATCTGAACCAATTTGTTCAGACTGGATAAATCTAACACGGGGCGTAGTTTGCCGTTCTTTTTGGGAACGACAAACAGTCGACTGTAGAAGCCTGGAGTGGATGAATCCAGGACTTCCTCGATCGCGTTCTTGCTCAAAAGATCCTGTATCTCATTGTCTAAGGCCTGTCTTTTGAGCAAGTCCTTCGGAGGAGTCCAAACCGGACAGCTCCTCCGAAGAGGGGGGGTGGACTTGAAGGGAATGGAATATCCCTTCTTTATGATCCCCAACGTCCATGGACAGTTGGTGATATTCTGCCATTCGCTTAGAAAGAACGATAGTCTGCCTCCTACAGGCACTGAGGGTCTTGGAATGGACCACTCCCCCCCCACACGAAACGCCCCCCGCGCCATCAAAAACTTCCCCTTCGAGGCCTCCTACTGGAGAAACGCCCTCGAGGGGTCCTGCCTCTTCTGCCACCCCTACCCCTTCCTCTGCCAGGAGGGGCCGGGTGCACAAACTCCTCCGCCACATATTGTGGCTGAGGCAAAACCGTTGTCTGCAACGGTAGAGGTCTAGATCTACCTCTCCCCGCTCTAGTGGCACCTCTCATCCTAGATGCTCCTCTAGGTGGCCTACTACCCCGAAAACTGGTTTTCGGTGCAGAAAACCCCCTAGCCAACTGCATCCTCTGCCGCTCAGCAAGGTCAGTTTCTGCTACTCCGGAACAGCGTCCTCCGAACAGCTGTTCCGATTGTAGAGGTGCCGCTCTCAGGAATTGCTTACCTTGTCCCGGAAGCACTGAGGCTTTCGACAAGGTGGCGTCCCTTCTGGCTAAGAGCAAATCAGACGATGTAATTAATGACGTGGTCATCATGTGTTTGTTTGCTCTTGCCGCCGACTTCAGCAGTGCGTGTACTGCTCTAGTGTCCCCTTTCTCTAGCGCCACCTTTGTAGCTGCTAAAGAAAGGTCTACCTGAGACGCCATCGAAACCATGGCTCTCGATCTAGTATCCATGACCTCAGACATCTTCTGAGATATCACTGGAGTCTCTACATTGAGTATGCCCACTTTCTGGGCATCCTTATCTAACGTAGGTGTCATATGCGACCACGTTGAAGAATGATTTTTATAAAACTTCAACGAGGTCGCATGGAATGCATAATCTCTTGGGACAAACTCGGAAGTTTTTCCCATGTCCCATGATGCCTCTTGCATCTCTGCCAAAATCCTAGCCACCGTGGGCGATTGTGGCAGCATTGGTAACTCCTTAGGAGGTTCCCTGTCAATATCCGCCTCAAACAGAGACGTGACTCTGGGCGGTTTAGTGGGTTGCGTAGGGCAAATATCTGTCGGTAAATACTTATACACCGCCTGAATGGCCTCCATATAGGATGGTGGGGTATCCTCATCCAGTTCCTCTGCCTCCGGAGTTGGATTAGTGGAAGCAAGGGTATCGTTGTATACCTCGACTTCTTCCATATCCTCCTCTATATTGGATCAAACTCACTGTTCTACAGGCTCCACTGTCGCTGACTGTGTGTCTATGAACTTCTTCATCATTAGATGCATAGATTGCATAAGTGCCTCAGATTCGGATTCTCTTTTCTCTAAAGGGATATCTGATCCGTGCTTCGATGAAGATCTTTTATTCCTGTGATGCGACTTATGTCTACGTCTATGCTTGTGCCTCCGTTGTATAGACGACGAGCTAGACGCCGATGAACTCCTTCGCCTCCTCGAGGACCGGCGTTTGGATTCATCCGAGGACGACGAGCTCCTGTATGCTCTAGGTCTCTTATCAGCTCTGGCCTGTCTAATGGTAGCTCCCAACCCGGTTCCAACCAGGTGTGGTAGCTCCGAATCATAAAAATTCTTAGTGCTCTTGGCTTCTTGCCTTGTTTTAGGTGTCATGCTTTTCATCACCTGAGCACTAACGGGTGACTTGTGTACCCGTTCCGTATCTATGTCTATCTGTGTAGTATGATACTCTGGTAGTCGATTAACCTTACCCGTGGCAAATGTGCCCAACGGTGTAACAATGTAATGCGAGTCTATGTCTGGGTATTGTTGACCATCTATCGGTATACTCCCCGTATGATACACAATTGACTCAATTGTGTTGTCGTAACTTGAACTAGCCTGGCCCTCTATTTGTGTAAAAGGTTGCCGGCTGTTCTGTGGTCCCATTCCCCATACTACCAGACCTACGGATCAACTCTCTACTGACACTACTCTGTCTACCGGACACCGGACACCAGACACCTGACATAGGACTACTTCCCACCAGAGCTCCGTCCCCGGCCTCCGGACCACCGGACACCGGACTTTCATTCTCCGCCGTCTCGGCTGCCTTCTGGCCGCCGGACGCCGGACCACCGGACACCGGACTTCCAGTCTCCGACTTCTCGGCTGCCTCCTGGCCGCCGGACACCTGACACCTGACACCTGACATCGGACTATTGTCCCTCACGTGATCCGTAGTCAGCTGATGTGAAACCCTGTGACCAGTTTCTATCAGGTCATGTGTATCGAACTTCTTCTGCACGTCTACCACATGCCTTTCAGCTGTCGGCTGCGGTGGTAAGCCAGACTCCAAGGTTCGGTCCTTTGCACCATCCCCTCGGTCTGACTTATTGCTAGGTGGAGATATCACCTGCAAACTCGTTGGGCCACCTAACCGCCGTTCTGTCGAGATACGCACAGAATCGGTTTTCCCGTTCGGATGCCTGGCCACCTCACTACGACGAGATACTGTCGATTTTAATTTGTGAGGTGTTTTGATGACGTACTTTCCGTTAAGGTCACCCTTACCAGGTCTTTTAGGAGCAGGTTTACGATCAGGAACAATTGCTTTCCTGTCGGCAGACCTTAATACTTTCTGTGCATATGTTTTGCCCACTCCTATCTGTTTCCAAGTGGTTGCCCCCCAGAGAGCCGATACAGTGCAAGGACTCTCTTGGGAACAACCACAGCAAGTGCGGCACATGACTTCATGATTATCTAGAGGAGAAGCCATGTGTCCGCACTTTGAACGAATCTGTCCAGGCCTTTTGGCCCTTCCAGATAGTTGTTGTTTGTCAGACATTTTGATTCCTACAGCCTAAATTATGTCAGAAAACATCATAACATAAATAGCGAAAAAGAATTCAACCCGTTGGACGATATGGAGAGAAAAGATTTCGAAAAAAAATATATATATTATTTTCCAAAAATTTAAAAATTCCCGAAAAAATAATTTTTCCAAAACCACCCAACACTATGTCTGAACTTGATACAAAGTGTCAAATGCAAATCCCAATTTCACACTTTGAAACCAACCTATTTTGGGCTCAAATCGGCCCTCCTACTACTGAAGTATTTTTGACAACTTTTCCTCAAAAAAAATTTGTAAATCTGGATTTTTTTCCCAATAAATTCGTAACGTGTAACAATCTTCCTAGAATGGAATAATTGTTCACCGTATACGCCGAATTGGCGACAGAGCCGCAACGGTCTGTCCCACAAGCCACATCAAAATCCTTACAAAATGTCGACCGTTATACAAAACGTGTCGCTAAATAACAAACACAAGTTGTCGAAATACCCCCAAAACTACCAACCCTAGGGAAAAACCCTTTAGTGGAGTTGTACAGTAGATAAATGTGATCAATTAGGTAATAAAATTTACCACGAAAGGATCCAATTAAACTCAGAAAAATCGAATAAACCTGACCAAAAAATTGACAGCCTCCTTCGATGTTTTCTGACGATAATATGGCTACCGGAAGTTGCGCATAGACGTTTTTCACGAAGGGTTATGGCTAAAGTGCAGACCTTGGTAGGATAATTTATTTAATATAAATAATAGGTCAGAAAGGGTCTTTTTAGACATGCTGATAGCAAAAGTAACATCACAGGGTAAGGAATAAAAACATGTTTTGACAACACTTCAGAATCATTTCCCGGGAAATTATTCTAAAGTGCTCTCAAAGCATGTTTTTGATGATAAAAATGGAAAATAGAAAATAAAAAGCAGACGACAAAAAAATTAAGATAGCGGTGTAAGGGTTAATTTTATACACATATACAGTATATTTTATATATTTTACACTTGCAAGTTGCCAATGCCAACGATGGGGTCAGAAACGTAGCGGGCAAACATCAAACTAATAATGGGATAACTAACTTGGGTTGCTATTTCAGTTTTTATGCCACCGGGTTTCGAAGAAACGGGCCCCGTGCAGGCACCGGGGCGGGATCAACTGATCCTGAGAATAGTGCTGCAGTAGCCATTGCTTGTCGTAAAAGGCGATTAAACTGGCTTAACGATTGTGTTCATACTTTCCGGAACCCACTATACCGGATTTGGCCCTCATGTGCATTTTTGGCTTTCTTGTATGTGAGAGTTGAGTCAGGCTATGCCCCATATATAAAAGTAAGATTAGCGCTAATCCTATTACTTTTAGGGAATGGGATAAATGATGCTGGTGTGGCGAGGGCCTGGCACCAGATCAGGTTGTTCTAATTTCAGGACTGAATATATATTTTGATTGTAAATATTGAGTTCTGAAGTTGGGATTTACCCCCCTCGGACAGGTGGATACGGGACTCGACCCCGTTGACCCGTCTGCGTGTAGACTCCCTGAGGCTTGTACCTCTATGTCAGAAAAGCGGACGTTAAACCCTATTCACTCACTCACTCACTCGAAGAAACGGGTGGCATATAGTGTTTGGACCGTCCGTCTGTCTGTCTGTCCGTCCGTCCGTCCGTCTGTCCGTCTGTCACACTTTTCGGTTAACCACTTTGTCAGTTTCTCAAATATGCTGCAGGTGGCATCCGCATTCGATAGACGCATTTCTTGTTGCACCATGTTTTTGTTATTTTGAACATGCCATAGCTAGATCACTATGGTGTCGGGGCCCACACGGCAGCATTTACTTAATACTGAGAAATCTAGTTTATACCAGTATTACATTTTTTTTGCATAGTAAATTTGAAGGTCAAAGGCGATACGTATCCCCATGGGAGGTTTAGATCAGCATTTTGTGTTCATGTATCATGGCTCGTGACTATATAGTTTTCTGAACAGGTGAGCATGTACACGAATGTCGCACATGTACTTGAAATCAGGTAAGGTAATCTGTTAGACTGAGACACTCGGCCAATCAAACTGCTTGGTTTCAAGAACGCCTTTTTACATTTATGCCTTTAACCCTTACAATACTGAATTCAATTGTGTCGTCTGCTGATTATTTTATATTTCAATGTTTCTCAACAAACACATGGTTTAGCAGCACTTTAGATTCCTTTGGAAATGATTCTAATGTGCTGTCGAACCATGTTTTAATGAAGAAATAAGATGAAACAACAGCAGACGATAGTTTTCGGTTCCTGCCTTTTAAAGGTTAAACATTATAGTCATGAGCATATTCCATAAACTATATTTTACACTGTATTTGGAACTATATTCTACCACTTTATGACAATGCACTCTACTGCAAATGTACATGTTGTACATTTGTATGTATTCATAAATATATTGATTACATGCTAATTATTGTATTTTTAACATGTTTATTATTTTAAATAAATATTATATGGATACCTAGTTCATTTACTTGTTTATTTAATGTGACTGGAGAAATGGGGCCTATGGGATTTGTGGCCATGTAGATCCAGATCAGCCTGTGTATCCACACAGTGAGATCAGGATCTGCAATGTTGTTCCATCAATGAATTACCCATCCTCCACCAACAAGCAATATAGATCATTATCACGTTACAGGAGTGAGCTATTTGATTATGATCTGCACTAGTCACAAATCACATAAGCCCCATTTCGCCCATCACGGTCACAAATCAAGAACCATTTTGTGCAGTCCTGGTCTACATTGTTTACCATCCAGTCAGTTGACCCATCATGGTTCTAGCAAACCGTATAGATCCTTACCAATTCCATAAACATGTTTTTCCTGTCATGGCCACATTATTTGTTGTGTAGTGGAACCTCTCTAAACCTCGCAATTTTGATGGGTTTCAGTTATTTATTGCTAATGGCTTTGTCTGTTCTTGATCGCACAGCACTGAAACATGCCTTGGAGTGGCCATATGCCTGATTTATAGTGGAACCTATCTATACCGGACACCCTGGGGACCTCCCGAGGTTCCCGGATTAGAGTGGTGGCACTGTAATCCCAGTTTGTCCAATCATATGCATTGTACATGTGTTGAGTGAATACTGCTCTAAATCAAGAACCTTCCTTGTTCCTCTACACGGAACACCTAGGTGTGTATTGTGGCAAACTTTTCCCAGTTATATACACTCTTAATTATTTGCTGCAATGGGAAATATATTGTTACCCTAAGTTAACCACTGGTCAATTAACAGTTATTGTGTGATGGGCTGTAAAGCCTCTATTCACTCAGATGCATGGGGAAGCTATTACAACAGCATATGAACCCTATTGACCATTTCATAGTGACCTTAATCTTGGCACACTGCCAAGCTAAAGGTAGACCTTAAACTGGGTCAAACCAATTAGGAGCCTTATCACAATACGCACTACATCACTGTGGAACCTTGTGCAGACATAGGCTGTCTCACTGCCAAGCGTAAGGTAGACCTTTTTGTAGGTCATCTATATTTAGCAACAGTACTCCTCCAGTTGATATGATTTGAGAAAAGCAAAGTTGATAAACATTGCCCAGTCTTGTTGGTAAATGAGCAGTTACCAGACATAGTAGCTCCTAGCTGTGTGGCATAATATGTATATCTAACGACCACTCATTTGACCTGTCTCTATGAGACGATTGAGACAGTGAATAATTCGTGGTAAAAGGGGTAAACTGTGTGTTCGTCTTGTTTCTCCACTAACAAATATGCAATATGTCAATGGGCTATGATCACACATTTAACCGGCTCTATGAGAAGATTCAAGTGTGGTCACCTAAGATTTAGTATTCCCGTGGGGAGACGAGAATAACATACAGGTATGGGCTGGTCGAAGGGTATGTTCTCTGTATGAAAGTGGTTAAAATGACAATCGTACACCATATTTCTTGTATTTTACTACAACATTGTTCAATTGAGCATGGGTCTCACTTATAAATATGAAAACATTATAGTGTTAATGCTTATCTCATTAAGGCATGAACTGACTGACTGTTTCTAGCCAGCGGCATTACAAAAAGATGTAGAAGGACACTATTATATTATGTAGACAGACAATCTCTTGTGACGTGTCTTGCGTACTATAAGTCTAAATTGCCATGCTCATATGAATATTGTTGTAGACACACATGTAGTTGCAGTATCATCTATTATCATGATTATCTTGGGAGGGAATATTTAACAAGACACTTTCTTGCCTGATTCACCATAACCTTTAATTCAATTAAAGGTTAACCTTAAAATAAAAGGTAACCACTTAAAGGTAGACCTTACTCAAGGTCACCATTAAAGGTACCTGAATCACCGAGATGTATAAAAGCTGAGATTTCCCGATCCAAGGGAGAGTGCCAGTTTTGGGTTTTAAAGAGCATTCTGTTTTGGCTCCTTTGGATAAATTAAATAACCTACTTTAGTTTCGGAATTACTGTGATCTAAATTCAAGGACGGAATTATTAACTTTTTAAGCAAATTGCAACTGTTACTTATTTTTACTGGGGTGTTTGTCAGGGAAGGCCGTCGAGCCAACTCCCTGACGGAGGGGAATGTGGAAGTAGGAGCTTGTGTTTCTGAACTACTTCATGCGTGACTTGGATTTGTATATTTACTTTATTAACCACATTAAAAATATGTACTCCTGAACGAACGCCTTCTCTACAATTTGAGTTTCCAATTGGTACTACAAAGAATTGTAACATTCTTTCATCTGACGTTGCGACAGACAATTATTATCACATTGAGGTGAAGAAATCAGCAACTGACGTCACTCGGTTTCTAATTGACCGAAAGGTCTGGTGGCAGCGAAACAGTTCAGTCCTGACAAAAGGGGACCATCAGTCGACCAATTCAGTCCAACAAGGGCTGAGTTACGGAGGGTAAAAGGATTGCGCTACAATTGGTGGCAGCGGTGGGATACAAACTTGTACACAAATCCGAAATATTAATGCTAAATGAATTGTTTACCTGGTGGGGGTTAGCATAAGTCGCCAACGACAGCAGAGGAGGCATAATGAGAGCAGACTTGATGCTTCAACAAATACAGAAGCTTCTTTAGATCACCTTTGGCAATTATCTATGCAGCAAATGAGAAGTCTAGAGGTTAATTTTCAAGAACTTGAAATTAGACTTGACCAAACTGAACGGGAACAGGAAACTGTGTCAATTAAACTAAGAGACCAAGAGGATCGTCATAATAGTGTAATTAAATCATATCAGGACATGATATACATGCTGAGAACATCGAAAAATAAGGAAATACACGCCCTTCAGGTTGAACTATTACACTTGCGGCAAAAACTGAGACAAGAGGAACAACCATAAGGTGACAAGGAAAGTAGTGATTCCGAGCAAACGACTTTGGTGTAAATATAACATTATGTCTAGTGATGATCAGAAGGCATTAGACGATATTGAGGTGACACTAAAACAAATTCAGTTAGAAAAAACAAACCTACTTGAACATTTATACAGGGAAGAGAAGCATTATGCAAAAACTATTGAATCTTACAAAAACAGAATCATCAAAATAATCAATGAAAAAGATAGAATAATACAGTAAGTGGAATTAGAAAATGCCAAACTAAAGAACATTTTAACAACACCAAGCAATAATTCCCCACCTGATGTGCATAAGCTGGAATAAAGAACATTTTACTAATAGTGTGTTAATAGATTAGCTATGGGTCCAAAGCGCACTACAGACAAAGAAAAGGACCTAGCAGAGGATGATGATCGAAGGAAGATGGAACAGGAAATGGAAGAATTAAAACAACAGCTGAGGATGGCTGATGAACAGATGGCAGAAAAGCGTATTCAGTCAGATAGTTGTTGTGACCGGCTAAGAGATGAATTAAATCGGCAGAGCGAGGATCAGGAGCAGCGCCAAGGGGACATAGTCAGAATTTATCAGGACCGGATGACCGACATGTGTAAGGAGAAAGATGAAATCATCAGGGAAATGCAGGAAAAGGAACGTCGATCTGGTGATACTCATCCAGAGCAGTGGAGAATGGACCGCAGAGTTCGCTATGCTCTTCAAAATGAACTGCCGGCCAGAAACGAAAATACTCCGCCGTATGCCGAGGCACCGGTAAACGTAGCACCAGCACATGTAACTGCACAGAATCCAGAACAGCCAGGCAACCAGAGACATCGGCCTGAGGTAGCCACCGCCGCCTCCCCTGCATCATGTATGCCATTATTTGAAGATGTGAGGCAACGACAGTATGATATTCCATTGCCAAGGCAACTGATATTTGATGGGAAAATGTCATGGGATAGCTTTATCAAGCCGTTTCACTCCACAGCTTTGACATGCAGATGGACCGAACATGACAATTGTTTAGACTCATGAGCAGCCTGCGTGGGGATGCTGCAGAATATGTATCTAACCAGCTATCACAGGTAACAACGCAGTCGTATGACGCACTTAAACATGCACTGGAATCAAGGTTTAAAGAGAGGAGAACCAGTGCATCCTATCTAAACGAATTGGAGATGCGTAAGTTAACACCAAGGGAAAAGTTGCTTGAATATTCAGCCGATATTAAGCGTCTAGTAATCAAAGGTTACCTT
The DNA here is from genome assembly GCA_029237695.1 of Conchocele bisecta. NCBI lineage: Eukaryota > Metazoa > Mollusca > Bivalvia > Lucinida > Thyasiridae > Conchocele > Conchocele bisecta. Next base: position 38,202,285 of record CM055277.1, read on the forward strand.
ATAGCTGATGAGAGGACGAGGGAGACAATCAGTGTCAGACATTTCCTGAAAGGTATGAGTGATCAACAATTGGCAGTTGCGGTAGGAATGAAAGATCCACAGACCATTGATGATGCAAGGGAAATGGTAGAGACCTACAACAGCCTGAGGGAGGACGTTGGAAGAGGTCAAAAAGTCCGTATGGTTAAATTTGAAGAGCCAATAAATACAGCGGGAGTCAAATCCAAGCCAGTGAAACCACCACAGAAAGATCAGAGCCGGGTGATGCATTGGCTGAAGTTGAGAAGATAGTTAGCGAGAAATCGAAGCAGTGGGGTGAAGCTAAGTCACCACAAGGAGTCAAACAGCCTGGTCAATATTTGTTTCAAGGACAAGGAAACAAGGCTAATGGAGCATACAGCAAGGCAACAGTTGAGTGTTATCGATGCCACAGGTTGGGACATTACGCGAATGAGTGTCCCACAGGGGTGAAGGCAAGTAAGCAAAGGGGAAACTAAATCAGACTGAGCCTGTCGGCGTGGGCTCGGTCCCCACAACCAAACTGTCTTGTGAAATGGTGAAAGCTGGAGTAACAATGTTTCTGCCTTTAAATATAGAAACTTTAGACTGTAAATTTGTAGTAGACACTGGAAGTGCAGTGACTATAGTGTCATCATCAAATGTGTTTAATAAAATGGCGTCTTTGACAAGCATTTCCCTTCATAAACCAGATCCGTTTATTAGATTAGAAGTTGCTGATAGAGGACAGCTGACAATTGAGGGAACGACCAACATAACATTTTGGGCACGAAACACCGAATTTACATGGGAAATGTATGTGGTAGATATACAAGAAGATGGGTTAATTGGTTTGGACTTTCTTTTGGAACATAATTATTTACTTGGTACCAAATCCGGATTTAAATTGAATGGGAAGCGGTATCCGTGTATCATTGAAAAAATGCCACTGTGTGCTAGGGTATACTGCAAGGACAATGTACGAGTACCTGCCAACAGTGAAATGGTAGTAAAAGGACAATTTACCAGTGACTGTTTCTCAAGTGATGTCGGTATTATTTTAGAAGACAGACAGCATAATGATGGTGACATTTTAATTGCGAATACATTAGTTGACACGACTTACAACAAAGATGACCTACCAGTCGGAATATTGAAGAAATTCGACTCAAGAAAGGAGCTGCATTGGGAGTGATTCATGAAGTTGCAGGAAGTGTACCATTCGAAGATTCTGAGAATCAGAAGACGAACTATACAGGACCAACTCTTAAAATGAATCGGGTATGTAGCCGAGACCACTTTCCTTGTCATATTCAAGATTTATTTGATCGATCTGCAAAGACATTGTCAGAAGATGAACAACAAAAGCTGTTCAAACTGTTGAGTAAAAACGAAGGTTTGTTTGCTAAATCCAGTTCTGATTTGGGACAGATATCGATTGCGGAACATAGAATTGATACGAATGATGCGAGACATATTAAACAATCCCCAAGACGACCACCAAGGGCGTTTTTGTGTAAAGAAGAAGAGATCGTACAAGAACAGTTAGAAGCCGAGGTGATTCGCGAGTCGTCATCGCTTTGGGCGTCCCCAATGGTATACGTGTTAAAGAAAGATGGAACGATACGACCCTGTGTGGACTACAGGAAGCTGAATGATGTCACTCTCAAGGACGCATACCCATTACCTCGAATTGGCGATTGTTTGGACAATCTCGGTAATGCCAAATTCCTGTCCACCTTGGATCTGCAGAGTGGGTACTGGCAGCTGCGAGTGCGTGAAGAGGACAAACCAAAGACTGCTTTTGTGACAAGGAGTGGTCTTACGAATACAACAAAATGGCTATGGGGCTCTGCAATGCTCCAAGTACGTTTCAACGGTGCATGGAGTTGGTGTTTAGAGGTTTACAGTGGAAAATATTGCTAATTTATCTGGATGACATAATTGTATTCTCAGACACTTTTGATTCTCATATGGAGAGGTTGGAAGAAGTGTTCAGACGACTAAGCTCTGCTGGATGTAAACTGAAACCCACTAAGTGTAATTTATTCCGACCTGAGGTATCATTTCTCGGACATACCGTGACAAAACATGGAATCAAGCCCAGTGTGGAGAAAGTGGAAGCCATTCAAAACTGGAAAAGGCCACAAACTGTTACACAAGTACGTTCATTCTTGGGATTTTGTTCCTATTATAGGCGCTATATCAAAAACTTCTCCGTTAGAGCATCCCCTATGATCGCTTGTTAGAGGCCGGACAAGCATTCATTTGGACAGATGAGTGTGAACAATCATTTCTAGATCTGAAGACTGTACTCACCGGGAAGAAGTAATGGCGTTACCACAAGACGCGGGTCTGTTTATTTTAGACACTGATGCATCTGATCGGGGAGTGGGTGGAGTTTTATCACAAATGCAGTGGTGTGACCGGACAGGAAGAGAAGAGGAGGCCAGTGGCATACGCTAGTAAGTCCATTACTAAGACACAACGCAAGTATTGTGTAACACGATTGGAGATGTTAGCAATGGTGACATTTATACAGCATTTTAAACAGTACTTACTGGGAAGAACATTTATAATAAGGATTGACCATAGTGCCCTCAGATGGGTAATGTCCTTCAAAGAACCAGAAAATCAGATGGCAAAATGGTTAGAAATTGTGTCACAATACGACTTCACAATACTGCATCGTAAGGGCAAGAAACACGGCAATGCGGATGCACTTTCGCGGCTAGTATGTGACCCAGCTGCTTGTGATTGTTATGATGGACAAACTATCCTATCCGAGTTACCATGATTGCCAAAAGAAGCACGAGCAGTGGTCATCATTCATGCAGATGGACAATGTAGTGCCATTGAGGATAAATAGACTTGCCCCGGGTACAAAAGCAGCTACAGAGATCACAAGGACAGTTGCTCCAAAGTTTGTGTTTACTTTGTTAAACTTTCTACCGTATTTCGCTATAATGATGGCATTGAGCATTGTAGCTTCTATGCGGACGTGTTTGATGGGTGCAAGTAATTATCTGTCAGCGCTGTATATCCGACACATCCGAGTGAGTGAGCACGCGGCTAAACCTGGGACGTCTAAAGCAGCTGATGTCAACGGGGAATCTTCTAGCTGCCATGATGCCTCCGATGTTGGATCCTCTCATAAATCTTCTGATGCTACTCTGAGGTTTAAAATGCCCTCATATATGAGCGGTTACTCACAGACAGATCTAGCAAGACTACAGAGGGCTGACCCAGACATTGACATTGTGCTTGGTTGGAAAGAAACTGGTTCAGAGCGACCAGGGAGGAATGATGTGGCAGCATACAGTCCTGTTACGAGACACCTGTGGCTCTTGTGGCCACAGCTAGCACTTATAGACGGGGTGCTTTATAAATATTGGTACCCAAAATTTAAAGGAGAGAGGTTTATGCAGCTTATTGTACCCAGGACCCTACAGAAGGAAATACTAGACGCCGCACACAATTCCAAGTTCTCTGGACATCTTGGGGTCAAGAAAGTAGTAAGTAAGCTGAAACTCAACTTCTACTGGTACCGAATGAAAGACTCGGTTCGAATATGGATAAGGAAATGTTCTGTATGTGGTGCGAGGAAACGACCAAATAAGAAAGCCAAGGCCCCATTGGCAACTTATGTTGTTGGAGCGCCCATGGATAGAGTGGCAACAGACATTTCTGGACCCTACATATTGGTGGTCATGGATCAGTTCACAAAGTGGGTAGAGGCTTATGCATTGCCTAATCAACTGGCGGAAACTGTTGCAGACAAAATTTTGTATGAATTTACCTCACGACTGGGCTTGATGTTGGATTTGCATAGCGACAGGGGAAGTAACTACACTTCTAAACTGTTCACGGAAGTTTGCAGAATTCTGGGTGTAAACAAAACCCTGACAACTCCATATCACCCTGCTGGAAATGGAATGGTGGAGCGATATCATCAGACACTGCTGGCAATGATTTCAGCATACGTAAGTGAGAATCAGAGAGATTGGGACAAACATCTGCCCTTACTAACCTCGGCTTATCGTTCATGCGTCCACGAAAGTACTGGGTTCAGTCCAAACATGCTTATGCTGGGCCGGTAAGTCCATCAGCCCATAACCCTCAAGTTTGGCTTTCCGGGGAATCCCTGTGAGCCAGTGTCTACAGCAGCCTATGTTTGTGACATGTGGGACCGGATGGTGAAGATACAACATCTTGTACGCTCCCATTTGAAGGAAGCAGCCCAACATCAAAAACGTGACCATGACACCAGATTAGCTCACACCTGTTACAAGGTTGGTGATCTGGTGTACTGTTTGGACAGTACCAAGAAGATTGGGCTTAGCCCTAAACTGCGGTCAAATCCCTGGAAGGGCCCATTTGTGGTAACTCAGAAATTGAGTGACCTGCTGTACCAGCTATCTGGACAATACCAGTCCAGAAAACAGAATTATGCACCATGACATGATAAAACCATACTGCTCAGATATTGTGCCAGACTGGGTGCCAGCTGTACAGAAGAAAGCCCAAGGAAATGGTATTGCTGCAGTTTCTCCATCCCATGATAAAGGGAGCCCAAGGAGGGAAGGGCACCGAAGGAAAAAGGTGCAGAAACCAGCCCAAGGGGAATCTGAGAAAATGGCACTGTCGACCAACTCAAAACCCAAGAGGAAATGTCGCCAACCTGACCGGTTTAAATTTGTATAGCCTTGTTGTCTTCATGCAGGAGAGGAAGCAAAACAATGTTTGCCACATTTTTAGATGAGTGAATGGCATGGCAAAATATTTGTATACCTGAATCAAAACTGCCAGTGACCATGGCACACAGCAGGAATTAATGGGATGAAGAGAATTTAGATGTATGGCGGAAGAAATTAGTTATCACCGTTACCTTAAATTTTAAGGTCTATAATGAATGGGATTTAAGGTCATGTGCTGATGTACACTGAACTCTAGTGGTGCTAATTGTCAAATAAATGTGTATATTATCAGCTTAATGGTGTTGCATGTATTTCTCTTGGGACAAGCTGGATAAACTTCCTGGAGAGGTCAGGAGAACAATGTGTCATTTCAAGACAATGGATATTCCCTAAGATTCTGGACACACCAGCATGGGTGTTTGGAGGGTGAGGGAGCCACCCTGAGGGTGACTCGGGTATATATACAGTGAAAATATTAGTGGTAGTCATTATATTTTCTTAGGACTAGAACATTCATAGTTAATATATATTTCCTAGTTAACTATTATTTATTTACTGGAATCAACTTGTGCAACTGAAATGGATTTAATTACTCACTGGAATCTACTTGCGCAATTGTAAGGGATTTTAAATGTATTTAAAGTGTGCGGAATTAATCATACAATGGAGATTAAACCTACCAAGTTCAAACGAGGAGTGAATTGACTTCTTCAATTACACGGTCACTTTAGGAATGATACAATAATAGTTTTGTTAGTATTAATCGGGACATCACATATATTTTACAGCCATTTCTCTTGAATGGTGTCAATTCATTTATGGTTCTTAAACAATGTCGTAACTGTAACAAGCGGTTTAGAACCAAGTAAAAACTGCGCAGGCATTTAACTACGTATTTGCCATTCTATTTTGGCGTGAACTTATGCTTAATTTGTAACTCTAAATTTGAAACAGAGTTAAAATTAATTGAACATGTAATAAAAAAATCGCATTATGATGGAACTTCGACACCAGCAGAACACCAATCAGCTGCTATAAAGGAGAGACGGCGCACCTATCTTCTCCAGAATAATAAATACGGGGAGCAAAAAGTAAATTTCTCAAAAGAAGACATTACCTTTCTGGAAAACCAGGACATTCGGACCAATATTGGTGTAATTAGTTCCACGCTCTTAATTATGAATAACCAACTAAATACAGGGACTTATTTTCCACTGAATGGTAACTCGGACAACACGATAAATTACAGTGACCCTATTAGTTTAATTTCACCTGTCGCTATCGGTAAGGGTACCACAATGGCATGCACCATTAGTGGGGCAGATTTGGAACTTCCACCTCCACCCACATCCTCGAAGATACGGCAGCGAGAAGCAGATCTCTACACTGCAACAGTCCTTGGGGGACCCACCGACTCCACAATTAACAGATTGGAAATGGAAGTAGTGGCATTAAAAGAGCAGATTAATACTTTAGAATCTAAAATAGAGTCCGCAGTTCGGAAATCTACGGACCAAATCCTTGAAAAGTTAGAAGACAATGCCTCGTACCAGTTCCAACTATTCTCAGTCTTACAATCCAACCAGACAAAGAGTCACAAAAGAAGACTACTGGAAGTTTGTCGTGCAGTGGTTTATTCTTTAGAACAAGATCCGGCAGTGCCATCTACGTCATCGTCATAAAGTTGAGCCATCAGCTGGTCTAGTGATGATGTTCTACGACACCAGTTTACCCCATTACCTGGAACTTATTCTCACCAGTCGTGATGTTCTACGACACCAGTTTACCACATTACCTGGAACTTATTCTCACCTGTCGTGATGTTCTACGACACCAGTTTACCACAGTACCTGGAACTTATTCTCACCTGTCGTGATGTTCTACGACACCAGTTTACCACATTACCTGGAACTTATTCTCACTTGTCGTGATGTTCTACGACACCAGTTTACCACAGTACCTGGAACTTCTCACCTGTCGTGATGTTCTACGACACCAGTTTACCACAGTACCTGGAACTTATTCTCACCCGTCGTGATGTTCCACGACACCAGTTTACCACAGTACCTGGAACTTATTCTCACCCGTCGTGATGTTCCACGACACCAGTTTATCACATTACCTGGAACTTATTCTCACCCGTCGTGATGTTGCACGACACCAGTTTATCTCATTACATGGAACTTATTCTTACCTGTCGTGATATTCTACGACATAATATATAACTGGTATATGGAACTTTTCCCCGACCGTCGTGATGTCGCCATGATGTTCAATGTCGGCAACAAGTGGATTGTGACTGAAATAGTGCTATCACTAACTGGATTACATAATTTAATGACATGTGGGAGCAGATTACTTAAGATACAAATGGCAAAACTGTAAGTGTTCCCCTTCGTGAATGACGTTATTGGAACTGTAAGTATAATGGTGTCAAAAGCAGATTTCAACTCTGGTCATTTGGTTGCATCTACTAGTACTTAATGATGGTTATAATTTGTGCAGGATCTGCTGTCTTCATGAAAATTAACGCTTTCAACCCGCCGTTAGCCCCGAAACGTACAACATAATAATCGACAATTGTAGTTCCAGATGAGCCGGCTCACAATAAGCCGCCTCATCCAGATCTGCAGTGGTTACTGTATTGTTTTAAGAAGCATTTTCATTTCTGGATGTATGGGTCAATACTCAAATGGCCACTACACCTGATGATAGCTCCAACTGTCTAATGAAATGCTGACAGCACGCTGATGCACAAATTACCTCTTAATTGAACCTAGTGTGAAATTAATTTACTTGAAGGTATCAACAAGTGAATTTATCAACACTAGTTTGTGAGGGGTGAATTTCCTGTCTGTCAATTACAAATTGTTTGGGGCCAGATTTGAATCTGATTTGTTGCCAGAAACGTGATATTGAATATACATTTACCGAATTAATAGCCAGTTGACTAAGTAATAATATGGTGTGTTCCTTCAGACACATTGGTATGTCTATGCTGGTTTGGAACTCCTTGTGATATGTTATTTTAGGCACTTCCTGGTTACCCAGGGGACAAATTAGTACTTGGTATTGACATACTGTGTGTTTGTAGGATCATACTATCATTTATGGATCAACACATGCCGTACTTTGCATACCTTTATCAGGTTATCCTGTGAATGATGTACATGTATAGAATGGTACAGCCATGCATGCCTAATTGGGGGTGCACATGTGCGCAGTCTTGTATGGTTTACCTCGGCTGACTTACATTAGAAAAACAGATTAGATGAACATACCTTCAAACATCAACAGCATTGGGTGCACTCATGGAGTAAATTATTTTAGCTGTCAAATATTAGGTTCTAACAGAGTCAATCATATCTTTGTTTCGTGCATTTCGTTCGTTCGCTAGTGTTCGCTAGTTCGTTCGTTCGTTCATTCAGTTGCCAGTCATTCAGACATTGTCTGATTGGTATGCAGATTAATTGAATTGATTGATGGATTGTCTTTCATATGCAACTAAAAATGTCATATGGAGTTAAAGAATACTAACACTAGTAGGAATACTGTTAAGCACCTGTAAATATCATGTTGATCTTATCAGTACTATAGAGGCAGCCGTCTAAGTAATGTTCAGCTAATGTTGTTTTGCTAATGTACACGAAATCACTGGTGTATTGAAGTCAGTGTATACTTAATTAGTCAGGGTGCAAATCAGTCAAGCATCATCTGATTCTTATACACTGAACGATGTACCCAGGCCATTGTAGTAGAAACTTAGTAATATATATACACATATATTGGGAACATTATTATTATTAGTTTACATCTCAAGTTGTATGTGTGTATGAACATGTCATGAAACAGTATACATACTTGTTGCGGATTGGGGTTCTGGCAAGGGGACTAAGCAGAAGGTTGTGTGCATTAAGTGAATATACTAACTTGTATTTGTTTGTTCATTTACATACTTGAACTGCTATAATATAAGTAACAAATACCAAGGAACATTGTGTTTACCATTTTAAATTATGGTGCCACAAGAATCAGGGTAATGCCACCAGGAGGTGTCAACCTGAGGGGGGGATAGTGTGGCAAACTTTTCCCAGTTATATACACGTCTTAATTAATTATTTGCTGCAATGGGAAGTATATTGTTACCCTAAGTTAACCACTGGTCAATTAACAGTTATTGTGTGATGGGCTGTAAAGCCTCTATTCACTCAGATGCATGGGGTAGCTATTACAACTGCATATGAACCCTATTGACCTTTTCATAGTGACCTTAATCTTGGCACACTGCCAAGCTAAAGGTAGACCTTAAACTGGGTCAAACCAATTAGGAGCCTTATCACAATACCCACTACATCACTGTGGAACCATGTGCAGACATAGGCTGGCTCACTGTCAAGCGTAAGGTAGACCTTTTTGTAGGTCATCTATATTTAGCAACATTACTCCTCCAGTTGATATGATTTGAGAAAAGCAAAGTTGATAAACATTGCCCAGTCTTGTTGGTAAATGAGCAGTTACCAGACATAGTAGCTCCTAGCTGTGTGGCATAATATGTATATCTAACGACCACTCATTTGACCCGTCTCTATGAGACGATTGAGACAGTGAATACTTCGTGGTAAAAGGGGTAAACTGTGTGTTCGTCTTGTTTCTCCACTAACAAATATGCAATATGTCAATGGGCTATGATCACACATTTAACCGGCTCTATGAGAAGATTCAAGTGTGGTCACCTAAGATTTAGTATTCCCGTGGGGAGACGAGAATAACATACATTTATGGGCTGGTAGAAGGGTATGTTCTCTGTATGAAAGGGGTTAAGATGACAATGGTACACCATATGTCTTGTATTTTACTACAACATTGTTCAATTGAGCATGGGTCTCACTTATAAATATGAAAACATTATAGTGTTAATGCTTATCTCATTAAGGCATGAACTGACTGACTGTTTCTAGCCAGCGGCATTACAAAAAGATGTAGAAGGACACTATTATATTATGTAGACAGACAATCTCTTGTGACGTGTCTTGCGTACTATAAGTCTAAATTGCCATGCTCATATGAATATTGTTGTAGACACACATGTAGTGCAGTATCATCTATTATCATGATTATCTTGGGAGGGAATATTTGACAAGACACTTTCTTGCCTGATTCACCATAACCTTTAATTCAATTAAAGGTTAACCTTAAAATAAAAGGTAACCACTTAAAGGTAGACCTTACTCAAGGTCACCATTAAAGGTACCTGAATCACCGAGATGTATAAAAGCTAAGATTTCCCGATCCAAGGGAGAGTGCCAGTTTTGGGTTTTAAAGAGCATTCTGTTTTGGCTCCTTTGGATAAATTAAATAACCTACTTTAGTTTCGGAATTACTGTGATCTAAATTCAAGGACGGAATTATTAACTTTTTAAGCAAATTGCAACTGTTACTTATTTTTACTGGGGTGTTTTGTCAGGGAAGGCCGTCGAGCCAACTCCCTGACGAGGGGAATGTGGAAGTAGGAGCTTGTGTTTCTGAACTACTTCATGCGTGACTTGGATTTGTATATTTACTTTATTAACCACATTAAAAATATGTACTCCTGAACGAACGCCTTCTCTACAATTTGAGTTTCCAATTGGTACTACAAAGAATTGTAACATTCTTTCATCTGACGTTGCGGCAGACAATTATTATCACATTGAGGTGAAGAAATCAGCAACTGACGTCACTCGGTTTCTAATTGACCGAAAGGTCTGGTGGCAGCGAAACAGTTCAGTCCTGACAAAAGGGGACCATCAGTCGACCAATTCAGTCCAACAAGGGCTGAGTTACGGAGGGTAAAAGGATTGCGCTACAGTATCATTCATATGAAGGGTAAATTTAACCATGGGGTTCATCTTTACTAGTATCCCAATATTCTTGGTTTGGGCCTCGGGAAAATTTAACTTTTTGGCTTTATGCTACTTGAGAGTTGAATCGTGTTATACCCATTATAAAAGTAATAGGATTAATAGTAATCGTATTACTTTTAGAGAGTCAGGCTAAGTGACTAGTGTGGTGAGGAATTGACTTGACACCAAGTTAGGTTATTCTAATTTAAAGTCTGGGCATATATTTGTTTCTGTAAATGTTAGGTTCCGATTGACATACATGTATGTCATTGCTATTACTGCATACAGTGTTGTAGTTGAACATGGGACACGGATGCCACTACTGCCAATGGAAGTTGTAGAACTTTTGGGCCTGAACATATTCCGATTTAGGATCCAGACAAGAGTCTAAACCAACCTGTTTATCACGGCTTCAAAATGGAGATACAACGTACAAAATATAGGGTATCGTTTGCTTGTAACATGCACGTAGATTGTGATGTACACATTGCAAAAGTTCCAAATCCAGAGTCGTCTTTGTTGCGTCGTGACATATAGGCCAGGTATCTGCAACACAACCATCATTATTGACAATAATTCGAGAAAAATATGTTAATCAGCAGCAAAAGGAAATCGCCAACAATCGGGTGGTAGGAAGTTGTAATGTTTTTAAAAAGGTGATGATTTTGTACAAATATCTCAATAAAATTGAAAAAAATATTGCACAAACACTGTTGAATGATATTACATACAACTGTTGATAATATATTGCTAAATATGTCGTTTCAAATAAAAAACAATAATCCGGATCTCCCGGGTGACATTTTTTTGGGGATAAAAGTACAAATTTAATAGAGAAATCGCTAAAAAATGGAATATTTGTTTAAATACCAACTGACCAAAGATATACTAACAAAACAAATGCCAATATATTTTCAAATGTGTGTTTAGCAAATGAACATGATTTCGAATGTGTCGTCGGATGTTAGAAAAGTTGTAATTTTGGGGCATAAACATTACGAATTGAAACCATAAATCACTGAAAACAGGAATTTACAAACAACAATGGGTGAAGTCTATCAATGATTTAAATTGATCACATATTCTTAACATGCGTGAAAAATTCAAAACGAGTTATCATGATTTCTCTGTGTCATCCAGTACGTCCGTCCGTCCGCAGTTCTCCACATGGGCTGTTGTCGACAGGCCGCTGTTAATTTTTTCATTCATAACCAGTGAATGCGATCGCGTGTATGCGTTTATAAATATCAGTGATGATATTTGCATGAAAGCTTTTTACAATTGATCAATTTGGAGTCATTGCCTAATCCAAGATGGCCGCTGTAAAAATGTCAAAATCTTCAAACGACTATTTCTCATGATGTGAAAAGATTGGCAGAATTTGACAAAACCCGATGTAAACTAAATTGGTCAGTAAGCGAGGCTTACGGAATACCCCCCGCGTGGGCCCAGGTACCCCTAAATATGTAAAATTTTCCAAGTGTGTGGGCTTGTGACCTTGACTCTGGGCTTAGCGGGGGCGACACGAACGTGAATGTGAAGCAGATCCGAGCAAGGAAATAGAAGCTATAACCGATTTCGTTAAGTTTTGTAAAGAGGCTAAGTATGTGATCTTGACCTTGGGATCAGCGGGGATATGTCACAGCATGATCAGTAGAGCCTTAGAGGAATGCATGCATGAAATATTAAGAATATTAGATGAAGTTATAACATATTTCTCTGATGTTAAGTATTGTAAATTGACCATGTATTTGACCTTGACCTTGGGATCAGCGGGGGTTGGACGGTCATAGATTTGGCACAGCATGGTAGTAGAGCCTTCAGGAATGCATGTGTTAAAATATTAAGCATTTTAGATGAAGGAAATAGAAGTTAGAACAATATTTCTCTGATGTTAAGCTTTGTACTAAGTATTTGACCTTGACCTTGGGATCAGCGGGGGTTGGACGGTCGTGGATTTGGCACAGCATGGTAGTAGAGCGTTACAGGAATGCATGTGTGAAATATTAAGCATTTTAGATGAAGGAAATAGAAGTTAGAACAATATTTCTCTGATGTTAAGCTTTGTACTAAGTATTTGACCTTGACCTTGGGATCAGCGGGGGTTGGACGGTCGTGGATTTGGCACAGCATGGTAGTAGAGCGTTACAGGAATGCATGTGTGAAATATTAAGCATTTTAGATGAAGGGAATAGAAGTTATAACAATATTTCTCTGATGTTAAGTTTACGGACGCACGGACGGACGGACGGACGGACGGACAACCTGACTCAAGTATACCCCCCCACCTCACAACTCGTTGCGGGGGTATAATTATCGATACCTCGAGTTCGCACATATTTGTGTACATAAGCCATGTTTCAGAGAGTCTAGAAGGCCGCACACACCAAGCAGAATTACACGTAATTACGAACGCACGAACGCACGCACGCACGCACTTGATACAGACTTATAACCTCCCATTTCTTACGACTGATGTTTGCAGTTAAGGACACAAATGCACGAACATACTATCATCCTTGGTTGATAATAACTTCGAGCTTTTGATTTTGCTCTTCAGAGGATTGTATGTTTGAAATATCAAACAATTCGATGACAGGAAACAGAAAAGAGCATTAGGATTTTAAACACATTAAGCATGTTAAGTATGTGACCTTCACCTTCACTTTGGCGGGAAACGGATCTTCGACTTGTCACAGGACGACAGAGGACCATTGCAGCAACACGCAGATCCGTTCACGGAAACGGAAATTGTAAGACATACCCGAGAGTTAGGGTTTTGAACGAACTAAGTGTTTTACCTTGACATTTGGGTTATCGGGGGCGGGACAATCGTGAATGTGTTACACTGCAGTAGAGGATGATTGAAGCAATAAGTTGGTGAAATATCGAGTAGATTCGTGCAAGGAAACACAACATAGAATCATTGACCCAACCGTCAAGGTTTCGCAGGCACCAAGTATATGACCTTGACCTGCGGTTTCTCGGTGGAGTGGCGTTTATGAATCTGTCAGTGGGTGGTAGAGGGCATTAGCACAATATGTGTATGACATATCAAGCAGATCCGTGCGGAGAAACGAAAATATGTAAGTTATGTACCCGAGCGTTAACGTTTGGGATGCGCCAAGTATGTGACCTAGACCTTTTGTTTAACTCGGGCGGCGCAATCGTGGTTTGCTGCAGGTCAGTAGAGAACCATTGTTACGACACATGTGTGACATATTAAGTAGTTTCGTGCATGCAAACAAAACGTCTCAGGCAATGACCCAAGCGTCGGGGTTTCGAACTCACAAAGTACGTGACCTTCATCCTGGGCTTAACGGCGGCGGTACGATTGTGAATTTGTCAGTGGGTGGTAGAGGACAATATGTGTAGGACATATCAAGTAAATCCGTGCGAGGAAACCAAACATATAACTTGTTTACCCTAGCGTTATGGTTTGGGACCGCCAAGTATGTGACCTTGACCTTTTGTTTAACGTGGGCGGGACGGGACGATCGTGGCTTGTTGCAGGGCGGTAGAGAACAATGGGAGCGACACGTGCGTGACATATTAACCAGATTCGTGTATGCAAACAAAACATACATGTAAGACATTTATCCAAGCGTCAAGGTTTCGAACTCACCAAATATGCGACCTTGACCCTGGGCTTAGTGTGGGCGGGACGATCGTGGATATGTCATTGGGTGGTAGAGTACTATGAGAGCAATGTGTGTATGAAATATCAAGAAGATCCGTGTAAGGATAAAGAAGTTACAAGACAATTAGCTTAGCGTGTTTTTTTGTGACGTACGTACTCACTTTGGACGTACGGGACGTATGTGCGGCGGTAACGCTATATACTGTTTTACGACTCAGTCGTGGGGGGCTTACATACATGTTTATGTAGTTATATATGTAAATATAAGCACTTGATTTGGTGCTAATAAAACTTCGTTTTTTTTTCAGTTTTCAGCATTTTTTTTTAATTAGGTACTTATTTACCAACTTTAAATAACACTTTCTCGTTACCAGCTAGATGTCTTCGTTTTTTTATGTGAATAATAGCTATTTATCAAAATGTTATCCAATTTTCAGTATTAAGTCTCGAAATAATATTTTCAAAATGGCTACAATTTATGCACTAATTTGATAGTTTTACCCCAAAAATGATACCCAATATGCTATTTTTTTTCTCTATAAACACTATCACGGTACACTATCACGGTACGGATCTAGTAACTCAGGAGAGAGAGTATGTATCTGTGCCCGGTTAGCTCAGTCGGTAGAGCGACCGCCTTGTAAGCGGGAGGTGCCGGGTTCGAGTCCTGGGTCGGGTGCATACTTTCTCTTCCTGTTACATTTGGCGCCCAACGTTCGATCCTCACTGGGGGCTCCAATGTGGCCTGGGTTAATTTGTGGTATTAACAAACTGACGGGCGTAAGTTCGATTATATCCGTTGGTGGATGGTAATGGACCACGAAATCCAAATCGCCGGTAACCAGTTTATTGCCATGGTTGTGAATGGAATAATATAGCCTCGGAAATGTACAATGAATACACTAAATATCGAGCATGGATATTTACTTATCAGCAAGTATAATACCTGGCATATGTTGGGACAATGTACGTCGTTAGATGCATACGGTTTCATCATATACTATAATACACGAAACGGTTACAGGTTCGGTGTTGTAACGCATGATGTATTGTATCACGCGGATGAATGGCAGTGTAACAGGTACATATATCAATGCGCCTTAGACTAATTTACTCGGACTACATGTATACCAGATATAGAGTACATTATTTACAATGTGCTATTCGTATTGTTCTCAGACGTCGACAAGCTTATGTATTTAAGAATAATAACCAGTTCACATGATACGAACCGACACGAACCTTAGATGTGGTCTATGAGGCTTTCCAAACGCATTTGTCACAGCTCACTCACATATGGTAGGTAGGATTAGCCTGCAATTGGTTAGGTAAGTGCAAGTGCATGTTTAGAATACGCGGGGTGGATTGGGGAGATAATGCGCGACCAGCATAACCGGGTAAATGCAACAGCGTAAACGAATAAATAGCCATGGGCGGATTCAGGTGGGGGGGGGGCGGACCCGGCGCACGCCCCCCCTCCTAAAATTCTCCGAGTAAAGATTTTTTACAAGTTACAAGGCACGTTTCATGCCAAGTGCCATGTGCCATGTATTCCATGCATTTTTCGGTCGTTGTCTTATTGTTTCAACATTTAAACGTTTTCAATCAAAAATCATGTCTAAACATACTGTGACAGTGTCAATATTTTTGCTCTAAAATGCGCCAGAACGCACAGGAAATGCGATGTTCGGTCGAATATTTTGCAATAATTGACTATATTATTCGATAATATAGTCAAGTATTGCAAAATAGTTACGCCCCCCCCCCCCCCCCCTAACCCGAAATCCTGGATCCGCGCCTGATAGCAATAGGTCAAGATACGCGAAGAACGTAACCGAATATGACACAATACAACCAAGCGAACACTTTTACAATGCAATACCTTATATTATGATGATATGAACCTCCGAATCTCAGGACCAAAGTCTATCTCTCTCGTTGCAAGTATTCTCGTGGAACGTTCCATACAGAGTGAAAGAATCTACGATGGAATGCTCATACATACGCGCACGAAGCGCGCGCGGTAAAAAACGGCGGGAAGTGGACCAGCCAATCAGAATTAGCCAACAAGCCAAGCGGATGGACGTACTCTCCAAGCCTGGAGTGAAATGTCCGACATTACCAAATATGGCAGCATTAGAGACTAAAAGTAACCGAGTCATAACGGGCAGACGGACATTACCAAATATGGTAATACCAAAGGCGAACTTATCACATGAAGCTAAATGTATAGTCTGTTTCAGATTATACATGTTACGGGAAATACTATGAATTGACAACAATGAGACCACCGGCGATAAATAGTTTAATGCGAATAAAATACATAGAATGGCAATACAATCATCTGCTACATACATATATATATATAAATGTTTTATTATTAAGTTTGTTTGACAATATCACCACACGTTTTATCTCCATATATTTTTTCTTCAATTTTCCGCGATTTTTTGCTCCAAATTACCACTTTTCCCTCAAAATCACAGCTTTCCTACCATCCGATTATTGGCGATTTTTTTTTTATTGCTGATCAGCATATTTTCTCAAATTATTGGCAATAATGGCAGTTGTATTGCAGAGACATTCGGGTGAAATGCTATACTCCCTGCAGGCGCGGATACAGAAATAATTGCGGGGGGGGGGGGGGGGGGGTAATTACAAGTCGGCGTAGCGGGATGTTTTTCGTAAAGTCGGGGGAAAATTTTAAATGCCAGATAGCCGCAGATGCGATTTCCTGACACCTAGGCCACACAAAAAGTCATCCAACTATTCGAGTATTGTACATTTTCTTCTTTTCTTTTGCCGATTTTCTTCTTTTCTTTTTTTTTTGCCAGGAGTGTGTGCGGACCCCCTGAACACCCCCCCCCACCCCCCCCCCCCCCCCCCCCCCCCCTGTATCCGCGCCTGCTCTGGCCTAATACACATTTGTGCAGTATCACTGGTATGTTCAAAGAAAGGACCCACTCGTTTAATTGTGTATTATTTTACAATAGTCAGCTCATGCACCTTTTGTTTGTTTCTCAAAAGTAATTGTTGCTACCATATTTTGAATAGTCTCACTTGGTTTCTAAAATGGAAAGATATTGTGTATGTGGTATTGTATTGCCAATGTTTATCCAAGTCTAAGTATCGGTATTGTAAAATTAAACACAAACTCCTTAGAATTTGATAAAATATAATGGCGTATTTGATTGAAATAGATCACATTCAGTGACAGTCTATTCAGTGAACAGCCACATTGAATATCCAAGTCTTGAAGTCATCATCATAGTCGGACACATTTCTTAAACAAGTAAACTGATTTGAGTAAGAAACGCGGCTGTGAAAATATCATATTAACCCAAAACATATGTGAAATTATATTTATTGCATAAACACATCACATGCACTAAAGTTATGCCTATCACATAAGATGTTTTCTGTAACTGCCTCATTTACAAATATATGTACATGTATATGACCCACCCCGTCGGTAACGGAGCACCTCCACGTGGCGTTACTGACAATGCATACGTGTATAGTGGAGCCTCACTATATATAAACCGTCCACAGGGTGTCCGGTTTAGAGTGGTTCCATTCTCATTCTGTGAATCGATCACTCCGATAGAGTGGTTATGACTGGAGAAATGATCCATGATAATCCCTGAACACGACTACAATCGCCTCCTATCACCGGGTTTATTTTTGACCGAGAGTGCTATGGTGATATGATATGAATTGAGATTGAGGATGCCCTGTGTCTTCCCCCAAACTACCCCGGGACACGGTGGGATCAGCGTGTTCCTATGAAAATAGCATATAGTCAATAAATCAATCTTCTTTTCCCCTCACGCTGAGCTTTATCATAAGAATGAACGAACGAACGAACGAACGAACGAACGAACGAACGAACGAACGAACGAACGAACGAACGAAGAAGAACGAACGAACGAACGAACGAACGACAACGAACGAACGAACGAACGAACGAACGAACGAACGAACGAACGAACGAACGAACGAACGAACGAACGAACGAACGAACGAACGAACGAACGAACGAACGAACGAACGAACGAACGAACGAACGAACGAACGAACCAACCAACCAACCAACCAACCAACCAACCAACCAACTACTCGATCAATTACTCAAGCAATCAACCAATGGACCAATGGACCAATCAATCAACCAATGGACCAATCAATCAACCAATGGACCAATCAATCAATCAATCACTTGATCAATAAATAAAGCATTCAACCAGGACGCAACACTTACTCAGCCAGCCATGCAAACCATTTTCATCATTCACTCCATTTGTTCATTATCCACCTTTTACGGTTAATACGGCAGACATTTATCTCCCCAGGTAAAGCTCTTTTCGAGGAGGTTGATTCAGTCGCCTGTCAAAATACAACAGAAAGTTTACGGATGTGTCACAGTTACATTTCAACCTCTTGTACACAACTTGTCCAGTGTTGTGACTGTTTGGATTGATCTTGATACAACACATGACATCGGACCCTGTAGGCTGTAATGTGCATACCTCCCACTGACAGACGTGTGAAAACATGGAGGGTGAGGCAGTCTGTATATTGACACCGACGGGGTGGTGTCTGGTGTCACCAGTGGTGATGATGCTCATGACGAGACGTGTCCAAAGGCACTTTGTGATATGAAGGACAACCCACCTTGATATCCAAATTAACTCTAGATATAATATTAAGCTAACCAACGGAAGTGATGTCATTTACCTCGGGCCCGGCTCGCTAATTGTAAGTTACAAATGCGCTTAAAGGCCTGGAACCCTGTTGTTTGTGCATTGTTCTCGGCCTTCACGCGGATTAGTAACCTACAATTATCGAGCCGGGCCCAAGGTAAATCACGTCACTTCCGTTGGTTGAAAAGATGGCTGTCGTCACACCGTAGCTTAATTTTACATCAGAGTTAATTTGAATACCACGGTGGGTTGTCATTCATACCACAAATTGCCTATGCTCATGTCACGTAGAAAGTAGCCTCGATCAATTAGTTTCGGAACACCTAAAGACACCTTCATTCAGTGGAACAGCAAATTTCAAACAAAATAAATCGATAAAAAAGGAAAACTATTACAATTTTCTGATTTTTTCAAACACAAAAACATGTTTGGCAACTGATTTAGTACACAAAACTAACATATACTGCCTAATAGATACATCTCATGTCTTGAGATTTACATCTTAATCGCAATGTGAAGACAACAAAAACTTGTGTACCACTCGGTGCAAAATGTCAATATTGACAATTTCATGTCCGTAACCCAACGGCTTCGGTTCGGAAGCGAGTCGATAAACTCCGGCTATCGGAATTCATCGGCCGCGAATCGGGGAGTTGAGAAGTTGACCCGAGCGTCTATCGGAAAATCGATCAGGCTTTGAAATACGCACCTGCTGTTTGTTTATCAACAACTATTGATATTTTCATCGACTACAAACTCATTTTTGTACCAAAATGAATGTAAACAGTTTCAAAGTGTGTGTAAATAGAAACCTGTTGGATTTATGTGTGGGAAAACCCAATAGGAGACCAAATTCGGCAACTTGAGCCGTATAGGGGCTTTAAGATAAAAACTTTCGATAGGAATTACAAATTTTCTGATTATTTACATTTTTTTCCAGACGCTCAAGTTATGGACGTCACTACTCATTACGTTACCCAGTCTAATGGGTTTCGGAACGATTTGGCTACTCCAGTATCACTCCCGGGTACCAGACCCGATGTTGCCCAAATCATACATACTCGTACTGCAGATGTTATTCAACATATCAAATCGCCTTAAACATGTTAATGGGTGTATTTAAATATAACAGTGTATTCTTAAATATGTTTCTATAATTATTCTCATCCATGCATTCCTTTGCTCATTACATTCGTGTCTGCCCTGGTCATGCTGGTATGTGAATACGGCCGATACACGTTCCTCTTTTTAGTTCGTGCTGACTACAAGTGTTTGTCACATTGTTTCTTACATAATCAGTTGTATCTTGCATATATTATTCAGACAAATTTACTTTAAAACACCATTATGCCATAAACTTCGTATGCAGGAGAGAAGATATGTATCTGTGTCCGGTTAGCTCAGTTGGTAGAGCGACCGCCTTGTAAGCGGGAAGTGCCGGGTTCGACTCCCGGGTCGGGTGCATATTTTTCTCTTCCTGTTACATTGACTACATGTACACATCAAAAATGTTGGATCCTAAATACATAAATCTTCCTCCTTGTTAACTTTCCAGTGAAAAAGCGGTTCTCGAATGAACTGAGCAGCGGCTCGGAGGCGGAAGGGACTCGAACGATACTGAAGGTGCCATCGTGTATCCAGAACTACAGCTGGGACTGTGGACTTGCCTGCTCCTCCATGGTGCTCAAGTGAGTCGCCTTTCAGGGTCCCGCGAGCAGTCCATTCCAGTTATTTAGGGTTAATGGTGAATTTTATCAGGCTTAATTCACATCAGGGTCTCTGGTGCTCAAGTGAGTCGCCCTTCATGGCTCCGCGAGGTGGGCGGTACACTTGTCTTAACGATGAATCCATCCTTACTGGGATTCATACCTACACACTTTCACCCCTAAGTAACTTGAATGGACACTCCCATGTTATTTTCCATACTATTCCATTTATCAGAAAGGGGTACCTATTGATTTTTTGAAATAAAAAAAATATCCTCAAATTGTGCAGATCCTGATGAGACGGCTCGTTACGAGCCGCCTCATCTGGATCTGCACTGTTTGCAAACATTATGGTAGAGGTCTGTAGTGTTGAAATGTTAATTCTACTGGACTTCATGGCACTCAAGTGAGTAGTCTGTTCACCATCATGTACCTGCGAGGGCATGCTACACATATCTTATCCCTTTCAACACCACAGACCTGTATAGTGGTATTGGCAAACAGTGTAGATCCAGATGAGCCGGTTTGTGACGAGCCGTCTCATCAGGATCTGCACTTGTAGCAAGTAATTTTCATATTTTTTATTTTTGAGAACAAAAACACCCCCTTTTCATAAATGGACTAGTCTGAAAATCATTTTGTGATGATTGGATTGGTTGCAAAATTAACGTATCACAATCCATTCCAGTTACTTAGGGGTGAAAGGGTTAATGATGAATCTATCCTTACTGGGGTTCATACAATAATGGTGAACTTTACTGGGTTTCACCAGGGGACTAGTGATCTGGTGTAGTAAGGGTGCCTGGTACCAGATCAGGATACAGTGGGTTCAGTATTGGAAGGGTATTGTAATGTCAATGCTGAATATGCAATACAATTTTTTGGGTAAAAACGGATCACACTAATGTAAATTGCAGCAGACGAGGCACTTATGTTATTTTTCAAACCAACAGACCTAGCATAGTTTTAGTTTAGATACAGTGTATAAAGTGTATTTCTAATAATAAAAATATAAAAAAATTGCAATCGAATACCATGTCCTTTACATATTTTTTCCGCATGTATTACTTACAAATTTTATGCTCTTAAATCTTGGTTAACCTTTACATTCCAGTCGTTTTCTTTCTCAACAACCCATTTGTCTATGTTCACGAAACTTGGACACAACTTCCTTCTGCATCACTCACCACAACCAACCCGTGAACAATCCGCAACAACCCATTGGTCTATGTTTTCATTCACTGTCCGTATTGCTGCTCATTTCGGTGATCAAACTATTACTTGACACTTTTCTTATATCACTTGATCCCGCACCCTAGGTATTATGGTAGTTTGATTAACCAATACTGAGAGCACAGCTCAAACTGTGCCAGTGTAACGGAATGCTCCCTGTGTTGTATCAATGGTGCTGAACTTAATATAAAATGATTCATGTCAAAATAGGCGCTGGATCTTACGGAGCCCTGCAGGGGACGTAGAATTCTTTTTTTTATTAATTTGTTCCCACAAAATAACAATTTGTTACCTCAATTTAACAATTCATTTGTTCCCACAAATTAACAATTTGTTCCCTCAATACAACAATTCGTTCCCACAAATTGTTATATTGTGGGAACAAACTGTTAATTCGAGGGAACAAATTGTTAAATTGAGTGAACAAATTGTCATTTCGTGGGAACAAATTGTTAAATTGAGAGAACAAATTGTCATTTTGTGGGCACAAATTGTTAATTCGAGGGAACAAATTGTTATATCGTGGGAAAAAATTGTTAATTCGAGGGAATGAATTGTTAATTCGAGGGAACAAATTGTTATATCATGGGAACGAATTGTTAATTTGAGGGAACAAATTGTTAAATTGTTATTTTGTAAAAAGGAATTAATAAAAAAAATCTGTGTCTCCTGCGGTGCTCCGTAGGATCTCCTGATTAATTCCCATTCAGATGCATAAACACATTTTTGTCTAGTACCTGGCGCAGATTTCATGCGCCAGTTAGTACAAATGTAGATGAAAAATGTGTTTTTGTGACATCTCTAAGTAGAGCTGAGTGGCTCGTTATCAAGAAGCTGGTGCAGTTTTCGATGTGAAACATTTTATGCTGGTAGGGGTTGCAGCAGCAGTGTGTATGCCGGTGTAGTAGCGTGACATGTGTTGTATGCCTACATGATGGGGGGTCATAGCTAGTTATTTCCCTTTGAATTTATTTATAGAAATCCGGTCCGACTTGTATATTTTATGGCCTCATTGCTTGTAATAAAACCGAATATGCATTGATTATCAAAAGTGGGAGTACAAAATACTCACAGCAATGTGAAAATACGCATTGATTTTCAAATTGAGTTGTGAAAATACTGTAATAAAGTGAAAAATCTACTTATTTGAGCTACAAAAAGCAAACAGTGTTTGCTTTTTGCAGCTGAAATAAGTGAGTTTTTAAATTTGTTTTAATTTTTATCATTTGTTCCCTATTTAATAAGGAAGAAAATCTATAATACATTTGTAAAATTAAATATTGAATTTGAAATATGGGGGTATAATACTCTTTAGATGCAAAACTTATCTGGAGCTCTGGTTGTATGCCTGCAGGTACCTGGGCGAGACGACACAGCGGGTGTACACGTCCGACTTAGAGGCCCTGCAGTGTGGAGAAAGGTGCGTCGCTCACACGCCATGTCTGTAGCATATTTCACCAAAATTGCAGACCAAACTTACCTAGCAAAGTGTACTTTGAGGGAGTAATCATTTATTTTTCCCGAAATGCATTATTTCATATACATGTGTATAACTAACAACTGCATATATTTATGATTAAAAGCATGCAGAAATATTATACTGAATTTATATTACATTATCACAGCCAAAATGGCTGTGATAATGTAATAAATTCAGTATAATAAAAATTAATAAATGGCTGTGATAATGTAATAAATTCAGTATAATAAAAATTAATAAATTTATTCTTAAATTGAAAATTTCTCTCAAAGTGTACATAGCAAGATAAGTATACATACTTTGCAATTTTGGTGAAATAGGCTACTTTTTTTTTTAGCTTATATTTAACGGCAGCACTGGCTCTAGGACCTTGCATGCCGTCTCCCAAGAATGGGAGAAAGAATGGAGGTAGAGATTTTTGAGAAGCCGGTAATTTGTATTTACAGATCAACTACGAATTATCGATACCCATTTACAGCTGGGTGAACTGGAGCAGTGTGGATAAAGTGTCTTGCTCAAGGACACAACGCATGCTGCAAGTCAGGCTCGAACCCATGACCCTTGGATCAGTAGTCCGACACACTAACCATTACACCACGCATATGCAGCCTATGCTCAATAAATGTAAATCCATCAATTGAAATTTACAGACTATTCTAAATCTGCACTTACGAACATTTTAGTCGTACGAAGTTTAGTGAAACGCCCCCCGGTCTCTGTAGTGTTTGGACTGTGTTATCCGTCCATCTGTGTGTCTGTGGGGCCGCTTAAGATGTTTACCAGTGTTTCTTCAATGTGCCAACGGGGACATTTGTGTGCAGAGAGGCCACATTTTCTTGTTTCACATATTTCTTATGAAACACATATTTTGGCAGCTGAGCTGATTCTACTTTGAAGATGATTCTCATATAATTATGTGGTTGAAAACATACTAGCAGAGCTCCAGTTAAGGTGCGTAATTTGGAGGTAAATTTCTTCTTTCTCCATCAAAAATGGCAAGTTGGGAGTGCTTTAGAATCGTCTCAATGAGACGATTCTAAAGGACTCCCAACTTACCATTTTTTATGAAGAAATAACAAAATTTCACCCCAAGTTGGTCAAATTATGCACCTTAACTGCAGCTCTGACTAGGTATTTGTAAATAAGGAAAAACAGCAAATGGCAAAATTTTACGTCTACTTAATACACTTACTACATGTACTTTAATGTCTTCCTTTCCAGGGCCGAATCACTGGAAATTAAACAGCAAAAAATGCCCCAAGGTTGGAATTCAAACATGTTAACAGCGAAATAAATCCTTAGTAGGGGATCTTTGATGACCACAAGTTGGCTCATACTGTCATCTCTGGAATTAGCCACATATTTAATTATGTGAGTCAGGAATTAGACTTTGGGAATGAATCTACTTCCCAATGGTTGTCCGCAAATTATTCTGCATCTGCAATTGCCAGTGTTATGTTTGTCTTGTGAATCTATTGTAACATTAAAGGTACATGCCCACTCAGTAGGAACAAAATGTTCTTTATAGGAATTAATAAGTGTATAATTGTGTCACTATTCCACCAGTTCTAACAATTACGAGTGCCCGATATAAAGATATAATCATTTAGTAATATTTATTTTACTGATAGTGACTCACGGTGGTATCAGGCATATGCAAATGAGGCATGCTAAGTTTTAATTATTTAACTAATTAAATGCGTCACCTGAATTTTTTTGTTATTTTCAACAGATTATAAAGTATGATCATTGCACATCAAAAAACAAATACAGAGAATAAATAGTAATGTCCGTTAGCATTTGAAGGAAACAGGGTTATTGCCCCTGATATCAGTGTGGAAATTTACGTCTGATAATAAATGTACAATAATGCCAATCAATACGTGGGGTAATGGTGAATGAATGTTTATTTTGCCAGACAATGTCTCCGATGATGTCCGATATAAAGAACATTTTGTGCCTACTGAGTGGGCATGTACCTTTAATCGGTATCTGAAATTGTGTTATTTTTATACGCCCGTTTGAAAAAACGGGACGTATTATGTACGGGCACAGCTTGTCCATGCAATAACTAGAGGTCTTCTTGAAGGATTGTATACATGTATACATGTTTATCACGGCAAGGCGAAGAAGCCTATTGATTTTGAAAAATTTCCGATGACTCATCTCCCCTTGGCGGCCATTTTTAATTTTCGCACTCTGTATCCTTGTCCATTCAATAACTCAAGTTTGACGTCACCGATCGAAACCAAATTCGGTATACATGTTTATCATTGCAAGACAAAGAAGCCTATTGATTTTGAAATTTTTCCGATACTTATCTCCCCTTGGCAGCCATTTTTAATTTTCAGACCAAATTTGGTTTACGTGTTTATCACGTCAACATGAGTTATCTCCCCTTGTTGACTGGCCTTGCCTAGACGGGCGATATTGTGACCTTCAGCACTCTTGTTTGTCTTATGCATCTATTGTAACATTAATGCCAAACACTGTGAGGGTACATCTTATATAGGACTAGAGAAATGGGGCTTTTGTGACCAGTGTAGATCCAGATCAGCCTGTGCATTCGCACAGTCTGGTCAGGATCTACACAGTTCACCATTCCACCACTGGTCACAAATCCAATAAGCCCCATTTGTCCAATCACAGTCAAATATGAGACACGCCATGATTTTGTACCTTCGGACATCTGCGTAATTTTATGAAATACGTTTACAAAATTTACAATATTTTCCGTAACTGGAGTCAACAGTTGAACAAATTTTGTCAACTTTTGATGCCATTTACAGAAAATATTGTAAATTTTGTAAACGTATTTCATAAGATTACGCAGATGTCCGAAGGTACAAAATCACATGGCGTGTCTCATATGTGCCACGATCTGACAAATATATTCTGTGTCCTTGTATATTGCAGTATTTGGACGATAGACCTGGCCGCCTTACTACACAGATATAACATCCGCCACAAACTATGCACAATCACTATGGGAGTAGACAAACACTACTCCAAACAGGTACGTACGCTACAAACACTACTCCAAACAGGTACGTACGCTACAAACACTACTCCAAACAGGTACGTACGCTACAAACACTACTCCAAACAGGGACGTACGCTACAAACACTACTCCAAACAGGGAAGTACGCTACAAACACTACTCCAAACAGGTACGTACGCTACAAACACTATTCCAAACAGGTACGTACGCTACAAACACTACTCCAAACAGGTACGTACGCTACAAACACTACTCCAAACAG
Source organism: Conchocele bisecta (assembly GCA_029237695.1). NCBI lineage: Eukaryota > Metazoa > Mollusca > Bivalvia > Lucinida > Thyasiridae > Conchocele > Conchocele bisecta. The sequence continues at coordinate 38,228,887 of CM055277.1, forward strand.
GTACGTACGCTACAAACACTACTCCAAACAGGTACGTACGCTACAAACACTACTCCAAACAGGTACTTACGCTACAAACACTACTCCAAACAGGTACGTACGCTACAAGCACTACTCCAAACAGGGACGTACGCTACAAACTCTACTCCAAACAGGGACGTACGCTACAAACACTACTCCAAACAGGTACGTACGCTACAAACACTATTCCAAACAGGTACGTACGCTACAAACACTACTCCAAACAGGTACGTATGCTACAAACACTACTCCAAACAGGTACTTACGCTACAAACACTACTCCAAACAGGTACGTACGCTACAAACACTACTCCAAACAGGGACGTACGCTACAAACACTACTCCAAACAGGGATGTACGCTACAAACACTACTCCAAACAGGTACGTACGCTACAAACACTATTCCAAACAGGTACGTACGCTACAAACACTACTCCAAACAGGTACGTACGCTACAAACACTACTCCAAACAGGTACGTACGCTACAAGCACTACTCCAAACAGGTACGTACGCTACAAACACTACTCCAAACAGGTACGTACGCTACAAACACTACTCCAAACCGGTACGTATGCTACAAACGCTACTCCAAACAGGTACGTACGCTACAAACACTACTCCAAACAGGTATGTACGCTACAAACACTACTCCAAACAGGTACGTACGCTACTCCAAACAGGTACGTACGCTACAAACACTACTCCAAACAGGTACGTATGCTACAAACACTACTCCAAACAGGTACGTACGCTACAAACACTACTCCAAACAGGTACGTACGCTACAAACGCTACTACAAACAGGTACGTACGCTACAAACGCTACTCCAAACAGGGACGTACGCTACAAACGCTACTCCAAACAGGGACGTACGCTACAAACACTACTCCAAACAGGGACGTACGCTACAAACACTACTCCAAACAGGTACGTACGCTACAAACACTACTCCAAACAGGTACGTACGCTACAAACACTACTCCAAACAGGTACGTACGCTACTCCAAACAGGTACGTACGCTACAAACACTACTCGAAACAGGTACGTACGCTACAAACACTACTCCAAACAGGTACGTACGCTACAAACACTACTCGAAACAGGTACGTACGCTACAAACACTACTCCAAAACAGGTACGTACGCTACAAACACTACTCAAAGACAGGTACGTACGTACTACGCTAAACACACTACTCCAAAACAGGTACGTACGCTACATACAAACTACTCAAACAGGTACGTACGCTACAAACACTACTCGAAACAGGTACGTACGCTACAAACACTACTCGAAACAGGTACGTACGCTACAAACACTACTCGAAACAGGTACGTACGCTACAAACACTACTCGAAACAGGTACGTACGCTACAAACACTACTCGAAACAGGTACGTACGCTACAAACACTACTCGAAACAGGTACGTACGCTACAAACACTACTCGAAACAGGTACGTACGCTACAAACACACTCGAAACAGGTACGTACGCTACAAACACTACTCGAAACAGGTACGTACGCTACAAACACTACTCCAAACAGGTACTTACGCTACAAACACTACTCCAAACAGGTACGTACGCTACAAACACTACTCCAAACAGGGACGTACGCTACAAACACTACTCCAAACAGGTACGTACGCTACAAACACTACTCCAAACAGGTACTTACGCTACAAACACTACTCCAAACAGGTACGTACGCTACAAACACTACTCCAAACAGGTACGTACGCTCGTTATTGCAGTGCTCCAGATAAGATTTCTATCTAAAGTTTATTATATCCCCAGATTTCAAATTCAATGCGTATTTAACTTTTACAAATGCATTATTGATTTTCTTCCTTATTAAATAGGGAACAAATGATGAAAATAAAACTAACATATACACTGCAAAAGCTCGTGTAACAATAACGTCGACCATGTCCAGCCGTGGGTAAACGTTTGCCATGACACTCGGGAACTGTTTGAACCTGCGGCCTACGGCCTTGGGGTTTCAAACAGTTCCCTCGTGCCACGGCAAACGTTTACCCACGGCTGGACATTGTCGAACCTTATATTATCCACATAGCAATGACAATGAGCCTCAACAAAATTAAACTGAGGTACGTTACTATCACTACCGGTAAATATTCGGACACCATTTAATTTGGGAAACCCCTATGACCAAATACAAATGATATCCAAATATATTATTATTATTGTGATAAACCAGTATAACCAAACTGACTAAATATTGAGACACTCTTCATTGTGGATTACCAGATATTTATATGTGGCTGTGACTGGAGAAATGGGGCTTATGGGTTTTGCAACCAGTGTAGATTCAGATCAGCCTGTCCATCCGCACATTCTGATCAGGAGCTGCAATGATTGCCATCGAGTTAGTGAAACACATGGCCTTCTTCTAAATAACAGTATTGGTCCATACCATGCAACAGGACTGTGCCGAAGATCTGTAGCTAGACTGGTCACAAAACCCATAGGCGCCATTTCTCCAATTACAGACACATATGAGACACGCCGTGCAATTTTGTACCTAAGAACATGTGCGATTTTTCATGAAATATATTTATAAAATGTGACATATTCTGTAAATGATGTCGAAAGGTGACAAAATTTTCATAGCAAATGCGAAATAGTATTCTGCATTTGCTATACATTTTTTGTCATCTTACGACGGCATTTAAGGAAAATATTGTAAATATTTTTCATGTGATACCGCACATGTTCTTCGGTATAAAATCGCATGGCGTGTATCATGTGTTTCCTAGAATAAATGATGTCCGAATATTTATGGTCATTACGGTATTTTGCATGTTGTGTATAGTGAAATTCTTGAATATTTCTAGTCATGCTATAGCAGGATTTCTCCCGTCACAGCCACATACGTGTTTCCTAGACTAAATCATGTGAGAATATTTAGTATTACTGAGGTATTCTGGGTGTCATGTGTAGCAGACTGTGCAGCGAGGTTTGCGTATATTTCCAGTCATTCTACAGCGGGAGGTTCGCCACGGACGAGGAGCGTGTGTCCAAGCTGTTTGAGCAGGCCGCCCAGCACAGACTGAACGTCGAACTCCGGTACGCTCAGCCACACCTCGTACGCGCCAAACTGTACTCAGGCTTTTGCTAAAATATATCAATCTTAAAGGAGCTGTTTGACGCATCAAAACCCAAGAGAGCGTAGAAATAATCAAATTGACAAAATTTAATTATATTTGATGAAAAAAACCCACAAATCGTCAAATTGCCCCTTTAATAACTCAACAAATATTCATGTTTGTGTGTTCAAACTTTCAGGACCAATGAGGCAGATATAAAACACCATCTGTGCTAGATTTCTTTAGTATTGTATAACTTCATTTATTAAAATGACAAATCAGCTTCTTTAGACAGCTGAACAGATTTATGTCAAATTTAGTGCTGGGATATATAAATTCACGTATAGCAAAATAACATAATTTAATTCAAACAGGCTAGTCAACTATTGGCACTGCTCATTTGAATCACAACGCCGGCTTATATAATTTCCATTGTGTATATCTTTGATGTTACGATGGTCTGGCAAACATTTATTTATAACAATTAGAAAATAAATAGTCAAGAATTATTTGCTAAATGTCATTGACATAATTATGATTTACTATGTCAAACTATGACACCAATCAGCTCACATACTTTCAAACTACTCATCCTGAATTACTTCCAACTTTGAAGTATCTTCTAATTTTTACCTCAACTATTCGAAGGATAGGGAGAGCTTATGTCGTCACATCAGCGGCAGTGTCGGCGTCGTGCTAAAGTTATTGGTCAAGTTTATAGCATTAATCCTATTAAGCCTAAGGCGACCACACTTACACATAATCTTGACCCAGTGATATGTGTCACAACCCACTATCAAACTCATGACCTTCAAGTCACCTTGACAAACATTTGCCCATTTACTTAGTTTTGGTCAAGTTTGTATCTTCAATGCCAATTAGGGCTACAGCCACCATACTTCAAGTTTGTATCTTCAATGGCAATTAGGGCTACAGCCACCATACTTCAAGTTTGTATCTTCAATTCCAATTAGGGCTATAGCCACCATACTTCTACCATACTTCAAGTTTGTATCTTCAATGCCAATTAGGGCTATGGCCACCACACTTCAAGTTTGTATATTCAATGCCAATTAGGGCTACAGCCACCATACTTCAAGTTTGTATCTTCAATGCCAATTAGGGCTATAGCCACCATACTTCTACCATACTTCAAGTTTGTATCTTCAATGTCAATTAGGGCTATAGCCACCATACTTCTACCATACTTCAAGTTTGTATCTTCAATGTCAATTAGGGCTATAGCCACCATACTTCTACCATACTTCAAGTTTGTATCTTCAATGTCAATTAGGGCTATAGCCACCATACTTCAAGTTTGTATCTTCAATGCCAATTAGGGCTACAGCCACCATACTTCAAGTTTGTATATTCAATGCCAATTAGGGCTACAGCCACCATACTTCAAGTTTGTATCTTCAATACTATTAGGCCTACCATGCTTACTCATCAGAGCTCCAGATAACGTGCGTATTGGCGTATTTTACGCACTTATTTTAGCCGAATACACATTGATTATCAGAAGTGGGAGTACAAAAAACTCACAACAATGTGAAAATACGCATTGATTTGCAAATTGAGTAGTGAAAATACTGCAATAAAGTTGAAAATTTACTTTAAAGATCGAGCTGCAAAAAGTTGCTTTTACCATCAAAATAGGTATAATATGAATTATAACCGTTTATAAAGGGCCCGGTTTTTTACCATATAATAAGTTCCGGCGAATAAACCTGTCCGCAAAAATGGTGACTGACGGCCATAGTTAATGATACTAAAAACAGATAAATAAAATGTTGCCTAAAAATAGTAACATTCATCGGATGCTGACATAACTGTATCTGATGATACAGTAATAATATCATAATCATGACTAGTCTGTGGTTATCATTCAGCATACATGATGAAAAATATAAAAATGTACCTTTAAGTTTTATCATATTTAAAGTATATAGAGGATATTCCATCGTACAATTTGAATAGCGGGAAATAATACATGAGTGTGGGTCGGCTTCCGCATATGCAATGAGTGAGCGTAGCGAACAAGATGCTTGCACGGACGCCGACAGACACGTGTGTATTATTTCCGTTATTCAAACATGTACAATGGAATATTCTATTTATTACACATTCACGGCGGATATTTATACACATTTAGTCTATTTTTGTGGCTATAATCAATGAATTGTGATGTGCGTATAAATAGTTACACAACAATGTGTTTCCTGTGTTTTGACGTCACGCTGTCTGACGTGAAACATGACGTCTGTAAACCTTTTGAAATCCAAATTACGCAGCTATTTCTTTGAACTCGATATATTTGAGTGCATGTTTGGAATGTGTTCAAATCACATTAACACTGTAGATTTGTCGAGACTTTCCCCAAGATTTTAAGTAACTAGTTTGACTGTAATAAAAATTAAACATTTTGCATGTTAACTCGTGGTTTCCAAGAAAGCACACGCGCAATTACGGGTGTTCTCTTCACGGTGCATTATTTGTAAGTAGTTGATTACGGGTTCACTCTCACAGAGAAACCTATGTAAATAACTCGCAAGAGTGTAATAAATCATCGTTATATCGACCCAAGAGTGTGGGCATGTATATCTGCCCTCTTGCATGTCGCCTGGTTTGAGTGATGGCTGCCAGTCTCTGATGACTATTTTTGTATTTGTAGGTCAGTGTCCCAGGAAGACTTGGTGTCACACATCGCGTCTGGCAACATCTGTATAGTGCTGGTGGACTGGAACCAGCTGGAATGTCTCTGGTGTGGAACTAGTCGCTGCCAGGTACCTTATCTTACAATGATTACATGAGCCATGTCATTGATACCGTAAGGCCATAAAAAAAGTACTTTGGTTCTCAGATATCGCTGCGGCTGAATAATCCCTGCGCGTCGAGTATTTTATCGTCATGGAGAAATGAAATTACAGTCGAACCTGTGAACAACGACCGGCAAAGGGAAGTGGCCGTTGTTGACAGGTGGTCGTTGTTCCAAGGGTCAAACATTTTCCCGGTTTCACAACAAAGTCGGCCATGTATTTAGCATTCTATTGTAATCTATATGCATGCATAGAAAATGTCTTGGCTGTATACACTTGCACCTGACGATTCGCTATTGCACGATCGTGGAGTGTATCTGCTTTTTATCAATTAAAAATTGCATGAAAATGGCAAAAAATAGTCAATTAAATTTATTTTGTTATGTCATCTTGTTGTTATTGTTCTTGAACCCAGCCTCGCTTTTGAAATTATATACAAAGGGGAGTAATTAACTTCATGATAAGTATATCCCTCAGCTTGCTTTGGTGCACCATTTAGTAGCTTGTCGTAATTACATGTAAGCGGTTTAATTAGCATGACCATTAGTATTTAGTTTTCTTATTCTCAATTTCACACGGTCATAATTATAGTCTTTATTAAAACAATAGCCTATGTGGCGTGGCCTGTGAAAACCACGATTGTTTTTTGTAACAAATATATTTCATTGAATGTGTCGAGTCGAGTAACCCACGTGAGATAGGTGTCCAAATCGGCAGAAAACACCAGGCTTATTTGCTTTCTGTCCAATGTATAATATCCTGATCAATCCCGAATTGCATTATGCCTATTGGAATGCACGACACGGAATACATATCGGGAATTACCGTTAATGGCGTTATGCAATATTTTTCATGGAAAATGTTTAATGTCGCCAAAATGACACCGACCATATCAGGCAAGGTAAATGTTTTCAAAAGAGCGTTGTGCCAATGTATGCGAATGTAATCGATGACTAATTGGATATGACCAGTTGCAATTCAAATGATAGCGGCTAGATTGTGATGAAAGGAAAATAGCGATTGTGGTGCTATTTCTTTTGCCGACAAAAACATGACATGGCCGCTGTTCACATACAAAAATGCCGTGTGGGTTGAAAATAGCTGGCCGCTGGTTGCAGTTCGGAGGTGGTCGTTATTCCAAGGTCTTATAAAGAATTGGACGTGGGGATTTTTAACTGGCCGTTGTGGACAGGTGGTCGCTATTCCCAGGTGGTCGTTACCGCAGGTTTGACTATACTGTAAATTCGCCAGATGATAAAAAACATTACCATGCAAAATATGTTAAATCCAATCATGTCTGAAAATCTATTTAAAGGAGGTTATACATGTAGTAATTTATAGAACATATTCTTTTTGTTTAAGATGTTCGTCTCTGATGCATATATTGGTGTGCATCTGGGAACTTGAAAACAATCAGAGATGAAAATCTCAAACAAATTATTTTTTGTTTACCACGTGTCTGAGAACCAAAGTACTTATTTTTTATGGCCTAATAGCTGTAAATACTGAGGCACAAGTTATTGACGATACCTGTATATACATTCTTTCTCAAAACAAAGAGTGTCCCACTATTTGTGTTTTTTATTTGTATGTTTTTAGCTCACCATGTGAGCTACTGTTACCGCAATGTGTCCGTCGTCGTCCGTCGTCGTCGTCCGTGAACATTTTCAAACATCTTCTCCTCGGTAACCATTGGGCCTATAGTCACCAAACTTCATGGTCATGGTCCTTAGATAGGGGGATTACAAAATTGTTAAAATTTCGTCATTACATAATCCAAGATGGCCGCCGTCTAAAAATAGCACAAATTCTTCAAAAATCTTCTCAAGAACCCAACCGGATTTCGACAAAACTTGATAAGAATGATCGATGTACAATGCTCTTTCAAAGTTTTTAAAATGGTGACCCCGGGGTCAAAAATGGGCGTGGCCCGTGGGGTCAAATTGGGGTCAAATTTTATTTTTGACCGAATATGGTCATGTCTATATCAAATCGAAGGTCGAAATTAGATGGTCACTCTGGTGCATTTTTTGTCGATATCGGATGGTTATGTCATCCAAGATGGCCGCCGAATGGTCAAAAGGTTGTTCTTTTATTAGAGATTTCAAAATTCTTCTTCACATGAACCGCTTGGCCCATGGTAGCCAAACTTAAAAGTTATGGTCCATGGGTGAAGCCTTTTCAGATTTGTTAAAATGGAGGTCATCGCTAATCCAAGATGGCCGCCATCTAAAAATAGCATAAATTCTTAAAAAATCTTCTTCTCATGAACCGCTAGCCGGATTTCAAGGAAACTTGGTGAGAATGATCGATGTACAATGCTCTTTCAAAGTTGTTAAAATGGTGACCCCGGGGTCAAAAATGGGTGTGGCCTGTGGGGTCAAATTTGATTTTTGACCGAATATGGTCATGCAGGGTTCGTACAGATTTGAAAAGTACTTGAATTCGCGAGTGATAAATGAAAAGTACTTATTTTCTGAAAATCAGCTTGAAAAGTGCTTGAATTGAATTTTAGTACTTGAAAAGTGCTTAAAAAATGCCTTCGTGCTTAAAAAGTACTTGAATTTTAATAGAAAAAATAAAAAAGTTAATCGCTAATATTTGATGTTCGATGGGTCGAGTGTAAATTGTGGAGCGCTGATCGGTATTGGAAACTGCATGTTAAACTATGCGTGGTATCGGCAAACCCGCTGCGTATCGGCAAAACCGTGCGTGGTTCTGGTTTTAAACTGGTCCAATATGAGCCTCGTTCTGAATGGTTAACCAGGCCACGTGCGTGAACGCTACACTGCGTTTTCACAATGGGGAAAAATGTATTCAACCATATCTGGATAAGCCGCTTTAAGTGGGTTAAAGAAGCGCCCGATAGGCACAAAGCCTATTTTACTGTATGTCGGAAAGAAATTGATATTGTGCTTGAAAAAATAATAATTGTACTTTAAAAGTGCTTGAAAAGTGCTTGAATTTTATCATGTCATGTCTGTACGAACCCTGTCATGTCTATATCAAATCGAAGGTATCCAAGGTATTGAAGGTATCGATGAGGCGATCGCTCTGGTACATTTTCTGTCGAAATTGGATGGTCATGTCATCCAAGATGGCTGCCGAAAGGTCAAAAGGTAGTTCTTTTATTAGAGATTTCAAAATTCTTCTTCACACGAACCGCTTGGCCCATGGTGACCAAACTTAATAGTTATGGTCCATGGGTGAAGCCTTTTCAGATTTGTTAAAACATGGTCATCGCTAATCCAAGATGGCCGCCGTCTAAAAATAGCACAAATTCTTAAAAAAAATTCTTCTCATGAACCGCCAGCTGGATTTCAACGAAACTTGGTAGTAGGAATGATCGATGTAGAATGCTCTTTCAAAGGTGTTAAAATGGTGACCCCGGGGTCAAAAATGGGTGTAGCCCGTGGGGTCAAATTTATTTTTACTGAATATGCTCATGTCATATATCAAATTGAAGGTATCAATGAGGCGATTGCTCTGGTGCAATATTTGTCGGAATCGGATGTCATCCATGATGGCCGCCAAATGGTTCATTTATTCGAGATTTTGAACGTCTTTTTCTCAGGAACCACATGGCCAATGCTCGCCAAACTTCATAGTAAGTTAAGATCCTTGGGTGAAGCATTTTCAGATTTGGTAAAATGAGAGTCATCGCTTAATCCAAGATGACCACCATCTAAAAATAGCACAATGTTTTTAAAACACATATGAACTCAATGTCACATTCTCCTCTGGTGTTTATGGAGTCAGGTGAGCGAATTAGGGCCATCATGGCCCTCTTGTTTTCTGATGTAGTGCAATAACAATTTATTGAGATACCAGTTGTTTTAGGAAATCTATATTTTATATGATTTTCTCAAAATAGTGATGTCCCAATATTGCAGATTGTTACGGTAACTATGTTTATTATCTTTGTCCTATGCAGTGCTCCAGATAAGGTGCGTATTGGCGTGTTTTACACAATTATTTTAGCTGAATGCGCATTTATTATTAAAAGTAGGAGTATAAAATACGCACAGCAATGTGTAAATACGCACAGCAATGTGTAAATACGCACAGAAATGTGTAAATACGCACAGCAATGTGTAAATACGCACAGCAGTGTGTAAATACGCATTGATTTTCAAATTGAATAGTTGAAATACTGTCATAAAGTTGAAATTTCACTTAGTTAAGCTGCAAAAAGCAAACAGTATTGTTTTTATCATTTGTTCCCTATTTAGTAATGAAGAAAATCAATAATCCATTTGTAAAAGTAAAATATGCAATAGTACGCTTTAGACACAAAGCTTATCTGGAGCTCTCATCCTATGTATTTAAGGCGATTGGATGTTTGTTCAAATTTACATATCGTCCACACATCAGAATGTATTACCGGTAAAGGCACTGTGTCTCTGATGACGTCTCCAATATTCGATATGTTGTTTTTACTTCATGCTCAGCAAGTAACTAATATCAGTCAATTTCATCAATTTATTTGTTCAAATTCCCCCAAAAAATGCATTATACATCTATTTTTTGTTGTGAAATTATCGTTCTTTGCCACATATAGAAATACACTTCCATTATAGATATAGTTTAATTAATTTAAATAAAATAAATAAACTTCTATTGCAGAAAAATCAGCTTTCACGATGCTAGTTCAGTCTCCGCAAAAGTCGTCGGTCCGTCGGACATGTCCGTTAAAATTGATGGTAAACCGGAAGTTGCCGGACCGAATGTCCGACTATAAAGTTTTTAAATTTTTTTTTTTACTTTTCTATTCTAAGCTTCAATGAAATCACCTTCCTTTGGTATGCACTTCTGGTGCTAGCTAGCTTTTCTTATATGACTGATATTCTTAAAAAAAACTCTTAAATATCACACAAAATCAATTTTATTTTTATAAATGTTTTCGGTCTGGTAAATTTCAAGTTCAAGACAGAATGTCCTGTAAAATTTTGGCAGTTTCACAGAGACTGCTAGTTATTTCAGAAATAACGGTATGACTAAATTATTGTTACTCGTCGTCCGATTCATGGTTTTCTGCTCATAGCTTAGACCTGGTGCCTTAAAGGTGACGACCACTAAGCTTGACTCTACAATGAGAAATGCAGTCACACATATACTGTAATCATTCAATATGTTTATCACGATTGCAAAGTATAAGAGAGACACAATACGACAAAATACTCAATAGTATATGTCACGGTACGTAACTCACTGTGGGGAGGAAATGTGTATTCGTGCCCGGCTAGTTCAGTCGGTTAGAGCGATGGTACGGTAAACCAGAGGTCCCGGGTTCGAGCCCCGGGCCGGAGCACATTTTTCTCACCCTGTGACATTTGGCGCCAAACGTGGGGCCGTGACTGATATATATACTACCCAAAATGTACCAAATATGTGGAATTCAGAGACGAATTAAATATAGAATTCGGGGACGAATTCCAATTTGGCGGGGAAGTATGTCGCGGTACGTAACTCACTGAGGGGAGGAAGTGTGTATTCGTGCCCGGCTAGCTCAGTCGGTTAGAGCGATGGTACGGTAAACCAGAGGTCCCGGGTTCGAGCCCCGGGCCGGAGCACATTTTTCTCACCCTGTGACATTTGGCGCCCAACGAGGGACCGTGACTGATATATATACTACCCAAAATGTACCAAATATATGGAATTCACAGACGAATTAAATATAGAATTCGGGGACGAATTCCAATTTGGCGGGGAAGTATGTCACGGTACGTAACTCACTGTGGGGAGGAAATGTGTATTCGTGCCCGGCTAGTTCAGTCGGTTAGAGCGATGGTACGGTAAACCAGAGGTCCCGGGTTCGAGCCCCGGGCCGGAGCACATTTTTCTCACCCTGTGACATATATATGTGGCTATGACTGGTGAAATGGGGCTTATATGTTTTGCGACCAGTGTAGATCTAGATGAGCCTGTGCATCCGCACAGTCTGATCAGGATCTAGATTGTTCCCCATTCCATCAATGAAAGACAGTCACAGCTTCTCCAGTCACAGCCACATGTGTGGGACTATTTTCTTGTGTTAATGTTCGTGTTTCTCTGTAGCTCCCTGCTCTAAACAGCCCAAGTTGAACAATGTGTGTGCCGTTTCCAACAACATGGCACTATTTTGGACCGTGCTGTACCATACTTGGTTAATAAACATTTGTCTTAACTATGCCTCGTTTGTCCCTAAATAAAACACAAACACATTTATCTGCTGGTTACAATCTAGTCTGCATGAGTCGAGATGGACAGTACACAACTCAGAGTGGTCCCTGCAGTAAAGTTAGAGACAAATCCACTCGAAAAAGCCGAGGACCCAGAAATCTGTACATGTACACTAATTATAGGTGATTTGATTTGTATGTGGATATATGTGTGGATATATGTGTGGATATATGCACGAGTTCCGCAGTGTGCAATATCGTTACGCGGCGGAACGAGTGGCATATATCCACATACAATCAAATACCCTTTTTATTATTATATACACATCATTCGCAATTTATATGTGCTTAAAAAATTATACAAAATATAAATAAAATAAACAACTTAGTTTTGATTTAGAAGGAACTATTTTGCGATGTGAAACGTAGTTCCGGCACTGACCAATATGAACTCACGAGACGTCAATATGGAAAAATATTGACGTCTTGCATTCCATTGCGTTTCAATGGGAAACGAAAGTAAGTATATAACATATGTTTCATACTCCGGTACAAACATAGCATTCCAGGACCTATGAGAAAATGTTTATGCAGTGAATGCTATTGCAAGACTGATGATACACACATTACAACCCGCTCATCATGTGACAACAACCGTTCCTGCTAGTGACGCGTGCTACACTTCCGTGTATTAATGACAACTGTTTTCCACTATGCTTGAGTGCACTGTGGAAAACTATTTATACCACGTATGACATTGGCTTATACTTTGGGAATAAATCCCAAAGTATAAGCCATGTGCTGCGTGGTACAAATATATTGACTATTGACTATACTTCCAGAGTAGCTGTATGCCCTCCTGTTTGCGGAGTAGCTGCTTTACGGGGTTTCAGGGTAGGTAACTTCATCTGGTTAGAATATTGTATTATCCCTTTCAACCCGAAGTATCTGGAATGGATTTTGATACGTTAATTTTGTAACCAATTCAATTGTCACAAATGATTTTCAGACTAGTCCATTTATGAAAAGGGTGTGTTTTAACCCAAAAATATGAAAATTACTTGCAAAAAGTGCAGATCCTGATGAGACGGCTCGTCACGAGCCGGCTCATCTGGATCTACACTTTTTGCCAATACCACAGGTCTGTGGTGTTGAAAGGGTTAAATGTTTTCCTCAGATTTTGGTAGTGCGCATTATACAATTGGAAATGCTTTAGCTAGTGCAACAAATGTCAGATTTGAAAATTGGTTCATTTGACAAGCTATAGTGAATTTCACCTTGTTGACATCTGATCATGATGTCACACTGTTTTGCAAAAGTGTCTGACATGCCATACACATACGAGACACACCATGTGATTTTGTACCTTCAGACATCTGCGTAATTTCATTAAATACTTTTACAAAATTTACAATATTTTTAGCAGGTTTTTTTGAAAAAAATCCAGGCTATTGGATTGGCGAAAGCCGGGCGGGCGGGCGGGGGCGGGCGGGCGGACGGGCGGACGGGAGGACGGCGGGGTCCACAATCAATGTTAAGTTTTCGTGTTTGAGTCCATTTCTTTGTTACTGTACCACCTAGGACCACCAAACTTTCACAGCTTCATAATCAAGGGGTGCCCACCACATATCACTATCCAACATGTTACTTTTTTTTTAACTTGACCCATTTTTTCCGCGCAATCGACTTAGCCATTTTCAATGTTAAGTTTTCGCGTTTTCAATGTTAAGTTTTCGTGTTTAAGTCCATTTCTTTGGTACTGTACCACCTAGGACCACCAAACTTTCACAGCTTCATAATCAAGGGGTGCCCACCACATATCACTATCCAACATGTTACTTTTTTTTTAACTTGACCCATTTTTTCCGCGCAGTTGACTTCTTCATTTTCAATGTTAACTTTTCGCGTTTACAATGTTAAGTTTTCGTGTTTAAGTCCATTTCTTTGGTACTGTACCACCTAGGACCACCAAACTTTCACAGCTTCATAACCAAGGGGTGCCTACCACATACAACTATCCAACATGTGACCATTTTTTTACCTTCACCTATTATTTCTACGTAATTGACTTAGCCATTTTCAACGTTAACTTTTTAACGTACGTCTGGTTAAATTTTTTGGTTAAAACTTTTTTGTTATACTATATCTCTGCAACTGCTTTGCCCATTACCTTGAAACTTCACATGGGTGTTTATCATCGTCCATATTTTCATCTAACCCCAACCGTGCGGCCCCTGTGCCCAATGTCAAGGTCAAATTACTTTGAAGTTATTTTGTTAAAGTTTTTTTGTGTACTATATCTCTGCAACTGCTTCACCCATTACCTTGATACTTCACATGGGTGTTTATCATCATTGTCGCACCCGCTTGCGAAAAGCGCGATATCGTCGGCATTTTGGCATACGTCCGTACGTCCGTGTGTCCGGTTAAAATTTTTTCGTTAAAGTTTTTCCATCTACTATATCTATTTTTTTAGTGTCCATGCCTCGCCCCAAGGCGCGACATGCAGACCACGGCCATCTAGTCTACAAAAAGTGGGTATAATTATGTTATCCAAGTGTCCATGCTTGGAAAAAACCTGGCCTTCGTGGCTTTGCCTCGTTTCTTGTTCTTAAATAAAGTCAAATGTTGACGAAAATATAATTCTGCATGTAAATTTTGTAAACGTATTTCACGAAATAACATAGATGTCCGAAGGTACAAACTCACATAGCGTGTCTTGTATACCAATAGAGGATGGTCTGGACATATTTATCCTTCTTGAAGCTCTTTTGATATGACAGTTTTAATCATTGAGTGTTGGTAGATGTTGCTAGGTTTAATTTCAATTGCACAAACCTGCAAAAGACCTGAAAATGGTAAATCACAATGTTGAGGGACTGCTGTTCACCAACCAATCACAACATAGCCTGTCTGCCATCATCATAATGGTTAGCTCCTACTGAGTGAATGTGCAAGAGGACCAAGATGGCGGCCCAAATATATTAGTATGGTTTTACACACGCAACCGCACAGTCTGACCAGGATCTGCACTGATCGCCATTTAGTGAGTGGAACACATGGCCTGCTTCTAGCAAACGGTATAGGTCTAATCCTGTTGTAGGACTGCACTACAATATCAGGTGCTACACTATTCATAAAGCCCATAAGCCCGATTTCTCCAGCCACAGCCACATATGTGTCTTTCACTGGAGACTTGGGGGCCGTTTCACTAAACTTTGTACGACTAAAATGTTCGTACAAAATTAAATAGTCTATAAATTTCACATTAACAATGTGTTCTTGTAAACAATTATTGGATTTACATTTATTGAGCATATGCAGCCTATGCTCAATCAATGTAAATCCATCAATTGAAATTAACAGACTATTCTAAATCTGCACATATGAACGTTTTAGTCGTACAAAGTTTAGTGAAATTGCCCCTTGGAGCTTATGTGACCAATTTCACTTCAAACCTGCAAGCACCCTGAAGTAACTGTACAGTAGGTGGGGTGGACAGAAGTAATTTCCCACCCATTGAAATCCCATAGACTTGCATGTATTTGTAACTGTGCTTGTTAGCATGTTACTTCAGATATACATTAAGGAGTTTAATGTAATAAAATGCTTTGAGTAGCCAATAGATTTGCGCAGAATTTGATTCATATGTATATCCAATATTAAAAGTAGTTTACAAGATGCATGCTGTTAAACATATGCAAATCTATTGGAAATGCTGTTCCCATTGACGTCAAGGAAAAAGTGACGTCAAATAATTACGCCATATTTAAATACATGTATCTATCAAACTGTTTGTGATAATCAGTAACCAAAACATTCATATTCTGCATAAATCTATTTTCGTTCAAACACTTTATATTTCATTCAAATTGGTAAAGTATGTACTGAGCTACATATTTGAGAGTAAAGATGGAAATACATGTAAGTCTATGGGATTTTAACTTTCGGGAAATTACTTCTGTCCACGTACTGTATGCTAGAAGCATGAAGATTGTTTCACCGAGAGAATGGTGAATACTTCAGACACTGGTCGGACTGTGCAGCAATGCAGGCTGGCCTGGGCGGATCCTGGTTGCCTTGGCCATATGCTCCGCCCCATCTATCCTGTCACAGCCACAAATGGCACCTCTCATTTACTGGATCACTCTCATTTTCTCAATTTCGTTTGGTGCAGAAAGTTCAACTGTAGCATCTGTTGTTCAGGATAGAGTTAACCTGTCCACACCTATGTGATTTGAATGGACACTTACTGGAGAATTGTCAGACTATTCTATAACCTAGAAAAGGGGTAATATTGTAAAGAAATTGTAAACTGTCTATAAACGGGCCCGATTCCGATGAGAGGATCTCGTCTGGATCTATAGTTCTATACCATTGTAGATATCGGAACAGAATCTATGGTCATGAAAGTATTGGTAAAGTATCAGGGGCGGCTGAGAATGCAGGAAATGGCATTTCACACCTCTTAGATTTCAAAAAGTTCTGGGGGAGCATGACCCCGGACCCACTAGCAAGATCGGGCCTTTTGGGCCCTCAAGACTGGACCCTGAGAATGCAGGAAATTACGGGGGAGCATGCCCCCGGCCCCCTCCTTTGGGCCCTCAAGATTGCCCCCCCCCCAATAATTTCCCGGTTTCGCTGCCTATGAGTATGTGAGTGAGTGAGTACATAGATCTCTGAATTTCAGGCCATTACGTGGTGGTGTGTGGTTACGACAGGAAGAAGAGGAGAATATTCTACAAAAATCCATCCTACGACGAAGGTTTGTATACTATTTATTGTACTACTTTTATCCTGCCCCACCTCCCCGTAAACCAACCAACAGACACATTGATGGGAAGTATAATTTGCCTGTGTCCAGAACTCCAGATTAGTTTTGTATCTAAAGAGTATTATACCCCCATATTTCAAATTCAATGCGTATTTTACTTTCACAAATGTAGTATTGCTTTTCTTCCTTATTAAATATGGAACAAATGATAAAAATTAAAATAAATTTAAAAATTCACTTATTTGAGCTCCGTAAGTGTGTGTCACTGCTTAAAGTAACCCTTACAATACTGAATTTTGTCCTCTGCACTTTGCTTTTTAATTTCCATTTTTCACAACAAAAACATGGTTTGGTAGCATTTTCCAATGGAAACGATTCTTATGCGCTCCTCAACCATGTTTTATTGAGAGAAAAAGTACAAAATATGAAACAACAGCAGACGACAATTTTCATTTCCTGCATTTAAAGGGTTAAATTGCTGCTGTGTGTTACAGTAGATCAGTAGTGCAGATGGTCACACAGTTGAGACCCATTCTGTCAGTTTGCATCTCATAAATAGGAGTACACACCATGCCATCAATCCTACAACAGTGGCTGGGCCCCCAAAACATCATATCTTGCATAACCCAACCCCATATGGACTCCCTGCTTGATCTGCTTTGCGGGGATGGGTTGTTGGAACACCCGACTTCCAATCCGCAGATTGCAGGTTCAAACCTCGACTTAGGCATCAAAAATACTTTAATAGTATTTCCATCCCACTGGTCTGTTGGATGAGACTTTAAACTGTGACCCCGTCTCTATTTGACCTTAGCTGTTGCTGGGACGTTAAACCCCATTCATCTTCACTTTTGATCTGCTTTGCCCTGATCAATAACTAAAAAGTCACCATCCCCAAATGTTTTTTGTATGGGAATTTAACATGGGGGCTAAAAATAGATTAAAAAAATAAATATTTGTGGACCGATTTTCAAAAGCCTACTTTTGTTTTCTTAGTTACATCATTACCAAGCTATCTAACCAGTTTTCGGAGTCAATTTCCAAATTTTTTCTTTCTTTGACTCCTCCCCCAGCTCCTCTCATCCTAACGCCCATGTTAAATTCCCATAGGAAAATCAGTTTTTCGCAATATAATCAATATTTGATGGAATTTTATCAAATAAAAACATTTGGGGAGGGTGACTTTTTTGTTATTGATGAAAAAGTACTTTAAATTAAAAAATATTTAAATGTAAGTTTTTTAATTTAATGTGTTTAATAGCCAAAAGTTTGTCTGCAGCAAAATGTGGAACAGACAGTAGGTTAATTTATCATAACCTTCTTAATTTAAAGCACACATTTCCACTGCATTGCAACTACATGTACCGTAATAATAAATTCGGAAAGAACAGGCCAACGGACAGTGGCTTGATAAATTTAAGGTCTGAGAGCCAATTCCTACCCTTAAATATAAGATAACTAATCCATTACAGACCTGTGCTGCAGCCGTATGGACAAGTTTGACCTGGCGAGGAAAAGTTACGGCACAGACGAGGACGTTTTGTTTGTTTACAAGGATGGAGTCCCCTAGGTGCGGGGGTCGGAGGTCACAGACTATGTTCAGTAATCAAACACACAGCGACGGTGTCTCATTGTGTATGTGTCACAGACTATGTTCAGTAATCAAACACACAGCGACGGTGTCTCATTGTGTATGTGTCACAGACAATATTAGCACCCAGCTAATTTACGACATTTGTAGATGTTGGTTAAGTTGCAAATTCGCTCAGTATGGTTAGACTTGAACCCTTTCAATGCTGAATTAAATTCTGTCGTCTGCTGTTGATTTCTTATTTGCATATTTTTTCATCAAAAACATGGTTTGTCATCACTTTAGAATCATTTCCAATTTTATTGAGAAAAAATACAAAACAAAACACAACAGCAGACAACAGTCTTCATTTCCCGTATTTTTGTTTATGCCAATTCTTGACCGCTTCCGCTAACCTGGCCTAAAATGACCTTAGTTGTTGACGGCCGTTAAACACCATAAGTATGCAGAATTATTATACTGAATTTATTACATTATCCCCCCCCCTCTCCCTGTTAAACACTAATAAATCATTTTAAATCCTATTCATCAGCAGGTGTCCCATTTGTGACTGCCTGGAGAAATGGGGCTTCTGGCATCTGGTGATCAGTGTAGCTCCTGATCTGGTACTGCACTCCTATAGTGACATATGAGACACGCCATGTGATTGTGTACCGTCAGACTTCTGCGTAATTTCATTAAATATTTTTTTACAAAATTTACAATATTTTTCATAAATGAAGTCAAAAGTTGACAAAATGTTCAAAGTACATGCAGAATTTTGCCAACTTTAGACACCATTTACGGAAAATATTGTAAATTTTGTAAATGTATTTCATGAAATTACGCTTATGTCCGAAAGTTCAAAATCACATGGCGTGCCTCATATGACAAGTGGTTCACCGGCTGAATGATGAACAGTGCGGACTAGGATGACATCTCAGGGGCCCGTTTCACTAAACTTCTTACGACTAAAATGTTCGTAAAGTGCAAAATTATGATAGTCTGTAAATTTCACATTAACAATGTTTTCTTGTAAACAATTATTGGATTTACATTTATTGAGCATAGGCTGCATATGCAGCCTATGCTCAATAAATGTAAATCCATAAATTGAAATTTACAGACGATCCTAGATTTACACTTACGAACATTTTAGTCGTACAAAGTTTAGTGAAACGGGCCCCAGATGCCCTGATTGATCCGAGTCTATCGTGGTTGTGATGGCCATAAGACCCATTTCACCATACTCCTGTACAACTCGATCAGGCGCTGGTGATCCACAGATTGACTCCAGTCTCCGAGGAATTTCATGTGTCCGCCCACCGCGAATCATATACTCATTGTGCAATACAGTCTTCATCCATTAACCCTTTCACCCCTAAGTAACTGGAACGGATTTTGATATGTTAATTTTGCAACCAATCCAATCGTCACTAAATTATTTTCAGACTAGTCCATTTATGAAAAGGGGGTGCTTTTGCTCTCAAAATTAATTGCCAAAAGTGCAGATCCTGATGAGACGGCTCGTCACGAGCTCGAGCTGTCTCATCTGGATCACCAAGACCAATATACAGACATGTGGTGTTGAAAGGGTTAATATCTGCTCTAGTAAGTTAGTATCTAGTTTCATAGCTTTCATCCTATCACATTCATGTAGTCGAATGGATGGCATCCAATGTCAAAGCATACTAGAGATTTGCCTCCAACGACAACGGCAGTTTCCTTTATAGTGAGTGACACACAGTGGTGTAGCCAGGGGTGGGTGGTATGAGGAGTTGGAATGCACCCCTAAAATTTAGTCAGATGTGTATGTTTCCAAAAAGTACTACAATATTTGTGAAAATTATAGCTTTAAAATCACTTACCAAGGAAATTGAATATAGAAATCAATATTTTTTTCGGGAAAAGATGATCCTGCACCCCTTTCCAAACTTGATCCATAATTCGCAACCCCCTCGCCAAGAACCTGGCTACGCCACTGTTGTATGTGTCTGTCATGCTGTCGGTGCTTTCTAACAGGAAACAAATGAGAAATTAGGAGAGCCTGCAACCAGATCAATATAATTGTTCGCCGTGTTGGAACTGAGACAGGATTCCCAGTCAAGCGGAATTAATGGCATGTACGAGAGAAAATCATGATGTTATGCCATTATTTACATTGTGCCATTTGCACAGACCTATCTATGCTCTATTTTGCATTAAAACCATGTTTAAAAGTGTACAAATTCAATGATATTATTGCCTGGAATTGTCAAATACTAGCGTGGCGACTGTCAGAATGGTACGTGTATCTCGTGTATTTGTGCTGAAAATATAGCCAGTCACCAATCGTTGTTAAATTTACATTAAACCATAATCGATCAATCAATTCGTATTAATATCTAAAAACATGTATCTAGTGTTTAAAGTGTACCATGTGTGAGGCTTGTTCAGAAAGTTTGTGGACTTCTGTTGCTGCATTGCGATATACATTGCATATTAGCTCTCTGTATGCCAGCAGTGAGAATAACAGATAAGTCTTTAATAAGAGTATTTTTAATATTTCTTTCTGTAAATATGTCTTGGAATTTCATTCAAATTGAGGGATGGGTCGTGGCCTACTGTCTGTTTCACGAAACCTGCCCAAATGTTACGGCAATATAAACAATGCAAAAACAATATTTATTTTGATAATATTAAATTAGAGCAAAATTTAAAAATGAGCCTTCTTTTGATTTTAATAGTGAAATTTGGTCCTATATTTATTTTGTGGCAGAAAAACAATTTCCCCATGTTAAATCCCCATAGACATCTTCATAGAGTGAAGATATCTATGGGGATTTAACATGGGGAAATTTTCGAATTTCCGAAATACTGGACCGATTTTCAAAATTTTACTTTTGTTTTCTTAGATCATTTCTAAGCTATATAGCTAGGTTTCAGAGTCAAAATCCAAAATTTTTAATATTTTGACTCCGCCCACAGCTTCTCCACCTCCTTTTCCCCCATGTTAAATTCCTATAGACAAATCAATTTTTCGTAATAAAATCAATATTTGACCAAATTTCACTATTAAATAAAAAGAAGGCTCATTCTTATATTTTGATAACATTTAATATTATCAAAAAAAAGTATTGTTTTTGCATTGTTTATATGGCCGTAAAATTTGGGCAGGTTTCGTGAAACAGACAGTAGGGTATATTGTGTTGCGAGTTCACTCCTCAATCTCGGTGTGAAGAATACTTATGTAGTATTTCCACCCCACTCGTCTGTCGGATGAGACATTAAACTCTGGTCCCATCTCTATATGACCTTAGCTGTTCATGGCACATTAAACCCAATCACTTTCATTATAATTGCGTCCTCCGGGCTAAATTCTAATGAAATTCCAAGACATATTAATGATATAAAAAGAGAGAGAGAGAAATAAAAAATATATACATGTATATAATAAATAGTCATATGCTGTTTTTGAACTATTTATATGCCACAAGTTGCCCGGCATGCAAAGAGGTAAAATACTACCGATGTACAAGTATAAATATACATAAAACAGGATGCCAATTCAACTCGCGGAGCCTGCTGTGTCTAAAATGGTGCGTGCATTTTGATGTGATGTCAGCAGAGATGTTGACAATGTTGGGGTATGTGACTGACACCCACCACTCACTGGGTGTCTGACTGCAATAAGGGCTATAGAGTAGGTGAGGAAAGTTTAGGTGTACACATCTGTGCTGTGATATCAGCATTGTCTCTGGTGGCGCTTGTAAAGATATCAAGGCCATAAAACTTATAGGAATCACGATTTGCCTGGTTTGGCCCTCAGGTATGTTTTTATCTTTGGCTCTTTAGTTACCTGGGAGTTGAATTGGGTTATTGCCCATTATAAAAGTAGTAAGATTATTACTGATCCTACTGCTTTTGGGAGAGGGCCAAGTGATTCTGGTGTGGCGAGGACCTGGCATCAGATCAGAATTATTCTGATTTCAGGGCTGAATATATAGTTTTGTTATTGTAAATATTCTGATTTTGGGATTTTCCCCCCATTTGTGTGCACCGTGCAGGCACCGGGGCGGGATCAACTGATCCTGAGAATAGTGCTGCAGTAGCCATTGCTTGTCGTAAAAGGCGACTAAACTGGCTTAACGATTGGGTTCATACTTTCCGGAACCCACTATACCGGATTTGGCCCTCATGTACATTTTTGGCTTTCTTGTATGTGAGAGTTGAGTCGGGCTATGCCCCATATATAAAAGTAAGATTAGCGCTAATCCTATTACTTTTTGGGGATGGGATAAATGATGCTGGTGTGGCGAGGGCCTGGCACCAGATCAGGTTGTTCTAATTTCAGGACTGAATATATATTTTGATTGTAAATATTGAGTTCTGAAGTTGGGATTTACCCCCCTTGGACAGGTGGATCTGGGACTCGACCCCGTTGACCCGTCTGCGTGTAGACTCCCTGAGGCTTGTACCTCTATGTCAGAAAAGCGGACGTTAAACCCTATTCACTCACTCACTCACCCCCCATTTGTACATGTACTTGAACATGAAAAAACACTACCATGCAAATATGTGTTAAATGCAATCATGTCTGACGAACATCTGGTGATTTTTCACATGCAAGAGGCTGTACTAACTTTATAGAATTTTTTTAACATATTTTTTTTGTTTGAGTTCGCTTCTGATTTTTTTCAAGTGCCCGAGGCACTTGAAAAAAATAAGAAGCTAACCGAAACTTTTTGTCTGTTGTAGATACAGTGTACATGTAGTCAGTATAATAAAAGTCTACAAATTCCTTGAACATCCCTGGGGCCCGTTTCACTAAACTTCATCTGTCTCAAATGTTTGTAAGTGCAAATTTAGGATCGTCTGGAAATTTAAATTGATGGATTTACATTTATTGAGCATATGCATATGCAGCATATACTCAATAAATGTAAATCCAATAATTGTTTACAAGAAAACATTGTTAATGTGAAATTTATATTTTGCACTTTAATACGAATATTTTAGTCGTACAAAGTTTAGTGAAATGGCCCCCTGGTACTTCAAAAGCAAACAGACCATGACAAACTTCCAGTTAAAATAATTCTTAATAATAATTCGGAAAATAAACACATTTTCTTGATGAATTTATTTCAAATGCTGGAATTATAAGGAATGAATGGCCTTTTTGTTGAATTTATCGGGGATATAAACTTGGAAAAGTCGCGGGAATACTGGACGAGGCCTTCCGGCCTTCGTCCAGTATTCCCGCGACTTTTCAAAGTTTATACCCCGATAAATTCCACAAAAAGGCCATTCATTCCTATAATGCATTATTTATCGCAGAGTTCTGAATTGTAAGATGCGCATCAACATCTGCATACAATAACCCTGTTTCATCTTTACATGTTTCTGAATGAGATGACGCTATATATCACTGATGCATTATGGTCAATTAAACATACTAAAGCTGAAAAATATGCCACTTAAATGTAATTTTTTCTAGATTTTTTTTTATTTGTTGAAATTTCATAATATTGCTTTTATTGTGAAAAATTAAATAAATCCTATGCAATTTCAATTTAACATGGAATAAAATTTAACATGGGACAAAATTTAACATGGGAGAGTGACTATCAGACAAGAAAACTGGACATTTTTAGCCCCCATGTCCCAGGTCCCATAGAAAAATAGTTTCTTTGAATAAAATCAATATTTGATGGAAATTTATTAAAAAGACATTTTAGAGGATGGTAGCATTACTACAATGTAGAAAAATGTTCTTAAGTTTTTATAATATTGTTATTTAAAACGTTTAAGTGCCCAACATTCGATGGCAGATTTTCTGTAGAACTGACAATAGACAGTTTATTTAGCGACTCACCAACCATCCATATCAAGCCCGAGTGGAGACTCGAACCTTTGATCTCCCTCTTGCGAAACGGATGACTTTGTTACTAGTCTGCCGCTTTTTTTTGTCAATTTTCTGTCATGTACTGAAACTATGACTGATTTTCGAGAAACACAGTGGAAATGTAGTTCATGTTGTTACCACTCATTTGAACCGTCTTGACGAGACGGTTCAAATGAGTGGTAACAACACATACAACCGTGCGTAAATAAAATAAATACACCATATTTATTATTTCCTAGGAACATGAGCTTGGTAAAAATGATTTTAGACGGTACCTGTCGCCATTCTGTATACCGGTAGAACTTATTAGAAGCGGCGACAAAGTTGCCAATCATCCTGCACATAGATTAGCTGTTGTTTGCTATGTACAGTCATGTGTCAATGTTACTGTTCTTAAGCCATGTATTTAAGGCCAGGGATTGGTTTGCTGGCCTTCCATGACCATTGTTATGTACACATATAATTTATGCAAGCCTCGGATTCGCCAAACTTTACTCATGAAATTCTAAATATTTTTTTCGCAATTTTTCTTATTTATTCTCCAACTTATGTGTTGTTACTCCTCATTTGAACCTTCTCGACGAGACGGTTCATATGATGGGTAACAACATATACTTTCGTGCATAAATAAAAGGAAAACAAATAGTTCTCCACAGCATAGAATGGGCTAACAGAGTTCATTGGGTAATATCTGAAAAGATTCATGTTATCCCAAGTTTCTGTACATTCTAGAAATTTAAAACTGCAGATAGAAATGGCTAAAATGTTTTAGTGATGTAAAATGTCTGTCTTCATTGATCATGAAAATGTGGGTGGCAGGTTGGGAGAATGTGAAGGTTTAATTTAACAACGGGGTTCATCCTTACAGGAATACCGATGTCCCTCCCCGGTTTGACCCTCGGATACAATTTTCGCTTTCTTTTTACTTGAGGGTTGAATCTAATATAATCAAAGATGGGTACTAATCCTATTGTAGGTGGCAGGTGGGAGCATGCGATGGGTAATTTAACGATCGGGGTTCATCCTTACCGGAATTCTGACTGGATACCTGGTTTGACCCTCACATACGTCTTTGGCATTTTGTATGTGACAGTTGAATCTGGTTATACCCCACATGTGAGTATTACGATTATTCGTAATGCTATTTAGGTGGAGGAGCCAAGTGACTTTGGTGTGGTATGGACCTGGCACCATGTCAGGTTATTTTAATTTCAGGGCTGAATGTATCTTTTCTCTATGTAAATAGTCCGTTCTGATTTTGGGATTTCCGCTCATCAGTACAGGCGAAATATGTGATTTGACTATTAAAGTGGCATTAAACAAACATCTTAGCTGTTGACAGGCTGTTACACACCATTGAATAAATAAATGATCCTGAAAACTGTATCATGCCAACATTAGAAATGTGAGTAAAGTTTAGTGAATATGCGGCCCGGTGTGGAGATGTGTGTCTGCTATGTGATGTAGAGTTTATGTGATAATTTGTGTTATTATATTACGTCCGTGTCCCACACAATGGTGCTGCACTCCGCGCCGGCGTAAAATGTTTCACGTCGAAAAATGCACTGGTTTCCTGACGAGATGCCACTCGGCTCTACTTAGATCTATCACATAAACACATTTTTCATCTCATAACTGGTATTAGACGAACATTTGTTTATGCAGTATCTTCTGATTGTAGCTGACTGGGAATTGGTAAGGAATCCGGTGACTATTTCGACGTGCACAATTTTACGCTGGCGTGGAGTGCAGCACCAGTGTCAAAAACTGTATGCCACAATTGAGACACACCATGTGACTTTGTACCTTCGGATTTCTGCATAATTTCATGAAATACGGTGGGTGGTTGGTTGGTGAATGCGACGGCGTAAATTAACGATAGGGGTTCCTCCTTATAGGAATCACGATTTGCCTGGTTTGGCCCTCAGGTACGTTTTTATCTTTGGCTCTATTGTTACCTGAGAGTTGAATTTGGTTATTGCCCATTATAAAAGTAGTAAGATTATTACTGATCCTACTGCTTTTTGGAGAGGGCCAAGTGATTCTGGTGTGACGAGGACCTGGCATCAGATCAGGATTATTCTGATTTCAGGGCTGAATATATAGTTTTTTTTATTGTAAATATTAAGTTCTGATTTTTGGATTTTCCCCCCATTTGTACATGTACTTGAACATGTACTTGTACAGGTAATGTATGGTATTTAATACTAAACTCATTGACCCGGCCTTAAATGACCTTAGCTGTTGATAGGCCGTTAAAACCCCAACAAACAAACAAAAAAATCATGAAATATGTTTACAAAATTTACAATATTTGTCTGTAAATGTTGTCAAAAGTTGACAAAAATCTCAGAGTACATGCGGAATTATGTACTCTGAAAAGTTTGTCAACTTTTGACTTTATTTATGAAAAATATTGTAAACGTATTTAATGAAATTAAGCAGATGTCCGAAGGTACAAAATCACTTGGTGTGTCTCAATTTGCTAAAACCTGGCTCATTTCATTTCTGGCCAGTGTAGATCCTGATCAACTACAATATAACTCAATTGAGTTGAGGACCATTCACCTGGGATTGTTGAAGGTTATAATTGAACAACATTTGTTGAATACCAGCACAAGGGTACGAGATTTAACGAGGATAGAAAATGCGCATTCAAAAAAAAAACAACAGAATGAGCTTGTGTACATGTTTCTAATAAACAGTATAGATCTTCAACAGGCTGCACGAGTGGACTAGTTGATCAGGAGCTACACTGGCCCCGAATGTCATAAGCTCCAGTGACAGATGTACTGATCCAGCATTGAGTAGAAAGGTGGACTGTGCTGGCTAAATGTGGTGATCAGTGATAGTATGTTACCGTCTGATCCAGCATTGAGCAGAAAGGTGGACTGTGCTGGCTAAATGTGGTGATCAGTGATAGTATGTTACCGTCTGATCCAGCATTGAGCAGAAAAGTGGACTGTGCTGGCTAAATGTGGTGATCAGTGATAGTATGTTACCGTCTGATCCAGCATTGAGCAGAAAGGTGGACTGTGCTGGCTAAATGTGGTGATCAGTGATAGTATGTTACCGTCTGATCCAGCATTGAGTAGAAAGGTGGACTGTGCTGGCTAAATGGTGTGATCAGTGATAGTATGTTACCGTCTGATCCAGCATTGAGTAGAAAGGTGGACTGTGCTGGCTAAATGTGGTGATCAGTGATAGTATGTTACCGTCTGATCCAGCATTGAGCAGAAAGGTGGACTGTGCTGGCTAAATGTGGTGATCAGTGATAGTATGTTACCGTCTGATCCAGCATTGAGTAGAAAGGTGGACTGTGCTGGCTAAATGTGGTGATCAGTGATAGTATGTTACCGTTTGATCCAGGGACCAAATGTGAAATGTCATGCACATAATGAGACGAGCCATGTAATTTTATACCGAAGAAGATGCGCGATATTTCATGAAAAATATTGACAGAAACTGTGATACTTTCTGTACATGATGTCGAAAGTTGATAACGTTTTCAGTGCAAATGCAGAATTCTATTTGGCAGGTTCTCTAAACATTTCATCAACTTATGAGGTTATTTGCAGAAAATATTGTAAACTTTGTAAATTATTCATTAGATATCGCACATCTCCTTCGGTACAAAATCACATGACTCGTCTCATATTATGTGTTAATGTGCCAATTCATACATGTGACGCTCGCTGCATCAAAAATGGGCTTAATGACTTCGTTACCAATAATGCTCCTGATCAACCTGCGTATCTGCACAGTCTGATTAGGGCCTACAGTCACTAGTAGTCTTCACTGCTTCTATTGAATTATCAGCTGACAAATGATAAAAAACTTAATACTCCTGTTTTTGTAACAGCAGGTCATTATTAATTATTAAGCCTTAAAATGCGGGCAACGAAAGTTGTCGTCTGCTGTTGGTTTATATTTTGTCTTCTTTCTCAGTAAAGGCATGGTTTGACAGTACTTTAGAATCATTTCCAATGGGAATGATTCTAAAGTGCTGTCAAATCATGTTTTAATGAGAATAATTGAAAATAGAAAATATCTAGCAGACTACTCATATTTAATTCAGTGGGTGGTAGGTGGGAGCATGCGATGGGTAATAATTTAACGATCGGGATTCATCCTTACCTGAATCCCGAACTGAGAGCTGGTTTGACCCTCATGTTCATCTTGGCTTTCTTGTATGTGAGAGTTGAATCTAGTTATGCCCATTATATGAGAGATATGATTATTCCTAAACCCTATTTCTTTTATGGGAAGAGGCCAAGTGACTGGTGTGGTATGTACCTGGCACCAGGTCAGGTTATTCTAATTTCAGGGCTGAGTATATATTTTTTTTAATGTAAATATTCCGTTCTGATATTGGGATTAGATTACCCCCCCCCAACAAAATTTAATTGAGCAATGTAGTGGGTGGTTGGTCGGATGAACACAACGGTCCGGTACGTTTTTATCTTTGGCTCTTTTGTTACCTGGGAGTTGAATTGGGTTATTGCCCATTATAAAAGTAGTAAGATTATTACTGATCCTACTGGTGGGTGGAAGGTGGGTGCAAGCGATGGGTAATTTAACGATCGGGTTCATCCTTACCGGAATTCCGACTGGAGACCAGGTTTGGCCCTCACATACGTCTTTGGCATTTTGTATGTGACAGTTGAATCTGGTTATATCCCTTATTCGAGTATTACGATTATTCGTAATCCTATTTTAGGGGAAGGGGCCAAGTGACTTTGGTGTGGTATGGACCTGCCACCAGGTCAGGTTATTCTAATTTCAGGGCTGAATATATTGTTTCTCAATGTAAACATTCAGTTCTGATTTTGGAATTTTCCCCCCAATGCAGCAGGTTAAAATGGGATCGAACCCGTTTGCCCGGCCTTACATGACCTTAGCTGTTGATAGGCCGTTAAACACCAATAAACAAACAAACAAAACTGATCCTACTGCTTTTGGGAGGGGGCCAAGTGATTCTGGTGTGGCGAGGACCTGGCATCAGTTCAGGATTATTCTGATTTTAGGGCTGATTTTTTATTGTAAATATTCAGTTCTGACTTTGGGATTTCCCCCCCATTTGTACATGTACTTGAACATGTCATATACTTGTACAGGTAATATATGGGATTTAGTACTAAACCCATTGACCCGGCCTTAAATGACCTTAGCTGTTGATAAGCCGTTAAACCCCAACAAACAAACAATTCAGCATTGTAAAGGTTAACCTTTACACAAGAACCGCATTAGTTGCTTACTGTGTAGATCCAGGTTAACAGACCTGTAGAAAGCCACCGATTCAGAATCTTCATCATTGGGTCAAATTCCACATTTGTTGCAAATTATCCAATAACCTTTTCTTCCCTAATTTATTGCAATGGAATATTCCAAATAAGACTTTTCCATTAATCTGAAAAGGGGGAATTTCTCAAAAACAAAATACTAAGATTGTGTTGAGATGGCTCGTTACGACTGTCTCAACTGGGTCTAAACTATTTGCAAACGTTCGGACAGAGGTGTGTAGTGTTGAAATGGTTAACATAATAGTCTGACAACATGAAAAGGTCAATACCGTGAAGTGAACAGAGTTTAAATCTTTTTACCTCACAGGCTATAAATTCACCATTTGCAAATGCCGTATATCCAGATGGGATGGTCCATTACCATGGTTACTATTGGATTGGTCTCATTTCAGGTTCCTTCCAATATCTATTTTGACTCGTGGAATTCAGAGAATGACTACCCAACAGTTTAGCATAACAATAATTCCTGGTCCATTGTCTTCATTGGTTCTGGTGTGACCATTAAAGGTACATGCCCCCTCAGTACGCACACAGTGTTCTTTATTACCCCACGTATTGATTGGCATTATTATACATTTTATATCAGACGTAAATTTCCACACTGATATCAGGGGAGATAACCATGTTTCCTTACAATGTTAACGGATGTTACTATTAAATTTTCATAATTCCAGCACAAAAATATTTACACAATTCCCTAACATTTGATTGGTCCATAGCAGGTCTCTGTCCAAAATTTATATCCCAGTAAACTCCATGCCGAACTACTTTCCGTAACCGTCAGGCGCAGTTAAAATAATTCTTAAGAAAACGGAAAATAAACACATGTTAAGGAATGAATGGCATTTTTGTTGAATTTATCGGGGATATAAACTTGGAAAAGTCGCGGGAATACTGGACGAGGCCTTCCGGCCTTCGTCCAGTATTCCCACGACTTTTCCAAGTTTATACCCCGATAAATTCCACAAAAAGGCTATTCATTCCTATATTACATTTCAGCCTATTTTTGTAGAGAAATGTAACGGTGAGTTACACCACTCGCCAGCAGTAGTTTACACCACTCTCGTGTTCACCATATATGGAGAAATGACGTCAGTAACGTCGCAATGACGTGTTTTCTTCGACCAATCAAACTATGTTCTCAGACACACCCTCTGATTCGCGAGACAGTCACGTTCACTACGATCCGCCTCCAGAAATGAATTCGCATATCTTTTACACTTCATTTGCTTTGTTTTTATGAAGAATCATGTGTGAAATGTAAGAAAATGTTTATAACCAAGTGAGCTGATTATCTTCAAATAATGACCTTGTGATGGGTCCTACCGCTAAATAAACTCGGTTCACTACGCTCACTCGTTTGTTGAGCGTACTACCCAACCACTCGTGTGTTATATCAAGATAATCAGTTCGCCTTGTGAAATAAAGGTTATTTTTTGATGTGCAATGATCATACTTTATACTCTGTCGAAAATATTATTTTTTCAGGTGAATCATTTAAGGAATTGAAAGATACACTTGGCTTCAATCATAATTGCTTCATAGGAGTAATGTGATATATGAATATGAGATATGTGAATATTGTCTCGTTACTATTTATTGCACTCTTGCAAATTATTTGCACGAATTTCGCTGTGAGAGAAAACCCGTAATCAACTCCTTACAAATAATACACCGTGAAGAGAACACCTGTAATTGCGTGCCTGTTTTCTTGGAAACCACGAGCTACCATGCAAAATGTTAAATTTTTATTAAGTCAAAATAAAGTTATTCGAAAATTTGGAAAGGGTCTCGACTAATCTAGAATGTTAATGTGATTGAACACATTCCAAACATGCACTCAAATATATCTGGTTCATAGAAAAAGCTGCGTAATTTTGATTTCAAAAAGGTTACATGACGTCACATTTGACATCACACAACGTAACGTCAAAACGCGGGAAAACACGTCATTGTATAACTATTCATGCGCACATCACAATTCATTGATTATAATCACAAAAATAGACTAAATGTGCATATGTCCGCAGTGGAAGTGTAATAAATAGGATATTCCATCGTACATGTTTGAATAGCGGAAATAATACACTCGTGTCCGTCGGCATCCGTGCAAGCAACTCGTTCGCTACGCTCACTCATTGCTTACGCGGAAGCCGACGCACACTCGTATATTATTTCCCGCTATTTAAAATGTACGATTGAATATCCTCTATATACTATAAAACAATTATGGTACATTGAGTTACCATCTCCGCCATCTTTGTATTTACAAGCCATCATACAGTTTCACCTCTTCGACCGTTTGACACCTACAGCAAATAATAGGACAGTAAAACTAATAAAACGTGGTGTAATACATCATAGACATATATGAAAACAGCGTGCTATAAATATTATGCCAGAAAACTATGCAAAAGACGAGATACCTGAGCATTTCTCCCATCAATCTCAAAATAAATTTCAATGTGTAAACTTTTCTATCTGATGCACAGTTTATTGTTAGTGTACACGTTACCCCTAGGCAAAGCCATATCTACTCACATAGTAGGCGAGTAAGACACCAGTGGCAATACACTCGGTTATACTGCTTAAATGTCACTGGATTTGATACAGTATGTATGATAATACAGGTGTATATTGACAGCACTGTGTATTTATCTGACTGTTAGACAGCCATTACTGGATTCTCAAAAACAACAGGTTAACAAACTCTTTAGAAATCAGACTTTGTATATAAGTGTGATAAAAACAACCCAAGTTGCTGTTTAACATCTTCAAGATTTTGCACCAAATTGTATTTATGTATATTATTTGTGGTATGTGTCAAACACAACAAGAGTTAAAACTGACGATGGCTTGTACACATATGTGTTGTATAGTATTAAGATAATGTTCCATATATTTTATACATATACATATATCGCATCACATTTAAGAAGAAATTATCTTTGAATCAAACAATGATCAAGTATAGAACGGGTCCATAACCCTTCCACCGCTATCTTAATTTTATTTTCGTCTGCTGTTTATTTTTTAATTACCATTTTTATCATCAAAAACATGCTTTGACAGCACTTTATAATAATTTACAACATGCTTTAACAACACTTTAGAATCATTTCCATTGCAAATGATTCTGGAGTGCTGTCAAACCATGTTTTTATTGAGAAATAAGGCAATATATAAAAGCAACAGAAGACGACAATTGTTGTGAGTAGCGGTCTATGGGTTAATTAGTATAAATAATTAAAAAATATCAATCATGCCTCATCTGCATATGAAAATAGCCTGATACCACCGCGAGTCACTATCAGTAAAACAAATATTACTAAATGATTATATCTGTATAGCGGCCACAATTATACATTTATTTAATTCCTGTATACAACTTTTTGTGCCTACTGAGTACCTTTAAATGTATATTACATATTCATCAGATAAATTAGTTTTCTTAAGCGATTTTCTGCTAATTTGGTATGTGACTTGGGCTCAAAATATAATAAAGGCACTGCGTAGAAGATGGAGTCTCCGATATTTAATATGCTGTAGTCCGCTTCATGCACTGCCAATGTCTCATATCAACCAACCTCACTATTTCATTTGATTGAATTCCAAAACGTTTGATTCACTTTAACACTTGTTATCTAGGTGTTTGTGTATTTGTGGCTGTGACTGGAGAAATGGGGCGTATGCGTTTTCGGACCACTGTAGCTTCTGGTTTAAATAGTACACTTCTGTAGCCTGATAATGATATATATTGCTTGTTAGAGGCATGACGAGTGTATCATTGATGGAATGGCGAACAGTGCAGATCCTAATATGACTATGCGGATGCACAGGCTAATCTGGATCTACACTTGTTGAAAAACTCATAAGCCACATTTCTCCAGTCACAGCCACGTTTGTGTTTCATATTCACTCAAGGCAGCATTATATTGGTGCATGCATGTTTTGAAGTAAAATCACTATACTATCCAAGAGTTCGTTGCTTGTTTTGTTTATCTTCGATGGCACATGATGGGTCTTGTCTACAATGGCCATACTGGGCATTGTCTTCACCACACATTTCACTTGTAGATGTATATCTGTTTGTTTGTTTGTTTGTTGGGGTTTAACGGCCTATCAACAGATAAGGTCATTTAAGCCCGGGTCAATGGGTTTAGTACTAAATCCCATATATTACCTGTACAAATTGGGGGAAAATTCCAAAATCAGAACTGTATATTGACAATAAAAAAAACTATATATTCAGCCCTCAAATCAGAATAAGCCTGATCTGATGCCAGGTCCTCGCCACACCAGAATCACTTGTCCCCCCCCCCCCCCCCCCCCCCCCCCACCCCCTTCAAAAGCAGTAGGACCAGAATTATACTGAATTGGCTGTGATAATGTAATACATTCAGTATAATTATGCATACTTTTAATCATCAAATACATGCAGTCGCTAGTTCTTTATAGAAGATGGTAATGTACGAGACCAAGTGGGTGGGGTAATGGGATATTTTTTAATAGGCATTTTTTTGTTTGGTGTCATAGGTCCGAGTCTTCCACCTGTGGGTTTGCAGCCACTATAGATGCACGCTGTCGCAATCAATGATGTGCGTCGCCTACATGCTCTTTCATTGGTTGCTGTCGCAGGCCCGTAGCCAGGGGGGTCGGAGCGGTCGGACGACCCCCCCCCCCCCCCCCCCCCCCCGCCCAGCCTCGAGGTTCACTTTTTTAGCCTTGAGGTCCACTTTTTTAGACCCCCATAGATACTTCAGACCCCTTGAGCCTTCGAAAACGATCCCCCCCCTTCAAATTAGGTAGATATTCAGACCCATTGAGCCTTCGAAACGACCCCCCCCCCCTTCAAACAGGTCTGGCTACGGGCCTGTGTCGTCAGTACTGCTAGATTTGAAGCAACTATAGATGCACGCTGTCGAAATCAATGATGTGCGTCGCCTATGTTGAAATACTATGGAAGGTAATATCCGCCATAATTATATGTGGCTTGATGCTTGCTTGCTGATGACATTACACGTTACATGCGTGCTATTGCATTCATCGGTTGTATTTATGACAATTCTATGTGGCCTGGTGCTTGCCTGCTGATGGAATTACAACTTATATCCATGCTATTATATTCGTCATTTGTATTTATGACATTTGAAATCGTCTTGGTTGTAATATATATTTGTCTTTATTGCATGCGCATTTGGCTTGATGTTTCATTCATTCGTACAGTTACAATTGAACAAATGCGTTCGTTTTAATTACATGCTAACATATGGCTTGATGCTACATTCTTAGTGACATCCGGAGTTTCATTATTGATTATTGCATCGCTGTTTTGCGATACGCTTGTCAGCTCGCTAGGCCACGCCCCTTGACAACAATAATTGCAACAGTAATTTGGGAACAACCATTATGACGACAGGTGCGCTGGTAAAATTTAAAATAGTTCTCCCTAAAAGTATTTAATATGCTGGTACCTGTCCTACAATGCGTTGCTCTCTAAATTGGTTCCATGTCCCTAACGGTGTTGATGTAGATTGATGCCGCCTATTCTGTTGCGCCATGTTTAGGTTAAAATACACCAAATAGTTTTACTGTATAATTTAACTGAATCCCAGCCAGTCTTTCCTACTTTCACTATTCGTATAGATGTTGTGGGACCAACCTCGTCATGTCCCCCAATATTGTTTACATTATTTGGCCACGGAAACTATGTTTACATCTCGTGACCAACATGCTCAGTGTTTTCTTTTCAATGCTTCAAATATCCTGAAAACTGGTGTTGAAAACACCCAACATGTTCCTCAAGTGAAACTGGGTAGTAATGGATCAAGATTTGCAAGCTAACTGTGTCTGTGACCTTAAAACACGCGGGCTATTTTTTATGCCGGATTACTTTTACATACTCAATTTCTCTAACCTTAAACCTAGAGTGCTACATGCCAGGTTATAATATAGGGAGACATGTTTTTCTTTGTTCTTTCAATCTGACATTTTTCTGGCAAAATGAACATTGATTTACCATTACCAGACGTACTAATTTACATTATTATACTTTTTTTATATCAAACGCGAAATGCCAGTTTGATATCAGGGGCGATAACGGTGTTTCCTTAAAATGATAACGGAAGCAACTATTTATTCCATTTATTTATTTTTTGATGTGCAATATCATACTTTATGATATGTCGATAAAGATATTTTTTCAGCATTTAGTTGATACATGTATAAATAATTTAAAAATACTGCATCATTTGCATATGGAACTAGCTTGATACCACCGTGAGTCTCTATGAGTACATTAACGATTACTAAATACTTATATCTGTGTAGCTGGCACTCGTAATTTTTAAAAGTGGTGGACTAGTTGCAATTATACACTTATTTAATTTCCATAAAGAAAAAATTCTACCTACTGGATGGGACCCCAGCTTCAACAATGATTAAATCTGTACTGAGCAAAACTAGAAACGTCCCTCCATGTTTAAGGAAAGATTCATCAAAAACCAAAAGGGTTACTTTTAAAAATCAAAATGGAAAAACAAGTTCATTTATTTCTGTATCAAAGCCAATAAATTGCATTTGGATATCTTGTTAAATATTCGAGAGATAACCGGCCAAGGGCGGTAGGGGTCAAAATCAAAAATCACAAAAACTCAGAAATGTGTTACTTAATGTTTAGAGATGGAATTTCAATAAGTAATGTGGCAAATTCAGTAAATCTCGTTAGTACCGAGTTTGGCCACCATTTGCATGAATGCATGCAATGATCATACGCCGCATCGACGTGACGTAACGCAATACCAGTGCGTTGGGCAAATTCCTCCATTCCCGTTGTAACGCCCGTGTAAGATCGCGAACATTGTCAATCTGATGGTTAGCTCGTGCTTTGCGGCCCAGCTCATCCCATATGTGCTCAATGGGATTGAGATAATCCGGGGAGACAGCGGGCCATGGCATGACGTCGACGTTGTTTTGCCGTAAGTATTGAGTGGTGACCCTGGCTACGTGAGGGCGGGCATTGTCGTGCATCAATGTCACACCAGGACCATGCTGACGGATAAATGGTAAGGCATGTGCATTTAGCACATCTGCAACATAACGTTGTGCATTGATGTTGCCCTGTACAACAACCAAATCTGTCTTCCGGTTTCCCATGATCCTACACCAGACCATTACGCTCCCTCCCCCAAACCTGTTCTTCTCAACAATGCAACAATCGGTGAATCTTTCATTTTTACGCCTGTATACCCGTAATCTTCCGTCAGCATGACTAACTGTGAACCGAGATTCATCGGTGAACAAAACTCGGTTCCAGTCAGCCCTTCTCCAGTTCAGATGACGTCGTGCCCATAACAGTCTGGCAACACGGTGACGTTGGGTCATTATCTGACCAGTGTACGGGCGGCGTGCCCGGATTGTTTGGGCGTTACGACGTAACCGGTTGCGAATGGTCTGCCCTGAGACACCGTATCGCCTAGCAGTGACTGTGGCTGTCAATCGACGTTGACGTAAGTGCGTCAACGAATGTAAAACGATCGGCTCTAGCCGTCGTTACACGAGGCCTACCAGGTCGCTGCCGGTCGTGAACAGCCCCAGTCTGCTGGTACCGGGCTGCAAGACGATCAATCGTCTTTCGACAGCAACCAAACCGAGGCGCGACCGCCCTGGCGGCCATCCCACCCGCAAGCATCCCAATTGCCTGAATTCGCTCGTTTTCGGAAAGCCGTGGCATATCGAAAACAGTGAAAAATTAAAAAAGTTTTTTAATTTTCCGAATAGCCCCTATCGCATGAATGGTACGACATGAACTGAATCACCTTATCGATGACAAGTATAGCGTGCACGTGCAAAAAGTGGAAATCAACGTTCCGGTCACTGGCCGCTATGTAAACCGCGTGTATCGGCTAAACTCTACACGATCGTATTCTGAACATCGCCACGGTTTAAAATACATGTACTTTGAACATGTGGTACATACATAGACAGAGCTACACCGGCTATAAAACAGGGACGTTTCTAGTTTTGTTGAGTATATATTTGAATTAGCCAATATCCAGAGCAGAATGGGTGCAGGTTATTGGAAAATACGTCCCACAACATCCATAAGAAAAATGAAAGTAGCAGAGAATAGCAAAATATGTGGTAACGGGTTAGTGTTTTAGGGAAAATCAATGGTGGTGGGCCACCTTATAGTCTGATCCCTGACGGTTATTGGTTTGCATCGGTAACGCGCCAGTTTGACAGTCAACCTGTGTAAGTTACCATATGAGTAACTTACTATAACAATGTGATTGTTTTCAATTACGTACATATGTAATTTAATTATGAGGATACATGCATGTATAAAACACATTAGTAAGTCAAACACCATACATACGTATGCAATTTAGTTAATATAGGTTAGAGATTATAATAAATGGTGCGAACTCGTCAAGGGGGTATAATAGCAGTCCAGTATGAACAAAATCGTGCGGGTGTTTTGAGGTCACTGACACAGTTTGCTTGCAAATCTTGATCCATTACTACCCAGTTTCACTTGAGGAACATGTGGGTCATGTGATGTAAACAGAGTTTCCGTGGCCAATACAAAATGTAAACAATATTGGGGGACATGACGAATGAACCTATTGTTTAATTCATGCAGAACCAGTACAGACCGGCTGCAGGTCATGTACAAGTAGGTCACACAACATCCATACGAATAGTGAAACTAGGAGAGACTAGCCTTATTGGATGGGATTCTGTTAAAGTATATAGTCAAACTATTTGTAACTAGTCTAACCTATATTGTGATAATTTGTGGGTGAAATCTTACATCAACACCGGCATTGAATGTGTGACTTGAACAGCCAATCAGATGTCGGACTATAATTTATTAGCGGGAGAATTTCTTGGGCGGACAGCAGTTCCATCTGACGTCATAATGACGCATAACTACTAACCCATATATTGCTTGCATCATTCTGCTTGTGGCTTGATGCTTTCTGCTTGCGGCTTTCCGCTTTCGGACTGTGGCTAATTGATGTTTACTTCCTGCGGCTTTGTCCTTACTGCTTTCGGCCTTATTCAAAGTGATAAGTGCTTGACACGAATAAAATTAAGGACGTATCAATAATTGTAATGTAAATAAGACGAATGAACAAAGCAATCAGCAGAATTATTTATCAAACAGATCACAAAAAGTTTCTATAGGCAGTTCTTATTCTGAAAGTAAATTGATAAATGCTGGTGTTCCCCAAGGTTCGGTTCTTGGACCTCTTTTGTTTCTTATATACGTTAATGATATTGCTGACAAACTACTTAGTACAACCAGGCTATTTGCTGATGACTCATCCTTACCTGTCTCGTCAAAAGACATGAACACCATAGCACGTACTATAAACCATGATTTAAATGAATTAGCAGCATGGGCTCACCAGTGGCTTGTAACATTTAATCCTTCTAAAACTGATGCTATGATCTGTTCATTAGCTCGATACACAGAGCCATCTCTCTATTTTAATGATATTCAACTTCATTTTGTCCAACATCACAAACATTTGGGTCTAACTCTCAGTCATGATGGTACTTGGCACGAACATATTTCTAACATAATTAAGTCTGCATCTAAGGTTTTATGTTCTATGAAAATGCTTAAATTTAAATTAAATAGAAAAACATTGAATCAAATATATATATCGTACATGAGACCAGTACTCGAATATGCATCAATAGTATGGGATAGTTGTACACAATATGAACGCGAATCTCTTGAAAAACTTCAATACGAAGAAGCCAGAACAGTTACAGGTATAACCCGTTCATGCTCTATTAACAGACTTCTAGAAATTGGATGGATACCCCTTTCAGACCGAAGACATATTCAGAAGCTTATACTTATTTATAAAGAAAAGGCCGTTGTACTTCCCTCATATATACATGAACTATTTCCACAACTAGTTGGTGATAATAACACATACGGATTACGTAACATGAACAATTTTATCACATTAACAAGACGGACAGAACTGTATTCTAAATCGTTTATACCGTCATCAGTAGCATCTTGGAATTAACTAAATGAGGATATAAAAAATGCTACATCGACCGCCGTTTTTAAAAATAAACTAAAACAACTATTCAGACCTCCAATTGTTCCAGAATATTTTCTTATCGGCGACAGAACATTATCCATTTACCACTGACTCATAAGAAACCAATGTAGTAATCTTAATGCTGATCTATATAGGAATCACTTGAGAGAATCCCCTTTATGCCAATGTACACTCGAAGATGAAGATGCCGAACATTTCCTTTTTAAATGCCAACTATTCCATCAGCAACGATTAAACTTTTTTGCAGCAACCCGTCAGTACCATCCACTATCTGTTAAAACCCTATTATTCGGAAAAGAGTCACTAAATGTGGAAGACAATACTCGCATATTTACAGAAGTGCAAACTTACATTAAACTGACTCGACGATTCATATAACTGCATCCGTATATGTATTGCGTTTTTACAAAACTACATTAAACAAGTAAAGTATATATAACAATTAACTATTTACATAAATACTGCTTTCCTGTATGAATACAATTATTATAAATGGTTACCTGGGCTCGTGCTCGTGGTTCTTCCGCGATGTGTTAGGTGCTCTGTGCTCGCATTTGGACTTTCTATCGGTCATGATTGAGCTTCGCTCGGTAATGGCCGGCAGAGCTGTTTGATTTCGAGTATGGGGTACGAGAGCATATTCGGGGGGTCTCATAATCGTGGTCCCAGATTCTGGAGTGTGTGCGGTGAGGACATTTGGTGCAGCACATTGAACACTTATCCTGTTTTATTGTTTATTTTCGATTTATCATGAGCACATTAATATGACTGTTTATGAAAAACATATTGTTTCAACACCTAGACTGATGTGCTCATGTGCACATCGATATATTTGTGTATATATATGTGTATATATATATATATATGTGTATATATATGTATATATATGTGTGTATATATGTGTGTGTATGTATGTGTATATATATGTTTGTATATATATTTGCTCTACAGAATATGTAAAACATCATAATTATTTACCTACCACTATTATACCACTTTACATATATGCAATAAGCAATTGGGACGGGCTGTAACTAATGTTGCTAAAACTTGTAGCCCAACCCGTTTGCTCTTCTAAATTAACCTGTATTTATTAACTGTAAAGTTACATTGTAAATTTAGAGCAATAAAATATGTTTAAACTAAATCAGCAGAATGGACATGTAAGAAAGACAAATACAATTACAACAAGCAGATTTCAAATGTAATAAATACAAATGACGAATGAAATAACATGAATATAAGTTGTAATGTCATCAGCACGCAAGTATCAAGTCGCAATGACTTATGGCGGATACTACCTTCCATAAAATACATGCTCTTCAAATGACATTTTCCATTGCAGCGACTCAAACGGGCGTGTATTGTGACTTCAGCACTTGTTAATTTCACGGCTGCGCAATTACAAGTAGTGACCAATTGACAGGCATGTTTCAGACGTGTTTCCGCCATAAATGGCGCGAATTTGACGTTGACGTTGCTAGGACGTCTGACGTCGTCGCTTGTATTGTCGCCATCTTGTTTACCAAGAGACAGACAGCTTTCCAAACTCTCTCCAGTATTTTACAAATATCTCGTGCTTCACGTTCAGAGTTTGTCCGATTCCTGTTATACCAGCAACCTTATAGTCATACTAATACACAGGTAAGGCAAATCGACGTATGTCCTGCTATTTGTTGTATTTCTGGCCGATGTATCTGTATTGTGGTAGTGACAACACTCCCCACCCACTTCGTTATACAGGATGTTCCAGTTTTGTCTGACATATTTCGGGTTACTAAGCATATTCAATAGAAAATAGTCAAATGTAATTTATTTATTTTATCATTTAAACGCAGATTATGCTACGGACGGTGCGGGAGTTTTGCATAGAGTTACTGCCCCCAAATATTTGGAAGAGGGTTTGGATACGGGGCGCCATGCAGGACAGGTTAATTATGTGTACAAAACCAATTTTGTCCAGACAAAATTGAGTTTTGTAGCACTAAAAATCACAAAATCCAATTATGTAAAATTCTGATATATATACAAAATTCATTTTTGTTATAAAGGATTCAATTTTGTAAAACAGAATTGAGTTTTGTGAACAAAACTGAATTCTGTCTTGCAAATACGTATACGAAACGTATGCAGAATTGAATTTTGTGACACAGAATTGAAATTTGTGACACAGAATTAAGTTTTGTGGAACAAAAGTGAATTTTGTGACACAGAATTGAGTTTTGTGGCACAAAAGTGAATTTTGTTGACAACATCAGTATATATTTAATTTTGTTTTGTTTTTGTCAAGTTTATAGGTACAAAAATGAATTTTGTTGACAAAATTGAGCCATGTCCCACTTGGCGCCCTGTATTGGATGCCAGTGTTCTCGGCGTGAAAGTAGGGCTGGCTATTATAATATATACTGGAGGCCATTTACCCGAAATAGGGGAGGGTCTGTGTTTGGTACAACCCTCCCGTATCCCATAGCGTGAATCTACTGCTGTTTCACGAAACATGCCCACATTTTATTGCCAAAACTTTTTTTTTCGATAATATTAAATTTTATCAAAATTTAAGAATGAGCTTTTTTTTTATTTCGTGAAATTTGGTCAATATTGATTTTATTACGATTCTATGGGAATTTAACATTGGGGAAAAAAAAAGTGGGGAACCTGGAAGAGGCGGCGAAACACGAAATATTTTGGAAATTGATTCTGAAAGCTAGCTAGATAGCTTGGAAATGATCTAAGTAAGAAAATAAAAGTTACATTTTGAAAATCGGTCCTCTCTTTCTGAAATTAGAAAAAAATCCCCATGTTACTTTAAAGGTACATGCCCACTCAGTAGGCACAAACTGTTTTTTTCTATCAGAGACATCATCTGAGACATTTTCTTGCAAAATAAACATTCATGCACCATCACCCCACATATTGATTGGCAGTATTACACATTTTGTATCAGAAGTAAGTTTCCACACGGATATCAGGGGCGATAACCGTGTTAACGGACATTACTATTTATTCTCTGTATTTATTTTTCGACGTGCAATGATTATACTTTATGAT
Organism: Conchocele bisecta; assembly: GCA_029237695.1. NCBI lineage: Eukaryota > Metazoa > Mollusca > Bivalvia > Lucinida > Thyasiridae > Conchocele > Conchocele bisecta. Next base: position 38,271,677 of record CM055277.1, read on the forward strand.
CTGTCGAAAATATTTTTTGTTTCAGGTGACACAGCATATTCAATTAGTATAAATAATTACAAAATATCATGCCTCATTTGCATATGAAAATAGCCTGATACCACCGCGCGTCACTATCAGTAATTTAAATATTACTAAATGATTATATGTATAGCGGGCACTTGTAATTTTTAGAACTGGTGGAATAGTGACACAATTATACACTTATTTAATTCCTATAAATAACATGTTGTGCCTACTGAGTGGGTATGTACCTTTAACCCTTACTACGCTGAATTAAATGTTGTCGTCTGCTGGAAATGTTTTATATTCAATATTTGTCGACAAAAACCTGGTTTCTGGCAAAATAAACATTCATTCACCATTATCCCACGTACTGATTGGCATTATTATACATTTTATATCAGACGTAACTTTCCACACTGATACCAGGGGCGATAGCCGTGTTTCCTTAAAATGTTAACCGACATTACTATACTATTCTCTCTATTTATTTTACTATTTCTACTCTGTATTTATCCTACTTTATAATCGGTGGAAAATATTATTTTTTTCAGGTGACGCATTTAATTAATATAAATAGTTAAAAAATATCATGCCTCATTTACATAATATGAAAATAGCCTGTTACCACCGCGCGTCACTATCAGTAAAATAAATATTACTAAATGATTATACCTGTATAGCGGCCACTCGTAATCTTTAGAACTGGTAGAGTAGTGACAGAATTATACACTTATTTAATTCCTATAAAAACAGTTTGTGCCTACTGAGTAGGCATGTATCTTCAACATGGGAAATTGTTTTTTCGCAATAAAATCGATATTGGACCAAATTTCACGAAATACAAAATAGGCTCATTCTTAAATTTTGCTATAATTTAATATTTTCGGAAGATATTTAATATTGTTTTTGCATTATTTATATAGCCGTAACATTTCGTGAAACAGACTACAGAGAATCTCATATCCTGATCGGCGGGCGAAGTGGAGTCAAATTATACTGGAGACCGCAGGCCATATACACTCGCCCGGTCCTCCAGAGATTTTATTTAGCTCCATGGAACAAGAAATAGTAATACCGATGCATGTACCCATAGCAATCGTTAACTATAATTTAAAGGGGCAAATGACAAAATAACGCAAGTTTAATTTGACCTTGACCACAGCGGCCGCACAGGTTCCTCATTCTCTATTACATTTGGGGATTCGCCGACGCCCATGGGGAGTCGAGTGACTCTGTAACGGGACTGCAATTGCCGAGGTGGGTCACCCCACGAGGTCCAGTAGAGCAGTCGGTCGTGCCCCGGCTACGGTATGGAATGCTGGGGCCCGTTTCACTAAACTTCGTACGACTAACATGTTCGTAAGTGCAAAATTATGATAGTCTGTACATTTTACATTAACAGTGTTTTCTTGTAAACACTTATTGGATTTACATTTATTGAGCATAGGCTGCATCTGCGGCCTAATCTCAATAAATGTAATCCATCAATTGAAATTTCCAGACGATCCTAAATTTGCACTTACGAACATTTTGGGATTGGTATTGGGATTCCCCCTCTTCACCACACCTCCCCCAATGCAGCAGGTTATATACGGTATCGAACCCGTTGGCCCGCTGTTGATAGGCCGTTAAACACCAATAAATCAAGTCAAATCGACTGCATTAAAACGTAAGTTAATTCTGCTTTAATTGATTGTTTTTCTGAAACATACTTTTTATTATGTGAAAATTGCGCTTACGACATGGTATTTTGGCAGGCCACCGTTATATGACTGGATCCTGTGCTAGACTGGCCACAAATGTCGTAAGCGCAATTTTTAATTTTGAACCATTTCAATGTTGAATTAAATTTTGTCGTCAGCTGTTTATTTTCTATTTTCCATTTTCCAAATACATTTTGAATCCATGAGAATCATATCATTTCCAATGCGGGAATTCTGAAATATAACTGTGCCCGCGCTGGTACAGCTTTCCGAGCACGTAATGTATTTCCGAGTAATGGAGCGGCGTATTCTCACAGCCAGACGACAGTCATCATGGGTCCTACATGTATTCCCGAGTAATCGAGCGGTGTATTCTCACAGCCAGACGACCGCCATCATGGGTCCGAGTAATGGAGCGGTGTATTCTCACAGCAAGACGACCGTCATCATGGGTCCTGCATGTATTCCCGAGTAATGGAGCGGTGTATTCTCACAGCCAGACGACCGTCATCATGGGTCCTGCATGTATTCCCGAGTAATGGAGCGGTGTATTCTCACAGCAAGACGACTGTCGACATGGGTCTTGCATGTATTACCGAGTAATGGAGCGGTGTATTCTCACAGCCAAACGACCGTCATCATGGGTCCTGCATGTATTCACGAGTAATAGAGCGGTGTATTCTCACAGCCAGACGACCATCATGGACGCTGTACGTATTCCCGAGTAATGGAGTGGCGTATTCTCACAGCCAGACGACAGTCATGATGGGTCCTGCTTGTATTCCCGAGTAATGGAGCGGTGTATTTATCACAGCCAGACGACAGTCATCATGTGTCCCGCATGTATTCCCGGGTAATGAAGCGGTCTATTCTCACAGCCAGACTTTCGTCATCATGGGTCCTTCATGTATTCCCGAGTAATGGAGCGGTGTATTCTCACAGCCATGTGTCCTGCATGTATTCCCGAGTAATGAAGCGGCTTATTCTCACAGCCAAACGACAGTCGTCATGGGACCTGCATATATTCCCAAGTAATGAAGCGGCATATTCTCACAGCCAGACGACCGTCATCATTGGTCCAGCATGTATTCCCGAGCAATGAAGTGGCGTATTCTCAGAGCCAGACGACCGTCATCATGGGTCCTGCATGTATTCCCGAGTAATGGAGCGGTGTATTCTCACAGCCAGACGACCGTCATCATGGGTCCTGCACGTATTCCCGAGTAATGGAGCGGCGTATTCTCACAGCCAGACGACAGTCATGATGGGTCCTGCTTGTATTTTCGAGTAATGGAGCGGTGTATTCTCACAGCCAGACGACCGTCATCATGGGTCCCGCATGTATTCCCGGGTAATGAAGCGGTCTATTCTCACAGCCAGACTTTCGTCATCATGGGTCCTGCATGTATTCCCGAGTAATGGAGCGGTGTATTCTCACAGCCAGACGACCGTCATCATGGGTCCTGCATGTATTCCCAAGTAATGAAGCGATGTATTCTCACAGCCAGTCGACAGTCATCATGGCTCCTACATGTATTCCTGAGTAATGAAGCGGCGTATTCTCACAGCCAGACGACCGTCATCATGGGTCCTGCATGTATTCCCTAGTAATGAAGCGGCGTATTCTCACAGCCAGACGACCGTCATCATGGGTCCTGCATGTATTCCTGAGTAATGAAGCGGCGTATTCTCACAGCCAGACGACCGTCATCATGGGTCCTGCATGTATTCCCGAGTAATGGAGCGGTGTATTCTCACAGCCAGACGACAGTCATCAAGGGTTCCGCATGTATTCCCGGGTAATGAAGCGGTCTAAACTCACAGCCAGACTTTCGTCATCATGGGTCCTTCATGTATTCCCGAGTAATGGAGCGGTGTATTCTCACAGCCAGACGACCGTTTTCATGGGTCCTGCATGTATTCCGAGTAATAGAGCGGTGTATTCTCACAGCCAGATGGCCATCATGGACGCCGTACGTATTCCCGAGTAATGGAGTGGCGTATTCTCACTGCCAGACGACAGTCATGGTGGGTCCTGCATGTATTCCCGGGTAATGGAGTGGTGTATTCTCACAGCCTGACGACAGTCATCATGGGTCCCGCATGTATTCCCGGGTAATGAAGTGGTCTATTCTCACAGCCAGACTTTCGTCATCATGGGTCCTTCATGTATTCCCGAGTAATGAAGCGGTCTATTCTCACAGCCAGATTTTCGTCATCATGGGTCCTGCATGTATTCCCGAGTAATGGAGCGGTGTATTCACACAGCCAGACGACAGTCATCATGGGTCCTGCATGTATTCCTGAGTAATGAAGCGGCGTATTGGCACAGCAAGACGACAGTCATCATGGGTCCTGCATGTATTCCCGAGTAATGAAGCGTTGTATTCTCACAGTCAGTCGACCGTCATCATGGGTCCTGCATGTATTCATGAGTAATGAAGAGGCATATTCTGACAGCCAGACGACCGTCATCATGGGTCCTGCATGTATTCCTGAGTAATGAAGCGGCGTATTCTCACAGCCAGAAGACCGTCATCATGGGTCCTGCATGTATTCCCGAATAATGGAGCGGTGTATTCTCACAGCCAGACGACCGTCATCATGGGTCCTGCATGTATTCCTGAGTAATGAAGCGGCGTATTCTTACAGGCAGACGACAGTCGTCATGGGACCTGCATATATTCCCAGGTAATGAAGCGGCGTATTCTCACAGCTAGACGACCGTCATCATGGGTCCTGCATGTATTCCAGAGTAATGAAGCGGCGTATTCTCACAGCCAGACGACCGTCATCATGGGTCCTGCATGTATTCCCGAGTAATGAAGCGATGTATTCTCACAGCCAGACGACCGTCATCATGGGTCCTGCAAGTATTCCCTAGTAATGAAGCGGCGTATTCTCACAGCCAGACGACCGACAGCATGGGTCCTGCATGTATTCTCGAGTAATGGAGCGGTGTATTCTCCCAGCAAGATGACCGTCATCATGTGTAATAGAGCGGTGTATTCTCACAGCCAGACGACAGTCATCATGGTTCCTATATGTATTCCCGAGTAATGGAGTGGTGTATTCTCTCACAGCCAGACGACAGTCATCATGGGTCCTGCATGTATTCCCGAGTAATAGAGCGGTGTATTCTCACAGCCAGACGACCATCATGGACGCTGTACGTATTACCAAGTAATGGAACGGCGTATTCTCACAGCCAGATGACAGTCACGATGGGTCCTGCATGTATTCCCAGTAATGAAGCGGCGTATTCTCACAGCCAGACGACCGTCATCATGGGTCCTGCATGTATTCCCGAGTAATGGAGCGGTGTATTCTCACAGCCAGACGACCGTCATCATGGGTCCTCCATGTATTCCCGAGTAATGGAGCGGTGTATTCTCACAGCCAGACGACCTTCATCATGGTTCCTGCATGTATTCCCGAGTAATGGAGCGGTGTATTCTCACAGCCAGACGACCGTCATCATGGGTCCTGCATGTATTCCCGATTAATAGAGCGGTGTATTCTCACAGCCAGACGACCATCATGGACGCTGTACGTATTCCCGAGTAATGGAGCTGCGTATTCTCACAGCCAGACGACAGTCATGATGCGTCCTGCTTGTATTCCCGAGTAATGGAGCGGTGTATTCTCACAGCCAGACTTTCGTAATCATGGGTCCTTCATGTATTCCCGAGTAATGGAGCGGTGTATTCTCACAGCCATGTGTCCTGCATGTATTCCCGAGTAATGAAGCGGCGTATTCTCACAACCAGACGGCCGTCATCATGGGTCCTGCATGTATTCCCGAGTAATGAAGCGGCGTATTCTCACAGCCAGACGGCCGTCATCATGGGGTCCTGGCATCTATTCCCGAGTAATGGGAGCGGCGTATTCTTTCACAGCCAGACGACCGTCATCATGGGTCCTGCATGTATTCCCGAGTAATAAGAAGCGGCCCGTATTCTGACAGCCAGGGAAACGACCGTCATCTGGGTCCTGCATGTATTCCCGAGTAATGAAGCGGTGTATTCTCACAGCCTGACGACCGTCATCAGGGTCCCTGCATGTATTCCCGAGTGATGAAGCGGCGTATTCTCACAGCCAGACGACCGTCATCATGGGTCCTGCATGTATTCCGAGTAATGGAGCGGTGTATTTAACAGCCAGACGACCGTTCATCATGGTTCCTGCACGTATTCCCGAGTAATGGAGCGGTGTATTCTAACAGCAAGACGCCGTCATCATGGGTAATAGCGTGTATTCTCAACAGCCAGACGACCGTCGTCATGGGACCTGCATGTATGCCCGAGTAATGGAGTGTTGAATTCTCCCAGCAAGATGACCGACATCATGGGTAATAGAGCGGTGTATTCTCACAGCCAGACGACAGTCATCATGGGTCATGCATGTATTCCCGAGTAATGGAGCGGTGTATTCTCCCTGCAAGATGACCGTCATCATGGGAAATAGAGCGGTGTATTCTCAAAGCCAGACCGTCATCATGGGTACTTCATGTATTCCCGAGTAATGGAGTGGTGTATTCTCACAGCCAGACGAGAGTCATCATGGGTCTTGCAGGTATTCCTGAGTAATGAAGCGGCGTATTCTCACAGCCAGACGACCGTCATCATGAGTCCTGCATGTATTTCCGAGTAATGGAGCGGTGTATTCTCACAGCCAGACGACCGTCATCATTCATCATGGGTCCTGCATGTATTCCCGAGTAATGGAGCGGTGTATTCTCACAGCCAGACGACCGTCATCATGGGTCCTGCATGTATTCCTGAGTAATGAAGCGGCGTATTCTCACAGCCAGACGACAGTCGTCATAGGACCTGCATGTATTCCCAAGTAATGAAGCGGCGTATTCTCACAGCCAGACGACCGTCATCATGGGTCCTGCATGTATTCCCGAGTAATGAAGCGGCGTATTCTCACAGCCAGATGACCGTCATCATGGGTCCTGCATGTATTCCTGAGTAATGAAGCAATGTATTCTCACAGCTAGACGACCGTCATCATGGGTCCTGCATGTATTCCCGAGTAATGAAGCGGCGTATTCTCACAGCCAGACGACCGTCGTCATGGGTGCTGCATGTATTCCCGAGTAATGAAGCGGCGTATTCTCACAGCAAGACGACCGTCATCATGGGTGTGGTGTATTCTCAATGGAGCGGTGTATTCTCCCAGCAAGATGACCGTCATCATGGGTAATAGAGCGGTGTATTCTCACAGCCAGACGACAGTCATCATGGGTCCTGCATGTATTCCCGAGTAATGGCGTGGTGTATTCTCACAGCCAGACGACAGTCATCATGGTTCCTGCAGGTATTCCCGAGCAATGAAGCGGCGTATTCTCACAGCCAGACGACCGTCATCATGGGTCCTGCATGTATTCCCGAGTAATGGAGCGGTGTAATCTCACAGCAAGACGACCGTCATCATGGGTCCTGCATGTATTTCCGACTAATGGAGCGGTGTATTCTCACAGCCAGACGACCGTCATCATGGGTTCTGCATGTATTCCCGAGTAATTGAGCGGTGTATTCTCACAGCCAGACGACCGTCATCATGGGTCCTGCATGTATTCCTGAGTAATGAAGCGGCGTATTCTCACAGCCAGACGACAGTCGTCATAGGACCTGCATGTATTCCCAAGTAATGAAGCGGCGTATTCTCACAGCCAGACGACCGTCATCATGGGTCCTGCATGTATTCCCGAGTAATGAAGCGGCGTATTCTCACAGCCAGATGACCATCATCATGGGTCCTGCATGTATTCCCGAGTAATGAAGCTATGTATTCTCACAGCTAGACGACCGTCATCATGGGTCCTGCATGTATTCCCGAGTAATGAAGCGGCGTATTCTCACAGCCAGACCACCGTCGTCATGGGTGCTCCATGTATTCCCGAGTAATGGAGCGGTGTATTCTCACAGCCAGACGACCGTTATCATGGATCCTGCACGTATTGCCGAGTAATGGAGCGGTGTATTCTCACAGCAAGACGACCGTCATCATGGGTGTGGTGTATTCTCAATGGAGCGGTGTATTCTCCCAGCAAGATGACCGTCATCATGAGTAATAGAGCGGTGTATTCTCACAGCCAGACGACAGTCATCATGGGTCCTGCATGTATTCCCGAGTAATGGCGTGGTGTATTCTCACAGCCAGACGACAGTCATCATGGGTCCTGCAGGTATTCCCGAGTAATGAAGCGGCGTATTCTCACAGCCAGACGACCGTCATCATGGGTCCTGCATGTATTCCCGAGTAATGGAGCGGTGTAATCTCACAGCAAGACGACCGTCATCATGGGTCCTGCATGTATTCCCGAGTAATGGAGCGGTGTATTCTCACAGCAAGACGGCAGTCATCATGGGTCCTGCATGTATTCCCGAGTAATGGAGCGGTGTACTCTCACAGCCATACGACCGTCATCATGGGTCCTGCATGTATTCCCGAGTAATGGAGCGGTGTATTCTCACAGCCAGACGACCGTCATCATGGGTCCAGCATGTATTCTCGATTAATAGTGCGGTGTATTCTCACAGCCAGACGACCATCATGGACGCTGTACGTATTCCCGAGTAATGGAGCGGTGTATTCTCACATCCAGACGACAGTCATGATGGGTCCTGCTTGTATTCCCGAGTAATGGAGCGGTGTATTCTCACAGCCAGACGATAGTCATCATGGGTACCGCATGTATTCCCGGGTAATGAAGCGGTCTATTCTCATAGCCAGACTTTCGTCATCATGGGTCCTGCATGTATTCCCGAGTAATGGAGCGGCGTATTCTCACAGCCAGACGACCGTCATCATGGGTCCTGCATGTATTCCCGAGTAATGAAGCGGCGTATTCTCACAGCCAGACGACCGTCATCATGGGTCCTGCATGTATTCCCGAGTAATGAAGCTATGTATTATCACAGCTAGACGACCGTCATCATGGGTCCTGCATGTATTCCCGAGTAATGAAGCGGCGTATTCTCACAGCCAGACGACCGTCGTCATGGGTCCTGCATGTATTCCCGAGTAATGGAGCGGTGTATTCTCACAGCCAGACGACCGTCATCATGGGTCCTGCACGTATTCGCGAGTAATGGAGCGGTGTATTCTCACAGCAAGACGACCGTCATCATGGGTGTGGTGTATTCTCAATGGAGCGGTGTATTCTCCCAGCAAGATGACCGTCATCATGGGTAATAGAGCGGTGTATTCTCACAGCCAGACGACAGTCATCATGGATCCTGCATGTATTCCCGAGTAATGGAGTGGTGTATTCTCACAGCCAGACGGTAGTCATCATGGGTCCTGCAGGTATTCCCGAGTAATGAAGCGGCGTATTCTCATAGCCAGACGACCGTCATCATGGGTCCTGCATGTATTCCCGAGTAATGAAGCGGCGTATTCTCACAGCCAGACGACCGTCATCATGGGTCCTGCATGTATTCCCGAGTAATGAAGCGGCGTATTCTCACAGCCAGACGACCGTCATCATGGGTACTGCATGTATTCCCAAGTAATGAAGCAGCGTATTCTCACAGCCAGACGACCGTCATCATGGGTCCTGCATGTATTCCCGAGTAATGAAGCGGCGTATTCTCACAGCCAGACGACCGTCATCATGGGTCCTGCATGTATTCCCGAGTAACGAAGCGGCGTATTCTCACAGCCAGACGATCGTCATGATGGGTCCTGCATGTATTCCCGAGTAATGGAGCGGTGTATTCTCACAGCAAGACGACCGTCATCATGGGTGTGGTGTATTCTCAATGGAGTGGTGTATTCTCCCAGCAAGATGACCGTAATCATGGGTAATAGAGCGGTGTATTCTCACAGCCAGACGACAGTCATGATGCGTCCTGCTTGTATTCCCGAGTAATGGAGCGGTGTATTCTCACAGCCAGACTTTCGTAATCATGGGTCCTTCATGTATTCCCGAGTAATGGAGCGGTGTATTCTCACAGCCATGTGTCCTGCATGTATTCCCGAGTAATAAAGCGGCGTATTCTCACAACCAGACGGCCGTCATCATGGGTCCTGCATGTATTCCCGAGTAATGAAGCGGCGTATTCTCACAGCCAGACGGCCGTCATCATGGGTCCTGCATCTATTCCCGAGTAATGGAGCGGCGTATTCTCACAGCCAGACGACCGTCATCATGGGTCCTGCATGTATTCCCGAGTAATGAAGCGGCGTATTCTGACAGCCAGACGACCGTCATCATGGGTCCTGCATGTATTCCCGAGTAATGAAGCGGTGTATTCTCACAGCCTGACGACCGTCATCATGGGTCCTGCATGTATTCCCGAGTGATGAAGCGGCGTATTCTCACAGCCAGACGACCGTCATCATGGGTCCTGCATGTATTCCCGAGTAATGGAGCGGTGTATTCTAACAGCCAGACGACCGTCATCATGGTTCCTGCACGTATTCCCGAGTAATGGAGCGGTGTATTCTAACAGCAAGACGACCGTCATCATGGGTAATAGAGCGGTGTATTCTCACAGCCAGACGACCGTCGTCATGGGACCTGCATGTATGCCCGAGTAATGGAGTGTTGAATTCTCCCAGCAAGATGACCGACATCATGGGTAATAGAGCGGTGTATTCTCACAGCCAGACGACAGTCATCATGGGTCATGCATGTATTCCCGAGTAATGGAGCGGTGTATTCTCCCTGCAAGATGACCGTCATCATGGGAAATAGAGCGGTGTATTCTCAAAGCCAGACCGTCATCATGGGTACTTCATGTATTCCCGAGTAATGGAGTGGTGTATTCTCACAGCCAGACGAGAGTCATCATGGGTCTTGCAGGTATTCCTGAGTAATGAAGCGGCGTATTCTCACAGCCAGACGACCGTCATCATGAGTCCTGTATGTAGGTTTAATGGCCGGTGTAATGGAGCTGGTGTATTACTCACAGCCAGACGACCGTCATCATCATCATCAGGGTCTGCATGTATTCCCGATGTAATGGAGCGGTGTATTCTCAGCAGAGCACGACCGTCATCATGGGTCCTGCATGAATTCCTGAGTAATGAAGCGGTCGTATTCTCACAGCCAGACGACAGTCGTCTTAGGACCTGCATGTATTCCCAAGTAATGAAGCGGGCGTATTCTCACAGCCAGACGACGTCATCATGGGTCCTGCATGTATTCCCGAGTAATGAAGCGGCGTATTCTCTCAGCCAGATGACCGTCATTCATGGGTCCTGCATGTATTCCTGAGTAATGAAGCAATGTATTCTCACAAGCTAGACGACCGTCATCATGGGTCCTGCATGTATTCCGAGTAATGAAGCGGCGTATTTCTCACAGCCAGACGACCGTCGTCATGGGTTGCTGCATGTATTCCGAGTAATGAAGCGGCGTATTCTCACAGCAAGACGGACCGTCATCATGGGTTGTGGTGTATTCTCAATGGAGCGGTGTATTCTCCCCCCGCAAGATGACCGTCATCATGGGTAATAGGAGCGGTGTATTCTCACAGCCAGACGGACAGTCATCATGGGTCCTGCATGTATTCCCGAGTAATGGCGTGGTGTATTCCTCCACAGCCAGACGACAGTCATCATGGTTCCCTGCAGGTATTCCCGAGCAATGAAGCGCGTATTCTCACAGCCAGACGACCGTCATCATGGGTCCTGCATGTATTCCGAGTTAATGGAGCGGTGTAATCTCACAGCAAGACGACCGTCATCAATGTCCTGCATGTATTTCCGACTAATGGAGCGGTGTATTCTCACAGCCAGACGACCGTCATCATGGGTTCTGCATGTATTCCCGAGTAATGGAGCGGTGTATTCTCACAGCCAGACGACCGTCATCATGGGTCCTGCATGTATTCCTGAGTAATGAAGCGGCGTATTCTCACAGCCAGACGACAGTCGTCATAGGACCTGCATGTATTCCCAAGTAATGAAGCGGCGTATTCTCACAGCCAGACGACCGTCATCATGGGTCCTGCATGTATTCCCGAGTAATGAAGCGGCGTATTCTCACAGCCAGATGACCATCATCATGGGTCCTTGCATGTATTCCCGAGTAATGAATAAGCTATGTATTCTCACAGCTAGACGACCGTCCATCATGGGTCCTGCATGTATTCCCGAGTAATGAAGCGGCGTATTCTCACAGCCAGACCACCGTCGTCATGGGTGCTCCATGTATTCCCGAGTAATGGAGCGGTGTATTCTCACAGCCAGACGACCGTTATCATGGATCCTGCACGTATTGCCGAGTAATGGAGCGGTGTATTCTCACAGCAAGACGACCGTCATCATGGGTGTGGTGTATTCTCAATGGAGCGGTGTATTCTCCCAGCAAGATGACCGTCATCATGAGTAATAGAGCGGTGTATTCTCACAGCCAGACGACAGTCATCATGGGTCCTGCATGTATTCCCGAGTAATGGCGTGGTGTATTCTCACAGCCAGACGACAGTCATCATGGGTCCTGCAGGTATTCCCGAGTAATGAAGCGGCGTATTCTCACAGCCAGACGACCGTCATCATGGGTCCTGCATGTATTCCCGAGTAATGGAGCGGTGTAATCTCACAGCAAGACGACCGTCATCATGGGTCCTGCATGTATTCCCGCGTAATGGAGCGGTGTATTCTCAAGCAAGACGGCAGTCATATGGGTCCTGCATGTATTCCCGAGTAATGGAGCGGTGTACTCTCACAGCCATACGACCGTCATTCATGGGTCCTGCATGTATTCCGAGTAATTGGAGCGGTGTATTCTCACAGCCAGACGACCGTCATCATGGGTCCAGCATGTATTCTCGATTAATAGTGTGGTGTTCTCACAGCCAGACGACCATCATGGACGCTGTACGTATTCCCGAGTAATGGAGCGGTGTATCTCACATCAGACGACAGTCATGATGGGTGGGTCCTGCTTGTATTCCGAGTAATGGAGCGGTGTATTCAACAGCCAGACGATAGTCATCATGGGTACCGCAGTATTCCGGGTAATGAAGCGGTCTATTCTCATAGCCAGACTTTCGTCATCATGGGTCTGCATGTATTCCCGAGTAATGGAGCGGCGTATTCTCACAAGCCAGACGACCGTCATCATGGTCCTGCATGTATTCCCGAGTAATGAAGCGGCGTATTCTCACAGCCAGACGACCGTCATCATGGGTCCCCTGCATGTATTCCCGAGTAATGAAGCTATGTATTATCACAGCTAGACGACCGTCATCATGGGTCCTGCATGTATTCCCGAGTAATGAAGCGGCGTATTCTCACAGCCCAGACGACCGTCGTCATTGGGGTCCTGCATGTATTCCCGAGTAATGGGAGCTGTATTTCACAGCCAGACGACCGTCATCATGGGGTCCTGCACGTATTCGCGAGTAATGGAGCGGTGTTATTCTCACAGCAAGCGACCGTCATCATGGGTGTGGTAATTCTCATGGGAGCGGTGTAATTCTCCCAGCAAGATGACCGTCATCATGGGTAATAGAGCGGTGTATCTCACAGCCAGACGACAGTCATCATGGATCCTGCATGTATTCCCGAGTAATGGAGTGTGTATTCTCACAGCCAGAACGTAATTAGTCATCATGGGTCCTGCAGGTATTACCCGAGTAATGAAGCGGCGTATTTCTATAGCCAGACGACGTCATCATGGGTCCTGCATGTATTCCCTCCGATAATGAAGCGGCGTATTCTCACAGCCAGACGACCGTCACATGGGTCCTGCATGTATTCCCGAGTAATGAAGCGGCGTATTCTCACAGCCAGGACGGACCGTCATCATGGGTACTGCATGTATTCCCAAGTATGAAGCAGCGTATTCTACAGCAGACGACCCGTCATCATGGGTCCTGCATAATTTCCCGGAGTAATGAAGCGGCGTATTCTCACAGCCAGACGACCCCGTCATCATGGGTCTGCAAATGTATTTTCCCGAGTAACGAAGCGGCGTTATTCTCACAGCCAGACGATCGTCATGATGGGTCCTGCATGTATTCCCGAGTAATGGAGCGGTGTATTCTCACAGCAAGACGACCGTCATCATGGGTGTGGTGTATTCTCAATGGAGTGGTGTATTCTCCCAGCAAGATGACCGTAATCATGGGTAATAGAGCGGTGTATTCTCACAGCCAGACGACATTCATCATGGGTCCTGCATGTATTCCCGAGTAATGGAGTGGTGTATTCTCACAGACAGAGGACAGTCATCATGGGACCTGCAGGTATTCCCGAGTAATGAAGCGGCGTATTCTCACAGCCAGACGACCGTCATCATGGGCCGTTCCTGCATGTAATTCCCGAGTAATGGAGCGGTGAATTCTCACAGCCAGACGACCGTCATCATGGGTCCTGCATGTATTCCCGAGTAATGGAGCTGTGTATTCTCACAGCAAGACGACCGTCATCATGGGTCCTGCATGTATTCCCGTGTAATGGAGCGGTGTATTCTCACAGCAAGACGACCGTCATCATGGGTCCTGCATGTATTCCCGAGTAATGGAGCGGTGTATTCTCACAGCCAGACGACCTTCATCATGGCTCCTGCATGTATTCCCGAGTAATGGAGCGATGTATTCTCACAGCCAGACGACCGTCATCATGGGCCCTGCATGTATTCCCGATTAATAGTGCGGTGTATTCTCACAGCCAGACGAACATCATGGACGCTGTACGTATTCCCGAGTAATGGAGCGGCGTATTCTCACAGCCAGACGACAGTCATGATGTTTCCTGCTTGTATTCCCGAGTAATGGAGCGGTGTATTCTCACAACCAGACGACAGGTCATCATGGGTTTCCCGCATGTATTCCCGGGTAATGAAGCGGTCTATTCTCATAGCCAGACTTTCGTCATCATGGGTCCTGCATGTATTCCCGAGTAATGAAGCGGCGTATTCTCACAGCCAGACGACCGTCATCATGGTTCTTTGCATGTATTCCCGAGTAAATGGAGCGCGTATTCTCACAGCCAGACGAACCGTCAATCATGGGTTTCTTGCATTTGTCATTCCCGAGTAATGGAGCGGTGTGTTCTCACAGCAAAGCTGACGTCATCATGGGTGTGGTGTATTCTCAATGGAGTGGTGTATTCTCCATGCAAGATGACCGTCATCATGGGTAATAGAGCGGTGTATTCTCACAGCCAGACGACAGTCATCATGGGTCCTGCATGTATTCCCGAGTAATGGAGTGGTGTATTCTCACAGCCAGACGACAGTCATCATGGGACGTTGTACGTATTCCCGAGTAATGGAGCGGCGTATTCTCACAGCCGGATGACAGTCATGATGTTTCCTGCTTGTATTCCCGAGTAATGGAGCGGTGTATTCTCACAGCCAGACGACCGTCATCATGGGTCATGCATGTATTCCCGAGTAATGGAGCGGTGTATTCTCACAGCCAGACGACCGTCATCATGGGTCCTGCATGTATTCCCGATTAATGGTGCGGTGTATTCTCACAGCCAGACGAATATCATGGACGCTGTACGTATTCCCGAGTAATGGAGCGGCGTATTCTCACAGCCGGATGACAGTCATGATGTTTCCCGCATGTATTCTCGGGTAATGAAGCGGTCTATTCTCATAGCCAAACTTTCGTCATCATGGGTCCTGCATGTATTCCCGAGTAATGGAGCGGCGTATTCTCACAGCCAGACGACCGTCATCATGGGTCCTGCATGTATTCCCGAGTAATGAAGCGGCGTATTCCCACAGCCAGACGACCGTCATCATGTGTCCTGCATGTATTCCCGAGTAATGAAGCGGCGTATTCCCACAGCCAGACGACCGTCATCATGGGTCCTGCATGTATTCCCGAGTAATGAAGCGGCGTATTCTCACAGCCAGACGACCGTCATCATGGGTCCTGCATGTATTCCCGAGTAATGGAGCGGTGAATTCTCACAGCCAGACGACCGTCATCATGGGTCCTGCATGTATTCCCGAGTAATGGAGCGGTGTATTCTCACTGCAAGACGACCGTCATCATGGGTCCTGCATGTATTCCCGATTAATAGTGCGGTGTATTCTCACAGCCAGACGAACATCATGGACGCTGTACGTATTCCCGAATAATGGAGCGGCGTATTCTCACAGGCAGACGAGAGTCATGATGTTTCCTGCTTGTGTTCCCGAGTAATGGAGCGGTGTATTCTCACAGCCAGACGACAGTCATCATGGGTCCCGCATGTATTCCCGGGTAATGAAGCGGTCTATTCTCATAGCCAGACTTTCGTCATCATGGGTCCTGCATGTATTCCCGAGTAATGGAGCGGCGTATTCTCACAGCCAGATGACCATCATCATGGGTCCTGAATGTATTCCCGAGTAATGAAGCGGCGTATTCTCACAGCCAGACGACCGTCATCATGGGTCTTGCATGTATTCCCGAGTAATGAAGCGGCGTATTCTCACAGCCAGACGACCGTCATCATGGGTCCTGCATGTATTCCCGAGTAATGAAGCGGCGTATTCTCACAGCCAGACGACCGTCATCATGGGTCCCGCATGTATTCCCGGGTAATGAAGCGGTCTATTCTCACTGCCAGTCTTTCGTCATCATGGGTCCTGGATGTATTCCCGAGTAATGGAGCGGTGTATTCTGAAAGCCAGACGACCATCAGCATGGGTCCTGCATGTATTCCCAAGTAATGAAGCGGTGTATTCTCACAGCCAGTCGACAGTCATCATGGCTCCTACATGTATTCCTAAGTAATGAAGCGGCGTATTCTCACAGGCAGACGACCGTCATCATGGGTCCTGCATGTATTCCCGAGTAATGGAGCGGTGTATTCTCACAGCCAGACGACCGTCATCATGGGTCCTGCATGTATTCTCGATTAATAGTGCGGTGTATTCTCACAGCCAGACGACCATCATGGACGCTGTACGTATTCCCGAGTAATGGAGCGGCGTATTCTCACAGCCAGACGACAGTCATGATGGGTCCTGCTTGTATTCCTGAGTAATGGAGCGGTGTATTATCATAGCCAGACGACCGTCATCATGGGTCCCGCATGTATTCCTGGGTAATGAAGCGGTCTATTCTCACTGCCAGTCTTTCGTCATCATGGGTCCTGCATGTATTCCGGTATAATGGAGTGGTGTATTCTCAAAGCCAGACGACCATCATCATGGGTCCTGCATGTATTCCCAAGTAATGAAGCGGTGTATTCTCACAGCCAGTCGACAGTCATCATGGCTCCTGCATGTATTCCTGAGTAATGAAGCGGCGTATTCTCACAGCCAGACGACCGTCATCATGGGTCCTGCATGTATTCCCGAGTACTGAAGCGGCGTATTCTCACAGCCAGACAACCGTCATCATGGGTCCTGCATGTATTCCCGAGTAATCGAGCGGTGTATTCTCACAGCCAGACGACCGTCATCATGGGTACTGCATGTATTCCCGAGTAATGGAACGGTGTATTCTCACAGCCAGACGACCGTCATCATGGGTCCTGCATGTATTCCCGAATAATGAAGCGGCGTATTCTCACAGCCAGACGACTGTCGTCATGGGACTTGCATGTATACCCAAGTAATGAAGCGGCCTATTCTCACAGCCAGACGACCGTCATCATGGGTCCTGCATGTATTCCCGAGTAATGAAGCGGCGTATTCTCACAGCCAGACGACCATCATCATGGGTCCTGCATGTATTCCCGAGTAATGAAGCGGTGTATTCTCACAGCCAGACAACCGTTATCATGGGTCCTGCATGTATTCCCGAGTAATGGAGCGGTGTATTCTCACAGCAAGACGACCGTCATCATGGGTCCTGCACGTATTCCCGAGTAATGGAGCGGTGTATTCACACAGCAAGACGACCGTCATCATGGGTAATAGAGCGGTGTATTCTCACAGCCAGACGACCGTCATCATGGGTCCTGTATGCATTCCCGAGTAATGGAGCGGTGTATTCTCCCAGCAAGATGACCGTCATCATGGGTAATAGAGCGGTGTATTCTCACAGCCAGACGACAGTCATCATGGGTCCTGCATGTATTCCCGAGTAATGAAGCGGCGTATTCTCACAGCCAGACGACTGTCATCATGGGTCCTGCATGTATTCCCGAGTAATGGAGCGGTGTATTCTCACAGCCAGACGACCGTCATCATGGGTTCTGCATGTATTCCTGAGTAATGGAGCGGTGTATTCTCACAGCAAGACGACCGTCATCATGGGTCCTGCATGTATTCCCGAGTAATGGAGCGGTGTATTTTCACAGCCAGACGACCGTCATCATGGGTCCTGCATGTATTCCCGAGTAATGGAACGGTGTATTCTCACAGCCAGACGACCGTCATCATGGGTCCTGCATGTATTCCCGTGTAATGGAGCGGTGTATTCTCACAGCCAGACGACCGTGATCATGGGTCCTGCATGTATTCTCGATTAATAGTGCGGTGTATTCTCACAGCCAGACGACCATCATGGACGCTATACGTATTCCCGAGTAATGGAGCGGCGTATTCTCACAGCCAGACGACAGTCATGATGGGTCCTGCTTGTATTCCTGAGTAATGGAGCGGTGTATTCTCATAGCCAGACGACCGTCATCATGGGTCCCGCATGTATTCCCGGGTAATGAAGCGGTCTATTCTCACTGCCAGTCTTTCGTCATCATGGGTCCTGCATGTATTCCCGAGTAATGGAGCCGTGTATTCTCAAAGCCAGACGACCATCATCATGGGTCCTGCATGTATTCCCAAGTAATGAAGCGGTGTATTCTCACAGCCAGTCGACATTCATCATGGCTCCTACATGTATTCCTGAGTAATGAAGCGGCGTATTCTCACAGCCAGACGACCGTCATCATGGGTCCTGCATGTATTCCCGAGTAATGAAGCGGCGTATTCTCACAGCCAGATGACAGTCATCATGGGTCCTGCATGTATTCCCGAGTAAAGAAGCGGTGTATTCTCACAGCCAGACAACCGTCATCATGGGTCCTGCATGTATTCCTGAGTAATGGAGCGGTGTATTCTCACAACAAGACGACAGTCATCATGGTTCCTGCATGTATTCCCGAGTAATGGAGCGGTGTATTTTCACAGCCAGACGACCGTCATCATGGGTTCTGCATGTATTCCCGAGTAATGGAACGGTGTATTCTCACAGCCAGACGACCGTCATCATGGGTCCTGCATGTATTCCCTAGTAATGGAGCGGTGTATTCTCACAGCCAGACGACCGTCATCATGGGTCCTGCATGTATTCTCGATTAATAGTGCGGTGTATTCTCACAGCCAGACGACCACCATGGACGCTGTACGTATTCCCGAGTAATGGAGCGGCGTATTCTCAAAGCCAGACGACAGTCATGATGGGTCCTGCTTGTATTCCCGAGTAATGGAGCGGTGTATTCTCATAGCCAGACGACCGTCATCATGGGTCACGCATGTATTCCCGGGTAATGAAGCGGTCTATTCTCACTGCCAGTCTTTCGTCATCATGGGTCCTGCATGTATTCACGAGTAATGGAGCGGTGTATTCTCAAAGCCAGACGACCATCATCATGGGTCCTGCATGTATTCAAAATTAATGAAGCGGTGTATTCTCACAGCCAGTCGACAGTCATCATGGCTCCTACATGTATTCCTGAGTAATGAAGCGGCGTATTCTCACAGCCAGATGACCGTCATCATGGGTCCTGCATGTATTCCCGAGTACTGAAGCGGCGTATTCTCACAGCCAGACAACCGTCATCATGGGTCCTGCATGTATTCCCGAGTAATCGAGCGGTGTATTCTCACAGCCAGACGACCGTCATCATGGGTACTGCATGTATTCCCGAGTAATGGAGCGGTGTATTCTCACAACCTGACGACAGTCATTGACGCTGTACGTATTCCCGAGTAATGGAGCGGCGTATTCTCACAGCCAGACGACCGTTATCATGGGTCCTGCATGTATTCCCGAGTAATCATGGTAATGGAGCGGTGTATTCTCACAACGAGACGACCGTCATCATGGGTCCTGCATGTATTCCCGAGTAATGGAGCGGTGTATTCACAAAACCAGACGACCGTCATCATGGGTCCTACATGTATTCCCGAGTAATGAAGCGGTGTATTCTCACAGCCAGTCGACCGTCATCATGGGTCCTGAATGTATTCATGAGTAATGAAGAGGCGTATTCTCACAGCCAGACGACCGTCATCATGGGTCCTGCATGTATTCCCGAGTAATGAAGCGGCGTATTCTCATAGCCAGACGACCGTTATCATGGGTCCTGCATGTATTCCTGAGTAATGAAGCGGAGTATTCTCACAGCCAGACGAGTCATCATGGGTCCTGCATGTATTCCCGAGTAATGAAGCGGCGTATTCTCACAGCCAGACGACCGTCATCATGGGTCCTGCATGTATTCCCGAGTAATGAAGCGGCGTATTACTTTCACAGAACGACCGTCAACAGGGTGTCCCTAAGCAATGTATTCCCCGATCAATGAATCGCGGTCCCTCAACCCAGCCAGACGCCGACCGGGTCATCATGGGTCTGCCATGTATTCCCGACCAATTGTAGGGCGCCTATTCTCACAGCCAAGACCGACATCCATCATGGTCCTGCCTGTATTCTTCGAGTAATCCCCAATACGGACAGTCATCAAGGTCCTGCATGAATTCTCGAGTAATGGAGCGGCTTATTTTCACAGCCAGACGACAGTCATCATGGGTCATGCATGTATTCCCGAGTAATGGAGCGGCGTATTCTCAAAGCCAGACGACAGTCGCCATGGGTCCTGCATGTATTCCCGAGTAATGAGCGGCGTATTATCACAGCCGGACGACAGTCATGGACGCTGCATGTATTCCCGAGTAATGGAGCGGTGTATTTTCACAGCCAGACGAGAGTCAACATGGGTCCTTTATGTATTCCCGAGTAATGAAGCGGTGAATTCTCACAACCACACAGTCAACATGGGTCTTGCATGTATTCCCGAGTGATGAGCTGCGTATTTTCACAGCCAGACGACAGTCACGGACGCTGTACGTATTCCCAATGAATGGAGCGGTGTATTCTCACAGCCAGACGACCGTCATCATGGGTCCTGCATGTATTCCCGAGTAATGAAGCAGTGTATTCTCACAGTCAGACGACAGTCATTATAGTTCCTGCATGTATTCCCGAGTAATGAGCGGCGTATTATAACAGCCAGACGACAGTCATGGACGCTGTACGTATTCCCGAAGAATGGAGCGGTGTATTCTCACAGCCAGACGACATTCATGGACGCTGCATGTATTACCGAGTAATGTAGCGGCGTATTTTCACAGCCACACGACAGTCATGGACGCTGTACGTATTTACTATGAATGGAGCGGTGTATTCTTACAGCCAGGCGACAGTCATGGACGCTGTACGAATTCCCTACGAATGGAACGGTGTATTCTCACAGCAAGACGACAGTCAGCATGGGTCCTGCATATATTCTCGAGTAATGGAGCGGCGTATTTTCACAGCCAGACAACAGATATCATGGGTCCTGCATGTATTCCTGAGTAATGGAGCGGCGTATTCTCACAGCCAGACGACATGCAGTCATGGACGCTGTACATATTCCCGACGAACGGAGCGGTGTATTCTCACAGCCAGACGACAGTCATGGACGCTGCATGTAGTCCCGAGTAATGGAGCTGCGTATTTTCACAGCCAGATGAAAATCACGGACGCTGTACGTATTCCCGATGAATGGAGCGGTGTATTCTCATAGCCAGACGACAGTCGACATGGGTCCTGCATGTATTCCCGAGTAATGGAGCGGCGTATTCTTACAGCCAGACGACCGCCATCATGGGTCCTGCATGTATTCCCGAGCGGCGTATTGTCACAGCCAGACGACAGTCATGGACGCTGTACGTATTCCCGACGAATGGAGCGGTGTATTCTCACAGTCAGACGACAGTCATGGACGCTGCATGTATTCCCGAATAATGGAGCGGCGTATTTTCACAGCCAGATGACAGTCACGGACGCTGTACGTATTCCCGACGAATGGAGCGGTGTATTCTCACAGCCAGACGACCGTCATCATGGGTCCATGCATGTATTCCCGAGTAATGGAGCGGTGTATTTTCACAGCCAGACGACAGTCAACGTGAGTCCTTTATGTATTCCCGAGTAATGAAGCGGTGTATTCTCACAGCCAGACGACAGTCAACATGGGTCCTGTATGTATTCCCGAGTAATGAAGCGGTTTATTCTCCCAGCCAGACGATTGTCAACATGGGTCCTGTATGTATTCCTGAGTAATAGAGCGGTGTATTCTCACAGCCAGACGACCGTCAGCATGGATAATGCAGCGGTGTATTCTCACAGCCAGACGACCGTCATCATGGGTCCTGCATGTATTCCCGAGTAATGGAGCGGTGTATTCTCACAGCCAGACGACCGTCATCATGGGTCCTGCATGTATTCCCGAGTAATGAAGCGGTGTATTCTCACAGCCAGACGACAGTCAACATGGGTCCTGTATGTATTCTCGAGTAATACAGCGGTGTATTCTCACAGCCAGACGACCGTCATCATGGGTCCTGCATGTATTCCCGAGTAATGGAGCGGCGTATTATCACAGCCAGACGACATGCAGTCATGGACGCTGTACGTATTCCCCACGAATGGAGCGGTGTATTCTCACAACCAGACGACAGTCATGGACGGTGCATGTATTCTCGAGTAATGGAGCGGCGTATTTTCACAGCCAGACGAAAGTGACGGACGCTGTACGTATTCCCGACGAATGGAGCGGTGTATTCTGACAGCTAGACGACAGTCAACATGGGTCCTGCATGTATTCCCGAGTAATGGAGCGTCGTATTCTCACAGCCAGACGACAGTCCTCATGGGTCCTGCATGTATTCCCGAGTAATGGAGCGGTGTATTCTCACAGCCAGACGACCGTCATCATGGGTCTTGCATGTATTCCCGAGTAATAGAGCGATGTATTCTCACAGCCAAACTACCATCATCATGGGTCATGCATGTATTCCCCAGTAATAGAGCGATGTATTCTCAGAGCCAAAAGACGGTCATCATGGGTTCTGCATGTATTCCAGAGTAATCAGGTAATGGAGCGGTGTATTCTCACAGCGAGACGACAGTTATCATGGGTCCTGCATGTATTCCCAAGTAATGAAGGGGCGTATTCTCATAGCCAGACGACCGTCATCATGGGTCCTACATGTATTCCCGAGTAATGGAGCGGTGTATTCTCACAGCCAGACGACAGTTATCATGGGTCCTGCATGTATTCCCGAGTAATGAGCTGCGTATTATCACAGCCAGACGACAGTCATGGACGCTGTACGTATTCCCGACGAATGAAGCGGCGTATTCTGACAGCCAGACGACCGTCATCATGGGTCCTGCATGTATTCCCGAGTAATGGAGCGGCGTATTCTCACAGCCAGACGACAGTCGTCATGGGTCCTGCATGTATTCCCGAGTAATGAGCGGCGTATTCAATCCACGAGCCGACGACATTCATGGACCTGCATGCATTCCCGAATAATGGAGCGGTGTATTCTCACAGCCAGACGAGAGTCCAACATGTCCTGCAGTATTCCGGTTAGTAATGAAGCGGTGTATTCTCACAGCCAGACGACAGTCAACATGGGTCCTGCATGTATTCCCGAGTAATGAGCTGTGTATTTTCACAGCCAGACGACAGTCACGGACGCTGTACGTATTCCCGACGAATGGATCGGTGTATTCTCTCAGCCAGACGACAGTCACGGACGCTGTATGTATTCCCGACGAATGGAGCGTCGTATTCTCACAGCCAGACGACAGTGGACATGGGTCCTGCATGTATTCCCGAGTAATGATGCGGTGTATTCTCACAGCCAGACAACAATCGACATGGGTCCTGCATGTATTCCCGAGTAATGGAGCGGTGTATTTTCACAGCCAGACGACAGTCAACGTGGGTCCTGTATGTATTCCCGAATAATGAAGCGGTGTATTCTCACAGCCAAACGACAGTCAACATGGGTTCTGTATGTATTCCCGAGTAATGAAGCGGTTTATTCTCACAGCCAGACGACAGTCAACATGGGTCCTGTATGTATTCCTGAGTAATAGAGCGGTTTATTCTCACAGCCAGACGACTGTCATCATGGGTAATGGAGCGGTGTATTCTCACAGCCAGACGACCGTCATCATGGGTCCTGCATGTATTCCCGAGTAATGGAGCGGTGCATTCTCACAGCCAGACGACCGTCATCATGGGTCCTGCATATATTCCCGAGTAATGATGCGGTGTATTCTCACAGCCAGACGACATTCAACATGAGTCAACATGGGTCCTGTATGTATTCTCGAGTAATAGAGCGGTGTATTCTCACAGCCAGACGACCATCATCATGGGTCCTGCATGTATTCCCGAGTAATGGAGCGGCGTATTCTCACAGCCAGACGACATGCAGTCATGGACGCTGTACGTATTCCCGGACGAATGGAGCGATGTATTCTCACAACCAGGCGACAGTCATGGACGGTGCATGTATTCCCGAGTAATGGAGCGGCGTATTTTCACAGCCAGACGACAGTCACGGACGCTGTACGTATTCCCGACGAATGGAGCGGTGTATTCTCACACCCAGACGACAGTCAACATGGGTCCTGTATGTATTCCAGAATAATAGAGGGGTGTATTCTCACAGCCAGACGACCGTCATCATGGGTCCTGCATGTATTCCCGAGTAATGAAGCGGTGTATTCTCACAGCCAGACGACAGTCAACATGGGTCCGGTATGTATTCCCGAGTAATGAAGCGGTGTATTCTCACAGCCAGACGACAGTCAACATGTGTCCTGTATGCATTCCCGAGTAATAGAGTGGTGTATTCTCACAGCCAGACGACCGTCATCATGGGTCCTGCATGTATTCCCGAGTAATGGAGCGGCGTATTCTCACAGCCAGACGACATGCAGTCACGGACGCTGTACGTATTCCCGACGAATGGAGCGGTGTATTCTCACAGCCATACGACAGTCAACATGGGTCCTGCATGTATTCCCGAGTAATGGAGCGTCGTATTCTCACAGCCAGACGACAGTCCTCATGGGTCCTGCATGTATTCCCGAGTAATGGAGCGGTGTATTCTTACAGCCAGACGACCGTCATCATGGGTCATGCATGTATTCCCGAGTAATAGAGCGGTGTATTCTCACAGCAGACGACCGTCATCATGGGTCATGCATGTATTCCCGAGTAATAGGGCGATGTATTCTCACAGCCAAACGACCATCATCATGGGTCATGCATGTATTCCCGAGTAATAGAGCGATGTATTCTCACAGCCAAACGACGGTCATCATGGGTCCTGCATGTATTCCCGATTAATCAGGTAATGGAACGGTGTATTCTACAGCGAGACGACAGTTATCATGGGTCCTGCATGTATTCCTGAGTAATGAAGCGGCGTATTTCTCACAGCCAGACGACCGTCATCATGGGTCCTGCATGTATTCCCGAGTAATGGAGCGGTGTATTCTCACAGCCAGACGACAGTTATCATGGGTCCTGCATGTATTCCCGAGTAATGAGCGGCGTATTATCACAGCCAGACGACAGTCATGGACGCTGTACGTATTCGCGACGAATGAAGCGCCGTATTCTGACAGCCAGACCACCGTCATCATGGGTCCTGCATGTATTCCCGAGTAATGGAGCGGCGTATTCTCAAAAGCCAGACGACAGTCGTCATGGGTCCTGCATGTATTCCCGAGTAATGAGCGGCGTATTATCACAGCCGGACGACATTCATGGACGCTGCATGTATTCCCGAGTAATGGAGCGGCGTATTTTCACAGCCAGACGACAGACATGAACGCTGTACGTATTCCCGATGAATGGAGCGGTGTATTCTCACAGTCAGGCGACAGTCATGGACACTGCATGTATTCCCGAGTAATGGAGCGGCGTATATTCACAGCCAGATGACAGTCATGGACGCTGTACGTATTCCCGACGAATGGAGCGGTGTATTCTCACAGCCAGATGACAGTCATGGACGCTGCATGTAGTCCCGAGTAATGGAGCGGCGTATTTTCACATCCAGACGACAGTCATGGACGCTGTACGTATTCCCTATGAATGGAACGGTGTATTCTCACAGCCAGACGACAGTCAGCATGGGTCCTGCATATGTTCTCGAGTAATGGAGCGGCGTATTTTCACAGCCAGACGACAGTCATCATGGGTCCTGCATGTATTCCCGAGTAATGGAGCGGCGTATTCTCACAGCCAGACGACAGTCATCATGGGTCCTGCATGTATTCCCGATTAATGGTGCGGTGTATTCTCAAAGCCAGACGACAGTCGTCATGTGTCCTGCATGTATTCTCGAGTAATCAGCGGCGTATTATCACAGCCGGACGACATTCATGGACGCTGCATGTATTCCCGAGTAATTGAGCGGTGTATTTTCACAGCCAGTCGAGAGTCAACATGGGTCCTGTATGTATTCCCGAGTAAAGAAGCGGTGTATTCTCACAGCCAGACGACAGTCAACATGGGTCAAGTATGTATTCCCGAGTAATGAAGCGGTGTATTCTCACAGCCAGACGACAGTCAACATGGGTCCTGTATGTATTCCCGAGTAATAGAGCTGTTTATTTTCACAGCCAGACGACAGTCAACGTGGGTCCTGTATGTATTCCCGAGTAATGAAGCGGTGTATTCTCACAGCCAGACGACAGTCAACATGGGTCCAGTATGTATTCCAGTGTAATGAAGCGGTGTATTCTCACAGCCAGACGACAATCAACATGGGTCAAGTATGTATTCCCGAGTAATGAAGCGGTGTATTTTCTCAGCCAGACGACAGTCAACATGGGTCCTGCATGTATTCCCGAGTAATAGAGCGGTGTATTCTCACAGCCAGACGACATGCAGTCATGGACGCTGTACGTATTCCCGACGAATGGAGCGGTGTATTCTAACTACCAGACGACAGTCATGGACGGTGCATGTATTCCCGAGTAATGGAGCGGCGTATTTTCACAGCGAGACGACAGTCACGGACGCTCTACGTATTCCCGACGAATGGAGCGGTGTATTCTCACAGCCAGACGACAGTCAACATGGCTCCTGCATGTATTCCCGAGTAATGGAGCGGCGTATTCTCACAGCCAGTCGACAGTCATCATGGGTCCTGCATGTATTCCCGAGTAATGGAGCGGTGTATTCTGACAGCCAGACGACCGTCATCATGGGTCATGCATGTATTCCCGAGTAATAGGGCGATGTATTCTCACAGCCAAACGACCATCATCATGGGTCATGCATGTATTCCCGAGTAATAGAGCGATGTATTCTCACAGCCAAACGACGGTCATCATGGGTCCTGCATGTATTCCCGAGTAATCAGGTAATGGAGCGGTGTATTCTCACAGCGAAACGACAGTTATCATGGGTCCTGCATGTATTCCTGAGTAATGAAGCGGCGTATTCTCACAGCCAGACGACCGTCATCATGGGTCCTGCATGTATTCCCGAGTAATGGAGCGGTGTATTCTCACAGCCAGACGACAGTTATCATGGGTCCTGCATGTATTCCCGAGTAATGAGCGGCGTATTATCTCAGCCAGACGACAGTCATGGACGCTGTACTTATTCGCGACGAATGAAGCGGCGTATTCTGACAGCCAGACCACCGTCATCATGGGTCCTGCATGTATTCCCGAGTAATGGAGCGGCGTATTCTGAAAGCCAGACGACAGTCGTCAAGGGTCCTGCATGTATTCCCGAGTAATGAGCGGCGTATTATCACAGCCGGACGATATTCACGGACGCTGCATGTATTCCCGAGTAATGGAGCGGCGTATTTTCACAGCCAGACGACAGACATGAACGCTGTACGTATTCCCGATGAATGGAGCGGTGTATTCTCACAGTCAGGCGACAGTCATGGACGTTGCATGTATCCCGAGTAATGGTGCGGCGTATATTCACAGCAGACGACAGTCATGGACGCTGTACGTATTCCCGACGAATGGAGCGGTGTTATTCTCACAGCCAGATAACAGCATGGACGCTGCATGTAGTCCCGAGTAATGGAGCGGCATATATTCACTCCAGACGACAGTCATGGACGCTGTACGTATTCCCGACGAATGGAGCGGTGTATTCTCACAGCCAGATAACAGTCATGGACGCTGCATGTAGTCCCGAGGAAAATGGTTGCGGCATATATTCACAGCCAGACGACAGTCATGGACGCTGTACGTATTCCCGACGAATGGAGCGGTGTATTCTCACAGCCAGATAACAGTCATGGGACGCTGCATGTAGTCCCGCCCGTAGTAACGGGCGGCAGTATTTTCACAGCCAGACGACAGTCATGGACGCTGTACGTATTCCCTACGAATGGAACGGTGTATTCTCACAGCCAGACGACAGTCAGCATTGGTCCTGCATATATTGTCGAGTAATGGAGCGGCGTATTGTCACAGCCAGACGACAGTCATCATGGGTCCTGCATGTATTACCGAGTAATGGGAGCGGTATTCTCAGACCAGACGACAGTCATCATGGGTCCTGCATGTATTCCCGAGTAATGGAACGGTATTCTCAAAGCCAGACGATAGTCGTCATGGGTCCTGCATGTATTCCCGAGTAATGAGCGGCGTATTATCACAGCCGGACGACATTCATGGACGCTGCATGTATTCCCGAGTAATGGAGCGGTGTATTTTCACAGCCAGACGAGAGTCAACATGGGTCCTGTATGTATTCCCGAGTAATGGAGCGGTGTATTCTCACAGCCAGTCGACAGTCAACATGGGTCTTGCATGTATTCCTGAGTAATGAGCGGCGTATTTTCACAGCCAGACGACAGTCACGGACGCTGTACGTATTCCCGACGAATGGAGCGGTGTATTCTCACAGCCAGACGACAGTCACGGACGCTGTATGTATTCCCGACGAATGGCGCGTCGTATTCTCACAGCCAGACGACAGTGGACATGGGTCCTGCATGTATTCCCGAGTAATGATGCGGTGTATTCTCATAGCCAGACAACAGTCGACATGTGTCCTGCAATGTATTCCCGAGTAATGAAGCGGTGTATTCTCACAGCCAGACGACAGTCAACTTGGGTCCTGTATGTATTCCCGAGTAATGAAGCGGTGTATTCTCACAGCCAGACGACCGTCATCATGGGTCCTGCATGTATTCCGAGTAATGAAGCGGTGTATTCTCACAGCCAGACGACAGTCAACATGGGTCCGGCCGGTATGTATTCCCGAGTAATGAAGCGGTGTATTCTCACAGCCAGACGACAGTCAACTGTGTCCTGTATGCATTTCCCGAGTAATAGAGTGGTGTATTTCTCACAAGCCAGACGACCGTCATCATGGGTCCTGCATGTATTCCCGAGTAATGGAGCGGCGTATTCTCACAGCCAGACGACATGCAGTCACGGACGCTGTACGTATTCCCGACGAATGGAGCGGTGTATTCTCACAGCCATACGACAGTCAACATGGGTCCTGCATGTATTCCCGAGTAATGGAGCGTCGTATTCTCACAGCCAGACGACAGTCCTCATGGGTCCTGCATGTATTCCCGAGTAATGGAGCGGTGTATTCTTACAGCCAGACGACCGTCATCATGGGTCATGCATGTATTCCCGAGTAATAGAGCGGTGTATTCTCACAGCCAGACGACCGTCATCATGGGTCATGCATGTATTCCCGAGTAATAGGGCGATGTATTCTCACAGCCAAACGACCATCATCATGGGTCATGCATGTATTCCCGAGTAATAGAGCGATGTATTCTCACAGCCAAACGACGGTCATCATGGGTCCTGCATGTATTCCCGATTAATCAGGTAATGGAACGGTGTATTCTCACAGCGAGACGACAGTTATCATGGGTCCTGCATGTATTCCTGAGTAATGAAGCGGCGTATTCTCACAGCCAGACGACCGTCATCATGGGTCCTGCATGTATTCCCGAGTAATGGAGCGGTGTATTCTCACAGCCAGACGACAGTTATCATGGGTCCTGCATGTATTCCCGAGTAATGAGCGGCGTATTATCACAGCCAGACGACAGTCATGGACGCTGTACGTATTCGCGACGAATGAAGCGCCGTATTCTGACAGCCAGACCACCGTCAGTCATGGGTCCGCTGTACCCGTATTCGCGGACAAAAGCGCCGTACTCTGACAGCAAGGACACCGTCCATTCATGGGCGCAAAATGTATTCCCAGTAATGGAGCGCGTATTCCAGCCAGAACAACAGTCCGTCCATGGGTCCTGCATGTATTCCCGAGTAATAAGAGCGCCGTATTATCACAGACCGGACGACATTCATGGACGCTGCATGTATTCCCGAGTAATGGAGCGGCCGTATTTTCACATGCCAGCCACGACAGACATGAACGCTGTCACGTCCTTCCCGATGAATGGAAGCGGTGTAATTCTCACAGTCAGGCGACAGTCATGGACACTGCATGTATTCCCGAGTAATGGAGCGGCGTATATTCACAGCCAGACGAGACAGTCATGGACGCTGTACGTATTCCCGCACGAATGGAGCGGTGTATTCTCGACAGCCAGATGACAGTCATGGACCGCTGCATGTAGTCCCGAGTAATGGAGCGGCGTATTTTCACATCCACGACGACAGTCTATGGACGCTGTACGTATTCCCTATGAATGGAACGGTGTATTCTCACAGCCAGACGACAGTCAGCATGGGTCCTGCATATGTTCTCGAGTAATGGAGCGGCGTATGTCACTAGCAGACGACAGTCTATCATGGGTCCTGCATGTATTCCCGAGTAATGGAGCGGCGTATTCTCACAGCCAGACGACAGTCATCATGGGTCCTGCATGTATTCCCGATTAATGGTGCGGCGTATTCTCAAAGCCAGACGACAGTCGTCATGTGTCCTGCATGTATTCCCGAGTAATCAGCGGCGTATTATCACAGCCGGACGACATTCATGGACGCTGCATGTATTCCCGAGTAATTGAGCGGTGTATTTTCACAGCCAGTCGAGAGTCAACATGGGTCCTGTATGTATTCCCGAGTAAAGAAGCGGTGTATTCTCACAGCCAGACGACAGTCAACATGGGTCAAGTATGTATTCCCGAGTAATGAAGCGGTGTATTCTCACAGCCAGACGACAGTCAACATGGGTCCTGTATGTATTCCCGAGTAATAGAGCTGTTTATTTTCACAGCCAGACGACAGTCAACGTGGGTCCTGTATGTATTCCCGAGTAATGAAGCAGTGTATTCTCACAGCCAGACGACAGTCAACATGGGTCCAGTATGTATTCCAGTGTAATGAAGCGGTGTATTCTCACAGCCAGACGACAATCAACATGGGTCAAGTATGTATTCCCGAGTAATGAAGCGGTGTATTTTCTCAGCCAGACGACAGTCAACATGGGTCCTGCATGTATTCCCGAGTAATAGAGCGGTGTATTCTCACAGCCAGACGACATGCAGTCATGGACGCTGTACGTATTCCCGACGAATGGAGCGGTGTATTCTAACTACCAGACGATAGTCATGGACGGGTCATGTATTCCCCGTGTAATGGTAGCGGCATATTTTCACAGCGAGACGACAGTCACGGGTAAACGCTCTACGTTTTATTCCCGACGAATGGAGCGGTGTATTCTCACAGCCAGACGACAGTCAAGAAACATGGCTCCCTGCATGTATTCCCGAGTAATGGAGCGGCGTATTCTCACAGCCAGTCGACAGTCATCATGGGTCTGCATGTATTCCCGAGTAATGGTGAGCGGTGTATTCTGACAGCCAGACGACCGTCATCATGGGTCCCATGCATGTATTCCCGAGTAATAGGGCGATGTATTCTCAGGCCAAACGACCATCATCATGGGTCATGCATGTATTCCCGAGTAATAGAGCGATGTATTCTCACAGCCAAACGACGGTCATCATGGGTCCTGCATGTATTCCCGAGTTAATCAGGTAATGGAGCGGTGTATTCTCACAGCGAAACGACAGTTATCATGGGTCCTGCATGTATTCCTGAGTAATGAAGCGGCGTATTGTCACAGCCAGACGACCGTCATCATGGGTCCTGCATGTATTCCCGAGTAATGGAGCGGTGTATTCTCACAGCCGACGACAGTTATCATGGGTCCTGACTATGTATTCGAGTAATGAGCGGCGTATTATCTCAGCCAGACGACAGTCATGGACGCTGTACTTATTCGCGACGAATGAAGCGGCGTATTCTGACAGCCAGACCACCGTCATCATGGGTCCTGCATGTATTCCCGAGTAATGGAGCGGCGTATTCTGAAAGCCAGACGACAGTCGTCAAGGGTCCTGCATGTATTCCCGAGTAATGAGCGGCGTATTATCATAGCCGGACGATATTCACGGACGCTGCATGTATTCCCGAGTAATGGAGCGGCGTATTTTCACAGCCAGACGACAGACATGAACGCTGTACGTATTCCCGATGAATGGAGCGGTGTATTCTCACAGTCAGGCGACAGTCATGGACGTTGCATGTATTCCCGAGTAATGGAGCGGCGTATATTCACAGCCAGACGACAGTCATGGACGCTGTACGTATTCCCGACGAATGGAGCGGTGTATTCTCACAGCCAGATAACAGTCATGGACGCTGCATGTAGTCCCGAGTAATGGAGCGGCATATATTCACAGCCAGACGACAGTCATGGACGCTGTACGTATTCCCGACGAATGGAGCGGTGTATTCTCACAGCCAGATAACAGTCATGGACGCTGCATGTAGTCCCGAGAAATGGAGCGGCATATATTCACAGCCAGACGACAGTCATGGACGCTGTACGTATTCCCGACGAATGGAGCGGTGTATTCTCACAGCC
Source organism: Conchocele bisecta (assembly GCA_029237695.1). Taxonomy (NCBI): domain Eukaryota; kingdom Metazoa; phylum Mollusca; class Bivalvia; order Lucinida; family Thyasiridae; genus Conchocele; species Conchocele bisecta. The sequence continues at coordinate 38,304,247 of CM055277.1, forward strand.
AGATAACAGTCATTGACGCTGCATGTAGTCCCGAGTAACGGAGCGGCGTATTTTCACAGCCAGACGACAGTCATGGACGCTGTACGTATTCCCTACGAATGGAACGGTGTATTCTCACAGCCAGACGACAGTCAGCATTGGTCCTGCATATATTGTCGAGTAATGGAGCGGCGTATTGTCACAGCCAGACGACAGTCATCATGGGTCCTGCATGTATTACCGAGTAATGGAGCGGCGTATTCTCACAGCCAGACGACAGTCATCATGGGTCCTGCATGTATTCCCGAGTAATGGAACGGCGTATTCTCAAAGCCAGACGATAGTCGTCATGGGTCCTGCATGTATTCCCGAGTAATGAGCGGCGTATTATCACAGCCGGACGACATTCATGGACGCTGCATGTATTCCCGAGTAATGGAGCGGTGTATTTTCACAGCCAGACGAGAGTCAACATGGGTCCTGTATGTATTCCTGAGTAATGGAGCGGTGTATTCTCACAGCCAGTCGACAGTCAACATGGGTCTTGCATGTATTCCTGAGTAATGAGCGGCGTATTTTCACAGCCAGACGACAGTCACGGACGCTGTACGTATTCCCGACGAATGGAGCGGTGTATTCTCACAGCCAGACGACAGTCACGGACGCTGTATGTATTCCCGACGAATGGCGCGTCGTATTCTCACAGCCAGACGACAGTGGACATGGGTCCTGCATGTATTCCCGAGTAATGATGCGGTGTATTCTCATAGCCAGACAACAGTCGACATGTGTCCTGCATGTATTCCCGAGTAATGAAGCGGTGTATTCTCACAGCCAGACGACAGTCAACTTGGGTCCTGTATGTATTCCCGAGTAATGAAGCGGTGTATTCTCACAGCCAGACGACAGTCAACATGGGTCAAGTTTGTATTCCCGAGTAATGAAGCGGTGTATTCTCACAGCCAGACGACAGTCAACATGGGTCCTGTATGTATTCCCGAGTAATATAGCGGTGTATTCTCACAGCCAGACGACCGTCATCATGGGTCCTGCATGTATTCCCGAGTAATGGTGCGGCGTATTCTCACAGCCAGACGACATGCAGTCATGGACGCTGTACGTATTCCCGACGAATGGAGCGGTGTATTCTCATTACCAGACGACAGTCATGGACGGGGCATGTATTCCCGAGTAATGGAGCGGCGTATTTTCACAGCGAGACGACTGTCACGGACGCTGTACGTATTCCCGACGAATGGAGCGGTGTATTCTGACAGCCAGACGACAGTCAACATGGCTCCTGCATGTATTCCCAAGTAATGGAGCGGCGTATTCTCACGGCCAGACGACAGTCATCATGGGTCATGCATGTATTCCCGAGTAATAGGGCGATGTATTCTCACAGCCAAACGACCATCATCATGGGTCATGCATGTATTCCCGAGTAATAGAGCGATGTTTTCTGACAGCCAAACGACGGTCATCATGGGTCCTGCATGTATTCCCGAGTAATCAGGTAATGGAGCGGTGTATTTTCACAGCGAGACGACAGTTATCATGGGTCCTGCATGTATTCCTGAGTAATGAAGCGGCGTATTCTCACAGCCAGACGACCGTCATCATGGGTCCTGCATGTATTCCCGAGTAATGGAGCGGTGTATTCTCACAGCCAGACGACAGTTATCATGGGTCCTGCATGTATTCCCCAATAATGAGCTGCGTATTATCACAGCCAGACGACAGTCATGGACGCTGTACGTATTCGCGACGAATGAAGCGGCGTATTCTGACAGCCAGACCACCGTCATCATGGGTCCTGCATATATTCCCGAGTAATGAGCGGCGTATTATCACAGCCGGACGACATTCATGGACGCTGCATGTATTCCCGAGTAATGGAGCGACGTATTTTCACAGCCAGACGACAGACATGAACGCTGTATGTATTCCCGATGAATGGAGCGGTGTATTCTCACAGTCAGGCGACAGTCATGGACGCTGCATGTATTCCCGAGTAATGGAGCGGCGTATATTCACAGCCAGACGACAGTCAACATGGGTCAAGTATGTATTCCCGAGTAATGAGCGGCGTATTTTCACAGCCAGACGACAGTCACGGACGCTGTACGTATTCCCGACGAATGGAGCGGTGTATTCTCACAGCCAGACGACAGTCAAAATGGGTCCTGCATGTATTCCCGAGTAATGGAGCGGCGTATTCTCAGAGCCAGACGACAGTCATCATGGGTCCTACATGTATTCCCGAGTAATGGAGCGGTGTATTCTCACAGCCAGACGACCGTCATCATGGGTCATGCATGTATTCCCGAGTAATGAAGGGGCGTATTATCACAGCCAGACGACCGCCATCATGGGTCCTGCATGTATTCCCGAGTAATGGAGCGGTGTATTCTCACAGCCAGACGACAGTTATCATGGTTCCTGCATGTATTCCCGAGTAATGAGCGGCGTATTATCACAGCCAGACGACAGTCATGGACGCTGTACGTATTCCTGACGAATGAAGCGGCGTATTCTGACAGCCAGACCACCGTCGTCATGGGTCCTGCATGTATTCCCGAGTAATGGAGCGGCGTATTATCACAGCTGGACGACATTCATGGACGCTGCATGTATTCCCGAGTAATGGAGCGGTGTATTCTCACAGCCAGACGACAGTCAACATGGGTCCTGTATGTATTCCCGAGTAATGAAGCGGTGTATTCTCACAGCCAGACGACAGTCAACATTGGTCAAGTATGTATTCCTGAGTAATAGAGCGGTGTATTCTCACAGCCAGACGACCGTCATCATGGGTAATGGAGCGGTGTATTCTCACAGCCAGACGACCGTCATCATGGGTCCTGCATGTATTCCCGAGTAATGGAGCGGTGTATTCTCACAGCCAGACGACAGTCACGGACGCTGTATGTATTCCCGACGAATGGAGCGTCGTATTCTCACAGCCAGACGACAGTGGACATGGGTCCTGCATGTATTCCCGAGTAATGATGCGGTGTATTCTCATAGCCAGACAACAGTCGACATGGGTCCTGCATGTATTCCCCAGTAATGGAGCGGTGTATTTTCACAGCCAGACGAAAGTCAACGTGGGTCCTGTATGTATTCCCGAGTAATGAAGTGGTGTATTCTCACAGCCAGACGACAGTCAACATGGGTCCTGTATGTATTCCCGAGTAATGATGCGGTGTATTCTCACAGCCAGACAACAGTCGACATGGGTCCTGCATGTATTCCCTTGTAATGGAGCGGTGTATTTTCACAGCCAGACGATAGTCAACGTGGGTCCTGTATGTAGTCCCGAGTAATGAAGTGGTGTATTCTCACAGCCAGACGACAGTCAACATGGGTCCTGTATGTATTCCCGAGTAATGAAGCGGTGTATTCTCACAGCCAGACGACATTGAACATGGGTCCTGTATGTATTCTTGAGTAATAGAGCGGTGTATTCTCACAGCCAGACGACCGTCATCATGGGTAATGGAGCGGTGTATTCTCACAGCCAGACGACCGTCATCATGGGTCCTGCATGTATTCCCGAGCAATGGAGCGGTGTATTCTCACAGCCAGACGACCGTCATCATGGGTCCAGCATGTATTCCCGAGTAATGAAGCGGTGTATTTTCACAGCCAGACGACAGTCAACATGGGTCCTGTATGTATTCCCGAGTAATGAAGCGGTGTATTCTCACAGCCAGACGACAGTCAACATGGGTCCTGTATGTATTCCCGAGTAATAGAGCGGTGTATTCTCACAGCCAGACGACCGTCATCATGGGTCCTGCATGTATTCCCGAGTAATGGAGCGGCGTATTCTTACAGCCAGACGACATGCACTCATGGACGCTGTACGTATTCCCGACGAATGGAGCGGTGTATTCTCACAACCAGACGACAGTCATGGACGGTGGATGTATTCCCGAGTAATGGAGCGGCGTATTTTCACAGCCTGACGATAGTCACGGACGCTGTACGTATTCCCGACGAATGGAGCGGTGTATTCTCATAGCCAGACGACAATCACGGACGCTGTATGTATTCCCGACGAATGGAGCGGCGTATTCTCACAGAAAGACGTAAGTCACGGACGCTGTATGTATTCCCGACGAATGGAGCGGCGTATTCTCACAGAAAGACGTCAGTCACTGACGCTGTACGTATTCCCGACGAATGGAGCGGTGTATTCTCACAACCAGACGACAGTCATGGACGGTGGATGTATTCCCGAGTAATGGAGCGGCGTATTTTCACAGCCTGACGATAGTCACGGACGCTGTACGTATTCCCGACGAATGGAGCGGTGTATTCTTATAGCCAGACGACAATCACGGACGCTGTATGTATTCCCGACGAATGGAGCGGCGTATTCTCACAGAAAGACGTCAGTCACTGACGCTGTACGTATTCCCGACGAATGGAGCGGTGTATTCTCACAGCCAGACATCAGTCACTGACGCTGTACGAAATTCCCACAATTGGACGTGTATTCTCACAGAACAGACGTTAGTCACTGATGCTGGTACGTATTCGGACGAATGGAAGGCGGTGTATTCTCAGACAGACGTCAGTCACTGATGCTGTACGTATTCCCGACGAATGGAGCGGTGTATTCTCACAGACAGACGTCAGTCACTGATGCTGTACGTATTCCCGACGAATGGAGCGGTGTATTCTCACAGACAGACATCAGTCACTGATGCTGTACGTATTCCCGACGAATGGAGCGGTGTATTCTCACAGACAGACGTTCAGTCACTGATGCTGTACGTATTCCCGACGAAGCGGTGTATTCTCACAGACAGAGTCAGTCACTGATGCGTCGTATTCCCCGACGATTGAGCGTATTCTCACAGACAGACGTCAGTCACTGATGCTGTACGTATTCCCGACTAATTGAGCGGTGTATTCTCACAGACAGACGTCAGTCACTGATGCTGTACGTATTTCCGACGAATGGAGCGGCGTATTCTCACAGCCAGACATCAGTCACTGAGGCTATACGTATTCCCGACGAATTGAGCGGTGTATTCTCACAGACAGACGTCAGTCACTGAGGCTGTACGTATTCCCGACGAATTGAACGGTGTATTCTCACAGACAGACGTCAGTCACTGAGGCTCTACGTATTCCTGACGAATGGAGCGGTGTATTCTGACAGACAGACGACATTCACGGACGCTGTACGTATTCGCGAATAATGGAGCGGCGTATTCTCACAGCCAGACGACATTCACACTTATGTGGATGGCCCTGCGGTCTAATTCCTGCACATACCCGTCTATCGGTAAATAGTGTCACAATCATAGACACTACCGGGAAAGCATCTCAGCAGTCGCATCAGTACTTACTGTTTGTTCCACTTAGCATGCGCCGGTGGACTTTTTTTTGTCAACAGTATTTAATCTCGTTTTTTCGTCTGCTGATTACTGTTTAATGTCCATGTTTATTAACAAAAACATAGTTTGGCAGTACTTTAGAATCATGTCCAATGGAAATTATTCTAAAGTGCTGCCAAACCATGTTTGTATTGAGAATATAGACAACATATGAAATGAAAGGTCATGCAGAGCTTGATGTTATTAGCCGATCAAATCAGGGTTCAATATATGTCCACATTTTAGTAGTTACGGAATATTAGGGAAAAGTGAGAGAAGTGTTGATTTCCTCCCCAACCAAATTCTCCCAATTATATTTAGTAAATTACTATGGATTTGCCATTTACTTGGCGGCCATTTTGATTTTTCTGACAATGGAGTATATTAACTGAAATAGTATTCCAGTTGAAAGAATTAACCTTTGAATATAGGTGAAGGCGCTTAGCATTACACAAATATGTAGCAAGTCAACCGAAATCTCATAAATACCCGATTTTTGGATACTGAATATTAGTGTAGTTTACGTAAATTATTTAATATATCCATCTGAAATGTTTTTGAACAACTTACACCAATTTCCAAGTTAAGGACCATGGCCTACCTATTGGCTCATATATTGGCAATTTTCGACTTCCGTCAAGCATAAAGTTCAATGACCTTGAAATGACCTTGAACTTGGTTTAAAAAAATGGCACCCGGATTTTTTGGAAACCTTATACATTCAAGTTTATAAAAACACCGGGTGCCATAAATTAACACGAGGTACCGGAATCTTATATATATATACCTATTGCCCAGACTGTAGAAAGATGCCAGAATTTAAGAAAAACAAGTGTGTAAAACGGTGATTAATTAGGTGTGCAAGTACTGTATGTTAACTTCAATGTATGTATTGACAATGTAGATATACTTTCTATATAATCGAGACGCACCATGCGATTTTGTACCTACAAACAGGTGCGCAATTTCATGAAATATGCTGAAAGTTGATGAAATTCTCGAAGCAAATGCGGAATAGAATTCTGCAGTTGCTTTGAAAATTTCGACAACCTTCGGTGTCATTCCAGGAAAATATCGTAAATTTTGTAATTTTTGTATGAAATTACGCCCATTTTTATAGGTACAACATCACATGGCGCATGTTAATTATCATTATTACACTGGTGCTGCACTCTGCGCCGGTGGAAAATGTAAGACAATCCACTTGAAAAATACAATATACAAGATGAGTGTTAAAAAATCAATAAAATTACTACTCGTCTTGAAACTTTTTTTTAAAATTAATGGCGCCTATTGTATCTTTCAAGTGGATTGTCTTCAAATATTTCCATCGGCACGGAGTGTAGCTAGCACCAGTGAAGTAAGTGGACTGTTTCTCCAACGGTGCATCACAAATATAGAAAAGTATATGTGACCGTGGCTTCAGAAAAAGGCCTTATCACTGGGGGTAAGGTGATATCCGTAACTGCAGTTACGGACATCCCAAGATGGCGGACGTGAAACGAGGTAAGTTGAAATATCGCGATTTTCGACTGTTTACGCTTCGTGCATTTAATGGCATTCGATGGTTAGCTCAATATGTGTATATACTATGATTTTAATGCCTATGTATTCCCCAAATGTTGCTTATTCCGCTTTTATAGACGTTTGAAATTTCACCGATGATACGGGTAAAGGAGCGCAGAGAAAATTAATGAGATGGGTACCTAGAGGCAAAGAGATGGGTAACTGTCACACGATCTCCGTAACTGAGCTGTCGTGTCAAACATTATAATTCAATGGGTGGCCGCAGGGCTCCAGATAAGGAATTAGTAATTGAGTAGTGTTACTCCATCAGTACTGAAGCAATTGGGTATTTCAAAATTTGAATTGGGTAAAATTAAATCACACTATTGTTTACACATCAACAGACAGCAATTATTGAATAGTTTGTTTCGAAATGAAAACATATCTTGGCATTTCATTAGAATTTTCTCCTTGGATGTGTTTCCATGGAAAAATATGCTATATTCATAATTGTGGTCTGTTTATTGTTTTCTGTAGCATGATAAAGGTACTACAATTGTTCTCATTGCTTTTTGATACTCACTACTTCTGATTTAAATTGGGTTTTTGGCAATTTTAATTGGGTATTTGCGCAAATACGCAGCTTATCTGGAGCTCTGGGTGGGAGGTTCACACACAATATAATGATTACACCAGCTTACATTGTCTCACCAGCTGACAAGTAGAACTATCGGATTATTTATAATATCAAGGACTTACCATTGACAAAATGCGCCGAATACACCCGAACATTTTGGATATTCTTGTGCCCAAATTATTGTCCCATTCTAGCCAGCCATTCACGAAAATCACTTCAGACGTCTCCGATCCGAACTCAGTTTCTCGCATTCCACACCTTAATTTGTGATTACTGCAGGCAATCTATACTATTCCAGTGTCCTTTCGCGATCTTTACGATGACTACATCCGTATATAGAACACTTTACAACCATTATGCATCTAACTAACTGAATTTAGGTCAAATTTCGACGTGTTTTGTTGTGTGTATAGAGATATTGGAACATGGCGGAGCTTCCGGTTTGTGACGTCAAAACGTTTATTTATAGCCAATTTGCAAACCGCCGAACTCTTGTAGTTAAAACGTTTATTTATAGCCAAATTGTTATTTCGCTATATTTAAAGTTTTAAACTGAGATAATGGCCAAAAATGAAAAAACATCCGGTTGATGTAGTTTGGAAGTGATACAACAAATTTCGCGTTTGTAGATTACCGAATATAGGATAAAAGGGTGGTTACAAACTTTTTCACAAACCGATGGATAACCAATATATAGCCGATATAGCCGATCTATAAATAGATCGGCTAATAACAACAACAGATGACCATTTTCGTTTCCCGCGTTCTAAGAGTTAACACAACTTCATCGACTGAATGATTATGCAGCTTTGATACGTCGAACGGTATGACCTCGGGTCACGGCAATGCCATTGATAAGTTCACATTTTCGGGTCATGGCCATGCACTTGACAAGTTCACATTGCTCTCCCGCCAGACATGCGCATAATACGTTTCCGCCATAAATGGCGCCAATTTGACGTTGACGTTGTTAGGATGTCTGACGTCGAGTAGTATAGGAAAGAGTCAGTTCGTCCCCTTTTTGGTGGGTAGTGAAAAAGTAGTGGAAAAGATACTGAGTGTGTACGAGGCGATATAGTACAATAACAACAAATTGTGCGTAGATGGTAATCTACGAAAAATGTAAAAAAATAATGTGTATAAAGGTTGAATCCCCATTCTAAGCATATTCATAAAATGGAATGAAAAATAAAAAAACTTATCTCCTACGCGTATATTATTTTGGAAATTGTCATGTTAAACAAATATGAGGAGTAGGTATAATTAATTATTTTCTCACGATTGAAAATATCCTGATAATTATATAGACAATGCAAAACTTAAAAGAAAAATTATCTGTGACAGAATCACAAAAGCGTCATGAATCCCCAAAGCTGCGAAAATTAAAAGTGGAGGCGGCCAAACTAGGAATAAAATATGAAGACAAAGTAACGGTTAAAACATTAGAAAAGTTAATTAAAGAGACCATAAATGACGAAATTATGAAGCGGACTGTATACAATTATAATAAAATTAAAAGACAAATGAACGATCTAACACCTACAGAAATAAAAAAACATTTCCTCAAAAATTTACAATGAGGCTATATTATCCCTGAGGGCTAAAAGTGGTTATGTGCGAGAAAAAAGGAAACCTAAAACTGAGCTAATAAGAAACATAATAAATGAGGGTGAAGACATCCTTGAAAACTATATTAATACGGAGAGTAAAATAGTCAAAGGCCGCCGAACAACAAACATTACAATAAAGCGGATGACACAACGAAATATTAAGTCGTTAATAATGGAGGAATTAACCCCGTTTATAACCACCAGTTTTTACTTACGATATTCTTTCTCCTACAAACTAGAACATATAAATCAGACGGATGAATTTGGGAAACCCAGATCTATTATATTTCACAAGCAGCTGACAGGAAGCCCATGGCTAAGAACGTATTCTGAGGCAGAAAAATGGATAGATGAAAAGGAGGAAAACAGATTAATGGTGGATAAAATAGAGAGACCAAACACAAAATGGAGATTTGTTAGGTGGGGAGGTGTAACGGTTAAAATAATTAGTCTCATTAAGGGTAATAATAAAACAAAAGTATCAACAGTAGCGGGTGGAAAGCTTCCTGAGTGGTTACGGTTCAGAAAGGGTATAAAACCCCTGGATGGATTTAGTGACGACCACTGTTTATTCAGGTGTATAATTGTTAAATTAACGGGTGCAAGACCTGATAAGGTGTTAAAAATGATATCGAGAATGGTTACAGATTATGATAAATTTTGTAATGTTGGATAAATAAAAACCATCGCGTTTGATGATATTAAATCGATTGAGGAGTGTTTTAGTGTGGGAATTGAAGTGTATGAGCCATATGAAAGTGGTGGTTGGAGTTTAAGGAAGGTGGCAAATGATAAATATAATGACAAAGTTACGGTGGGTATTTATAACGAGCACGCCTTTTTGATTACGGACATAGTTAAGGCCTGTCGCGTAATAGTTTGTGGTGAATGTAATCAACAATTTTCTCAAGCGGGTAATTTAAATAGACATAAGCTTACGTGTAAAAAGGGTCAGACGAAAGTTATATTCACCTGCGAAGAGGGTAAAAATAGGGGTATAAGACGCCCAACACCCCCATTCGAAAGAGGGTTTTACCCCAAAAACTTTGCGACTAGTAAATCTATAAGTTGGATAGAAGGGTTTAAAGGTCCACACATTCATCACGCCATGTGTGGGTATGGTGGAGAAAACGTAGTGATAGGTGAAAAGAAGACAGTTTCAGGGTTTTGCGAAGAAACACAAACGGTGTATCAATTTTATGACTGTTATTGGGACGGGTGTTTAAAGTGTCTCGAAAAGTATGTGACGTTTATGGAAAGAAAAATTATTGGCACGGTAAATAAGGAAGAAATAGAGGATAAGATAAAGGAAAGAAGAGAATTAATAGAGGCGAGAAATAAAAAATCATTCTTTATTAATGATGAGATAGGTGATAAATACGAGATAGAAACCATGTGGAGTTGTGAATATACGGGTGTCGTCAACGCAATATCAGACCCACCAACAACGGGCTATCCATATAAAATTGTGTACGATTTTGAAGCGTATTTACGCGAAGACGGCAGTAAAAGTAACACGGACACGCTCGAATATGAAAATGAGCACGTTCCAATAAGCGTTAGCATAGGAGATAATTTAGGGAATGAAATAACCCACATATGTAATACGGATGCCGGGAAATTAATAGAGTTGTTCGTTAAACATTTACAAGAGAGGGGAAAGGCAATAAGAGAGGAGGTGAGAAAGAAATATCTTCCCACATGTATCGGAAATTTACCGAAACAGCAGGCTAGATATATTAACAAATGGATAGATCAAGTTCCGGTGGTGGGTTTCAATTCTAGTAAATACGACCTGAATTTAATAAGGAAATATTTAGTAGGAATATTAGCTGATAATACGCCGGAGATTAATGTGGGAAAGAAAGTTAACACTATCAAATATATATTAACGCCGGAATTTAGATTCTTGGATATAAAAGCATATCTTGGTCCAGAAACCTCTTACGACGCGTGGATAAAAGCCTATGATTGTGCTGGGGTAAAGTCGTTCTTTCCGTATGAGTGGTTTGATTGTGTCGATAAATTAGATTATGAGGGGTTGCCGGGAATAGAGTGTTGGACAAATAAATTAAATCCTAGTAACGAAATAACGGTTGGACAATTAGCGGAATGTAATAAGATTTATAAGACCGAAAATATGAAAACATTCAGGGATTGGTTAAAATATTACAATAATTTGGATGTTGGACCATTTTTAGAAGCGCTTGAAAAGATGTCTGTATTTTATATGTCCCGGGGTATTGATATGTTGAAAGATGCGGTTGCTCTTCCTGGATTAGGACTCCACTATCTTCTCGCCGGCAGCATAAAAAGAAAAACGTACGATAAAATATCTATTCCAAATGAAAACGAGGGACTTTACGCGCCTAAAGAAACAAAGTATGAGGAAGATAAAAAAGCGTTAGTAGGTGGGCCCTCAATTGTGTTTTGTAGAAAAGAAGAGGCGGGTGTCACATATATCAGACCAAAATTTGAGGAACAATTTAATTCGGTCGAAAATGATGAAATAGATTCGGAAACAACAAGATACCCTACAATTATTACTCGGGGTAGAACGGCAAACATGGACATAGCCAATTTGAAAATTGATATAAATACAGAAAAGATTCAAGTGGACCGACAGGAACTTGAAATAACTAGGAATAAAATAGAAAAAGTTAAGCGGAAGAAGGAAAGACGCGGGTATAAAATAAAAAAATATCGGCAGGCAATGGGAAATGAAAAACGATGGTTGGAAATGGAAATGGAAAAATCCAGACAGAAAATTGAAGCTGCTAAACGGATAATAGAAATGCAAAGGGAAATGATTCTGGACATGGAAATGGACATGAAAGAAGGGCAACAGAAAATAGGAAAGAAAATGGTAAAATCCAGTAATAAAATGAAAAAAATTGAACATAAACTAGAAGTGGAAACGAAAATAGAAGCGGAAATAGAAATAAGAATGGAAAATGCAAGGTTGGAAAGGGAAAGGGCAAAACAGGATTTGGAAATTGAAAAGTTGGAAATTGAAAAAATTAGACAGAAAGTGGAGACTAGACATAAAATGGAAATGGAAAAGCTAGGCAGGAAATGGAAAGGGAAAAATATATAAAGAAAAGGGAACTGGAAATGAAAAAAATAAAGCAGGAAATGAAAATGGAAATGGAAAAAGATAGGCAGAATATGGTAAGGAAAAAGGAAAAAGTCAGGCATGAAATGAAAATGGAAATGGAAATGGAAGCCAAAAAGGAAATGGAAATAGAAATGGAAAAAGTTAGGCAGAATATGGAAAGGAAAATGGAAATGAAAGTAAAACGAAATATGGAAAGGAAAATGAAAAAAGTAGACCAGGAAATTGAAAAATATATAAAGAAAAGGGAAATTGAGGTGGAACATCAAATAGAAATGGAAATGAAAAGGGAAACAGCTAGACACGAAACGAAAAAATGTAAGGGAATTATTGGTGTAGATGCGAACGCGTTATATTTATCGACACTCAGCAAAGATATGCCGGACGGAGAAGAGACAGTTCACCACAATGACGACCCCCACGATTCAAAGAGGATAAAAATATTCACCGAAAATGTTATGTTAGGAAAATGGTTCGGATTTGTTAATGTTGATATAGAAGTTCCTACCGAACTTAGAGATAAGTTTGGGGAAATGCCACCAATATTTATTAATAGGGTAGTAGAGAAATCAGAAGTACCAGAACACATGCTAAAATATTTAGAACACACGGGAAGAAAGAGGGAGGAATGTAAGAAATTAGTTGGCATATTATTCGCGAAAGGTGTATTGCTTTACGTTCCGCTTTTAAAGTGGTATTTAGAGCACGGATTAAAAATAACTGGTATACACACCAGCTTCGAGTACGAAAAAGCCACACCATTTAAATGGTTTGTAAAGGAAGTTACAGAGGCCAGAAGACAGGGGGATGTGGACAAAACCAAGGCCCCAATTGCGGGTATAATGAAACTGTTAGGAAATTCGTGCTGCGGTAAAATGATAGAATCTCCAGAAAAACACCTCAACACCGTATGGACAAAGGATGAGAAGCGTGTTGATAGGTCTTTAAAATCCGCATATTTTAGTGATTTAGAAGAGATTGGGGACGCGTATGAGATATCATGTAGAAAAAAAGAATCTAAAATGGATAGACCATTTCATTGCGGTATAGCGGTATATCAGCTTGCTAAGCTGAGGATGTTAGAGTTTTATTACGATTTCTTAGATAAGTATGTAGATAGATCCGATTTTGAACTAATACAAATGGATACGGATAGTTTCTATATGGGTATAAGCGAAAAACCTCCGCCGGGAAAAGAGAAATATGGTAGTTTTGATAATCTCATAAAACCGCACTTAAGAGAGGAATATGAACTGGATAAGAAAAATTGGCTGGCTTGGGATAAATGGAGTGATAGAGAGCCTGGACTTTTTAAGGTTGAGTTTTGTGGTGATAGAGCTATAGCGCTTTCTAGTAAGTGTTATTTTGTAGAGGATTTAAACACTTCTAAACCCGTGGTGAAACACTCCGCGAAGGGTTTATCCGCGAGACAAAATGAGTTAACGTGGGGGAGATACGATGCAGCCCTACAATGTGGCACGACCGGGGAAATTGATAGAGGGAAAAACAGAGGTTTTAGAATGAAAGATGGTAATATGACCACTTACACGCAACAGAAATTAGGATTATCCGCGTATTACGATAAGAGATTTGTTTTACCGGATGGAATACATACGGAACCGCTATTGATTTAAGTAATTAATTAATTATTACAATTGAAAATATATCCGGTAATTTATAAATAATGCCGAAAACCAAACTTAGTAGAAGCGACATAATAGAGATATCTAATGGACGGGGGAAAGTTCCGGCTGAATGGGTTAAAAAGAAATATAAAATAGGAACACGCAGACTTACAAATCTATGGAGTAGGGACCCCACATTACAAACTGGGGCAGAAATGTGGATACCGGAGAAAACGGGGGTCAAAAGACCGATAGGCAGACCGAAAGGCACTAAAAACCCGAGCAAAGAATGGGGCGAAAACAACGGGTGGAATGGTGAAAAAATTAAGCATTTTGAAAATTTGGAACAAATTGGTAATAATTTTGGAAAATTATACACCAACCCCCCTAATGATACTATTTAAACATAGTTGTCATTTCATTAGGTGCAAACGCTCTAGGATATATTAACAACCCATAAAAATCCATATTTTCCCAATATTCTGAAACACCGGGAAGACTTATAGTAGAAAAACAAAGTTTTCAGACATATCTGGTGACATATGAAAATCAGATCTAAATAATGCCGCAGCACTCATTACATGAGAACACCATCCGGGGGTAGCTGGGTGTCAGAAGGCGCCGCGAGAAGTTCTTCGCGAACAAACCCGCGAGATGGACCATCAGCCAAATAGTAAATTACGGGCTCATCGGGTTTGGTAATAGATCGATCTAGATGATATACATTCAGAGACCACACGGGAAACGTCGCGCGGCGGCTGCCACCTTCGAGCTCTCCCGGTTGATAGAGGTACCGGACAGTAACATCCGATGGAAGCCGTTTTTCCGCTAAACCAACGGGTCGCCCGCGCGAGGCGGCAGAGGGCTTGCTCGTCACCCTTTTAAACTTGATAGCATCTACGGGCTTCTTACCTATCAATCTGGTCACCTCTCCGTTCAGTGCGGAGACCACGGCGGGCAGTCTGGTCACCCACTCGGTAGATCGCGTATGAGGGTCTACGAGTTCTTTGGCGTATTGGTGACCGAACAGTCTCTCAGCCAGGGTTCGATTGAAACGCTCCACGATTCCCTGGTCCCGGTGGATGTTGACGCGGCCGCGTCTGACAGAAACTTTGTGTTTAGATAATAGATGAGATACCGCGCCCATGAACTCGCGGCCGGGATCAACCTGGAGAAGATTCGGCCATTTGAGAGGACCTCCTTTTTAATATATTCGGGAAAGAGCCTCTGTCCACCTCCTTAGACTCTTTCGTAGCCACTCGGCTCAGCCCCCTTGTAAGCGACTCGCTACGTTCAACGATTGTCAGCCGCGTACTTAGTTACTCTTTGCCGATCCTTAGAACCGCGATCGTGAGGAGAAACAGGAGATCCGCTGGTGAACTTGGTTCGGCACCGGCACGTCGAATTTCGGGCGCGGAATATTGTGAGGCGCGGGTAAATAGATCTGCCAGATGGCCTGCTTCTTGAGCCATTCCTTGACAGCGTTTTCTGAAACCTTGGTCGCCGCCGCGAGGTTCTTGATGGCCGCGAGTCCCTTCCAGTACCCGCGGGGGCTATAGTACGTGTTCGCTAGCTTGCGCGCTAAGCGAACCGAGGGTTTGGTATCAAGTTTGCGCGTGTTCATCGTATGCGAAGTATTCTAATACATCGGACAATCTCCAACATGCCGTCGCCAGTTCGTCCGGTAACTGTGTCCCTAATAATAAACCTTTGTTGGAAGTTTCGCTGCAGCCCCAATCGCGTTTGGGTTGAAACAGGAGAGGGGAATCTAACTCGGAGGAATCTAACATCTGCTTTGCGAAAAGGGTGGCCGCTTTTTCGTCCTCGCGCCACGTCTCGAGAGAATCTCGGGCCAGACGAATCATACTCTTTGCACCAGGTAAACGATGTTTTTGGGCAGTGTAGCCTACATCGATCATAGCGTCATAAAGTTCGTCAACTAACATCGTTCTATATATATATATATATTTTTATAAAAAAAATAATTGTTTTAATTAATTAATTATTTTATATAGTAGCCGACGAGACCCACCACACCCATTCCTACGACGATGAACGCGATATCGCGGTCTTTTTGGGCCTCTGACGGTACATAGAAATCTGAAAGTTGTGGCTCACGATCCAGCGGCGCGAGACTTCTCTGTGGATATGCCAGCTCGTACTCTCTATTAGCTTCTTCAACGTTCTGGAAAGTTTGCGCGGCGTGATTCTCGCGGCGAAGCTCTTCGTTGACCCAGTCCAGATGTGCGGTTCGTTTTTTCGACCACGCTTCCTTTGCGCTATTGAGTTGTTCTACAGCTAAATCGTGACGCTTACGCTCCTCATCCACGTTCGAGCTTTTCATTTTCGAGAATAGAAAGTTGCTACCGCTGAACGCCAATGCGTTTACGAGCGCACCACCTATCATTATTCCGATCGAAGCCATTTTTATTTCCATATATTAACTGGTAGAATTCCAGCTTTAACTAGATAATCTCGGGTCCAAACTGCGGTCGCTACATCTAAGGTCGCGAGCCCTACGTCTCTCGCAGTAAAGTCCAATTTGGGAGCGGGCCCTCCTAAGAATCTCTTTGATAGTTCAGCATACCCGATACTGAAACCCGATATCACCACGGCGTGATAAAGCGCATTCACTAACATTTTACCATCTTGTTCATCCATCATTATTGCATATAAAAAGGATCGCGTTTAATGTTTAAATAGGGTGCATCCCTCAACGATTGGTTTGGAACCGCGTCCAACAGTGATGGGGGTTGTTTTTTCAATTTCAGTCTCGTTGACCTGTTGTTGAAACGGTCAAGCACATACAGGGTGCCCACAACTGACAGACCACCAACAACAACCCACGGGATCCAATCAGTTGGAGCAATCGGTTCCAACCCAATGGCGATTGGGGGAGAAACAGCTGTCACCGGGTGTTTTGTCGTCTCTGTCTCCGGTTGCAACGACCGTTTGGCCTCTCGAAGATCGACGAGTATTTTATCTTGTTTAGCTTTTCGTGTGGCAGCCGCCGCTCGCCCAGTTGCCTGTCTTTTTGGATTTTTATGTCTCGTTGGAGGATCAATCGGAGTTGCAATCGGGTTCATCCAATCTCGATTGGGAGTTGAGGGTTCCGTCACTCTCGCGGGTGTGTCTTGTGTCATCATTTTCTGAGCTTATAGTTAGTGGGCATATATGTCCAAATTGACAGTGTTTACCCGTGGTCAACGCGGTTGTCAGCGGGGCTAAGTACATTCCAAAGTTGTGATAAATTGAGCAGCATGCTGTTCTAAGAGTGTGTCCTATAAAAGGGTCAGTTTCTAAATCACTAATCAACCCCGCGGTGTTTGGAATAGGGAGAATTGCACTGACAGCGGTAGCGTAAAAATGAATAGCCGCCGATCCGAGAGTTTTTGTCATCTCCGCACCTAATTTAGATTCGTATCGCGCGTACATTTTATCGACCTCCGCAACCGACATTTTGTCCACCTGGCAAATTGAGAGACACCTACCGAGATAATGCTCCGATTGCCCCCCAACAACCAGCGCAGCCAACCGCTCGCGTCTCGCCGCGTTTTCATTCGCACTCGGGATTGAAGTTGAACTACAATCTGTGAATTGGGGGGTTGAGGTGCAATCGGGGGTTGATTCGCGATTGGTGTTCGATACCGATTGTGTTGAGGTTTCTTCCATTAGCTGATCGAGAAGTTCGTCGCAGTTCATTATTGATAATTTAATTATTCTTACGAGTCTCATAAGTTTAACATATTGCCAAGCGCACCACCCGATACTTATGATCACCGTTATGCTCGCAACAAAGCTCGCAGCGGAGCAACAAATTCTTAACAATTGCTCAGCATTAAGCATTGTTAAGTATTTGTTAAGCATTGTTCAACATTTATTCGGCATTATTCAGTAATTGTTAAGCATTGCTCATTAACTGTTAAGCATTGCTCAGTAATTGTTAGGCCTTGTTAAGCGTTGTTAAACATTGTTAAGCTTTGCTCAGTAATTTTAATCATTGTTCAGTAATTGTTAAGCATTGTTCAGTAACTGTTAAGCATTGCTCAGCATTGTTCAGTAATTGCTAATTACATTATAAGCGGTTGGTTGATCAGTCTTTAGCAGAAGCTTGGCGTGTTTAGTTTCCGAAAGCATCCGTCGAACCTCCAGGCGCTCCTGGCGCATTGGAATAACGTCGTTCTCTCTAAGACATTCATCGAACGAGTCTCGGTCCTTGCAGTGAAAGAGGGCGACCCATTTCGTTTGCTCGCGCAGATCCCTGAGGACGGCGTTGTACTTCTGAGTGGAGATCCATACGCTTTGCCTCGCATGGAGGCCAGAAAATGCGAGCTCGGAGAGCATGTCCTTCTTTTTCGTCATCGCCGCCTTGGCCGAGCAATCGTCAATCACGTATAGGGTGGGCTCTCCCTGGAATATTTGATAGAAGACACGCAGCCAACCGTGAAGCCTGTCGCCGGGGTCAATAACGTATACCTCAGGGTCGGTCCATATCCAAGGGCGCCGCTGATACGTCTCGTTGTGCCGCACAGTGGGACACAGGATCACGATGTGACGAAAGGCATCGTGGTAAGAGCCCTCGAGTAAGTCGAGGATGAAAACCGTTTTTCCGCATCCTGTCTGCCCACATATTATAGCAGAGTGTGCATCTCCAATCGCGAATTGGTATTGATTTTTTTTTTAGTACATCGCTGATACGTATCGGCCATCTTCGATGTTGAGTTGCGCGTCCGTAATTATATATAAGTACACGTTCAATGTGCCAGCTCCATCCGCCTCTTTGGTTATCTGGATCGTCACACCCTCGCTAGCGTTCTCAACTTGGCGTCCGCTACCGTGCATTTGGTCGTCGTCGCTGGCTCGCATGTCTAGCCATAACGCGTATTTGGTAGTCAGGAAATCCACGAGGGAGACGTCCGAGAGCTGCAGGTCTTTGGCAACCGCGGCAACCTCCGGGTAACGCTTAGAGCCGGAAGCAAAATGTTTCCTTACTTCGTCCCACTGCTGGTGCGCGCGAAGACCCGCGCTGTATAGTTGATTGGGTAATCCCTCGATCGTCACCTCTACCTTCGTGATTTTTGGGTTATAAAATTTGTCGGATTTTCTAGCACCGAGCGCGAACCGTCCCTCCTCGAACAACATCAGTATACCTTTCATCGAGCGGGCGGGTACGTTGACATTAATATTCCACAATGTGTCGCCTTTGTCTTTCGTCATCTTGCGATGGTGAAGAACTCGGTCGTAAAGTATGGCAACGCGCCCGGCGTACTGGGTTCTGATCAATCGCGCGAGTTCGGGCATCGTGACCATGTCGTACTCCAGCGAAACATTGTCGATCGTATACTTCGATGTCATGTCAGTGGCCATGATAACTCGGCCGTAGTCATTGAACGTTAGTTCGTATTCGAGGCGGTCAGCCAAAGCGCTCTGATAGTAGGGCATGTGACTCTCCAGCAAGTCAAAGTCGAGCGGGATGTAGAATCGGTTGCCGTAAGCGACCGTAACCGCGTTGTCGCTCGCGATGTTATCTACCTTGTCACCAGCCCCGATTCTAAGTCTGGTTACGTTCCTATTTCGGCTGGTGTTAATACCTTGATATACCGCATTTTCGCGCTCTTGCGCCGTCTTCCACAGGTCCTGGTAACAATGGTAGACGTCGCTGTCATCGATCGACAACACCTCATTACCAGAAATCTTTATCATGGTCTTCTTGACGATGGCGCGACCCAGGTTCTGAACGATGGTTCGGTCCGCGTCCGTCGATGTAAGCGAAATAGTGAAAGCGAGGCGAACAGTCCCCGGCGTAATGACGTCGCTAGCTCCGAGGTTGGGGAAGCGAACTAAGAGTTGCTGGTTCTGGTCGATCGTTGAGGGGTTGTTCGTAATAACGACACTCTGTCTCACACCTTTTGCCCCGAGGGGGTCACGCAGTCTGCGATATGGATTGAGTTTGCGACCGTATTGACTCGAAGACATAATCTATTAAACCTGTATGGTTTTATCTTTAATATAATAATTTATAAATAATGGCTGATTACGATGCTGACATGTATGAAATCGGCAGAGACGATTACCTCGATGATGAGGATGATGATGATGATGGCTTCGAGGATCCCCTCACGTCACCCACCATACAAACTCCAGATCCAATCCAATTGGGTAGCGCTATCAGCAGCGTTGGTCAAAGTCGGGAATTACTTGAGGGAGCTGTAAACGACTACTACAACAGTTTAATAGAAAAAGGTCTGGTCCCATCTGTCGGACGTGACTACTCCAAATTCGAATTGGATCTGAACGGTAGATTGCGACTAAAATCATCAAATACAGGGGCGGTGGCGAACTCATAAGAAACGAACTAGGATTCACAGATTGGAAGCGCGGTAAAACAATTATGCCGGCCCGCGCTGTAGAGGCCCTACAGTCTACCGACGAAACGATGGCGAAGACGACCGCCGCGATAGAAACTGTCGAGCTCAGCGAGGTCCCTCGAGTGGCCACCGACGCTATTAACACGATGGAGACCGCGTTCAGCGTCCAATCGCAATTGGGGGAAATACTCAACGATGACCCACCGTTACCTCTTCGAGAACTCCGGGGACTCAATAAGGCTCTGCAAACGGTCCGGGGTGAACTGGTCCTTAACCTCTCCAAACTCACGGCGTTGGATGACCATATCGCGCTAGAAAAAAGAAAACTTGAGGGAGCCCGTGGTGATAGAGAATCTATCGAGCTGATCAACAAACGCCTGCGGTCGTTGCTGGATGAAAAAGCAGCTCGTTTGGAGGCTGCCTCAACTAACCGCGAGGCTCTTCGCACCCAAATCAGTCGGATCCGCGAAACAATATCGAGGGTTCTGAGACGACACTCGGTGAACGTCTTCGCACTTTGTTCAGAGAGCAGGGCATCACGATAGCAAGCATCCTCGTTGCTATCGGTATGACTATAACAACCATAGTTCAAGCTTTCACAGGTGGCGCAACAGCACCCGCGCCAGCACCCACACCACCACCCGCACCAGCATCCGGTGGAGCCAAGGAGTGGGTAAAAAAACAACTAAAAGCCCTCGCCAGTCTTCTAGCTAAATTAGCCGGAAAGGCGGCTGGCGCACTACCTGGATTGATAGGAGGTATTATTTCTTACTTACTATCTATATTATCGAAAACGATTGGGTGGTTTGCTAATAATGTTTGGGCCGTAATCGTGGCTATCGCTGGTCTCCTACTTTTAGCCTCCCGAGAGTTCCTAAATCCAAAGCACAAATAGTCCGGCCGCCACTAGGGCTACGACGAGCCCTAATTTCTCCTCCTCGTGGGTTGTGATACTATTTTTCCCCCAATCGCGTTCAACAGTGTTGAGGGGGGAACTCAATTCGTGAATTGGGGTTCCTATTGCAGAGGGTGAAACAGGAGCGGAACTCGGTGGAACACTGGGTTCAAATGAACTTGATTCGTGAATTGGGGTGGGTGCTTGCGGTTTTATGAAATCGCTTCCGCTGTTGGGGGTGCGTTTGATGATACCCGTGTTCACGTTCCCGTTGTGACCGATTTTTTGATTGGCGGTGGCGATTACGATCTGATTATTGTAACCGTCAACCGGGTCGTCTCGTAGTATCATATTGCTCGGCGCCATATAAAGACCTATACCAAATACGTAGTCTACCGGGGTGCTGGCAGTCTGCAAAACGTCTTGATAATTCTGGATCGTCTTCTCCAGGTCCACCTTAGCCGAGATGGCGTCCTCAACAAGTGCCAAGAACTGTTTTTGTGCGTCAAACGCCGTTCCGACTCCTATTATAGAACTGCGAGTTTGCTTCTGTGCGCCGAGGATGGCCCAGACGTATGTGCGAATGGAGTCGTTGAGGCGGGTAACACCACCCTGCGTAAATCCAGTGCTTTCATCTAACATAAATGTGGTCCAAGCATTTCGCATCTGCGGAGCATCACCCAGGTCTAGGTATTCCACGTGGGCTACTTTAGTAGGCAGCCAATGGCAATCACCATCATTACACGCAAGTCCACCAAGCACTTCAGCACCGAACGTCATCTTATTCAACTTATAATTATATTTAGTCCATGTTGCCATTTTTCTAACTGGTGGTGGGGTGGCCCCTCGAGCGCTCCATAGCCCTGAGAAATATACTGGAACTTTATCCAGACGCTCCCCACTAACTAAGGCTTTTTAGGTGAACTAAATCTAAACTGTTGGTCGAGGTGTATACTTTCTGTCTCCAGTCGGCGTCTTTTGATACCCCAAATTCGCTACACAATCTTTCGAACGCCTTACGGTCGTATGTGCTGGAAATGGGATCCCAGCCATCGTCTTGAGGCAGTGGAATACCTAGTTCTTTGAGAATCCTCCTAATTGTGTAATACACGTGAAAGTTGAAGACGCTACTGCTTAACATGCTGTTACGGTCTGCTATGTGGTCTCTGAAAGAGACACCACACCCGGTTGTGGCACACCATACAGCGAAATTTAGCTGGTTCTGCCAGAAGTTCATATGGGAAAACTCCCATCTTAATAATACATCTCGACTAGTAGTCTTTGGAACTACATATTTCTCAAACGTGTTAGGGAAATTGGTGTCGAAACCCGTGCCCAAACTAGCTCTTATTGTGGGGTGCACAAGCCCACCAATGGTGTTCTTTTGTTTGTATTTACCTCCGACCGCGTACTTTGTATTAGAGTTAAAGCTAAATGCTTTGGTATCCATTGAAAGATATTATTATTATGTTTGCTTCTATCACTAATGTTCAAAATGGGAGTTGTGAACTTCAAAAGTCGATCGACAACTGCTGCAGAAAACGCCGGGTAGGCCTCAGATCAATCACCTTCACGGTTGGGTGGAAAAACGTGGGGGATAAGGAAGAGTTCGGCTACTGGAAGGATAGAGGACAAGTAATTGTGAGGCTGCCCCCCGGCCTTTGGAGTTCGAGATCCCTCCAAACTTTTGTCGCGTCGGAGCTTGCTGGTAGAGCCAACCTCACAATCTCGAAAGTCACCGGACTCGCGACCTTTACCGTCGAACCCACCAACCAGGTAACGATCACCTCGGCTTTGGCCGTAATGTTAGGATTAGCAACCACTTACAACGAGAATGAACTCCCTGTCTTCCTCAGGGGCGAGCACCGAGGCTCTTTCCCGGTGAACTTTACCTTCACAAAAACTATCGGGGTGCACCTGGATCGGGTGAACACATCGTACAACCTGGTAGACGGCACTCCCAGCACATTACTAAAAACTGTGCCGGCCAGCGATTGTTTCTTTGGGGAGACTGTGACATTAGACTTCCCACACCCCGAGATGAAAGTTTTGGAATCGGGACACATCCACGAGTTGAAGATTTCTATTCTCGATGATCAAGCGAGAAAGTTGAATAACTATTACCCGATTTCGGTCGTTCTCGAAATAACCGATTAAACATTAATATATATATATATATACATATTAATCATGAGCATATACGGTCCAGGTAGTTCCAACTTAGAACGGGACGTTCCCGTCGCGGCCGCGGCATACGATGAAGCCGCGATGAGAAGGCTGGAGAGGGGCGTAGCACAGTCCCACACAATTTTAACTAGGGCGGTTGCGCAAATGGAAAAAATACAAGCTCGAAAACCCGTCATAACAATTTGTGCCGAGGAGCGGGGTTCACTAAGCGAGGGGGCCTACGAATATTCATTCGGTGCCAACGCGAGCAACAGATACGGGGGATACACCATGGCAGTGTCCGGGACGATTTTTCGTCTGCTCGGTCAACTTTCGTGGACACGCCACTGGTGAAGTCCGAGTGAATGTCGTCCTGAATGGTGTAGAACAGAATATTGGCATCACCAAGCACGCGGGGCAGAGGTCAGGGTTTACTATATTCGATGATGACACTACCATTAAAGTTTCGGCAGGTAGTGTTATTAACTTTGTTACAAAAATTGGCGACCAATCGGCTTCCTCCACTGCAGTGACACTGTTAATACAACATGATTTATGATGAATGACGAGAAACTATATCCACACTTACCTTCGGGGACGGTCGACCCGGCATCCTTTAGGATGACCAGGATCGTCGAGATACAACATATTCTACAACACGAGGGAGAGACGCGGACGGGATATGCGAAGAAATATAGACGGTCGGTCAATATATTAGAGGGGGTGAGCACCGCGTTAGCCTCAGCATCCGTTATAAGTGGGGTGGGGAGTGTGTCTTTATTGTCAACAATCGTCGCTGCACCGGTCGCGGTGGCCTTGAGTCGTGTAGCGGTGGGGGCGGGACTGCTTTGCATGACGGCCAGACTCGTGGGCCGAAAACTAGAGGCCAAGAGTCGAAAGCACGATCGAATAGCGGTTTTCGCGAGATCTAAGAAAAACAGTATCGACGTTATCGTATCGAAAGCGATAGCCGACAACGATATATCAGATAGCGAGTTCAAAATGGTCGTCGAAGAGATGGTCAGATACCAGGAGTTAAAGGGTACTATCCGGTCCAAGGCTCGACCACAAATTCTGGCGGACGAAGATATAAAAAAACTCGTAATGGAAGGAAGGGCCGACGAGAGAAAAAATCTCCTCGCCCGTCTCGGGACGTGATATGCTTATTCGCGTGTTTGAGGCAACAGCAGGATATTCCTCCACCTTACAGCCCAGCTGTTCCGACGGCGCCTCCATACGGAACATAAAACTTTTTTGAGCCCCGTTACACCACCGTGACTTATCACAAACTACTCCTCATATTTGTTTAACATGACAATTTCCAAAATAATATACGCGTAGGAGATAAGTTTTTTTATTTTTCATTCCATTTTATGAATATGCTTAGAATGGGGATTCAACCTTTATACACATTATTTTTTTACATTTTTCGTAGATTACCATCTACGCACAATTTGTTGTTATTGTACTGTATCGCCTCGTACACACTCAGTATCTTTTCCACTACTTTTTTCACTACCCACCAAAAAGGGGACGAACTGACTCTTTCCTATACTACTCGTCGTCATTTGTATTGTCGCCATCTTGTTTACCAAGAGACAGAAACTTACCAAAATCTCTCCAGTATTTTACGAATCTCTCGTGCTTCACGTTCAACGTTTGTCCGATTCCTGTTATACCAGCAACATTATCGTCATACTACATGTACTACACGGGTAAGGAAAAATCGACGTATGTCCTGTTATGTGTTGTGTTTCTGGCCGATCTACCTGTATTGTGTTATTAGCAACACTCCCCACCCACTTCGTTAAACAAGCTGTTCTGTCTTCTATTTCGTCTGCTGTACCAGTTTGTGTATGGTGTTTTCAACAACTGCGTTTGATAAGTTATTGCTAGTTTCACCATAATCAACATTATAAATAAGTGAATATCATTGTATGCTCTTTTTCTTCTTGTTGGGTGCCTTTGGTCAAATAACCTCGCTGGTATATCTTCTAAGTAAGATTTCTAACACACCACTGGAATGGATTTTGATATGTTAATTTTGCAACCAATCCAACTGTCACACAATGATTTTCAGACTACTGACGTACTGTCTGTTCCACGTTTTGCTGCCGACGAACATTGGGCCATTCAACACATTAAATCAAAACAATATTTAAAAATAAGTACTTTTTCACAAATAACAAAAAAATTCACCCTTCCCAATTTTTTTTGTTTGATTAAATTCCATAAAATATTGATTTAATAGCGAAAAAACAATTTTCCTATGGGAATTTAACATGGGGGAAAAAGAGGCTGAAGAGGAGAGGGAGGAGTCATCAAAAATTAAAATTGGAAATTCACTCCGAACACTGTCTAGATAGCTTGGAAATGATGTAACTAAGAAAGCAAGTTAGATTTTGAAAATCGGTCCACAAATAAAAAAAATGTGAACAAAAATATATTTTTAGCCCCCATGTTAAATTCCCATAGGACAATCGTTTTTCGCAATAAAATCAATATTTTACAGAATTTCATGAAATAAATTGTTTTGGGGAGGGTGACTTTTTTGTTATTGATGAAAAAGTACTTTCATTTAAATATTCTTTTGGATTTAATGTGTTTAATATCCAAAAGTTCGTCGGCAGCAAAACGTGGAACAGACAGTAGTCCATTTGTGAAAAATATGAAAATTACTTTCAAAAAGTGCAGATCCTGATGAGGCAGCTCATTACGAGCCAGCTCATCTTGATCGGCACTGTTTGAATAAACCGCTATAGCGGGCTTTCGAGTTGGTATAAACATATTTTATAAATACTAATTTGCATAAGTGTTAGGTATACAAGCAGTGTAAAGAGGATTGGAACGATCTTATTGAGTTCCTCTCCTTGAACAAGGTAATTAGGGTCTCAGGCTGATATAACTCTTACAAATCTAAAAACAACAACGCAATGGTCTCATGTGTCAGCATGAGGCCCATTCGATGTAATAACGACAGATACAATTCAGCATTTTCAGGATTTTTGGTAATATTATAGAAAAAAAGGGTTTGAGCTAGATTTTAGCTTAAAAAAAAACAACAGAACAAAACATGAGGATGAGAAAGATAACGACACCTAACTAAAACGATAAACACAGAAGACGAACATAGAAAAGAATAAACATAAAAAGTAAATAACAATCATAAACATATTGTAAATATATGCATTTGCTACAGGAGGGTCCACGACGTCTGTTCATGGGATTATGAAATACATGTAGTCATATATACAATGATTTATGAAAAACACATAAAACATATTTCGGGTTTAAAGGGTTAAGTTATAATCTATTATACCAGCCACTATAACTAGCGCCGTGTTTCAGATATGGGCCGACTGGACGACCTAGCTGTTTAGTGCCTGCCGCCCCGTGCCCGGGGACGACGTGGACCCCCTCGACCCCGACTTCGACCCCGACACGATGGCGGAGGAGGGCGTGATGGTTGGAGGCACGTGATGACATTCATCTGGCGCAGGATTTCCGAGCCACCTACCCCACCGCCCGCTCCGCTCCTAGCCCCACCCAAGGCTATGAGGAGTACATCCCTTGGTACGAGCGGGTGGACGAGTTGACGGAGGCCGAGTTACTCGATGTCGAGATAATGGAATTTTATGCCAACCAGGAGTGGAGGCAGCGCTATATCGCAGCGGTAAGTGATGTAGCCGCTGGTTGGTTCTATGGCCAGTACAACGATCTGTGACTGGATAAATGGTGCTGCATTCGCAGGTGTGGTCAATTTACAATTCATTTACCCGTTCTTTCTGAACATGTAACCGTTAGTAACCGTGTTTATGTCGTTGTTAACCGTGTTTATGTCTCGTTGGTACCCGTATTTATGCCTCGTTGGTAACCGTGGTTATGTCTCGTTGGTACCCATGTGCATGCATCGCTGGTACATGTACCCGTGTTCACAGGAGATATAAGATGACGGCACGTTCTACAAGCCATCCATACATACGCACAATGCTTGATTGAGTTTTGCCAACAGCAAAATTAATGTACATGTACTCTTGTCTTGTCTTGTCAGGTGTTTGCCATATTTGTCTGTGACGACATGTGCTCCCGAAGTCGTGGTCGGATGATCCTCGTGGCGGTCGTGCCGAACCTTTCTATTGCCGCATCCATAGTCTGATCAGTCATTGAACAGTCCAAAACATGTGTGTGTGCGTGTGTGTGTGTGTGTGTGTGTGTGTGTCAGGGACAGACAGCTGTATGTGTTTGTGTGTGTATGTGTGTTTTCAGGATTATCTGAACGAGTGGCCCGACACCCACCCCGCTAGTAGTATTGGTGAGTGATTTATTGATCTAATATCTTTACTTCATACCCTATACAGTGACGGAAGCCTATTAAGCTTTACCTAAATATACAACAGAACATATACTATGTACATGTATGTCGTCGTTTGAATGTGTATGTGTGCTTGTCAATATAATTTGCCTCACCTATATGTTGAATATACATCGTTAGAGTCACCTATATGTGGAGTGTACATCGTCATTCACCTATATGTGGAGTGTACATCGTCAGAGTCACCTATATGCGGACTGTTGTACATCGTTAGAGTCACCTATATGCAGACTGTACATCGTTAGAGTCGCCTATATGCGGACTGTACATCGTTAGAGTCGCCTATATGCGGACTGTACATCGTTAGAGTCGCCTATATGCGGACTGTACATCGTTAGAGTCGCCTATATGCGGACTGTACATCGTTAGAGTCACCTATATGCAGACTGTACATAGTTAGATTCACCTATATGCGGACTGTGTATCGTTAGAGTCACCTATATGCGGACTGTACATCGTTAGAGTCACCTATATGCGGACTGTACATCGTTAGAGTCGCCTATATGCGGACTGTACATCGCGAGAGTCACCTATATGCGGACTGTACATAGTTAGAGTCACCTGTATGCGGACTGTACATCGTTAGAGTCACCTTTATGCGGACTGTACATCGTTAGAGTCGCCTATATGCGGACTGTACATAGTTAGAGTCGCCTATATGCGGACTGTACATCGTTAGAGTCACCTTTATGCGGACTGTACATAGTTAGAGTCGCCTATATGCGGACTGTACATAGTTAGAGTCACCTATATGCGGACTGTACATAGTTAGAGTCGCCTATATGCGGACTGTACATCGTTAGAGTCACCTTTATGCGGACTGTACATCGTTAGAGTCGCCTTTATGCGGACTGTACATCGTTAGAGTCACCTATATGTGGACTGTACATAGTTAGAGTAGCCTATATGCGGATTGTACATCGTTAGAGTCACCTATATGCGGACTGTACACAGTTAGAGTCGCCTATATGCGGACTGTACATCATTAGAGTCGCCTTTATGCGGACTGTACATCGTTAGAGTCACCTATATGTGGACTGTACATAGTTAGAGTAGCCTATATGCGGACTGTACATCGTTAGAGTCACCTATATGTGGACTGTACATCGTTAGAGTCACCTATATGCGGACTGTACATCGTTAGAGTCACCTATATGCGGACTGTACATAGTTAGAGTCGCCTATATGCGGACTGTACATCGTTAGAGTCGCCTATATGCGGACTGTACATAGTTAGAGTAGCCTATATGCGGACTGTACATAGTTAGAGTCGCCTTTATGCGGACTATACATCGTTAGAGTCGCCTTTATGCGGACTGTACATATTTAGAGTAGCCTATATGTGGACTGTACATAGTTAGAGTAGCCTTTTTGCGGACTGTACATCGTTAGAGTCACCTATATGCGGACTGTACATCGTTAGAATCGCCTATATGCGGACTGTACATCGTTAGAGTCACCTATATGCGGATTGTACATAGTTAGAGTCGCCTATATGCGGGCTGTACATCGTTAGAGTCGCCTTTATGCGGACTGTACATCGTTAGAGTCGCCTTTATGCGGACTGTACATAGTTAGAGTAGCCTATAAAGGGACTGTACATAGTTAGAGTAGCCTATTTGCGGACTGTACATCGTTAGAGTCACCTATATGCGGACTGTACATCGTTAGAGTCGCCTATATGCGGACTGTACATAGTTAGAGTCACCTATATGCGGACTGTACATCGTTAGAGTCACCTATATGCGGACTGTACATCGTTAGAGTCGCCTTTATGCGGACTGTACATAGTTAGAGTAGCCTATATGCGGACTGTACATCGTTAGAGTCACCTATATGTGGACTGTACATAGTTAGAGTAGCCTATATGCGGACTGTACATCGTTAGAGTCACCTATATATGTGGACTGTATATCGTCAGTCATCTATATGTGGACTATACATCGTCAATCACCTATATGTGGACTGTACATCGTTGTAGTCACATATATGTGGACTGTACATCGTTACAGTCGCCTGTATGCGAACTGTACATCGTCAGCGTCAACTGTATGTTCCGTCCACAGATACGCCTGGCCAGGTGCCCGGCCCCGGAGGAAGCCAGGATCACCACCTCCCACAACCGGCCCGGCCCCCGAAACGCAGGACGGAGGATCAGCTGTTCGGTCGTATCTACAAGTTCGCCCGTGTCTGCCAGGGCGTTCAGCTAGACTATAACCCACGACGGGGGGACTGGCTGCCCACGCCCACTGTAGGTAAGTCACCGTGACGTGTGTCGGATATTATCGCGTTTATCTGATTTTATTACAAGCAGTAAAGCGGCCCTCACATATTAGCCGGCGTTCGCGCGATTTGTCTAATCGCAGGAGTCTCCGTGAGATTTAGAGCCCTTTGAACATTGTATCGCAGTGGAGACACCCGCTAGGGCGTCGGCCGGACGCCGCTAGGTAATCTGGCGGGCGCCGGCTGATCAAAGAACAGATCGGTAGGCATCCTGGCGGGATCCGTGAGGGGGCCGTGAGGCTATCGTAGGGTGGCAGTGAGGGGCCCGTGAAAATCCCATGGCGCCCTGCGGATTTTTTTCCAATAATTTTCGTCAAAATCTTCATGCGGCCGCCAGATCACTGGTCGGTTTCCGGAAGGCCGCCGGGTGGGGCCCTAGCGACGTCTCTACGGGCTTGCCACCACCTAAAATCGCGCTTGGAAAATCGCAGATTTGGGAGTCAGGTTTTCACGCCCGCGGCGTTCGTGCGACCTCTAAAAATCGCAGCGGAGCCCGTAGAAATCGGGCAGCGTCCGGTCGAACGCCTCGCGAAAATGCCCTTTTTGGCCCGTTTTAGGAGTCGCGCAGGCGCCGCGACCGATATGTGATGATAAGGTCCGTGAAAATACACCACCGCCTGCGCTAATTCAAGCAGCTTGATTGGCTGAGACTGAGCTGTGCTACAACTCAGGCTCAGCCAATAAAACTGATTGATTGCGAGTTGATATTCAGAAACTTTGACATCTGGGCAAGATTAACGCAGGCAGTTGTGTGAATTGATTTGTTGTACATGCATTCACAGCTATGGAAAACAAGTGTTACACCTACAATCTTACTATCACACATATTAACCCTTTCAGCACCACATGCTTGTATAGTGGTATTGGCAAACAGTGTAGATCCCGATGAGCCGGCTCGTGACGAGTCGTCTCATGTACATACATGCATGCTAATAGCCGTGCGATTTTTCGTAAGAAATATTTACAGAAACTCTGATATTTTATGAAAATGACGTGAAATTTTAGCAAGTGTGGTATTCTATTCCGCATTTGTTCTAAACATTTTATCAACTTTTGACGTCATCTGCGGAAAATATCGTAAATTTTGAAAATATTTTTCGTGAGATTATATCATATCGCACATCTAGCTACAACATCACATGGCTAGCCTCATATGTGGTTCGCCACGGTAATGTTCGTAAGTGCAAAATTATGATCCTCTGTAATATAAATTTCACATTAACAATGTGTTCTTTAAACAATTATTGGATTTACATTTATTGAGCATAGGCTGCATATATTGAAATTTACAGACTATTCTAAATCTGCCCTTACGAACATTTTATTCGTACGAAGTTTAGTGAAACGGCCGCCAGATCAGGGCAGTCGGATCTTGGGTCTATACTGTACGATATGTGTCCGGAACGAATTGTTATATCGTGGGAACGAATTGTTAAATTGAATTAATAAAAAAAAATCCATGTGCCCTGCGGGGCTCCGTACGTACGTACATCCATTTCTTCTGACTATATATGAAAAACACTATATGTTTTCATTAATATGCCTTTCTAATAACAATTCTGAAATTTGATCAAATATTATCTTTATTGGGCAAAAATGCTAATCCTATGGCTAATTTTGGAAGGAGTGTACCGCTTTTCAAAATCGAACTCATATAATTATATACTGTAGTTTTAGCTGTATCATTTCCAAATTTTTAGCTAGTTTTCGGAACATTTCCAAAACTTTAGCTTCTCGACATTTGCTTCACCTCTCCAGCTCCTTTCTCTCATGTTAAGTTCCCATATCGATTTCCCATATCAAAATGCTCATTCTTGCCGCACTAATACATAATTACATCATCGGGATGAAATAAGAGATGAATATTGATCATGCTGTTACTGACCAAAATATATTAGAGTTTTTCAGACAATTCCCCAACTTTTCCAGAGGTGAAAGGCAACGCCTTACGTATCATATTTCCTATATGGCCGCCACGGGCGAAGACAAAACTGATAACTTGTGAACTAAATTGGCTAGATGCACACCTGAAGTATTTTCAGTGCTCATATTTAATGAGGTTACGATCTATTAAAAAACTATTCATTTTCTTTCGACATTTTTGGCTATACACATGCAGATTTTTTTCCCATATGACAATAGGAACGCTGAATATTGCGTTTGGTTTTCGTTGATGGCAGCCATATTGGAAACATGTAATGTATGTGCCGTTTAACACAGGAAATTACGGGGCAATATTGTAACCAGATAGCTGCAGAGGGGTATTGTAATCAGTCTGGGCCCGGTTGTTCAAAACACCAGTTAGCTTAACGGATTGTTAAATCCTTAACGGACTGTTAAATCCTTAACTGAATGGTTAAAATCTCTGTTAAAACAGAGATTTTAACCATTCAGTTAAGGATTTAACAGTCCGTTGAGCTAACGGATGTTTTGAACAACCGGGCCCTGGCTAATTATTATCTCTGTCCTCAATTATTCTCACTTTTATAACGTTACTCGTCGACATCTCGGGTTATAGTATTGCACTATACGTGTATTGAATTCACCCAACCCAGCTCATCAGCTCATTTCATCTTTTATATGTGTACCATCGAAGCTCTCCGCCCTCTATCTCCCCCCCCCCCCCCCGCTCCCATTTCCCATTCCATCTATCTCCTCTCTCTCTCTCTCTCTCTCCTTCTCTCTGTCTCTCTCTATGTCTATCTCCATGTCTCTCTCTCTCTCTCTCTCTCTCTCTCTCTCTCTCTCTCTCTCTCTCTCTCTCTCTCTTCGTTATCCTCATCTCCATCTCCTTTATATTTAGCTATATCGCACTTATATTTAATTTCCCCACCCCTCTATATTAGGTGTTGCTTTTCTCTTTATTATTCCCTTCTCCCTCTCTCCTTTGCTTTCTCACCCATTGTAACAACAGTGTATATATTTGTTGAATATGTGGTCGTTGGTGCGTCGGAATCTGGTACGATATAAGGTGTTGGGGAATAGTGTAGTGGGAGTATGCAATAGAAGTGTACGGACTGTACATTAATAGCCAGACACTTGGTGGTCACGTGCAATATACATAGTTACCGTTAATCCAAGTATACAGGTAATATAATACCAACTGTGTTAATCTTACTAAAAGTCCGTGTTTGTAAAACGTTCTGAGAATTTATTCGAAAAGAAATTGCCTCGAGATCGCAGTATTTGTTGATCAATTCTGTCAAGATTAACGCAGGTGGTGAATACATTCCTACAATACATTGGGTATGGCTCTAACAAACCTGGGTAATTTCATTATTCACCATTGTAGACCCTGATCATCTGCTACACTTGTGCCATATCTGGTGCATATCTACATTGTATACTTGATCAATGACAGGGCAGACTCTGGTCGGCAGGTATGTCTGGGTCTACACCGGTCACAAATGCATTACATCTGGTCTTTGTCAGATTATTAACAATTTACAGTTTATTCTATAAATTATCATGGGGCAAAACATTGTTGTGGTGCGGACAGAAATAGCGTTATAAAGAGACATACTATAAAGGCCTGTTCCATGTTTTCATGCGACTTGCGTTTGGCTAGTATTACTTTCTACGCGGTAATACCATATTAGTAAAACAGAATTATAAATATTCAAAGTTTATTATATTTAAAAAATAGAATTTGTGGACCAATTTTCAAAAGCTAAATGTCGTTGTAGTTTCCAAGATATCTAGTCAAGTTTCGGAGGCCCGTTCCTTTTTATCTCGCCCGTTTGAAGACAGCGCGATCAGTCGGCACATTGGCGTACGTACGTACGTCCGCCAGTCTGTACGTACGTGCGTCCGGGTTAAAGTTTTTGGTTAAAGTTTTTTGTATACTATCAAAGAATCGGCAGGAGCGACATGCGGGCCGCGGCCATCTAGTTTATGTTTTCGACACCCCCACCAGCTTCGTTTCTGCCCGACCATAAGGAAGTCGAGTTCACGCTGGTTCTTTAAATATATTTTTAAGTGTCGCATTTTATTATTTAGGGAAATGTACTCGTGTATGATTTTGTTTTGTAATTTACAGTCGTTAATGGCCAACAAGTAGGTCGACAGAAAGGCGTGAAAGAAACTGTCAGAAACTTTATACCGGACAGTTTTAAATGGCAACATGGCGGCATAGTTTTCCTGGGAAATTTGACCTGATGATCCTCACAGATATAACAGAAATGGAGCTACACATTATAGCTAAACAATCTATTGTTTGAATACAAATATCAGGGTGGGAAACAAATTGGCACGTAGGATCGGGTTGCCCGCACCACAACATTGTTTATGTAGCAGCGAGCAGGCCGGTGTCTGGCCAGGGACATCGTGGCCGTAACTGAAGCAATGGGGCTTCTGGGATTTATGACCAGTGTAGCTCAAATAGCACACTCGTGTGACTTGATAACGATCTATGTAGTTTGCTTGTTATAATCATTACGGGTGTTTCATGGATGCAATAGTAAACAGTGCAGACTGTGCGGATGCACAGGCTGATCTGGATATACACTGGTCGCAAAACCCATAAGGCCCATTTGTCCAGTAAAGCCACAAATATAATAATTTTCCCACAATTTTCCCACTGTAAATACCGAGAAAACAATAAAGCCTCACACTGGAGACATCCGTTGTCCTGTCTTATTTTCAACCCCAATGTCCCATCCCATACTCGGCATATCGCATAGTCGTACACTTTTGATTCTGAAGATATTCAAAGCACTACAGTGAAACCTCTCTAAACCGGACACCCTGGGAGGTCCCATGGGTGTCCAGATTGAAAACAATATTATTCATGTTAATACGGTACTATCTCTCCAGTGGGCTAAAATCTAGATTGGTACATGGGCACCTTATGTAAATAGATGTTTCACAGTAAATAGTCGTGTGCTATGCGATCACGAACAGACACTATCACCTGAGATAAATGACCAAGAAAATTATCAAAAATAAGATCACATGTGTTTTCTTGGTGTCCGGTTTAGAGAGGGTCCACTGTATTTGCATACACTGTACTTTATGCGACCGTCCGTCTGTCCAGCGGTTAACGCTGTGGCCGCTGTCAATGGCGAACTATGAGAAAGCAGGACTTTGAGAAAAGCCATGTGATTGTGTACCTAAGAAGGTGGGTGTTTGGTTGGCAGCATCAGGGCTCCAGATAAGGAATTAGTAATGGAGTATTTTCACTCAATCATTTCAGAAGCAATTGGGTATTTCAAAATTTTAATTGGGTAAAATGAAATCACTACTGTTTACACATCAACAGACAGCAATTATTGAATAGTTTGCTTCAAAATGAAAACATGTCTTGGCATTTCATTAGAATTGTCTCCTTGGAGACAATTCTAATGAAATACCAATATGTGTTTTCATGGAAAATAAGAAAGATATGCTATATGTGTGGTCTGTGTATTGTTTTCTGCAGCATGATAAAGGTACTACACACTTGTTATTGTTTTTTGATACTCGCTACGTCTGATTTCAATTTGGTTTTTGGCAATTTTAATTGGGTATTTAAGCAAATACGCAGCTTATCTGGAGCACTGGAGCATGCGAAGGGTAACATTTACGATGGGGTTCATCCTTCCCGGAATCCGATATCCCTGGTTTGGTCCTCAAGTACAGTTTTGGCTTTCGTGTTACTTGACAGTTGAATCCGGTTATACCCATTATAATAGGAGTATATTAGTACTAATCATATTACTTTTAGGGAGTGGGGCTAAGTGATTCTGGTGTG
This sequence comes from Conchocele bisecta, assembly GCA_029237695.1. NCBI lineage: Eukaryota > Metazoa > Mollusca > Bivalvia > Lucinida > Thyasiridae > Conchocele > Conchocele bisecta. The sequence continues at coordinate 38,339,930 of CM055277.1, forward strand.
GTCAGGACCTGGTACCAGATCAGATATTTCTAATTTCAGGGCTGAATATATTTGTTTCTGTAAATATTCAGTGTCCGACCAAAGTCAGAAGCCATGTTCATATATATAGAGTTATACCGATGAAAGCCGAAACACACCGAATGCCTGTGGGCAAAAAAGGAAACATAAGCCTCGTTTTCCAAAGTGAAATGATGTTCACTCTGGCGGGATACTTTTTGTTTTTTTCTAAGCACAGTCCAGCCTCTCTAAACACAGTCCAGCCTCTCTAAACCAGCCTCTCTAAACACAGTCCAGCCTCTCTAAGCACAGTCCAGCCTCTGTAAGCTGGGCACAGACAAAAGTTAGTTGTGCTAATATTGATATGTCCCATCGCCAGTTATCTCCGACAATAATGCATGTTCATGATTGCAATAACACGAGTCTCTTGAAGTAATCATATACATTGTATCTGTTTTATATTTAATCTAAATTGTATGGGTCTCAAAATGCTCTCTAAATGCAATACATTGGGCCGTCGGTCGCCGGGTACCTGGTTAATGTAATCATGTATGTTGTGTATAGCTGTTTATTTGCTTGCCAATTACGATATATACAATAGAAAACAAGTAACAAGTGGCATCACAATGTAGCTACGTCAATTAATTCGTTCGTGGTTTAGTAAATATCGTTCAACATATAAATTGAAAACTGGAGGTCCCAGGGTGTCCGGTTTAGAGATGTTCCACTGTACATCAGGCATATGACCATTATGGGAAATACGTATGTCATTTGCAATCATGTATTTCCATGCAAAACATGCGAATGGATGCACGTGATCACAACATCACCGGCTTGTCCAGTGAACGGTTAACCCTTTCAACAATAGAGACTCCTTTCCCAATATTTCCAAACAGTGTAGATCCTGAGCCAGCTCGCAACCAACCGTCTCAACTTGATCTACACCATTTGTGGATATGCTTTTCAATGTGACAATGTTTCCCCGCTTATGCATAATGAAACAGTCAGTCACACACTTTAACATGAAACAGTATAGTATAGTCCATGTCAGTTACGTAGGGTGAACGTGTATATGCCCACTCAATAGGCACAAACTGTTCTTTATATCAGAGACATCATCTGGGACATTTTCTGGCAAAATAAACATTCATTTATCATTACCCCACGTATTGATTATCATTATTATACATTGTATATCAGACGTAAATTTCCACAACGATAGCAGGGGCGATAGCCGTGTTTCCTTAAAATGTTAACTGAAATAACTATTTATTCTCTGTATTTATTTTTTCATGTGCAATGATCATACTTTATGATATGTCGAAAATATTTATTTTTTTCATGTGACTGCATCTAATTAGTATAAATAATTAAAAAACACCATGCCTCATTTATATATGAAAACAGCCTGATACCACCGCGAGTCACTATCAGTAAAATAAATATTACTAAATGATTATATCTGTATAGCGGGCACTCGTAATATTTAGAACTGGTGGAATAGTGCCACAATTATACTCTTATTTAATTCCTATAAATAACAGTTTGTGCAACTGAGTGGGCATGTACCTTTAAGAGAGGCGCACCATGTTGTAATCGTGAACGGACATTATCATCAAAGATAAACGATCCACACAATATATCGACATTATACCGTGAACATTGTAGTGCTAACTTTGCTCACTGCAGATTGTGAATGCCGCGTTATCATGGTTATCGAACGATATTGTTTGTACCGGTACTGTATATTCTGGCACGTGTAGGGCATAATATAGTCCAGTGACACTTGTGATTGACAACATTTTATTGAGATGATATGCATTAAATATTTGCATGGGATTTACAGCAAGCCTCCAGTCTAACTGCCATCGCTAATGGCTTCTCCGGGTCCTTCCCCGCCCGCCCCGCCGGCACCACCCGCACCGCCTGCCCCACCGGCTCCGCCGGCAGCGCCGGCAGCGCCAGCCCCGCCCTCTCCCGCAGCACCGCAGCACCACCTGCAGCACCACCTGCAGCACCACCCGCAGCTGTAAAATAGGAAAACGTTTTCTTCTATAGCACTTTATAACACGGGAACCCACTGTTTCGACATTTCTGTCCAATGCCTTTATCAAGATACGAACACACTGTTTCGACATTTCAGCCGAATGCCTTTATCAAGGTACAAACCCACTGTTCCAACGTTTTAGCCGAATGCCTTTATCAAGGTACGAACCCATCGTTTCAACATTTCTGTCTTTATGAAGGCATTCTTGATAAAGGTCTTGGGGCGAAACACTGGAACAGTTTATCTTACTGCGGAAATAGTGCTTATATTTGCAGCATGCAGATAACGAGTCTTCTAATGTACTCTATAAATATCACGCAATCTGATTGGCTAATGGTCATACATTACAGGTATATCATTGTTGATGAACGGTCGTAAATTATTTCAATATGTATTCCTACGCCAGTAGTAAAGAAGCGCATTAGAAATAGGTTAACCGCATTGTAATTTTGAAATTTGCGGCGTACATCAGAAAATGATAGGTCGGAAAACATGTTTAATGGCTCCGCTAGCGCGTCACCATTAAACAGATTGTCCGACCTATTATTTTCTGATATACGCCGCAAATTTGAAAATTACAATACAGTTAGCCCTATAACTTGTATTATATCATAGAAACCAATAAAACAAAGTCAGCTAGTTTTATGTTTTAAATTACTGTAACTAGTTTATTGTTATCGCTCATTTGATGAGTCCTTACAAGATGGCTGAAATGAATGTTTACAACATACACTTTGCTGGATATATATGGGTTATCGAACTGCTTTATAGTTAATTTAAGTAACCGTACACCTACTTGTATACTACTAATGACATACATCTTGCTTGTAAACCAGTAATGTTATTTCATGGCGAAATTCTGTCATGCGTTTACAGAAACTTCTAAAATAGGTAGGATGATAGGGTCGGGTTGCCCGCACCACAATACATGTTGGGCCTTACCACAGCCCGATGTGCATTGATGCCTCTTTAGCTATATAGCAGTGAATGTAGGTCATGGGACAATGTTTATCAACATTTCTGAATAAAATTGGTACTAGAAATCACACAGTTTGATTGGCCGTTACATGCACGCTGTGGTATCAACAACAAAATCCTGTTCTAAATCAGTACAATGGGCCCGGCCCTAATTCTGTAATTGTAACCCCCGCGAAGGCCGTGACCAGCAGTGTATCGGCCTTCGCGCGCGTTACAATTACTGAATTAGAGCCGGGCCCAATGTAAATAATCCACTTCTATTGGTTGAACAGTTGTCTAATATCGCAGTACAATTTTGTATGATTTACAAGAGGATTATGTCGTTCATACCACATAGTGCCTGGTTATACCTACCCATGCCGCCGGCACCCATCGCACCGGCCATCATTCCACCTCCCATACCCATCGGCATCGCTGTAACCATAAAACACAAACGGTATGCATACTGCAGTGTAGCGATAAAACATTGGTATACAGCGGGGCTCCGGATAAAACATTGATATACAGCGGTGCTCCGGATAAAACATTGATATACAGCGGGGCTCCAGATAAGGTAGTATTCTTATGTAGTAACTTTATCCTTAAAGGTACATGCCCACTCAGCAGGCACAAAATGTTCTTTATATCAAATGATCATCCGAGACATTTCCTGGCAACATAAACATTCATTCACCATTACCCCACGTATTGATTGGCATTATTATACATTTTATATCAGACGTTACTTTCCACACTGATATTAGGGGCGATAAGCGTGTTTCCTTAAAATGTTAACGGACATTACTATTTATACTCTGTATTTATTTTTTGATGTGCAATTATCATACATTATAATCTGTCGAAAATATCATTTTTTTTAGGTGACTCATTTGATTAGTATAAATAATTACAAAATACCATGCCTCATTTACATATGAAAATAGCCAGATACCAACGCGAGTCACTATCAGTAAAATAAATTTTACTAAATGATTATATCTGTATAGCGGCCACTCGTAATCTTTAGATCTGGTGGAATAGTGACACACGTATACACTTCCTATAAATAATTATATAATAATTATATAATATATAATTCCTATAAAGAACAGTTTGTGACTACTGAGTGGGCATGTACCTTTAATAATAAGTGGTCGCGTTGGTAATGAGAACGTAAACAACACAACAATGTAATTGATGAAATGGCGAACAGTGCAGATCCTGAGCAGACTGTGCGTATGCATATGTTGATCTGTATCTATACTGGTCGCATAACCCTTAAGCCCCATTTCTCCAGTCACAAACGCATGATGAACGTCGACATAATTATTATATTAGTAATACAGTTAGTAATGTCGCTTCTGTCGAGTACACTTCAATTTAACCCTTTCACCCCTGAATAACTGGAATGGAATTTGATATGTTAATTTTGCAACCAATCCAATCATCACAGAATGATCTTCAGACTAGTCCATTTATGAAAAAGTGCAGATCGTGATGAGACGGCTCGTCACGAGCCGGCTCGTCTGGATCTACAGGGTTTGCCAATACCACTATACAGGCATGTGGTGTTGAAATGGTTAAGAGGCGGGTGGGATAGACATCGACAGTTGCCTTATACATACCACCTCCCATCATGGGCATCATCATCATTCCGCCCATCGCCATTCCACCCTTTGGCATTCCACCCATCGGCATTCCACCCATCGGCATCATCATTCCACCCATGGCCATTCCACCCTTTGGCATTCCACCCATTGGCATTCCACCCATCGGCATTGGCATCATTCCACCCATGGCCATTCCACCCTTTGGCATCATTCCTCCCATTGGCATTCCACCCATCGGCATTCCACCCATCGGCATTGGCATCATTCCACCCATGGCCATTCCACCCTTTGGCATTCCACCCATTGGCATTGGCATTCCTCCCATCGGCATTCCCATCATCCCGCCCATGGCCATTCCACCCATCGGCATTGGCATCGGCATAGGCATACCTCCACCAATTCCCATACCGCCACCCATGGCCATTCCACCCATCGGCATTCCCATGCCTCCGCCACTCGGCATTCCACCCATCGGCATCATAGGCATAGGCATTCCTGTTACATAAAGTATAAGCATTTACACGTGTATGTGTTGAAAATAAATCTGGAAACAAACATATGGTAGTATTCGTTTAAGATTGTGTCAGAAGAATGTGCAATGCGTGTCAGTTTTGACAAGTAAGAGTGAATAGTTTCGACAGTTTACACAATACCGTGCAATGTATTCCATTGCGCATTATAATGTCCCTAATCGCATGTCTTTTAATTTGAGTGATTAATTGAATAAACAATCTGCAGTAAATCGTACGGTCTAGAAGTGGAGAAAATAATGTTATCATGCATACCAACGCGTCTATTAATGAACTATGTCTACATGATGATGTTGTTGTCTATATGGCTGTGATCCCAAAACAGCCATCGGGCGTGGCAGCCACTTCTGCATTGGGCTGGCGCTGCTCTCCCCGTTAGTGTAAAATGTTTCACGTCAAAATGGGCGCCGGAATCCTGACATATTTCCATTTAACTACATCCAGAAGTTACTACATACGCACATGTTAGTCTAGTAACCGGCGCAATGAATTTGCGCCGGTACTAGACGACACTACGTTTATGCGATAGCTCTAAGTCGAGCTGAGTGGCATATTGTCAGGAGTTTTCGATGTGAACCATTTTACGCCGGTTTTTTTAGCAGCTCTCCAGATTCAATAGTGGCAATTTTACGAAAACGGAAATCAGCGTTGGCTTAAGGACTGGTTATATAGAATATGAACGCTTGTTTCAAATGTAGTGGAATCATACATGTGACTGAATATCTATATAAAGTATATCTGACCCTGTTCTTCATAGGGTATATTATACAGAGCATTGAGTTGCCATCTACACCATTTTAGTCTGTACATGTTATCGGACAGTTTCACCACTTGGAAGGTTTGATACCTACAGCAAATAATATGACAGAACATCTAATACAAGTTGGTGCAATACGTCCCACATATATAGGACGACAATGTCCTATAAATATATTTCAGCAGACCACACAAAAAGCTACATGTCTGAGCATTTCTACCATCATTCACAAAATATACAATGGACATCTTTTCAATGTGTAAAATGTCAATCTGATGCACTGTCTATTATTAGAAGTACATCTGACACAGGTAAAAGCCGTATTTATTCGCATTACAGGCAAGTAGCCAGTAGTGACAATACACCCAGATAACTACTTACAAGTCACTGAATTCGATACAGTATTTATGGTAATACAGGTATATATCTACAGCACTGTGTATTGTTCTTACTGTTAGATAGTTTTTACTGAATTCTCAAACATTTGACCAAAGGGTCAACACACCCTTCAGGTATCATACTTTGTATATAAATTTGATGAAAACAAGGCATAGCTTGCTGTAGTCAGATATCTCCCCATCATGTTGCACCAAATGTTATGTGTTTGTCATATTATTAGTGGTATGTGTCAAACGCAATAAGAGGTAAAACTGGCTGATGTCTTGTACATGCTAAACTGGCCGACATGGAAACTCCGTGCACTGTGTTGGATATAGTAAGAAGAGAATGTTCACATGTATGTTATGTATATATCCCATCACATTTACGAAGCAATTATGCATGAATCATTAGATGATCAGGGGCCACATGTGTCCTTAATTTTATTCCGGTCTCAACCCTGATACTCTTCGTATAAGTGTTACTAAATCAAAGTCGCCTACAATTAGAGAGTTATAGGTATACTGGTGCCATTGTATTAACGTACACTAACCAGCATGTCCCGTTCAGTTTGATCACATATGAGACACGCCATGTGATAGTATATCTTCGGACATATGCTTCATTTCATTAAATACGTTTACAAAATTTACATTGACAACATTTTCAGAGTACATGTTATGTACTCTGAAAGATTTGACTATATTTATGAAAAATATTGTAAATTTTGTAAACGTATTTAATGAAATTACGCAGATGTCCGGAGGTACAAAATCACAATCTTTGTCTCATATGGGTGTTGAATATTAGCAGTTGCACTCCAAGTATCAACTTACCTCCTCCCATTCCTCCTTTACCGCCCATTGGCATCATCATTGGCATACCGCCCATACCTCCCATTGGCATACCGCCCATACCGCCCATGCCGCCCATTGGCATACCGCCCATACCGCCTATGCCGGCCATTGGCATACCGCTCATACCGCTCATACCGCCCATACCGCCCATGGGCATACCGCCCATCAGCATACCGCCGCCCATTGGCATACCGCCGCCCATTGCCATACCTAATTGGAATAACACGCCCATGAGTTAAAGGTAAAATATGAAATGTAACTTTACATGTATTTACATTTCTTAGTTATGTGTGTTACCTTAAACCATTTGTATTACAATATACTGTACATGATTAAAACACAATCATTGATACATGCACTTATACACATTCTTGTCTCTCATTTATGTTGAATGCTAAACAATGATAGATCTACAGTGGAACCTCTCTAAAACGGACACCCTGTGAGGTCCCCTGTAGCTCAGGCTCCAGAGCAGTAAATCGGGATCTGTGGCTGAAAATTACACCAACCGTTTGGTGTGAAAGCATACAGTTAGTGTGTACTTTAAATACCATTTACACTGTTCGGTCAGAACGGTTGGCTTGATTTTCATAAAGAAAGTCTTCCATCTATACAGCTGGCGTAATCCTGGTCACTTAACATACCATTTATGTAAACAGAAAGTCTATGGAAGTGTCCGGGTGCCAATGCTAACATTGGACTTATCTCCTAAATAGGACTTACTATCTCCTAATTAGGAGATCTAATTAGGACTTATCTCCTAAATAGGACTTACTATCTCCTAATTAGGAGATACTAAGTCTTAATTAGGAGATACTACCTCTTAATTAGGAGATACTATCTCCTAATTAGGATTTAATATCTTACTATCTGTGCTGATGCTAAAAAATAATGTATATCCTAACTATGAGATACTAACTCCTAATTAGGAGATAGTAAGCCCTAATTAGGAGATATAAAGTCCTAATTAGGAGATACTATGTCCTAATTAGGAAATATATATATTTTAGCATTGACATCAGGACGCTTCCATAAAAGTCAGTACGGGGATGTACGTGTTAAAATTCGTCACAGCGAGCACAACCAAATAATGCATACACGTACCTCTGCCGCCGGCATATCTCTTGTAACCTGTGGAGAAATAATTACAGAGGCAAGTTCAATACACCGTATGAACACAATATATACCCATACATATACCTATAATGCACCTTATGGTGGCAATATCATGTATATGACATATATCAGTTATTTCGAACACGGATTAAACTAATAAGTAAACGATTAATGACGATGGATGCTAGATGACTTTTTATTTTTGTAAAAAATACAATTTGATAATATAAACTAAATGCTGAAAACCGCATGTAAAAATAACAAATTTTAAAAACATTACACAGATTTGAAAAGTTTAATTAGCTGAAATATGCGCGTTCCACTATGACGTCATCGATGCACAATTATTTTCTATATTTATTTATGTTAAGTTTAAGTGATTTTTCCTCGTTAATTTATTACACTAACTTGATAATTTATGATGAAATAAATAAAAAATTAAAAAAAATATTATTTTTTTTATTGCGATTTTCAAAATTGTGTTGGTAAACAATTTCATAAATTGAATAAAATGTACAATTATGAAAACTTGCATAACTTGTTATCGGATTATACATGTAATATTTTCATTGGGTTTTCTGTATTGTCATTATCTATCAGTTTACAAACTATATATTTGTGTATTCCACTTTAAGCGATGAAACATTTTATCTATTTATGTGTATAAACCAACAGAAAAATCAGAGAAATAAAATTATGCACGACAATAAACCCGTTACAGTGAGAACTACTATCTACTATCTACTATCTACTATCTACTATCTACTATCTACTATCTACTATCTACTATCTACTATCTACTATCTACGGCACTGGCTCTCAGATATGCCTAGAAAGTGACGACTTCGTACGACTAAAATTTTCGTAAGTGCAAAAGTATGATAGTCTGTAAATTTCATATTAACAATGTTTTCTTGTAAACAATTATTGGATTTACATTTATTGAGCTTAGGCTGCTTATGTAAATCCATCAATTGAAATTTCCAGACGATCCTAAATTGGCATTTACGAACATTTTAGTCGTACGAAGTTTAGTGAAACGCGTCTCATATTAGGAAGAATATTTTAATTGTAGATTCGTATCTTATTTCTGAGCCCAGTGGTACTTATATGTCACTTGCAAAACATCGGGGATTGGTAAAAAACATGTGTATAATACTGAAAAATAACTAGCGTTGAACATCCAGATAGTGTGCACCTGACACATCATCTGAGACACAATCACTTTAAAGGTACATGCCCACTCAGTAGGTACAACATGTTCTTTGTAGGAATTAAGCAAGTGTATGATTGTGCCACTGTTCCACCAGTTTTAAAAATTACGAGTGCCCGCTATACATATATAATCAGTTAATAATATGTATTTTACTGATAGTGACTCGCGGTGGTATCAGGCTATTTTCATATGCAAATGAGGCATGATATTTATTTTAATTACATGTACTTATACTAATTAAATGCGTCACCTGAAAAAATAATATTTTCGACAGATTTTAAATTGTGATCATTGCACATCAAAAAATAAATACAGATACTAAATAGTAATGTCCGTTAACATTTTAATGAAACACGGTTATCGTCCATGATATCTGTGGAAATTTACGTCCAATATAAAATGTATAAAAATGCCAATCAATACGTGGGGTAATGGTGAATGGATATTTATTTTGCCAGAAAATGACTCAGATGATGTCTCTGATATAAAGAATATTTTGTGCCTAGTGAGTGAGTGGGCATGCACCTTTAATAGAGAAATGCCATTATGTTGAGTGTGGATGTCGATTTGTTTGACTATCGGAAAGAAACGACATTTGAAAGTGCTTACAGGGCAACTCATATACATAATGGGCATACGTGTAAGACCATACGCTGTAATAAATCCAATTTTAGGGAGATACCTGGGGGCCGTTTCACTAAGCTTTGTACGACTAAAATGTTCGTTAATTAAGGATCGTCTGGAAATGTGTATGCAGCATATACCCAATAAATGAAAATCCAATAATCGTTTACAAGAAAACATTGTTAAACAAAATCGCATGGCGTGTGTCATATGGGGTATTCAGTTAAGCGACTATATAAGGTACTTACGGCGTTTCCCACCTCCAGCTCCCATTCCCATGCCTGGCATCATCGGAGGCATCATCCCGCCGCCCATCCCACCGCCCATCGGCATTCCACCGCCCATCTTGCCCTTGCCGCCCATCGGAGGCATCATCCCGCCGCCCATTCCGCCACCCATCGGCATCATCGGCATTCCACCGCCCATCGGAGGCATCATCCCGCCGCCCATCCCGCCACCCATCGACATCATCGGCATTCCACGGCCAATCTTGCCCATTCCACCCATCGGAGGCATCATTCCGCCTCCCATCCCGCCACCCATCGGCATTCCACCGCCCATCTTGCCCATTCCAGCCATCGGAGGCATCATACCGCCGCCCATCCCGCCACCCATCGGCATCATCGGCATTCCACCGCCCATCTTGCCCATTCCGCCCATCGGAGGCATCATCATACCGCCTCCCATCGGCATAGGCGGCTTCATCGGCATTCCGCCCATCCCAGCGCCCATCTTCATACCGCCCATCATTGGAGGCATCATTCCGCCCATTGGCATCATTCCGCCCATCATCGGCATCATTCCGCCCATCGGCATCATTCCGCCCATTGGCATCATCGGCATCCCTGCACCCATTTTACCCATTCCACCCATCATTGGTGGCATCATTCCTCCACCGCCCATTGACATCATTCCCCCGCCACCACCGCCGCCTAAACAAAAATGTGAACATACTCCCTGTTTGGACCACATACTTATACAGTGGAACCTTTATAAACCGGACACCGCATCTCATTTCTTCTAAACAAGAGAACCATTTAAATAAGAGTATATTTTGGAATGGCCATCGTTATAAGTGGCAAATACTACATTTCTATACAAATTTACGTTTTGGAGTCAACCCCCCTTTAAACGTGACCGAATCAGCTTTAAAAAATAGGTTTAACCACGCTAAATCATCAGGTATTCATGCGTTGTGTAGTACGTTAAAATAATAAGCCACATTTGTTATGCCATAGACACTCTATTCTTGCAGAAACCAGTCAATGTATGCACTAATCCACTTCACAGACATGTTAATGTATCATTTACTTCAGTTTCAAGCAAATGCTTTGGGATTATTTTGTAAGTCGGAGCATGTTTGTCATGTGAGGTGGTTTAAATTCTAGCCACTGACTTTTTGCGCCATCACCAGGGTGGTCACAGGCGATTGAATTTATCTATCTTAACACTAATTAAACCTATATTTTAATTAGTGAATATCCAGAGCAGAATGGGTACAGGTTATGAGAAAATAGGTCCCACAACATCCATACGAAAAATGAAAGGAGCGGAGAATAGCAAACTGTGTGGTCATTAGTTCGTTTATATAGAAACAATCAATGGTAGTGGTGGACCAATACCCGCGTGGGTCCTAACGTCAAATAGCTAAGGCGCTCTCTTGATATACACATACATTACGTGCGGGCAAGGTTACTATACGTGACACAAACAACGTATGTACGACTATCAGAGGTTGCATGTGTGACATATCGGTAAGGTCCATCATCATCATAATATTACGTTTTCAGAACGTACTAAGGGTAAGTTGGGATAAGGGGTGGGGGGGGGGGGTGGGGGGGGTGGGGGGAGGGGATGATAAAAGGTTCAAAGAATTTGCAGTCACATGGAATGTTTTTATTTAAACATCATGAAGTTCAGTGAAATAAAACAATAGTTATACATGTTTCTTGGCAATACATCTCAGAGAATAAACAAATAATAAGCATGTGCATGATTTGCAAAATACATAAGTATGTCCCAGAATTGTCATGTGCCTGATTGATAGTGGAACATCTCTAAACCGGACACCCTGGGGACATCCCAACTTAGAGAGGTTTCACTGTAATAAGAACATTATCCAGCTTTAAGTTTTGTGACGGACGGATGGACGGACGGACGGACGGGAATTCTGATTCCAGTATTCCTCCACTCCGTGTTCCGGGGGAATGACAATCTGCTAGGTTCAGATCAGTGTATCATACATCATTATGAACAACCAATCGAATTCGAGCGGTTTGCGGCTTAGCCTTGAGATTGGTGCTGCACTCCGCGCCGGCGTAAACTGTTTCACGTCGAAAAGTGTACCGGTTTTCTGACGAAATGCCACTCAGCTCTATATAGATTCGATCGCATACACGCATTTTAGTCTAGTAACGGATATACATATCTTGCGCCGGTTACTAGACGAAAATGTTTTTATGCAGTATCTCCTACATGTCGCTGAATGGGAATACGTCAGAAATCCGACGTCTATTTTGACGTGATACAGTGCACGCTGACGCGGATTGCAGCACCAATGTTTGACCAACCAAACTTCCTGATATCGAGCACGAAAACTAAGTATATGTTTCAAACATGTGTTATAGTCAGGGTGGCGAGTGAAGGAACTGTTACTGTACCTCCGTAGGCCGAGGCGATAACGATGAGGGCCGAAATGATCACGACTTGCAGGGAGTCCATGGCGAAACTGCAAACCACAAAACACAAGTAGCAAGGCGCTGTTACAGCGCAGTCCAATGTAAAAATGATATACATCTGTCTAGAAATTACTGAAACTTAACAATAATGTTAAAGCACATGCAATTGCCAGATTGCTCCACCTCATAGCGCTGTAAACGCTTAAATTTAAAGTTTTTTTTTTTTTTGATTGATAACACAGTTTCTAATACATAATATTGATTTCACGATTATACTATCACCAGTCAATATGACAAATTATGTAGAACCAGCCGCCTGTCATTGCATAAACTACATATAATGTAAATATCATTTTTGAGTTAAACAGTCGAACTAATTTTCATGGAAACAATAATCAGATAAATACTAGTATATGTACGTCTGTCTGTTTCACAACCTGCACAAATTTTACAGACATAATGCAAACACAATATTTGTTTCGATAATATTAAATTATACATGTAGCAAAGTTTAACAATGAGCGTTCTTTTTATATCATAAATTCAATGTCAAATATTGATTTTATTACGATTTGTCTATAGGAATTTAACATAGGTGAAAAGGAGGCGGGGGAACTGCGGGAGGAGTAAAAAACTAACTATTTTGGAAATTTACTCCGAAACATGGCTTGGAAGTGATCCCACTAATAAAACAAAAAATAAGTTTTGAAAATCGGTCCACTATTTCTGAAATTAAAAAAACATTCATTTTACATGGGGAATTTGCTTCGCAATAAAATCAATAATGGACCAAATGATACGAAAAAAAAGAAGGCTCACTATTAAATTTTGATAAAATGTAATATTATAGAAACAAATATTTAAAACAATATATTGTTGGCCCCCATGTTAAATTGCATAAGAAAATCGTAATTTCATCAAATAAATATGTTTGGGGAGGGTTACAGTTTTGTTATTGATGAAAAAGTACAGTACAATTAAATCTGTGTTTAATAGCCAAATGCAGCAAAACATTGAACACATAGTAATTGCTTTTATTTTTTCATGAAAGTATACGTTGTTACCACTCATTTGAACCGTCTCGGCGAGACGGTTCAAATGAGTGGTAACAACGTATACTTTAGAGTAGGAATAAAGAAAATATTTATATTTTTCGTAAGTAAAATGGTGAATTCTCGGCACGTTATGGGTTATTGGAACACCAGCATTATATCTAGATAACAGGGGCCCGTTTCACTAAACTTCGTACGACTAAAATGTTCTTAAGTGCATATGTAGGATTGTCTGTAAATTTCAATTGATGGATTTACATTTATTGAGCATATGCAGCCTATGCTCAATAAATGTAAATGCAATACTTGTTTATAAGAAATCATTCTTAATGTGAAATTTACAGACTATCATAATTTTAGTCGTACGAAGCTTAGTTAAACGGCCCCCAGTTGATAGATGGATACACCCTGGCGAAACGATGAAGTATAAAATACTAAATTACCTTGGAAATGGCAGCTGGGCGTGAGGTCCGTGGTCCAATGGTCTGACTGGCCAAGTTAAATATATACCGTTTTATATGCCCGAATAACAGGAAACTCGACGGCGAAACATCGTTATGTCATTGTTAACACCTCATATCTGTTGGTGGTTGCTGTCCGCGAAAACATGCTTCATGAAACATGGTGTAGCGCTGTCTAGTTGACTTCTGAATCACTGGAGTTGCACTCCGTACCGGCGTAAAATGTTTCTCGTCGAAAATGCACAAGTTTCCTCGCGAGATGCCACTCAGCTCTACTTAGAGGTATCGCATAAACGCATTTTTCCAGTAACCGGCGCAAATTTCTTGCGCTGGTTACTAGACGAAAATGTATTTATGCGGTAGCTTCCACGTGTAGCTGAATGGGAATTCGACAGGAATCCGGCACTTATTTAGACGTGAAACAGTTTACGTCGGCGCAGAGTACAGCACCAGTGTGTATGTGTTACGTGTCCGTGGCATCAATTCACAAAACGTCATATCGGTCGTGACCGTTATATGTGGACGTGTGGATGCTAGTTTAAGTCGGTACGGTATGGTCTACACTAGCCTGCACAGGTCTACGGCGAGCATTTGGCTTTATGGTCTACATTGGTCTACGCCCGAGGCGCGGACTTATATAAGTCTAAACAAATCTCCAATTCGTAACCAATTCATCTGCAACATTTTGTTTTACTAAATGTATAGTATTATACTTAAATATTGCGCTTAAAATCAGGCAGCTTGATTGGCTGAGTATGATATGTGCTAATTATTGACATTGCCAATATATGTTCAGAAATGTTGACATCTGTAGTCTATTTCATCAACATTGCAAAGTATACTTTACTAGCAAAGTATACTTTGAAGGAGTAATCATTTATTTGTCCTGAAATGCATTATTTCATATAGAACTAACAAATGCATATATTTCATGATTAAAAGTATGCAGAATTATTATACTGAATTTATTACATTATCACAGCCAAATTGGCTGTGATAATGTAACAAATTCAGTATAATAACAATTAATAAATTTATCATAAAATTGAAAATTTCTCCCTGAAAGTACACTTTGCTACTAAAGTATACTTTGCAATGTTGATGAAATAGGCTACTGGAGAAGATTAACGCAGGTGGCTGTGTGTCAGGATCTGCAGTGTTTACCACATTATTTCGAGATTTCATTGTTAAAGGGTACACATTTTCTGAACAATGGCCTAACCCATTTTGGCTGTGATAATTTAATAAATTCCGTATAATAATACTGCATACTTTTAATCATCGAATATATGCAGTCCTTAGTTCTATATGAAATAATGCAGTTCGGGAAAAATAAATAATTACTCCCCCAAAGTATCTTTGCTAGATAAGTATGCTTAGCAATGTTGGTGAAATCGGATACTGCTGGCGCTTTCCTGTACCCAGATAAAAGTATTTATACAGTTCCTTTCAAACGTATACGATAATTTACAGATTTAACAGCGAACAGTGCAGACACTGACAAGGCTGATCTGTGTCTACACTGGTCGCAGATAACCATTTCCACAGGCATAGCCAGAAATACGTATTGCGGTGATCTGAGGGCGGTATATCTCGTGAAGCGTTGCGAGAGAACACTTAACGCGACAAGTTTGGGGCACGCTTGGCTAATACAGGCCCGAAGAAACATACAAATGCGGCGATGTCCGAACACGAATTATTAGTTATTACATCGTTGTAGTCGTTAACCTATTTTTAGTCCGATACATGGTTTCGACAGCGAAAACATCTACACATGTTTATTCTTTATAAAACATACCATATGAAGACTTCTCAAATTTGCGGACATGTTTAGTTCTTTCTCGTCTCATTCACACCATCATACCAACAGACACCGCCTGAGGCCCTGTCATAGAGCTCCGTATACATTTTCATTAGCATATACTTGGACAGTTGATTCCAACATGCGATAATACCCCTAGTGTCAAGGATCTACTAGGTGGAATTCTGAAATTCGTAGCATGAGACATGCATGATCGGGTATTTTCCAAGAAGGCCGCCCGCGGGCATGTATCAAAACCGAAATTCATATAACTGTTGACATGGTTGATAGGAACGTAATACATGGATGATTTTACGTGATTTTCAAGCATGTCCGACACAGCTGTGACGTCAAACCATTTTAGACGTTGCTGAGATACAGTAGTCCAAGATGGCCGCCACCAAAAAATCTCCATACAAATGTAAACGCTGTAACGTTTAATGTGAACGTAGTAGGTGGATGATGTTGGTGTCCATACTGTGTTTATCATGTATACCTGATACAACTATTGTGCAAAAATCACTTTTGATGTAGCCTAGTTACCGTAATTCAAAAGATGGCCGCGACAAAACTTCGCCAAACAGGTAATGTGTGTTACTTGTGATTGGACCGTACTCGATTGGTGAATTTTGTGTGTGTATTATGGAGGTTTCTGGTATACCGGAGACATCATTGGTGTCAACAAACATTTTAGATATTACCTAGTTACCAAATTCCAAGATGGCCGCCACTAAAAGTCCGTCAAACAAGTGAATACGTACAACTTCTGATAGGAACGTAGTATATTGGTGCTTTGGCTGTCTATTATGGAGTTTTCAGTTATGTCCCGCACAGCTGTGTTGTCAGTAACATTTCAGATGTTGCATATTTACCGAAATCCAAGATGGCCGCCACTAAAAGTCTATGAAACATATAAACGTGTCTAACTTGTGATTGTAACGTAATATTTTCACAACCAAGGCAGGTAGCGTGGAGTGGTGGACATATTTAAACAAAGAAGACATTGTCATCAATTATGAACTTTAATTAATGTCTATTAGCTTTATTTAATATTATTAACTGTTTCCGAGTTCAAAGTCACTTTTTCTCTGGATCAAAATCTCAAAAAAATCAATATAAACTCTCTTTGCTGCAATAACCTTCCTCAATATTAATTAATAACCTACGACCAACAAAAACACGTATTGTCTCTATAAACGCCAATGGCGATCTCTACCAATATTCTGTGAAGGGAGAAATAACGCTGTCCGCTCGCAGAATTTTGCTATACCGGTGCAGAATATGACACAGAAAGAAAGTGATTTTTCTTCACTAAAATTAATTAAAGTATGCTAAAAGTTTCTATGTACTGAAAGATTAATCTAAGATGCATAATTTTATCACATCGGTCGCAAATATCTTAGTTTAAACAATATTTTATTTCATATATAGCAGGTTACATATATACAAGACAAGTGATAAAAGGATTAGAAAACAAGCTTCGTAAAAGCTTATGTGAATTCTTCTCCTTGACAGTTGATGGGCCGCCGGCTGAGATAAGAGACCTTACGACAATTGCGTTAATTGACAATACTTGGAGATATATTTTGTTTGTTGTACCTCACACAGTACGATTTGCATGTACTCGCCTTGCTGGTGTGATTATTGCTACAACATTAGCTGAAAACGAACAGTGTACGCCCTGAGCAGACCGCTCGGATGAGCGGGCTGACATGGGTCCACGCTGGTCGCGTATGTCGTAAGGGCCTTGTTCTCAGCAGGGTGCCCATATTACACAATAGTTATTGAACAGTGGCAGGAAATAGTTTAATATTGTTTATCTTATGATCACTGAAAATGAAAATGGAGCATACACGTGATAAATATGGTTCTATAATACCAACACCAAATATTATCAAATTACCAATAGGCCAGCACCCGCGCTCACTGCGACCGCAGTCAATCTATCAGAGGCAACAGCCTGTCATTGGTTGAAGATCCAATTACCTTACAAGTCGCAGCAACAGAGTGTCTGGTTGTATACAAGTCTTTGATAAAATAAATGACTATAAATAGTAAAAAATCAGCAGCCGACAATTTGTTATCTTATTTTCTTATTGCTCTCTGAATACTGTGAAGATATGACATGCAATTTCATTAGAATTGCGTTGTCACAACGCAGTTCTAATGAAATTCCATGACATATTTGGCTGTTGTTTTCATCGCTATCGTCCAAAAAGTTAAGAGCTTTCATCTCTCGATTGTATGCCAAACATTTATGTCTGTCTATGCATGCAATTGACAGCTGCGGGTTTTGGAGAAATGTTTGAGTCCAGTGTTTAGCCATGGGTTGGTTGTACAAATGTATGTTTGCTTGTTGCGTCATGTTTTAAACTTTTCCTTTAACTCTGTACATTTTGTATATACATGTATGTAAGTCAGCGAGGGCCTCTTGGAAGATTAGTTTATAACTAAATGTGTAACCCTCTTTAAATAAAGTCTATTATTATTATTATTATTATTATTATATGTGACAATTGGACCACTATACTTGATTGTTTTTGATTGTCTGGTTTGAAATCGAGTTGAAAACGAGCCATTATTATGTATACACCTATCTGTTAGTATATTTAGTTAGGAATTTAATTACTTTAGTCTGGCCTAAAAGCGTTTTGTAGACATTATATATTTGTGCACTTGCAAAAATACGGTGGTATTCTGTTCAAATGATAATCGTTCGTTACCATAAAGAAGATTGTTGGCTATCGGTGGACACGGAATGTCTGTTAAGTGAAGATGTCTTTGACGTTGATAGTTTTCGCAATATAGTAGAAAATGATTGATTGTTTCTACCGAACCACAAGTACAATTTGGAGAATCAACTATAGATCTACGATGAAGGTCATAATTCAAGGAACTGCATGACAAACGAAGACGGGCGTGAAGTACTTGTCCTTGTCTGCAGCCTATATTGTATAAGATGGGTGATTTTGTAACATTTTTATTTATAATTGCCTTAAAGGACGGTACTGATTGCGCATTTTTTTCCTGTTCTGACAATTTATTCCATTCACGAATAGTGTGGGGTAGATATGAATTCAAGTACAATTGTGTACGACAATGTACTAATGGTATATTAGTAGCGTTTCTAAGGGTATACCGTGCTTGTATCTGTTCAGGAATCAGATCGCTAAGATATTGTGGGGATAGTTTATTTACCATTTTGTAAAATAGTATAAGTTTGTGTTTATTTCGTCTGTTTTCCAAGGATTCCCACCTGAGATCTTGATATAATTTATCAATATTACAAAGTTTAGTAGCTCCACACACTATGCGCGCAGCTTCTATCTGTACTGTTTCGATCTGGTGTTTTAATTCGTCTGTGCAATTACTCCATACAACATCACCATACTCCAAAAGAGGTCGAACAAAACAAAAATACATGCGTTCAAGAGCTGACCTTTTTAGGGTGAATTTCAGAGATCGTAATATGCCTATTCTTTGCCATGCTTTATTGAGATATGATGAGATGTGTGGATACCATTTTCCGTTTTCTGATAGAATTATTCCTAGATGTTTATGTTCATTAACAATTGTAATAGGACGAGTGTCCATTTTAAGTACTGGATGCTGTGGTTTATTATGTTGAATAAATCATTGACTCTGTCTTGGATGGGTTGAATGTCACTAGCCATGTTTTTGACCATTGATTTATAGTTTCTAGGTCGTTATTTAATGCAGCTGCTGCTGCTGATATTGTGTCGTCGACTATTATGTACAAGCTTGTGTCGTCTGCAAATAATCTTATGTTGGAGTTAATTTCTTGGACTATGTCATTTATGTATATTAAAAACAATAAAGGTCCTAAAATAGATCCCTGTGGAACGCCTGCATTGATAGTGCACCAATTAGACGCGGAGTTACTATATACTACACGTTGTTTTCTAGAGGACAGATACGACTTAAGCCATTCGAGCATAGAACCAGAGATTCCGATGTTTGATAGTTTGTAAAGAAGGCCTCGATGCCAGACTCTGTCAAACGCCTTTGATATGTCGCAAAAAACAGCACGAACCTCTTTTCCTTCATCCATTGCTTTGCAAATATCGTTATAGATGTAAGTAAGTTGATTTACAGTTGAATCACCTTTGATAAAACCCGATTGGTATGATGTTAGTTTATTGTTTGAGGCCACAAAATTGTACAAATATTTATGAACACATCGTTCCATTAGCTTACCAATGCAGCTAAGCAGGGAAATCGGTCTGTAGTTCTGTGGACTTGAAGGATCTGCCTTTTTAAAAATCGGTATTACATTCGCCTGTTTCCATGGAGAGGGGAAGTATGAATTACTTAGTAATGTATTGAAGTATGTAGAAAGTGGTACTGAAAGTTCACGAGAGCCCTCACGAAGTAATCTGGGACTTATTAAATCAGGACCACTGGCTTTTGATGGATTGACTAATGATATAGCATTGATTACATCTGTAGGAGAGATTGTGATTGTTGTCATATTGGGTAGATTCGGTTGTGTGGGAGGTGGCAGTGGAGTAGAACTGTCATCAATGGTGGACTGTTTTGAGAAGAAGGAATTAAGTAATTCCGTTTTTTCTTTGTCTGTTTGTGCTTCTATTCCGCCATCAAGCAATGTAGGAATTGTCGTGGAGGTTTGTTTAGCCTTCAATTGTTTTGCAAGTTTAAACCATGTTTTTACTGAAGTTTCGGAATCATTAACCTTCTCTATTAGTTTATTTTCATAATCCGATATACATTTTCTTATGAGTTTCGTAACCTCGTTTCTAATTTTTCGGAACTTAGACCAGGCTAGTTCTGTATTCACATTTTTAGCTCGTTTATGGATTTTATTTCTTTTCCTTATTAATTTTCTTATACTATTATTAAACCATGGGATATCATTCGGTCGTATAGTGACTATTTTGTTGGGTATTGTTTCAGTAGCTATCTCTATTATTGTAGTTGCGATTGTTTCGGCTGTAATATCTAAATTTCCTGAATTAAGAATTTCGTTCCAATCGACAGAGTTTAATTTTGTTCTGTAATTGTCATAATTTCCTCGATCGTAGAGCCAGACTTTCCTTTTATATGTTGTGACTTTCGCCGTCTTTATCTTTAATACTGCAACTATAGGACAGTGGTATCTTATAAGATCAGGGATGAAGGGATCGGCAACAAAGCTGGTAAGTATATGTCTGGCGTCTTTAGTAATTATTAGGTCTATGAGAGAGCTTGAATTTTCAGAAAAGTTTGTTGGCGTAGTGATAAGCTGTTCCGCATTATATGATGTGATAAGCCTACTAATTCTATTCGAGTCAGAATTTTGTACATTTATATTAAAATCCCCTGCAATAATTACATTTTCGCATATTTGGTTGAAGGCGCGATCAATACTTTCTTCAAGCAATGCCCACTGATTATTATTTGAATCCGGTGGCCTATATATGCCTCCTATTAATAATTTTCTTTTGTTTACTAATAGTTCTAACCATAGCGATTCAATGCCAGGGACAGATAGATCTGCCCGTGGTGTTGCATGCATGCCCTCCCTTACATATATTGCTACCCCACCACCTAACCTACCTATTCTGTCACAGCGAAATGGATCGGTAAAGTTAAGTATATGCAATACGTCATTGGATATTGTTGGTGAAAGCCAAGTTTCAGTAAAAATGAGTATGTCATAAGGTTGAGCTTCTATCTGCAGTATGTCTATTTTGGGTTTTAGACTCTGTATATTTAGGTGCATAATGCTCAGACCACTGTTGATAATATCCATGTAGGAATCTGTAGATTCGGAGCACATTGATTCAGATTCAGAAACCGGACCTGGATTTGGATGAATGTCGCCAGATAGTAATATAAGTGTTGCTTTTAAGCCTGGATTTATAATTTGATATTTATCAGTTGATATCAGACAATTAAGGATATACCATTGGACGGCTGCTGTCTCATGGCGGACGGAAGCTTCGCTATGCATCTCACTAAGGTACAGCATCATTCAGTATTACGTAAAGTGAAGCTTCCGTTCGCCATCGCGGATCAATGCGATAAACGCAGCGAGCGAGATGTGGTGCGATCCAACAAGGCATAAGGTGTTGGTTGGAACCTAAATATGTACATGCATGCTCATTTTCATAGGGTACAGATAACACAACAAAACAGGGGAAAAACATGTAAAAGTACATACACGTTTCGGGGATTCATATCGAAAGGATAGAGCGGACAATGCAACAGTTTAGAAGATTCAAAACCTACGATTAAACAAACAAGACACTGAAACGGAAGACACGACAACAAACAAAACACTAAAATAGAAAACACGAAAACAGTCATCGTGTGACGGTGTCACATTACAATACAGTTCGAGAGCCTACCGTACATGCCATTATACATAAGCCCTTGTCATATGTGTATTATCTTAGAGTTTAATGGTAGATACGTAAGGTACACGTATTTTGCGTGGTCCGGATAAGCCTTGTCTATGCCAGTCATCGATGACAAGCCATTACTTATGTGATGCAACTGTGCCTGTGTGATCAGGGATCTGATCAATCTAAGATCAGGTAAGGCGCTACGCACGGTCGACTGCCGACTAGTACATGTATACTTGTGACTGGTCACTGAGACCGCACCTATGACAGAACAGCGATACTTATATATTCGATATAATATTTAAATGTATGTTTTAGATAGTCATTATTTTATATTTACTGAATAATAGGTAGCGTATACTCTGATCAGATTTTGATATTGCACAAACTGGTAATACGTTGTAATAACCAAGTAAGGTCTCCTTTCTAATCTGACAGGTATACAGTCGAAACTTTCCCGTGCAACAGCCCTCGCTTTCTATTTATAGCTTACGTTATGTTAGCGTGCACGTGACTATGCAATGAGTTGATTATACGAATATGAATGGATTTTTCTAGCGACCTGGTGAGTTACATACATGTAAGCATGCTCATATTGTTGGACCACGTGCTATCTGCTTAAGAACGTGTAGTCAATATACAATGACACATGGTACAAAGAAATGAAAGACGAGACAATACTGGATTTACCTAGCGACCAGGTGAGTTACTTACACATGTGTGCGTGTTCATATTATCCTACCACGTGGTATTTTCTAAACATCGTGTAGGCAATGTATAATGGCGTATATGGTGTACAAAGAAATAAAAATGAGACAATAATATACACGAACATGCGTTAGTACATGTCATTGCCTGTGAGATGAAATCATAGTTTTATCGACGAAATACACCTCCATCATACTAAATGTTCACCAAGCATACACGTATATATATATTAGTAGCAATAAACGACGACTATCAAGGTTAGACACCACCAAATAGTTTTACTATATAATTTAACCGAATGCCATCCAATAAGGCCAGTCTCTCCTACTTTCACTATTCGTATGGATGCTGTGGGACCCACTTGTACATGACCTGCAGCCAGTCTGTACTGGTTCTGCATGAACTAAACAATAGGTTCACTTACTCCTAAGAAAGAAAAATCCAACCTTGTCATATCCTCCAATATTGTGTACATTTTTTTGGCCACGGAAACTCCGTTTACATCAAGTGACCAACAGGGTCAGTGTTTTCTTTTAAATGCTACAAATATGCTGAAAACTGGTGTTGAAGGCACCCCAAAATGTTCCTCAAGTGAAACTGGGTAGTAATGGATCAAGATTTGCAAGCAAACGGTGTCTGTGACCTCAAAACACCCGCACTATTTTTTTATACCGGACTACTTTTGCATACACCCTGGGCGGTTTCGCACCATTTGGTGTCTTCTAACCTATAAGTGTACCAGTCCCACTACAAATCATTCTACAATATTCACTATTCAAAAAGTAGCTTCTATTCCTGGATACAGTACCAAATTTGGAGCAAATATCTCAAATGGTTGTCACACAGCAGCTGTGTAACTCCACCATGTGACTGTCCACATTCTGCCTTAATTTGAGCTACTACAGAACTATGGAGAATTTTAATAGATGATGAATTAAAAGCACAAATCTCCATAAAATCACATAACATTACCCTAAATAGTGTTATAGCTAACCATTCTACATATACAGACTCATCACTGAAACTATACCAACATGTATGCCACTCTGGAATGGTCGACAGACAAAAGGGTACTGGCTTGGAACGGTCAGTCAAGAAATTTGCTTTATAACACAGGAGGAAAGGAAAAACAATGTTTTCTGAGTACTAGTGTCTTGGTACTATACCGATATGCGAAAACAATACACTTACGCCTAATTTTGGCAAATTTTGGAACAGCGTCGCGATGTCGCGCCACTTTCCATAACTTCTTAATTGTCCATCAGCAAGCCAATATCAATGAAAAAAAATGAAAAACACACAATAATCACTGTTTCGGTGTATATTTCTGTCACATTCCAAGCCCAATCACCTACAGGTAATTTGCATACACTGGTTTATTATATTTCACTAAATAAAGCTGAGAAATCAAGATTTTAGAAGATTTTGAAGCCGATAACTGTCCGTCTGAGATACAAAAAGAACAAATATGTTGCATCGCGGAGTCCGCTCGATTATTCTTGTCGCAGTAACTTTAAATTATGTTCCCAGAGACATAGCTACAAGAAACATAAACTTCCAACTTCAAATTCTACAAACAAACATATCTCACATAGGGCCTAGGCACACCTTATAGGTTAGACACCACCAAATAGTTTTACTATATAATTTAACCGAATGCCATCCAATAAGGCCAGTCTCTCCTACTTTCACTATTCGTATGGATGCTGTGGGACCCACTTGTACATGACCTGCAGCCAGTCTGTACTGGTTCTGCATGAACTAAACAATAGGTTCACTTACTCCTAAGAAAGAAAAATCCAACCTTGTCATATCCTCCAATATTGTGTACATTTTTTGGCCACGGAAACTCCGTTTACATCAAGTGACCAACAGGGTCAGTGTTTTCTTTTAAATGCTACAAATATGCTGAAAACTGGTGTTGAAGGCACCCCAAAATGTTCCTCAAGTGAAACTGGGTAGTAATGGATCAAGATTTGCAAGCAAACGGTGTCTGTGACCTCAAAACACCCGCACTATTTTTTTATACCGGACTACTTTTGCATACACCCTGGGCGGTTTCGCACCATTTGGTGTCTTCTAACCTCAAGCTTTAGTTCTCAGTTTGCAATTGCATGGCTTTGCCCTAAACCGGGTTATTGTAATCTGACATGATCAATGGCGTCAATAATAGCAAAATCGTGACGTACAAGGTGCTAATTCACATGGCGTGTCGCATCTAAGGATTACACTCTATTATGGTGTACTATTACTAAATGTTCACCAAGCATACACGTAAATATATTTTAGTAGCAATACACGATGAATATCAACCTTTAGTTCTCAGTTAACAATTGCATGCCCCAAACCGGGTTTATGTAGTCTGACATGATCAATGGCGTCAATAATAGCAAACTCGTGACGTACAAGGTGCTAATTCACGTGGCGTGTCGCGTGGCGTGTCTAAAGATTACACTCAATAATTTACAACACTAGGTAAAGGGCATGTGTTATAGCTGCAGATGAGAGACCAGTGTAGACATGAAATATGCACAATATGTTGTGAGTAGGGATAACCTCAGTAATGGAGTCGGTAAATAAACTTGCTCACACATATATTCACGCCAAAAACATAAAATATTATATACGAAATATAGATCATGCAAACAGTTTATGATGATCACATACACAGTGATGATTGGAGAGACAACAATTAAAATATGCATAGTTTCCCTGGCCCAACTGTTCTCCACCTCCACAAAATTATACACAAGAACATATATATATATAAGCCTATGCATATGTGCTATTCACACAGGGGCGCATACTCAAACTACAGTGCGTTACTTGGAGAAACCTGGTCTAATAATGAATAATATAGTTAACCCGGCCCATCTATTCCGGATCTCCATATAAACATCGAGATACTGAGGAGGGCGAGTTAGGTTTTGATTTTGCATATCTGATGAGCCGTCACGTTTGAACAGACGTGACATGCAGGCTGATCTGGAGACACTCGGTTTGTATTTGTCGTGAGGTCCATTATGTAGACAAGTCACACAATATTTCAATCAAAACAACACGATACACGAAAATATTATGAGTAGCAAATTGCAAGAATGTTCAACTAATATGTTTTACACCAAAGTACGATATCCGTTCTGACAATATTTATAACGTACATGCATATATTCGCATGCAGTATTTGGGACAGCAACCAACACAATCGTGCATAAACAAAGCTGGCGACTATTCAACAACACACGCTCACATGTACACGGTCATGTAATCGCACAGCAACACACATTACACCCGCATACAGACATACATGTATAAACGCATGGGTCATACAGAAAGAAGGCGGTGCTCACCCATGGGGGACGCATGCGCACACAGACATACATGTATAAAAGCATGGGTCATACAGAAAGAAGGCGGTGCTCACCGGGCGCATGCGTACACTTTGGCTACGATATTTGGAAAATCCAGGTCTAATAATACATGTGTAGTTACCCTGACCCATCTATTCAGAATCTCCATGTAAACATGGAGATTGAGATTAGGGTGGGTGTCATTTTGCATTTGCATGATTGTTTGATAAACCCTCAATATCTTTGTTTGGAAATATGAAAAAATATGAAAAAAAGATCAGAAGAAATAAACTCTGAGAGAAATTCTGCATTGTTTTGCGGAATTCCGCGCAGAGGGGTCATGGAGATACACACGAATATCTTCCGACTTCCGTTTTCAGAACAAGGCTGCAGAATCGTAAACAAATTTACACGCGGATTTCAGCACAATTACTTCTAAAATACTCCGAAGTTAGAGAATGACAGTGAATAGTAACTCTGTACATATGATTAGATATAAGTAAGTACTCTATCACGGAAATTCATTGTAATAACGGTAAGTGTAGGAATTGTCTGTTTTGAGACGAACGAAAGTGGAAATAGAAAATGACCATTCCACACCAACCGCGTAATAAGTACAAGACAGCTAGGCATGCATATACAGTGTAGGTACAATACAAAGTATTACAATATGTGAATGCGTTTGGTGTCGCTTATGGGCTTTTTAGGTTTGATGCCTAGTTACCTAAATCTAAGATGACTGTGAGAAAAAAAAGCGCAACAAAAATAAAAGAATATACAAACACCTTTTAAGTAGACGATTTTGATGCTTGTTGCGGTAATCTTGACTATCCATTTGCAACTGTCACAGTTGTTTACATGGCTACACATGTTATAGTACTGTTACTGTACTATACAATGTGTAGCCATGTAAACAACTGTGACAGTTGCAAATGGATAGTCAAGATTACCGCAACAAGCATCAAAATCGTCACAGTTGTTTACATGGCTACACATTTTATAGTACATGCAATAAGCAATTGGGAAAGGATGTAGGTAATTTTGTTAAAATTGGTAGCCAACCCGTTTGCTCTTATTAATAATAAAGTGTATATCTTGTAACTACTGTCTAAATAAAGCAATGAAATATGTTGAAGCTAAAACAAAGTACTAGTATGCAATTATTTCATCTGTGACGCCGTGAATATGATCTAATGGCGCTGACTCTGCTTACTCCTCTTCCAGTCAGGGTTCTGTGTATTATGGAAGGCGTCCAGGAAACCCAACAACCCATAGTTGCCCGTGATACTGAAACGATGAGTACATGCCTTTTATCATAGTTGCCCGTGATTCTGAAACGATGAGTACATGCCTTTTATCATGCATGACAATGACAACTTATTGCGTGTTTTTATCAGTTTATATGTAGCTCTATAAGTACAAATTAGATCACGGCCCGTCCGCATGATGGAGAAGATAATCCGCGAGCTTTAGCGGACAATATGCGGACAACAGTGATCTAGTTTATTTATCACATCCTCATGTACATACTTTGCACATGAGCTGTGTTAATACAGAAGAAAAATATGTGATAAGGCCCAATACGTTGGCCAACGTTGCCGGTGTGGCAACCAAGCTGACTGTGACCCCGTTTTCCAGTCACAGCCACACTTGAGACACGCCATGTGATTTTGTACGTTTAAAAAATGTATAATATTTTTCATAGATAAAGTCAAAAGTTGACAAAATGTTCAGAGTATATGCGGAATATAATTCCGCATGTACTCTGAAACTGTGTCGTCATTTACAGAAAATTTGTAAATTTTGTACACGTATTTAATGAAATTACACAGATGTTCTTAGGTACAAAATCGTATGCTCACTTTAAGTGGTGATAATCGTGGAACTCAGTCGACGGCAGGAACGGTAGATGGTAGCCACAATGTTGTAACGTTGTCAGTGCGAATGCAAACCCAAACCAGGCCATTGTTAACACCTGACAGCTGCCCATAAGCAGAGGACCCGCGGCCACCATCGATATTTTGCCTATGCAGAACTCGAACGGGTGCGCGTATATCGCTCCAAGTCCGATGGGCGCCGTCCATTCGTGGTGTATTTTATGTACGGAATTGTAGAAGTAGTTAGAATGTAGAAGTCTGAAATGTAAAAAAATGACCACTTTTGCTGCAACTGTTTTTTCTTTCTTCTTAGCATTCCATATCAGGATGGCCCTGTGTACAGTAGTTTAATTGAAGATATATGACGATACTAGGATGGCTGGTTTGTTTCTATTTTCACCCATATACGTACATACATATCGGACTTCCTCCTATATTGTTGCATTCAACAAGATCGAAAATCTGATACATGTATCTATGTACCGATATCGGTGAAAATTAAAACAACCCAGCAGTCCTAGTATCGTCATATATCTTCAATTAAACCACTTTACACACGGCCATCATGAAAACACATGCCCACGTAGGCACAACATGTTATTTATATCAGAGACATTATCTGAGCCATTTTCTGGCAAAATAAACATTCATTCACCATTACCCCACGTATTGATTGGCATTATTATACATTTTATATCAGACGTAAATTTCCACACTGATATCAGGGGCGATAACCGTGTTTCCTTAAAATGCTACCGGACATTACCATTTAGTATATGTATTTATTTTGTATGTGCCATGATCATACTTACTAATCTGTCGAAAATATTTTTTTTACATGATGTTGACATATTTGGAATTCATAAACAATACAAAAACGGAATATAAATATTATTTTTTGTGTGCAATTTTTCGCATTTCTCATCAAATGTGTATGTTGTTACCACTCAGTTGAACCGTCTCGGCGAGACGGTTCAGCTGAGCAGTAACAACATACACTTTGGGTGGGTTGCGGGGGCACCCACTAGATTCGCCGGACCAATCTTAGGATGTCTCGGCGACCTGTAATACTTTCAATGAGTTGATATCTGAGAAATGTCTGCTTTTGACATCAGATAATATGACATAGTTTAATAAACTTTGGTATAACCGATTCTGAAGAGGGTTATATACAGTGGAACCCCTCTCTACACCAGACACTCGGGAAAATATGGAAGTTTAACTTAGATGTGTTTCGCTGTTATGTATCTCTGATTACAATGACTTTTCATGATTGCAAAACACTAGAATGTGTCACGAAGCGCTAACATGTCTCATTTACAGTGGAACATATCCAACCGGACACACTGGGGACCTCCCAGGGTTTCCGGTTTGGAGAGGTTCCACTGTACATGGTTTTACCACATGTATCCATTTATACGTATGTATGTGTGCATGACTATGTGAGTGTACACTTACATTATGCTATAGTACATTTGTACCTACACACACGAATGTGGCAATGTTTTTATATATGTAATTCGAAATTTAGGCGGGTAGAATGACCCGATAATTTGCAATTTTGGAAATTTTGTCGATTTTGGAAATAACAAACGGATAGCGAATATTTCAGACATGTTGTATTCGTGGGCGGTACATATTCTATGGCACGTTGTGTTATAAACATATATAAGAGAAATCTACGGAAATGTGTGAATTTGTGCTATTCTGGCAGCCATTTTGAAAATGACGACCATTTGTAAAATAAGATAACCACAGTTATGGGAATACATGTAATAGTCAATGCTGTAGTGTGAGTAAACAAACTGATGATAACATTATTTCCAATGCAAAATATTTCTATTTACATGTATCCAGAGAATACTGTTGGAGGCCATCTTGGAAAATGTGTGCCATTTTGTCACGTGACGAATCGAGATGTCCATATAGCTAAAATACTTAACAAAATGTTCCCTAACTGTGTATCAAATTTCATGCTTGCATAAAACAATGGACAATCATCCGACATATATTCTCCACTAATGGGCAAAAGTTCGACGGCAGAAAAACGTGGAACAAACAGTAGTTTCCGTGCTACCAACATGTGGTCCTCATACTGGATCTAGTAGCCTATTTCACGAACCTCCGTTAGTCGACTAAACTCGGTTAGTCTGCTAAACTTCAGGCCGTTAGTCGACTAACGGGAAAAAACGCATTTCACGAACACGTTAGTCGACTAAGCAAAGTCTACTTTGCTTAGCCTCCTCGTTAGTCGGCTAAACTTTCGGTTAGTCTACTAAGCAAAATAGCTTAATCTACATAAACTCAAATATATATTGCTAGCTATAAATATTTCGAGCTAGCAATATATATTTCGAGCTAGCAATAAAACATTTGAGCTATCTCCAATTCTAGCTCTAAATCAATTAATGATATCTCAAATTGATTTGTAGCGAGCATTTATAACTTTGATTTGGAGAGCTCTCTAAATCATTTGGAGCTATTTCGAAATAATTTGGAGAGCTCTCGAAATCATTTGGAGAGCTCTCGAAATCATTTCGAGCTAGCTCTAAATCAATTAATGATAGCTCAAATTGATTTGTAGCGAGCATTATATAACTTTGATTTGGAGAGCTCTCTAAATAATTTGGAGCTACATGTATCTCTAAATCATTTGGAGAGCTCTCGAAATCAATTAATGATATCTCGAAATCATTTAGAGAGCTCTCGAATTGATTTGTAGCGAGCATTATATAACTTGATTTGGAGAGCTCTCTAAATCATTTGGAGCTATCTCTAAATCATTTGGAGAGCTCTCGAAATCATTTCGAGAGCTCTCAAAATCAATTAATGATATCTCTAAATCATTTAGAGAGCTCTCGAAATCATTTGTAGCGGGCATTATATAACTTTGATTTGGAGAGCTCTCTAAATCATTGGGAGCTATCTCTAAATCATTTTGAGAGCTCTCGAAATCATTTCGAGCTATCTCTAATTCATTTCGAGCTAGCAATATATATCTTATTTGGAGCTAGCATTAAATCGCTTGAAACTATGAAAACGATGTCTCCCTGAATTATTGAATTACGCATTGAATTACGCAGCACGATTTACCCAAATATGCATGAAAAATAACATTTATGATTATATTATATACTTTTTCTACAATATATCATTAGTATATTATATAATAACCACATTTTAACCGAAACATAGGAAGAATAAAGCACATATTTCTGCGGGAAAACGATTAATGATTTCGAGATATCATTAATTGATTTCGAGAGCTCTCCAAATTATTTCGACAGCTCTCCAAATGATTTAGAGATAGCTCCAAATCAAATGTTATATAATGCTGGCTCCAAATGATTTTGAGAGCTCTCCAAATGATTTAGAGATATCATTAATTGATTTCGAGAGCTCTCCAAATGATTTAGAGAGCTCTCCAAATAGTTATTGCTAGCTCCAAATATTTGTTGCTAGCCTCTTAGAGCTAGCAATATATATTTCAGTTTATGTAGATTTGGCGTTCCATAGGAATTCCAAGATGTCGGCCATTGCGCTTGTAGCTGTTTGATTTTCCCGCTTTCCGTTCGCGTCATCCGAATATACCGGAAGCAGAAGGGATTTCCCCGAGGATTCCCCGACCTTGACCTTCGAATGATGTTAGTCTTCTAAGTTTAGTCGACTAACCATAGTCTGCTAACAAAATCGTTCGTGAAATGCAAACATGTCAAAAAGTTTAGCAGACTATGGTTAGTCGACTAAACTTAGTTTAGTCTGCTAAAAGCTTATTCGACTAACGGAGGTTCGTGAAATAGGCTACAGTGTTCGGGATATTCTAACTACATGCAACTTTCTCTACATACAAACTGGGTTCAGATATCTAGCATTTATTGTTATCGAGAAAACAATTGTGTTGCATTCTTGGCATACTCTTTAAAATATACAGCGGAACCTCTCTAAACCGGACACCAAGTAAACATTTGTGATCTTATTTTTGATGAGTTCCTTGGTGATACTGTCCGTTCATGATCGCATAGCACACAACTATGGCCCAGAATGATCAAATGTCTGATTTACAGTGAAACCTCTCTAAACCGGACAACCTGGGGACTTCCCAGGTTGTCCGGTTTAGAGATGTTTCACTGTACATTACCTGTGCGCATAGTAGAAGACGGCTTCCTGAGCGAGAAGAAACACGGGGAAGCCGACGGCGACCTCTGTGACCGTCGGGGGTCTCCAGGAAAGGTCGCTGCCACGTAACTTATGCAATACGTAATGGAGGAACGCGTACGGTATTGCAAGCGCTATGATGTTGAAGGTGCTCAACCGGAACAGCTTTCGCAATTCGTCTTTGTTCGTCTGCAAAAACAGTTTGTTATATGACTGACAATTTCAACCAATGAGATGTCCGGTCACGTGATTGTTACGAGCTTCTTAGTCGTACGAGGGTTAGTGAAACGGGCCCTAGCTAACGTACATATCAGAAATTACTGATGCATACAATGAACATTACTTTGCGAAGCATTCAACACAATGATATAATAAAATCTACGTATTTCGGGGATAACCATCATTTATGCCAGGTATGAATTCTGAAGAGAGTTGTGCCCCTTTGATAACATAAAAAAAGACAATTTATTTTGAGAATCGAGCACAGCTGTAAATGGACCCTGTTGTAATATGTAATAGTTACATATCATGTATTTAATGTCTTATCAATTACAGTAGAACCTCTCTATACCGGACACCCATACAATATGTGTCCGCTTAAGTGTATGTGTTTATGGTCATCTTTCACCGTTGATAACATATGTTCATGATCGCAAACCACAGACACCTGTTTTGCGGTACCAATATGCCTGATTTACAGTGGAACCTCTCTAAACCAGACATCATGGGACCTCCTCCCAGGGTGTCTGGTTAGAGAGGTTGCACTGTAGTTACGAGCAAGCTCTAGGGAGCGATGAACTGACGTTTATTAAACACTCAATATTGCCCGCCCCATCGCGTGCATATGTTCGCTAGAATGTAGACCCGATTATATAGAAGTGTATCCTGTAAGAAAGTTTATGGAAACCTTTTCAAGCATAGTTTGAAAAGTTAGGTCTTATTTATCAACCCGATAAAAGTGTCAAACTACATACAGCTGGGTTTCTGTGAGGCTGGATTTTGTACTGCATCATCCATGTAGGCGTGTGGGTGATGTCCACATACAGGAAGACAAGACCCAGACCAGTGTGACATGTGAATAATGTCAACGCCAATACTGAAACAAACAACAAGAAACTGCAATCATCGCTGTCTTTTAAAACGACTGCAATCCGTATACTTTACACAACCGCCCTGAATTAATCTTGCTCAGATGCTAACGGTTCTGGGCATGCATTAACAACCTAAAGTCGCAAGCAATTTGATTGATTGAGCCCGAGCTGTAGCACAGCTCAGGCTCAGACAATCAATCTGCTTGATTTCAAGCACAATATACAAGTACTTTTTAAATAAAAAAAACTGATAACTATTAGCAAGATTATCGAAGGCGGTAGTGTATCATGAACATTGCCCTGATATAGGTTATGCGACAGGGAGCAGTTTCACTAAACTTCGTACGGCTAAAATGTTCGTAAGTGCAAATTTAGGATTGTCTGGAAATTTTAATTGCTGGATTTACATTTATTGAGCATAGGCTGCATATGCAGCATATGCTCAATAAATGTAAATCCAATAATTGTTTTCAAGAACATATTGTTAATGTGCAATTCACAGACTATCATAATTTTGCACTTACGAACATTTTAGTCGTACGAAGTTTAGTGAAACGGCCCCCAGGTTCTTGAAGAACGTTTCATATTTCTGTGTTTTATGGATTATTTCGGAATCTCTGGTGGTTTACCAGCATACAATTTATGTCACCTCCCGTGAATTACACGTATAAGCAGAGAAAAATAACGTTATTAATATCTCAAAAACTACCGAAGCGATTTTGACGCGATAAAGCGCAGATAGCCCGGAAAATTGATTAGCAATTTCTCCCTCTTTTGGACTTAGAATTCTGCAATTTTGCCTGGTAAGAAGAAACATTTTTAAACCGTAATAGCTGGAGAACTCATAGTTGGTATATGGATGTAGCTTCATTGTGATGTGCAGATGAGCAAAATAAATTTAGATATTTTATTTGACTCCCGGCTCATGGATTATCTCCTCATTTCGGACTTTGATATTTTGAAAAGTGGGTAGACATGTATTGCGATGGCGTGCCATCGGATTTCCTCTAGTAGTTATGTATAGTAGACTGAGATATCACCCAGTTAGTGCCACATCATATGAGGCTTTTAAGGCATTATTGAAACCCTGTCATGCTTTCTTAATCGAATAGAAGTGCACCGTGCAATAGATGGATAAACATTGGTTTCTGAAAGTATGTTATAATAGTATTATGTTATGTTATAATAGTAAGACTTAATCTACACATAGCTGATTATTTATGCAATGACTGAATAGCGATATAGAATAATTTTGCATAATTGTCATTCACCAAAATTGCTTGTCTATAGATGCATTTATACACACGCTGCCAGCCAGACATTATGCAATGACTGAATAGCGATATAGAATAATTTTGCATAATTGTCATTCACCAAAATTGCTTGTCTATAGATGCATTTATACACACGCTGCCAGCCAGACGATGAAAACATGTACTGACTGTGAATCGCATCGGCTGAAATCTGTGTCGAGGTGACATCGATATTTAAAGGAATTAAATGCATTCTACACTCGTCACATCAAGCTCTCTTACGTCTACATACTGATAACACAAAGTCCAATTATGTGCAAGTGAATGTTTTCCTTTATAATAACTCTCGTTAACTCAAATTTTCGTTATCTAAAAGTATTTAAGTATTTGTAAGTGTATAATTGTGTAAGTCTTCCATTTATTTAACAGAATGTTCAGTCTGTAACGCAGGGCGACATATAGCCAAAACGCATAAACATTAATTTTCTGTCATATGCATTTCACAATCAATCGAATCATTAAAATGTCACAATTTCCTTCATACAACATGTAAACGGGACATTTATATCTTCAAAACAACAACAAATATCTTTAAAGTTTTTATTCACAATCAGGATTAAACCTGAGCTCCCACATCCCAGGTTGTACTAAAAGGATACCTATTGTGGAAACGCCGTCTGATCAACTGTGACGTTGGTCGCAACGGTATTCAATTTACGGAGCCCCGCAGGGGACGTAGAATTTTTTTTCTTCATTAATTCGTTCCCACGAAATAACAATTCGTTCCCACGAAATAACAATTCGTTCCCTCAATTGAACAATTCGTTCCCATGAATTAACAATTCGTTCACAATTCGTTCCCAATTCGTTCCCACGAATTAACAATTCGTTCCCACGAATTAACAATTTGTTCCCACGAATTAACAATTCGTTCCCTCAATTTAACTCGTTCCCACGAAATGACAATTCGTTCCCACGGGAACGAATTGTTAATTCGTGGGAACGAATTCTTATATTTTAGGAACGAATTGTTAATTCGAGGGAACGAATTGTTAAAATGAGGGAACAAATTGTCATTTCGTGGAAATTAATTGTTAATTCGAGGAAACGAATTGTTATATCGTGGGAACGAATTGTTAATTCGAGGGAACGAATTGTTAAATTGAGGGAACGAATTGTTATTTCGTGGGAACGAATTAAAAAAAATCCATGTCATCCGTACAAATGCAATGTACATGTAACCATGAGCATGGCTGCGTCGCGGGGTCTTAAATGGAAAATACAGGAACATCCAAGAGCGAATGCCGCTGCAGTTGCTATATGCAATATCCATAACCACTCGCGGTCAGCATAGTTCATATGGCTGTTATACTTGTTTCACATGTCATACCGTTGTATTGTAATACAAGTATAACCACTAGGCCATGCTCACGTGTAAACATTTCACTTCTAAGTATATTTTGTCATGAAAACATTTGAACTATTCCAATCATAGGTAAAGGGTACTAATGTATGTTTCTGTATGTGTGCGTATGGGTATGTGCATATTTGATATGTATGCATATATATGCATGTATGTGTGTGTATATGTGTGTATATATGTGTATGTTTATGTATACATTTACTGACCATAGGCTGACTATGCTCAATAAATCTAAATCCAATAATTGTTTACAAGAAAATATTGTAAATGTACTTACGAACCTTTTAGTCGTACGAAGTTTAGTGAAACGGCCCCCTGGATCTTACATAACTGTACATGGGTGTTGCTGTGATATGATATTTGTTGGGCAGGTTGCCGGATTTCGTAGTAAACTGTAAACTAAGCTATTTCAATTTCAGTGAAATCGGTCGACGGGTTTGGTGGACGTCAATAGATGTATGCATTAGCTTATATTTATTGCAAAAACACAACACCATATATTGAAGTTGTACGGGTAACATAACGTGCAAAATATGTATATTTACTACACTAGTGTATAATTATTTGTCAAATACGAGGGGGCCGTTTCACTAAGCTTCGTAGGACAAAAATGTGCGTAAGTGTAAATTTATTACCGACGTCCGACCGTCAAGGTCACTGAGGATTTGATTATTATTTTTTATTAAGACTGACAGCGAGGGGATTAGCTTCGTTTAACGATACCAGTTCTTGTCTTTTTTATATTTTTGATTAAGACTGACAGCGAGGGGATTAGCTTTGTTTAACGATGACAGTTCTTGTTATTCATATGTTTATTCATCACCCCAGCCATGCTTCCCCTTGCCCAAGTTTAAGGTGAAATAACCTTGACATATTCCGTTCAGTAGATGTGTGCAAGTTTCTCAATTCTGCTATAACTTCTTTACTGTATTCTCTTAGCACTCATGTGCAGGTTTGTCACCATCCATATTTTCATTTGCCAGCTCAGCATGCTCCCCATTGCCTCAGGTCAAGGTCAAATAACTTTGATTTTCCCAGTTCAGTACATTCATTCTACTATGACCTCTTTATCACTAAATAGCCTAATATAAACGCGTGTCTCTATCAGTAGTTTGAAGATTACTAAATGATTATATCTCCATAGCGGACACTCGTATTGTCTAAAACTGGTGTAATAGTCACATAATTATACATTCACTTATTTAAGATGTTGTACCTAATAGATGGGTACGCAGCCTTAAAGTGAATTAAAACATATTTCATGAAAGTTTCTTTGCATGAGCATTACAATATATACAGAAGCGCTTACAATATAATGTGACTAATGGCATAGTGAAAACATAATCTAAAGTTTGCAAGGTACATGCACATACATATATCTACGTTTACAGTTGGCATATAAAGTTATGATAAGTACGAGTGCATGCATAATACAACTAAGTAATATGTTACATACACTTTGAGACAAACTAAGGCGTTCTGATAAGTACGTTTGAAAGCATGGTTAAATCGGATCGGATACGGGGCTAACATACATTACATTATAACATATTAGAAGTTATGTAGTTTGCTATAAAATACGATTCCTTATGTCAAATGCCTTGTAAATAAATATGGCAAGTTTTCTAATAGCCATGGCATTTTCTGAACTGATAAAGTCTATGAATTTTACCATACTTGGCCTTTTCCAATAACGTTTCAAAATATACGATTTACGCATATCTGTATACATGGTGCATTCCAAAACAAAGTAATATTCATCTTCTAGGATTGAACAAGAAGAGCAATTACGATGTCCTACTGATGTTCTATTGGGTTTAGTCCATCTTCCAGATTCTATTTCCAGACGATGTGATCATGTTCGTAACTGTGCCATGGCAATGCGAAATTTAAATACCTTAATATCATTTAAGTAAGGTTTAAAAGAAAATTGCGACATTATTGTAAAATAATGCTCTGCTACTATTATGAAGTCTATCATTCCAGTTCTGTATGAATTGTTCGACCAGTCTTTGTTTTACAAGTGATACGAATATATCGATATCGCCAACAACTTGGTGTATCCAAGCATAACCAAGACCTAATGCGAAAATTAAATCACGGACACGTGATGCCCAGTTCGTTTTATCTGGATACTTTTGTATGTCATTTACGTGTAGTTCGTATACAAGCTTGTTATGCTTCAAGTTACTGCTATAACACAATTTTAACCAGTATTTCATAATGTTTGAATATCTACGTACTATCAAATTTGTACGCCCAAGCTCTCCATATATAAAATCAATTTGTTTGCAGAAACTAAGTTGGACCCTTTCAATACTTTGTGTGAAACCCCATACGTCTGAGCAATAATGTAAAACAGGAAAAATAAATTTATCAAATAGATCTAGTATTTGCTTAGAAGGCATATCTACACATTTATATAAATAGTTATTAAGTTTAAAAATCGCTTTGCTTGCTTTCCCAGCCAATGTGCTTGTAGCATCTGCAAAGGAACCACCTGTAGTAAAGACAATATTTAGATATATAAATGTGCTAACAATTTCTATCTCCATATCACCATAGAAAAACGCAATATTTTTAATATTTGTCCTCGAACACCGAGTTGTATAAGCTTATACCACAATATATCTCTTACCACATAATCAAATGCTTTAGAAAAAATAAATAAAAGCGCAATACTATTTATGGTTAGTGTTTAACATATGTGAAATCAGTCCATGCATAACAAAACTATTGTCTACAGTACCCATACCAGATCTAAAACAGGTTTGTGCCTCAACATAGACATGATAAGATTCAGCCCACGCTGACAGTCTATTGTTCAATATTCTGGTAAACAATTTTCCTAACGTACTAACTAGCGTAATTCCACGATAATTATCAACATATGATATGTTTCTTTTCTTATATCACCAGTAGATAAAGCTGCAGGGAAGTATTCATTTTCGAAAGCTGTGTTGAATACTCTAGTTAAGTATATGGGGTCGATACCGAAGCATTTTATATGTATAATTCATTTAATAACTAATCTGGACCACTAGTTGTACTAGCTTTTAGCTGTGTTATTGCAGATCTGATTTCGTCACTACTTATAGACACATTCAGTTCGGACAACATACACTGCAATTCGCCTTTAATATATATATCATTAAAATGAATAACATCTTCATCGGGAACAAAATCATGGACTATTTGGACTATTTACTGCTTTAAAATATTGCATAGCATCAGACACTGGAATAGTATGTTGTGTCGAATTAGCACAACCTTCCAATTTGCAATATTCCTTAGCATTTGGCATACACCAGCGAGCTATCAAGATCAGCAACCATTTGCTCCAGTTTCCCAACTTTATTTTATTTATATATATATTATATATATCAACGTGTTCCGGGTTCCAAGCGTAACGGTAATTACAAAACATATATTAATGGGTGTTTTTACTAGAGCATGTGCTCTGGTTATAGGACGGTCTTTGTTCAAATCACACAAAGCGAACTTCACAAAGTTCCAAACTCTTCCAAAGTCTGCAGATTGTTTTGCAAAACTTACTCATTGTATTTACTAATTTTTGTAAGAAATGAGTATTAAATTATGGTCAATTTGAATGAAATCGCTGAAATTAGACGTAAACATTTAAACATTATTTTCTTCGCCCTAGGATAACCGGAACAACGGTACGATTGTCTAGGCGATTGTCATTGTATAGTTCAATCTGTTAATTTTGCCCATATTTTACTATTTTTTCCTGCTAAATATGCATATTATATTATTGTCAATACGCCAATGAAAATCACGGATAGGGAATCGATCTGTGCTGATTATACCTCGACTCGGGTAGTAGTTTTATTATAACTTTTCTATTATTTCACCAGCCAGTTTCACAAGTGTTTGAACAGATGGTCATTATTTTGGTTTCATATGGGTATTTGGGTGAATTTCGTTGGTTTTGGGGTAATTTACATAGTTTTGTGTAACTAGTAATGCTCCAACATTATGTATATTCACCAATTATCTACAAATTCACAAATGAAGACCCTTTTTTACTGTCAGAATGCACATGCAACTTATACGCGTAATTCGCGGGAGGTAATGTAAATTGTATGTTGGTAACAATGCACTAAAACCACCAGAGATACCGAAATAACCCGTAAAACACCGAACTATGAACCGTTCTCAAGAACCTATGGCCAGTTCCCCAAACATTATTGATCCTCTGACTGTTGTTGAAAATTAGAACCAATGCGATTTTCGGCAGTTATATATTGTCACAAACATTTGAAATGTGTAAACAATAAATCATCCGCGATAGATGAGTTGGCACAGATCTCGTACTTTGAACTTTGAATGTGAGATGTACGGGCCCTCAG
The DNA here is from genome assembly GCA_029237695.1 of Conchocele bisecta. Taxonomy (NCBI): domain Eukaryota; kingdom Metazoa; phylum Mollusca; class Bivalvia; order Lucinida; family Thyasiridae; genus Conchocele; species Conchocele bisecta. Next base: position 38,380,609 of record CM055277.1, read on the forward strand.
ATGGGGTGATTTCTTTTTTAAACTCGTTTTCTTCAAAACTGTCATTTATGCAGACTTGTTATTAAATGTTACCTCTTCAAACCAGACATACTGGGAGGTCCCTATGGTGTCCAGTTTAGAAAGACCACGTTGCAACTTAACCCTTTGAACCCGAAAGCTCGCTATATCGGTGTATGCAAACAGTGCAGATCCAGATGAGCCGGTGTAACGTGAGCCTCTTAAGTCCGTGAAAACCGTCAGCATAGCCAAGCGGCTTAAGGGGCTCACGCTGGAAGGTGTGAGCCCCTTATGTCCGTGAAAACCTTCAGCCTAGTCATAGAGGCTTAAAGGGCTCACGCTGGGGGGGGGGGGGGGGGGGGGGGGGGGGTGGGGGGGGGGGGGGGGGGGGGGTGGGGGAGAACTTTACGCCCGCGGAAACCAATTTGTTGGTATATACACAATATGAATGGTAACGATGATATTACGCAATATGCACACCGCGTACCGTAGTTCTTCTACCAAATGGCGTATATTTATATGAATGTGCCGATATGTAACCGACCGTGAGAAGTTGAAGCCTGTCTGTAAACTAATCTACAATCGGTGGCTTTGCAAACCCCTTTGTTGGTATATACCCAATGTGCCTATTAATAATGATATTATGCAATAGTTCCAATACCAATAAGGCAAACAAAAACGTGAAATATATGGGAATGATTTCAATTTTCACGGCGGGGACAAAAGCACCCGGCCATGAGAAGTTTCAGCCTGTCCGTAAACTTGATATATAGAGACACTCAGGTATTTTTTCACACCCCTGTGTTGGTATATACCCAATGTGCTTATTAATAATGATATTATGCAATACGTTCTAATATAAGGTAAAACAAACGTGAAATATATGGGACTGATTTCAATTTTCACGGCGGGGACAAAAGCACCCGGCCATGAAAAGTTTCAGCCTGTCCGTAAACTTGATATATAGAGAACACATCGGTATTTTTTCACACCCCTGTGTTGGTATATACCCAATGTGCCTATTAATAATGATATTATGCAATATGTTCCAATATAAGGCAAAAAAAAACGTGAAATATATGGGAATGATTTCAATTTTCACGGCGGGGACAAAAGCACCCGGCCATGAGAAGTTTCAGCCTGTCCGTAAACTTGATATATAGAGAACACATCGGTAGTTTTTCACAACCCTTTGTTGGTATATACCCAATGTGCCTATTAATAATGACTTTTTGACCATTCTCTTCAATCTTCTTCAATTGAGTGATTGATTGATTATTTGTGTTCAGCCTACCAACAGCCAGGGTCATGTAAGGCCGGGCCAACGGGATGGATTATCCCGTATTCAACCTGTAAAAAATGAGGGAAATTCCCAAAATCAGAGCTCAATATTTACATAAACTCTATATTCATCCCTGGAATAAGAATATCCTGAAGTGGTGACAGGTCCATGCCACGTCAGAGTCACTTAGCTCTGCTCCAAAGTAACAGGATTACCTATAAGCTTATTACTTAATAATGGAGCATAACTGGATTTAGCTCTCAAGTACCAGGGCGCCAAAACGGTACAAGAGGGCCAAACCATGTATGTCGGCCTCCCGGTAAGGATGAACGCTGCTCCCTCTACGGGGCGCCAAGTGGGACATGGCTCAATTTTGTCAACAAAATTCATTTTTGTGCCACAAAATTCAATTCTGTGTCACAAAATTCACTTTTGTGCCACAGAATTCAATTCTGTGTCACAAAATTCAATTCTGTGCCACAGAATTCAATTCTGTGTCACAAAATTCAATTGTGCCACAAAATCATTCAGTGTCACAAAATTCAATTCTGTGCCACAGAATTCAATTCTGTGCACAAAATTCAATTCTGCATTTCTGCACGCATGTAAGAAGGACTACCATTGGTCAGAAACTGCACTGGAGAAATGGGTCACGGTCGCCGATCTACACATTCAATGTCGATGATTTATTTCTCATTCTGCCGATGATTCATTTCTCATTCTGCCATTTTGCTTCAACTATCTCCAAACAGTCTAACGTTGACAAACCCATTCGTATTTAAACTCATTTGCGTTATAATTGTACACATAATTCATGTACATGTAGATCTCCCGCGAGTACTGACGTCATTTAGTGTGTATCGCAAGGTACATTTGCCCCAGTTAAATCAATAATACACGCGCTGTGGCCAGTGTTCTGACTGCTGTCTGTGTTTATAAACATAATGTGTGTATTGGGCCATTTGAGGAAACCATTTGTAATATTTGTTTAGATACCATGGATACATGTACTAAGATGGTGTATACTGTAAATAATGCATGTAGACACATAGTTGCGAACACGTCTAGCAGGTCTAGCTATGTCCCGGCTACTTTATGTTTGACCCTGTTTACATAATTGAGGGAAAATTCTGAATATTTTTCTTATTTCTCCTTCAAAGTATATATGCTTATATAGTGTGACCACTCATTTGTAATCATAATGTAACCAAAATAACTGTCCATAAAGAAGTATAATATTGATATATTGGGTTATATTTTCGCATTGAAATATTTAAACCTGCAAGTGTACTCCACCATCTCGTAAAATGGACTAAGACCGATCTCAACCAATCAACGTAGAGATGACATAGACTATCCTACGCAAACTAATTATTGTGGACAAAAATGAATTCTGTCCTACAAAACTGAATTTTCTTCACAAAACTCAATTCTGTCTTACAAAATTGAATCCTTTATAACAAAAATGAATTTTGTATACGAAACGTATGCAGAATTGAATTTTGTGACACAGAATTGAATTTTTGTTGTGACACAGAATTGACAGAATTGAATTTTGTGACACAGAATTGAATTTTGTGATTTTTAGTGTTACAAAACTCAATTTTGTACACATAATTAACCTGTCCTGCATGGCGCCCCGTACCCTCCTACCACTTAATTCTTCAATCGAGTATTACCATTTCCAATAAAAAACAATCCTTTGCATTTCTACTTTAAAATAATGTGTCCCGTCAAGAGGGGATTTATTGAGTTTGTGAAAAGTGTAGCCCAAGACCAGCCTGTGACTCGCACAGTCTGATCAAGGTCTACACTTTTTTACAAACGGGCGTATAAAAATATTCTATCTGTACATAGCAGTGCATATGACACACTCGTAGTTTACGTCACTGAGAGCAGCCGTCACAGGCAGGCGACAGCAGGTGATGTGGAACCACCGTCCACACACAGCACACTGCACCCACCTCTTCCGGCCGCTTCTCCGTGACCGACACTCTAGCATGTCACATACATCCCTGTCTACCGGCCGACCATGGGCGAGGATACTGCTCTCCACATACTGCCTGTACATCGGCGCATGCACCTGTCTCATCACTTGATGGGGCACAAAAAACATTTGGAAAATTTACGAGAATAATGCCACCCGCGTATTATACCTCTCCGACAGCTTTTTATCTGAGTGCTTTACGTAGCGCAATACAGCAACCCCGGAACCCGCCCCCTCGAGATTAGCAATACTTCAAAATTAACATGTTATTACAAAACACTATTGCACGCAACTGCGCCTTGCCGTTCAACACCTCGTTTTAGTATTGCCTGAAAATAACAAATAAGTGTCCCACCCGCACCATTTTTCCCCAAAATTTGGATGAGAATCTAAACATTATTTTTTGTAGCCTATTAAATAGTACTGCACATTACTGGTTATAAATGCACCATGTCTTTTTGAATATCAATTGGCGGATTTTAATTCTGATACATCAAAACACCATCACCAGATTACAAGGATTGTGTTCAGTGTAGCACCTGATCAACTAGTACACTCCTACACGTTGACAAGTATCTAAAATGTTTGTCAGAAACAATACCGCACTAATTAAACTAAAGTGGTGAACAGTGTAAACCCTGACTGGCATACATGACGTGGTTGGTGGTACGTTAATGGCAAATATAGGTGTATGCTTGTATCATGTGTTCTATTATCTGGTATGTTGATACGTCTATTCAACACATTTTATGATCCAGTGCACAGGAAAATTAAAACGAAATTGTATGTATACTTGTGGTTGTGACAGGATAAATGGGGCCTATGGGCTTTGTGATCAGTGTAGATCCAGCCGTCTGATCAGGATCTGCACGGTTCAACTGTCCATCAATGAAATACCCGTCATGCTTAATACAAGCACCATAGATTGTTATCAGGTTACAGGAGTGTGCTATTTGATCCCGAGCTACACTTGTCAGCAATCCCAAAAGCCTGATTTCTGCATTCCAGCCACAATTTAGTTACCATCACATACCTAGACAGATCAGCCAGCATACACATGGTGCACTCATCCATTGCATGCAGCACACATTGTACACATTCACTAATGTTTTATAACATTATAACATTTTACTAATGTACATGAATGAACGTATATGCTGTCAAGCGCGGATCCAGGATTTCGGTTAGGGGGGCTAAACTATTTTGCAATACTTTTGTAGCTCGTTCGTAGACCGAACAGAGCCACTAGGGGGTCCGGGGGCATTCCCCCCGCAATATTTTTGAAATCTACATCGCATTTCCTGTGTTCTGGCGCATTTTGGAGCAAACATATTGACACTGTCACAGTATGTACGTAGAAACGTGTCTTGTAACTTGTAAACAAATCTTTACTCGGCGAATTTTATGGGGGGGGGGGGGGGGGGGACGCGCCGGTCCGCCCCCCCCCCGAATCCGCCCATGGCTGTAACCACTCATGTGAAACTACACATTGAGATGGTTCATTTATGGAATGCTGTTTAACGGCCTGTCAACAGCTACGGTGATTTTAGGCCGGGTTAACAGGGTTCCATCCCGCATTCAACCTGCTGCATTGGTAGGAACATCACAAAATCAGAACAGAATATTTACATTGAAATAAATACATATTTAGCCCTGAAATTAGAATAACCTGACTTGGTGCCAGGTCCATACCACACTGAAAGGATGGTGGCTGTACATTCAGACATACATCATTTTGTGTACATTGCACATGTCAATAATACCACAATATAAAACATGTTAACCCCTTCAACCCTAATTAACAGGAATGGACTGTGATGTGTTCATGTAAGGACCGACCGATCCAACAGTCACAAACTTATTTAGTCCATTTATAATGTGGTACTGTTTTTTTTTTTCTTCTAAAAATTACGAAAATGCAGATCATGATGAGACAGCTCGCTAGGAGCTGGCTCATCTGGATCTACACTGTTTACACACACTACTAAAGAGGTATGTAGTCTTTAAATGGTTACAAATATACATATCCAGTATATTAACAAACAGCATTTTATTATGAAACATTCAACCTGCCAACACTACAGTAGCCTATTTCACCAACATTGCACAGTATACTTATCTACCAAAGTATACTTATCTACCAAAGTATACTTATCTACCAAAGTATACTTTGAGGGAGTAATCATTTATTTTCCCCAAAATCAATTATTTCTATAGAACTAATGACTGCATATATTAGATGATTAAATGTATGCAGAATTATTATACTGAATTTATTACATTATCACAGCCAAAATGGCTGTAATACGGATGAAATATTAGGAATTACTGATGAAGTAAACAGAAGTTATACCAAATTTCTCTGGTGTTAAGTTTTGTGAACACCTTAAGTATGTGACCTTGACCTTGGGGTTAGTGGGGGGTATGACGGTCTCGGATTTGTCACAAATTGATAGCAGACCCTTGGAGAAATGCATGCATGAAATATTATGAATTTCTGATGAAGGAAACATAAGTTATAATGGCTTTCTCTGATGTTAAGTTATAAATTGTGACACACTAAGTATGTGACCTTGGGGTGGGCAGGGGTATGACGGTCGTGGATTTGTCACAGCATGATAGTAGACCTTCAGAGAATGCATGCATGACATATTAATCATTTCTGAAAAAGGAAACAGAAGTTATACCAGATTTATCTGATGTTAAAGGTACATGCCCACGCAGCAGGTTACACTGTACTACTACTTTTCATTTTCTGTCATGCCTTATATGAGCCATTTGTCTACCCACTAACGAGTTATTTTTAATTACGGCGCGTGTTAATTGGTGTTAAATCTCATTTTATATGCCGCGACCAGAAAGGGTATTTTCCGACCTCGTGCTATTTTTACCAACACGCGTCACGTGACACGGTCAATCATATCACATATTTGACATGCGCGGTGAAGTATCTGAAGTTGAGAAGAAAAATCTCTGTTCGAGTCAAAATCTAAATCTCCACGTAACTCTTTCCATTTGGTGATCTGGTCGCCAATATTAAGGACTCTCTCTATCTGTACTGCCTGTCCTTCAGATATTTCGCCTTTTTTTTGGCTAACGCCGTTTCATACAATTTCCGTCCTGGACGTTTCGACATGTTGATATTCTTATTTACATATTGGGAAGCCTACTGGCGCGCGTAGTATACTGCGCATGCGCACCGCAAGCCGTGATGTGAAAGTCGTCGTCCCCGCACATTATCAAAATAGACTGTTACCGCCGCGCGTCGCTAACAGTAAATTGATAATTAATAAATGATTATATTTGTATAGCGGGCACTCGTAATTTTTAGAACTGGTGGAATAGTGACATAATTATACACTTATTTAATTCCTATAAAGAACATTTTGTGCCTACTGCGTGGGCATGTACCTTTAAGGTAATTCTGACGCACTAAGTATGTGACCTTGACCTTGCAGTCAGCGGGGGTATGACGGTCATGGATTTGTCACAGCATGATAGTAGACCCTTAGATGAATGCATGCATGAACTAGAAATGTGGCCTGTCGGCACACGAATGCACCCATGACAACATTGACTCTGAAAGTGGTCGTATTTACTTAATATCTTTTAAGTGAATGTCCTTGACCTTGGGGTCGGGCAGGGTGGAGCATCTCATACAGAATGAAGTATGATAATGATAAGAAGGCACAAACCAAATAGATTTGTCAGTAAGCGAGGGCTTACGGAATACCTCCCCGTTTGAACCCTGACCACCACTGAACCCAACAATCAAGTTTTAGCAACAGTGACCTTGAACGGACCTTCAACTCTTTAAGACAACAATTACTTAAAACATGAAATCTCTCGTATTCATACCATTTCAACACCATGTCATCAAAATATTTTGTTATTGTTTGTTGACATTTGCTAACATAATTACTTCTCTTTAAATTAGCCGATGGTTATTTATAACTAGATTTGTCAGTAAGCGAGGCTTACGGAATACCCCCCGTGTGGGCCGAGGCACCTGCATATAGGAACATTTTCAAAGTTATGTTTTGTGAACGCACTAAGTATGTGACCTTGACCTTGGGGTTAGCAAGGATATGACGTCGTGGATTTATCACAACATGATAGTAGACCCTTAGAGGAATGCATGCATGATATATTTGAAGGAAACAGATGTTATAATGGATTTCTCTGATGCTAAGTTTTGTGAACGCACTAAGTATTGATCTTGAGGTTAGCGGGGGTAAGCATATGGCACTTGAAAACGCAAATATGTTCAAAAGAATTATTCTAAATTTGACATTGAACATGGGCATGAAGGCTACAAATATTTTTGAAATATATCAAGCGTTTAAAAGAAAGGGGTAACAAATTTGCTGAACACAAATGTCAAAAAGTGACCTTGATCTTGAACCTGAGAAACCGGAGTATGCATGCAACAAGTTACATGTACAATGTATGTTCGGATACACATGGATACTGAATACTATTGCAGTCTAAAGGTTTGAATGTTATTGCAATTATCTGGGGTCGGACTGGCCTGGATTTGTCACAGCATGATAATAGTATAGACCATTAGCATGATTAGAACAATGCATGAATGAATGATTAGGATTTCCCACGAGGGATACAGAAGTTATCATGGATTTTTTCTGATGTTATTAAGCTTTGTGAATGTACTACGTAGGTGACCTTGACCTTGGAGTTAGCGAAGCATCACTGTCATAGATATGTCACAGCATGATGCCAGACCTCAACATAGATACATACATGCAACATTAAGATTTCCCATGAAAAAAAGCAAATGAACTTATGTGATGTGAATATACAAGATATGTTACCTTGACCCCGGTGTGACCTAAATATTAAGCAACAGAAAAAAATGTAAATACTTTGTTTTATGAACGCACTAAGTATGTGACCTTGATCTTGGGGTTAGTATGGGTATGATGGTCGTAGATTTGTCATAGACACTTAGAGGCATGCATGCAATATCTAGTTTGTCAGTAAGGAGGACTCACCGAATACCCCCTGTTCGGACCCTGGCCACCATTGAACCCTGAAGTGTTAGCAACAGTGACCTTGGACGGTGAAATCCCATATTCAATAAGTGACTTTGATATAAATGCACATGAAGATCGGACACACAGATCTAGAGTTTTCGGAAGAAACATTAGAAGCATTTTAGCTACAGTGGCATTAACCTTGGATGAACTTTCATGAACACACAGAACTCATATTATCATGTGGATACCAAAAATGTTACAATGGACGAACGGAATGTGACACCAGAATACACCCTAGACTATTTGTATAAAGATAGACATATAATACAGAGATTGGCAGGTTCCTATCAGTGCTATTCATAGTAGCAAATTTGGGGTGACACCCTTGCTTGTAGCATGAACTACTCCAATTTGTATATATAAACAAAGTTATTGGTGTTCTAGACTTTTATTGATACGATATAAATACTTATTTAATGCTATTTCAAGCTCGCAAAGATATTAAGTGTGAATACTAGACATAATGTTGTATTTTATTGAAAATGTTGACAATATGAAAATAATTTAGATGGCGACCATCTTTGATTACATAACTAAGTCATTTTAGCAATTTTGTAATCGCCCTACCTATGGACCATGACCATGAAGTTTAGTATTAACTAATATTTAGCTGCGCGGTCTAGCTTTCAGATCTAAAATATTATATTTACTTTTAAATACATTTGTGTTTGAAATGGGCGAGATTTTACAAGAGTTGTGGTAAGGTGCCACGAGATATTTTTTTACTATGAGTACGAGATGGTAGGGTATGAGTACGAGATGACCAAAAAGTGAGCACGAGATGACCAAACCGAGTAGACATGGACTCGTACTCAGTCCATGTCTACTCGGTTTGGTCATCTCGTACTCACTTTTTGGTCAAGTCAAGTCGGCCCACGTGTCTGGTCAAGTCGGCCCACGATCTCAGACCAGATGTATGGTCAACTTGGATAAGTCTAACGTAATATATTCAAAAACTAAATTGAGTTTGAAAAATATTATTTTTTTTTTATGTGGATCTAAATAAATATTTTTTTCATAAATAAATATATATTTTTTTAATTAAAATAGAGAATCTTTTTAAATATATATCATGTTTCTTGTTAAATCACCATTTCTAATAAATTTATATGTCATATACGAACAATATGATATGGGCCGAGATGACCACGGAAAAAATAATATTTTCTCATTTTAAATTGAAAATCATTTTGTGATGATTGGATTGGTTGCAAAATTAACATATCGCAGCCCATTCAGTTACTTAGGGGTGAAAGGGTTAAACATATTAGTATCCCAATATTGTGATTTACCCGCATATTTCTATCACTACTGTTAAGTAATACAGTGGAACTTCTCCCAATCGGACGCCTTGGGAAGTCAACAGGATGTCCAGCTGAAAGAGGTTGCAATGTACAACATGTGATATGTTTTGTGCCTAGCCAACCACTATGCTTCGAGTATGTTCTCATCAAATGTCTGAAGTCAGAATTAAACCCCAGGCAATACGAATTATGAAGAGTGGTCCATATTGTTCGTCCGTCCACCTGACCGCCCGCACGCGCTAAACCCCGCGGACCCGTCCACCCATCCGTCCGTCCGCCCGTTGCCGGTACAGACGTCAGACGTCCACGAGCCCCTACTTACTTGCTGTAACATATCTTATGAACTACAAGGCCGATGTCTGTCAAACGCCTCAGGAATGACTTATAGGGGGCGAACCAGCAGTTTGCTTCAACTGGAAGCAGAAACATGAGGTCAAACTCTAGGTCAAGGTCAGGTCAACGACACATTTGCAGTTGAGCCTCTTCTTCAATAGACAGACATTGAACTTAATAGCTCTTGAAGACAAACCAGTCGTGGTACTGTAATAGCTTCTTCACGTTATAGGTGAAAGTCAAAGTGACCTACTTTCTTTCGAAGCATAGGTCGCGTCCAGTTGTTAGTGTGAATTTTCACTCCACGGCGAGATCCAATATGCTTTGGATTAACACCATCCATACATGTATTATACCAGTAGCCTATTTCACCAACATTGCAAAGTATACTTTGAGGTAGTAATTTTCAATTTTAGGATAAATTTATTAATTTTTATTATACTGAATTTATTACATTATCACAGCCATAATAATTCTGCATAGTTTTAATCATCAAATATATGCAATCGTATGAAATAATGCATTTCGGAAAAATCAATGATTACTCCCTCAAAGTATACTTTGCTAGAAAAGTATACTTTGCAATTTTGATGAAATCCGCTACTGAGCTGCACGCTCATTTGCTCTATAATATTTTCACCTTGTATGTATGCAAATCAATGAGCTTTTATTATCCATTATTTTGTCTTCAACATTATTGAATTGGCATTGTCAAAAATTTATTCTACAAAATGGTAATGATTTTCTATGACTACCTTGTGAATTAAACTGCATAGCTCGCCGACGCTGTCGAATTTGCAATCACGTTCACCGCCAGTTTTCTTCCATTTGTGGTAAACAATACTGAACGTTGGTTAGTTCAATATGATTTACATGTCTGCCAATGACACAGAGGTTACTAGTAATGTCTTTGTAATAGTATTGCCACGAATCTAGCAAATGTAATAACATACCACATTGTATATACCAGTGTACCAGATATCGTATTGATCGTATTCGTAAGATCAAACCATCACCCAATATCGTTCATAAGCGTCAAATATAACCAGTATGAGAACAAAACAACCCAATAACACATCGAAAAGACATATTTGGACTGATAAAACTAAGCAACATAAAAAAGGAAAGGTTTCCATTCATTGATTCGTCGCATATTTGTACTCAGAAAGATATATACCTACCCGCGTGTATACTATTACTAATAGCTTGTTTAGTGTTGTTGCAGACCAGTCGCATGGAGAAAATGAAAACCAAATAGTTCCACCCCTCTTCTCATGTCGACAATACGAGTAGTTGATGGGGACTACTTTTAATTACGTACTGGTACGGGAGTATTATGTGATGCTTGGATACATGAATAATAGTCTTCATTCTTTGCGAAGCAAACCTAATTACGTTTCAAACATGTAAACATAATTTGTATTAATTAACATTATCTAGAGGTATGCAAACAACAGAAATGCATACCCTGATCGGGCACATACGCACTCAATGTTAGTATCGTGAATACAAATCGACACATTTAGTAAAGGTATGTTACTGATGTTTTATCTGACCTTGATCAGTTTTAAGCACACGTACGCACATAGTATTCCTACATTGCTTTACTCTCCGAGATGTTTACTATAATATGGCTGTTTCACAATCAGAGGTACTTTTTGAAATATTGCATAAAATATACTAGTATGGACAACTTAGGGATACATGCTACTTGGTTAGATCATTTCAAATCTAAGGGACTTATACTTAATCTTGAAAAGCAGTTTATTTTATGAACAAATATAAAAAAATTACGAAATAACCGTTAAATGGCAGTTTTTTTTGACAATTTGGTGTCTCATTTCTTTGACACATACTTGTAATTTCACCAATAATAAAAAAATTCATGAAGCAATGGGAATGCACTAGTTAGCATAACAAAAGGGCTTTGTAATGAACGATAAAAAACTCAGTGAGAAACTCATTATTTCATGAAAATCTCAATGATTTCATTAAGACAATTTGTCCGTAAAAAATGTCTTCTCCGGAATATGCATTTAAGTTTTTTATTTTTTTTTCAGGAAAGGTGAAGGTCATGTTAGGGTCAATAACATAGCTTCAACTCTAAATATATATGTTGTTACATATTGTACCTAGTATTTCCGTATCTCCACCGGTTATCACACTGTACCATAGTGTACAATTTATCCCGTCAACACAGTGCGTATGTGCCGTGAAACATCCTGTCAATACAACCTAATCACTGCGTATGAATATATGCGGTGGCTGGGATTATTTGTTTTGCATTTTAAAGCCATTAGTAGGTGTTGACGGGATAAATAGAATAGTAGGTTAGTGCCGTGAATGGCAAAAATATCTGCGAGGCTCGGAAACGGGATGTGCTCGGCAAAGCCTCGCCCATCCCGTTTCCTAAGCCTTGCCAGATATTTTTACCCATTCACGACACTAACCTACTATTCTCTATATCTTCTGTTGACGTGGTTTGTATTACTTACATAGATCAAAATGCATGTGATATATTGCCAGCATTATGCTTAAATCGCTCCTGGGACCTGATATGTATCGAAACGAGAAATGGTTATTTAATTCCACTTTCAATATATTGATATCGTCGCTGTATAATGTATTTTCAAAATATGTCTTCTCCGGAAATCAGTTTGTTAATTATATAAATGTCATACACGGACATGAATGTATCAACTTCACCCTTTCTGTTGAGTGTTCTAATATGCCTGGTGTATACTGTAATAAATCACTCTATGGCAATAATTTAATTTGTTTTGTTAATACTACAGCAGCCCATAAGTAGTGTGCCAAATTTAATAGCTTTGATAAATGATACATTGACATTAAATTTAATTAAAATTACAACATAAATGGTTCCACATTATATAATTTAATAATACTGTTGGGTGCCATAAACATATTAGTATTCGCAGAGGGTAGTACATTACACTGTAATGGTACTTTCTCCGGAGATGACGTGTTTTTTTGACATCCACTGTTTCTTCTCTCTAGTTGTGATGTTATGTTCGAATGCTTGCTGATTGCTATCCAGTATCCGATTTCATCAACATTGCAAAGTATACTTATCTAGCAAAGTATACTTTGAGGGAGTAATCATTGATTTTCCGAAATGCATTATTTCATACAGAACTAATGATTGCATATATTTGATGATTACAACTATGCAGAATTATTATACTGAATTTATTACATTATCACAGCCAAAATGGCTGTGATAATGTAATAAATTTAGTATTATAAAAAATAATAAATGTATCCTAAAATTGAAAATTTCTCCCTCAAAGTATACTTTGCTAGAAAAGTATACTTTGTAATGTTGGTGAAATCGACTACTGATGGTGGCATTTCAATCCTGGTGGATGCTGCAGTGTAGAAGATTCACTCTTTACTAACATCACATGTGGATTTTATACATGTGCTGTATCATACCATAGTTGTTTATAACCAATATATCAATCATGGTGTTTATATTGGCATGAGATGATTGATAGCACATTGTAAATGATTATCTTTGCAACCTATTGTACCAAATTATATTAGTTTATCTGTCATACATTTTGCTGTATGTTTCAAACGCTACACAATGTGAAACTGATTGATAGCATGTAAATACTAAGATGGCCGAGATGGCAACTCCGTGTGCCATATAGGATACAGTAACAAGAGAATGTTCACTCACAATGTATATGCCATATATCCCATCACATTTACAAAGCAATTATTTTTGAATCAAAGATGATCAGGTATAGAACGGGTCCTTAAACCAATGAAGGCCAATACACAGTTCCATCCAGACGAGTGATGACTATCATTTGTTGTGGCAATTCATGTATGGCTATTGATGTCACACTATTACTTTGACCACTTCTGGGTGAAGTGCTTGGGTAAATTTGTGTGAAAGTGATAAATATTATTGCTATAATCAGATAATGACTGTGTTTTTTATTATGTTACACATCGTGATACATTTTCTTTGTGGCTAGCTAATATACACTGATCATGGCCAGCATTGCCAACCGTAATTATATTTGGTTCATCTCCTGACTTTACACAATTATCAACTAGTAAAAGTGGACTACTGTCAGTTTCGCGAAAGCTGCTCAAATGTTACGGCTATATAAACAATTCAAAAACAAAATTTATTTTGATAATATTAAATTAAAGGAAAAATTAAGAATGAGCCTTCTTTTTATTTCATGAAATTTGGTCAAATATTGATTTTATTGCGAAAAAACAATTTCCCCATGTTAAATCCCCATAGACATCTTCACGGAGTGAAGATGTCTATGGGGATTTAACATGGGGAATTTTTTTTGAATTTTAGAAATACTGGACTGATTTTTAAAATTTAACTTTTGTTTTCTTAGTTAGATCATATCCAAGCTATATAGTCATGTTTCGGGGTCAATTTCCAAAATATTTCGTTTTTTGACTCATCCCACACTTCCTTACCTCTTTTTCCCCCATGTTAAATTCCCATAGAGAAATAAATTTTTCGTAATAAAATCAATATTTGACCTAATTTCACGAAATAAAAAGAAGGCTCATTCTTAAATGTTCCTTTAATTTAATATTATCGGAAAAAATATTGTTTTTGAATTGTCTACATAGCCATAAAATTTGGGCAGCTTTCGTGAAACAGACAGTAGATGATCAGGAGCTACAAACGCAAAAAGACCTGCTTGGTCATGACATATGTCTTTCTCAGAAGAATATGTCGTGATCACCATTTGAACCCTCCCGTCGAGACAATTCAAATGAGTGGTCACATCATATACTTCTCATATATGAGAAAGAAATTGATTTTTTGATTCTGAGATTTCGGAAAAAATTGATTGATTCTGAGATTTAATGTGTTTAATAGCCAAAAGTCATGTCACATTAAATCTCAGAATCAATCAATTTTTTTTCAAATTGTGTTTGGGGAATACCACTGGCGAGTCATGTCTGACAATACACCTCCCCACCCCCATAAAACTGCATGATACGCACATATTCTCCTGTGAATATACCCACCCCCATTGCCCGATGCCTACGCTACTGTCTGTTCCACGTTTTGCGGCCGACGAACTTTTGGCTATTAAACACATTAAATCTCAGAAATATCTAAAGGCAAGTACTTTTTCATCAATAACAAAAAATGTCACCCTCCCCAAACAAAATTGTTTGACAAAATTCCATCAAATATTTATTTTATTGCGAAAAAAACGATTTTCCTATGGGAAGTTAACAAGGGGCAAAATGGAGGAAAAGAGAGACAAGGAGGGTCGAAAAATAAAAAAAAATAAAAATTGACTCCGAAACCTGGCTAGATAGTTTGGAAATGATGTAACAGGTCCACAATTTAAAAATTATTTAAAAAAAAATATTGTTAGCCGCCATGTCAAATTCCCATAGGAAAATCATTTTTTTTCGAAATAAAATCAATATTTAATGGAATTCCATCAAATCATTTTTTTGGGGAGGGTGACTTTTTTATTGTTCACGAAATACTACTTACCTGTAGATATTTCTTATATTTATATGCACAGTGTCAGTAGATTCACGATTTCCGTTTTACAGGCAATGAATTTCTCTGTACCACCACACTGCAGCTAACGGTATACACATGTGGTCCACATGTCCGCTTTGCGCCATGTTGTTTTTGTTGTTGTTGTTGCTGTTTTGTAATAGGGCTGATTAGCGAGTACAACAAAAACAAATGTTGGATATATTGGTCATATCGTTTACCTATCAAAAGTGAGGTACAAAATACTCACAGCAATGTGAAAATACGCATTGATTTTCAAATTAAGTAGTGAAAATGCTGCAATAATGTTAAAAAATTACTTAGTTGAGCTGCAAAGGAAGACACTCAATACATTTGTAAAAGTAAAATACGCATTCAATTTGAAATATGGGGGTATAATAAAATAATCTTTATATACAAAACTTATCTGGAGCTCTGATGTAGTCATCAAAAGGAAATAACCTATGATCTTACTTACATGTGACAGAGCGTATGGCTTCGTCAAAACTCAAGTCACCCCACCGTTCTCCGAGCACCTGCGCAATAGTATCCATTATAATCAAAATATGTATAACACCCCCAGTTGTTGTGTCCGTGTTGACAGTGTACTACTGAACGTAGATGACAGTTTCAACTTCGGTGATACCGCAATCCTAATACATTACGCAAACATTGTATTAGCGAGCCTACCTCACCAAACCCCCGGTTACCTATGTAAACAGCGGGTTTGGTGAGGTTGCCGCGCAATAGGTAATGCGGTCAAATAGGTCACGATGCAGTGACTATTTTCAATCAATAACTTATGTTGTAAGCGATTGTAATGTGTATTTTCAATATTTATATTATTAAAATGTATCATATCGGTACCCCTTTAAGTAATATTTGTATATTTTAAATGTAATGATGTTGTCATGAAGCGCATGAATATAAGTATTAATTAATCCAGTTTATATTGAGGCAAATCACACAGCCTAAAAACATAGTGCTGGAATATAAACCATAGTATCGTATATTATTCATAAGTATATCACTATTAAACATTAATTACAATATGTATGCATATTATTAAAACAGTAGATGCTACCGCTGTTTCGCTGTATGTGATATTTATAACAAAATATTTTTTTTATTCGTCCGCGTACGGATTTCTGTCACACAAAGCGCCATTTTCAGTTCATATTTTGACCTGTGCATATGAACCGGACTAAGTTTGAACAACGCTCGATTCCATCCAATTCAGATTTCTCTGCAGAATGTTCAGACTAACTACATATTAAGTAATGTTGCTAAATAAGTGTTAACGGCTGGAACATGGTTATCACTAAAAGGAAGAAACCACAGTCGTATTATTGAAAAATAAGATTTACCTGAGACCTCATGGAGGCCGCCATTAATCCAGTGTAAACAATAGACCGTGTGATCCCATTTCCTGAGTAGCCCCCGCTTAGTGAAACGATGTGCTAATCATGATATTATGTTCCCCAATAATTGGAAACGGTTTGAATTTCTCGGTAAAAACTACGAAAGTCATAAAAAAAATAACGATGTATATTTAACATTGGATACGCTTAAACGGTATTACTCTCTCATCGGATCGTCAGTTGTCGTCGATAGCGATTTAACGTACTGATCTGGTCTTAATTTATTGTCAACTTTCAACGCCATTTACAGAATATATGGCTAATTTTTGGAAATAAATAACGGCAAATTACGATGACGTCTGCTCTGAAATATCTGTCAACATGCGGACGTAATTTAAGGAAATCGATTATATTTTAAGGCTACATCTGTGACTAATTACGAATTTATGTATGGTCTTTGGCTACACCCGACACGTTGTAAATACACGTCGCTTTGTGTGGGGAAAAAATCGATAATGCGTAGTTGTGTGTGACGAGGTGTTGATCTGATGACACCACACAGCTGTGACCCTTAGGCAATGTTTTGAAATTGACGTGTCGTTTGATGTGTGCCGCAACACCTCACTGTCGGAGACAACATGACAATTAACGATATACTCTCGATTATACACAGATCTATTAGACGGCTGGTTATTTAAAATAAAGAGTAGTTCAGTACACCTTCGCCGATATTGTTTTTAGAACATCAGTAATATTTTCCGTAAATGGTGTTGAAAAGTTGACAAAAATTCTATCACCGTATTTAGTTGTGCCGATATTGTTTTAAAAAATCAGTAATTTTTTTCCGTAAATGGTGTTGAAAATTGACAAAATATATAGCCGCATTTCTCCGATATTCGTTTAGAAAATCACCAATATTTTCTGTAAATGGTGTTGACACAAAATGCAGCGTTCATGCGGAATTCAAATAAAATACAAAATAATAATTTAATAAATAGACGCCGATGGCTACTGTGTTTGCGGCCAGTGAATTCTGGTCGTGGTAGCCACAGGCGCAGTTCGAACAGTGTTGTGAGCAGATGGAGGACAATAATTATTTCAAATTCATAAAAAAAATTTTGCTGTCCGAAAATTAATTAATTGTGACAGCCAAAAAAAAAAGATTTTGGGACAGTAAAACATTATATGGTATAGACAGTATAGACAGTACCTCAAACTTAAAAAAACAGTAACAAACTGTCTGTGTATATATTACTTAAACTTAAAACATCAGTAACAAACTGTCTGTGTATATATTACTTAAAGACAGACACTTTAATTGTTGGTAAGTTTCTATCAATTTATAGGTATTTTTATTAAAATCATAAAATTGTGAAAATATTAAAAAATATTAAAATCACAAAAATAATATATATGGAGAAATTTTTTTTATACCACGTCGAGGTTTGAACCCCCGACCCTTTCGGGAATCGGTAATTAAATCATTGAAGTCGACGACCTTAACCTCACGACTGTTGCGCCATTTATGACAATCACAGTTATACAGAAGTGCTATCAGTATTACGCCACCATTTGAACGTAATAATTATTAAATTATTTGCAACTCCATCTACAACAATACCGTTACAGAGATACGCTATTGAAACAACATGTATTAGTACCCATAACATAACAAAGTAATGTATCATTATATATCACAGGAGATAGCTTAAAACTATATATCCTAATCATAACAGAACAATCCGCTTGGCTCGTATGAAAATAGTTCGCGTGATATTGATTATCTCCCTTGCCGAAAGTAGTTCAGTGATTTATTAATTCCAAATAAGACGTGTTTGCGTAATGACAACCTCGTATTGAAACTGGATTTACTCTTCCAAATAAGTAATGCACCACTGCATAACTGAGACACGCGATGTGAGTTTCTACCTAAGAACATGTGCGATATCTCTTGAAAGCTATTTACAAAATTTACTATATTTTCCATAAATGATGTCGATAACTAAGTTAACATTCGACGTCATTTACAGTAAATATCACAGTTTCTGTAAATATAACAACCAGGAATCCACTTTTCCGACGTTTCGGAACAAGGCCTTTATCAATTATGCATTATGAAACATCGCACATGTTCTTAGGTGTAAAATCACATGGCGTGTACTATTTGTTAGTTTAATTACATTATCTGTTATTTGCATGACACTGTGCATATAATATACCTTAAAGGTACATACCCACTCAGTAGGCACATAATGTTATGTATATGAATTAAATAAGTGTATAATTGTGTCACTATTCCACCAGTTCTAAAAATTACAAGTGCCCGCTATACATATATAATGATTTAGTAATATTTATTTTACTGATAGTGACGCGCGGTGGTATCAGGCAATTTTTATATGCAAATGAAGCATGATAGTTTTTAAATTATTTATACTAATTAAATGTGTCACCTGAAAACAAATAATATTTTCGACAGATTATCATTGCACATCGAACAATAAATACAGAGAATAAATAGTAATTTCCGTTAGCATTTTAAGGAAACACGGTTATCGCCCTGATATCCGTGTGGAAACTTACTTCTGATATAAAATGTGTAATACTGCCAATCAATACGTGGGGAAATGGTGAATGAATGTTTACTGTGCAAGAAAATGTCTCAGATGATGTCTCTGATATAAAGAACATGTTGTGCCTACTGAGTGGGCATGTACCTTTAACATATGGAGAAGAATTCACATAAGTGTAAAAGCTTGTTTTATAATCCTGTTCTCAATTGTATGCATACATATATCTCTCACTTGCAATAATTTGAAATAGATATTGTTGAAACTAACATAATGATGTTTCGTTACCATGGTTACGGGCATTTCGTCATTAAGAACGGTTCGATTGGTTGCACAATTAATATATCAAAATCCATTTCAGCTACTTAGGAGTGAAAGGATTAATCAGTAACCATGATGACAGAGGCACCGATTTGGAACAGTCAATGGCTCGCGCATATTTGGTGGATTAAAACCAGTGAATCTGCACCATAACCCCCATGATTACATTGCGCTCATGTTCCCGGAGTTCAGGGGCCGGTTTCACTAAACTTCGTGTAACTAAACTGTTCTTAAGTGCAAATTTAGGATCGTCTGGAAATTTCAATTCATGGATTTACATTTATTGAGCATAGGCTATGCTCAATAAATGTAAATCCAATAATTGTTTACAAGAAAACAATGTTAATGTAAAATTTACAGACGATCATAATTTTGCACTTAACAACATTTTAGTCGTACGAAGTTTCCAGGGGCCTGTTTCACTAAACTTCGTACGACTAAAATGTTCGTAAGTGCAAAATCATTATAGTCTGTAAAGTGCACATTGATAATGTGTTCTTGTAAACAATTATTAGATTTATATTTATTATAGGAATGAATGGCATTTTTGTGGAATTTATCGGGGTATAAACTTTGGCCTCGTCCAGTATTCCCGCGACTTTTCCAAGTTTATGTCCCCGATACATTCCACAAAAAGGCCATTCATTTCTTGTAATTCCAGCATTTGAAATAAATTCATCAAGAAAATGTGTTTATTTTCCGTTTTCTTAAGAATTATTTTAACTGCGCCTCACGGTTACGGAAAGTAGTTCGGCGTGGGAGTTTACTGGGATATACATTTTGGACAGAGACTTGCTACGGGCCAATGTTAGGGAATTGTGTAAATATTTTTGTGCTGGAATTATTAACGAGTAAATGTGGAACAATGTACAAATGTACAACATAAATGTAATGGTGACAATCAACATTTAGTTTCGTTCCTTTTGGTGGTAATGAAAATGCTGTTTCGAGTGTATACATGTTGTATGTTATATTATATAAGTTGGTTATACGTCATGATTTCGATTAAACTTGATATTTGTTATATACATGTGTAATTATTATCAAATTGTATTTCTCTTGGACACCGTATGCACCGTATTACATTGTAATGCATAAAGCAAACTACAAAAGGAAATAACATGTGGTGCAATACGCAATAATACAAAGTCATGCAGAGTATGATGTTATTAGCCGATCAAATCAGGGTTCAATATATGTCCACATTTTAGTAGTTACGGAATCTCAAGGAAAAGTGAGAGAAGTGTTGATTTCCTCCCCAACCAAATTCTCCCAGTTATATTTAGCTATCATTAATATCTGATCATAGCAATACTTATGGTAGTCAAATGTGAACAATATTATTCCAGTTGAAATAATTAACCTTTGAATATAGGTGAAGGCGCTTAGCATTATACAAATATGTAGCAAGTCAACCGAAATCTCATGAATACCCGACTTTTGGCGGCCATCTTGAAAATTTGATAATTATATACTGAATATTAGTGTAGTTTACGTAAATTCTTTAATATATCAATCAGAAATGTTTTTTAACAACTTACACCAATTTCCAAGTTAAGGACCATAACCTATTGGAAATTTTCGACTTCCGTCAAGCAAAAAGTTCAATGACATTGAAATGACCTTCAACTTGGTTTACAAATGGCACCCGGATTTTTTGGAAACCTTATACATTCAAGTTTATAAAAACACCGGGTGCCATAAATTAACAGGAGGTCCCGGAATCTTATATATATACCTACAATTGCCCCTGGACTAGAAGGAAACCGCCTAGCTTTAGTTTACCGTGTTTATTTATAGCCAAATTGCAAACCGCCTAACTTTAGTTTACCGAACTCTTGTAGTGAAAACGTTTATTTATAGACAAATTGTGTTATTTCGCTATATTTAAAGTTTTCAACAGAGATAATGGCCAAAAATGAAAAATTATCCGGTTGATGTAATTTGGAAGTGATACAACAAATTTCGCGTTTGTAGATTACAGAAAAGGGTGGTTACAAACTTTTTCACAAACCAATGGATAACCGATATATAGCCGATCTATAAATAGATCGGCTAATAAAAATCGTACTTGAATGGTGATACATTATTACTAACTGGTGTCGGTAGAGGACAACTGGAACCATCACACACAAACCTGCACAGTTGCCTAGTAAAGTATGTGATACTATGATAAAGTACACTATAATATGTTAATATATATTATTATAGCTCATTGCAATTGCTGGGCATTGCATTGGTCAATTTCATATCACACGATACTATTCAACCGCTTCACAACGCAGCGGGAAATATTAGAGAGGAATATTACAATACCACCCTCGCGTGCGCCGAAAATTCCCGAAGCATCGTGGCGTACTGGCGCTGAACATATGATCACCAGGGCCCGGTTGCTCAAAACATCTGTTAGCTTAACAGACTGTTAAATGCTTGCCAGTGCTAAGGATTTAACTGTCTGTTGAGCTAACAGCGGTTTTGAGCAATGCGCAATGCTAAGGATTTAACAGTGTGTTAAGCTAACAGAGGTTTTTAGCAACCGGGCCCAGATGTCCTGCGGTTACTCACTATAGAGCTAATTAAGTCATTTAATGATATCCGTCATATCAGGACAAGTCGGCCGTCATACGTGGAATAAAATCTCATCAAGGCAGTGCCTACGTCCCTCATCATCGACTGTACGTCTCTGGTCGCAAAGGATATCCCTCCGGAAAACCCCTATCTACTCGTGGACATTGAAAAACTATCCAGAAAGCTGATTTTCCAACTGCATTTCAGACGCATGCAGAATGCCCAACATATTTCCAAACAACAATAATTAAACATATCAAAGATGTCTGTCCATAACCGTCCCAGACCCACATTATTGTAGACCAGTGATGCAACCTAACCTCTAACTAAACAGCTGCCGGATTACCGGGTGCACCAACTACGACTGGTGGGACGTACGACGATAAGAAGACAGAGTGGTAATGCCGAGGATATTTGCGATATTTGCTTCGTCGTGGTCGCTGGTTCGCTTCCCACATGGAGCATATTATTTTTTTTCATTTTTAACTTATTGTTATGTTTCTACTAAAAAATGCGAAATGTCGCAAAAATTATTGAATTAGTGAACGAGAAACAGCATAATAACTACTTTATTTTCATAAAACAAACTATCTGAATATCCGTGGTTTCGAATGTATATTTTTTGCATACTGCATTTGTTCCTGGTAGATGTCTTCATATTTGTATTTGGTATAATACATTAAATACCGCCTTTGGTAGAGAGGCATATTGTGGATTATCTCCTCTCGAAAACAATATCTCCCTCGGCTATCGCCGTATATTGCTTCC
Organism: Conchocele bisecta; assembly: GCA_029237695.1. NCBI lineage: Eukaryota > Metazoa > Mollusca > Bivalvia > Lucinida > Thyasiridae > Conchocele > Conchocele bisecta. The sequence goes on from CM055277.1 coordinate 38,403,693, forward strand.
TCGGGGAGATAATCCACAGTACGCCATCAACAAGGGCAGTAATGATATATAGTGTGTACTAATGTTTCTAGCCAAACAATTACAGGTATATAGTCAAAAGTTACTATTCCGCCACCACTGACAGAATGCGTATGAATTAGTTGCATTACCACAAACCCTGTACGAAATGACGGCCAACTTAAATGTATACAAGTCATGTTTACCCCCCAGAAGCGCATTATGAATCTTTCTGCAGCATGCCAATGATTACGTAGCCGAGGCGCATCGGTATATTCTCGCCTAATATGAATTTGCAATACGATAATACATGTATGTCTGAAAATATATTTCTGAAATAAATGCTGTTACAATTTTTGCAATGACGGATATTTTGCGTTTGCAATTAATGATGCATGTTCCTTTTTTATGCAACTCATGTACTTTTAATAAGTTCTAGAGCAGCACATGCGTCTAAACTGCATTGGACCAATTTTAAACGTTTATGTGATACCAAATGGCGGCCATTTTGTATTTACGCAATTCTCTTTTTTATCTTAAAAGTGTTTTTATAAGTATTGCATAACATGTCAGTTATCATGTATAAGAAGTGTCTTTTCATAAACCATTCTGAGACTGCTAAAATACAGACGTTACATATCAATATGATCGCAGATATCATATGGCTAACAGTATCATCATGCGTTCACAGGAGTATGTATACAGTGACCTACATGATGTGCATATCTGTTTGGAATAAGGCTGTGTACAGAACATAATGCAATAATAATGTTATGTAGTCGTGGTGCACAGATTAATTTTTGCTTAAGTGTACATACAGTGGAACCTCTCTAAACCGGGCATAACGTGAGCGGTGTTTTCGTCTTTTGATAGGTTTCATTGCCAGTTGTCTCCGATGGTACTAGCTCTTCATGATGACAAAGCAAACACACGTATCTTGGGAGTACTCATTTGCCTGTTTTACAGTGGTACCTCTCTAAACCGGACACCCTGAGGACCTCCTGGGGACCTCCTGGGGATCTCACAGGGTGTCCGGTTTAGAGAGGTTCCACTGTATCATCATCTTACATACCACAGGATGTGGCAAGGGACCGTACGAGGTACATGTAGGCGATGAGGATATCGTGAGATCAGACTGCACGTACGCGTACCATGGCCTACTCTGTTCGCCATGCTGTAACTGAAACAGACACAGGCCGACTGTTGTAGCGATATGATTAGACGAAACTCAGCCAGTATGTGAGTGTGCAGCATACGGTTCTGAGAAAGATACATTTTCTGAGCCGGTGACTAGAGCTCCAGACAAACTTCGTGTCTAATGAGTATTGTACCCCCTGATTTCAAATTAAATTTTATTTTTACAAATAGATTATTTTTTTTTTTCATTATGAAATATGGAAAAAATGTTCAAAACAAATTGAACCATTCACTTATTTGAATGTATCATTACTTATTTAATTATTTATACTGTAATACAATTGAACATTTACAGCTCAACGAAGTAAATTTTCAACTTTATTACAGTATTTCCACTACTCAATTTGAAAATCAATGCGTATTTTGATATTGCTGTGAGTATTTTGTACTCCCAATGTTGATAAAATACTCCAATACGCAACTTATCTGCGGTGACACGTATGGTTATATTGACGCGGCATGGCGAGATACAGCGAACTTTACAGAAAAGCGCACGCATTTATTAAAACTATAATAATTATATATATGGGCCGCGCTCTGTCAACCGGCCTTAATGACAAAATTTTCAATTTGCACTTTTTTACATTTTTGGATGCGGACACCTTTCACAAACAATATGCTGAAAAGAAAATGCAAATATGTTTCATAGTTTTTGTTTTATCTCATTGTTTGTAGCACCATGTCAATCACGCAAGGAAAACAAAGTAACGTCATTGAGAAAATGACGTTATTGAAACGCTGACGTTTGTACAATGCAACACAACAAACTACAGTAGAAATGCGTGTTCATAAACTCATTGACTGTGCTTCCTGTAAACTGATATTTGCTGATAAGTTTCACTAAATGTATCTACAACTGTTACTATGAATACTATCAAGCATCGAACAGAATAAAACTATGCTATGTACATGTAGTGAACAAACCAAACGCACCACTATCGATTTTAAATCTATAATTAGCCGACATGACCTCGTAATTTGCTACTATCGCCAACTATCACAGATTATGCATATGCATGTACCGTCAGAAAGATACATTGTAATTATTTGAGAATTTAGTTCAGAATCTAATTGACGTTATTTACGTAACAGTTAATTGTGACGTCACTTATTGATGTAGACATTACGTCACTCATCAAGGACCAAACATAAACAACTAAACGACATTCCTGGTGTTTGAAATAGAAAACATCTGTGACTAATTCTGTAGAAATGAATGGCCTGAATTTGGTTATAATTTGGATAGGCCTATATGGCTGCACATATCAATGACTTCAGCGCCAGATGGTGTATAGAGGGTAGTTAGACACCCACGGGGACTTTTAAACAAATTAAGAATCGACTGTCCATACCCGACTCTCGGAATTAAATTTACCTCGTACTAGCAGGTAGGAGGTCTATGGAAAAATCTTGCGCTGACCCTCACTCCCTCGGCGGCTCACCGCCGCGCCACTGCCCCCACACCGAGAGTGCAGATATTGTTATATTAGGCGTGTCAGCTTAAAACAGTTATTGTGTGGGCTACCCGTCTCGATCATGTCTATGAATTTACTGCCGGTACTGATTTTTTTATATAAGTTTCTTCAAATTTTAAAAATGTACGCATTTATCAACCGGACTTTGTAGATTCCTTCATATGTTTGTATTTGCGTGACTGATGCCCGCGCGACAGCATGAGTATTTATTTAGTAAGTGGAATGTATAGTTGTTAAAATAAAAAATGGCCAACAGAACATTCACTGTATCCTCTCGTCGGGAATAATTAATTTGTAAACGAAATTTTCAATTTAATTGTGTTGCGTTTCAGAAAAAGTAAATTCAACGCCTTAAGCTTTGTAAACAAAGAAATGAGTGACCAACAAAGCCATGCTAAAAAGCACCGTGGCGTATGTATATGTATTTTGAAGTCATGTCTGCACACTATATAATCAAGTCAGTTATTTACACACTTAAGTTTGTACCGACCACACAATTGCGACATTTGTTTGAAGTGTCTCGTTTGAATTTAGACGCGTTGAATCTGAAAATATAGAAGTTGTGTATTCCAGGGCGGATTCACGTAGGGGAAAACCCGGTGCGCGTCCCCCTAAAAGTTTGGCGAGTAAAGATATGTTGGCTCTAAAACTCGTTATAGCGCAGCAAAATGGGGAGTAGACATCAAAAATATTCAGGAGGGCATACCGCCGGACCCACCTAGCAGTCTCCGGAGCTCCGCTTGGTCGACGAACAAACGGTGCTAGTTAGAAAATGTATTAAACTGTTTCAATTAAGAAGTCCCGCCGCCCCCCCCCCCCCTAACCTGAAATCCTGAATCCGCTCCTGGTATTTGCTTTATATTATTTACACGCCTCCTACTAGAACGTCCCTTTGATAAAAAAAAACAGTAAAGCACGCATACATCCAATGTTTAGTAGTAAGTAAATTAACATCGATCTAAAGTAGGACTTCTTAAATGTGTAAATGTTCGAGACCTGTGCATCTACGCAGCCTGATCAGGGTCTGCACTGATTGCAAAAATACTAGTAAAATATATGCCATACATTCATATAACCATATTTACAAGTGGTCAATTAAAATAATATTTAACAGTCATCAAACGGCAATCGTACGGCAGATGTAATGTGAAAGTCGCTAAAAATTACGTGACATTAGAAGGTACATGCAAGTGGTTGCAGATACAGATACAAATCAGTAGGCTACGTCCCTGGGGCCCGTTTCACTAAACTTCGTAAGACTAAAATGTTCGTAAGTACAAATTAAGATAGTCTGTAAATTCTATATTAACAACATTTTCCTGTAAACAATTATTTGATTTACATTTATTGAGCAGCCTATGCTAGATTTTAGTCGTACGAAGTTTTGTGAAACGGGCCCCCGGTGGCTACAATTATGTTCGCACTAAATATGCCTGTGACACAATACCAACACACGAAATACTAAATAATAAAACCTGTTTGGCCCAGTGTCAACATGATGCGATATGTCAGGAGCCGCTTAATTATTTTTCTGACAATTTCCCAATTTTATTTTATGTTGATTTTCGAAACATTCGACGGTGAACTATTAAATCAAATGAATTAAGACCTATGCCCAGTTCTATCCGTGACAAATTTTATCCAGAATACGTTTCACAGTTAATGAGTCAACTGTTTATATTTTCTTTAATAAAAGTAACGGTTGCGGGCACACTTGGAGCGGGGCCGGGTCCGACCGGCCGTCGGCACTAACCACCCCCATCAGTATACACGTTTAAACCTAAGTTGATATCTTATATTGCGCATGTTCATTTCCCCGTGAGTTTTAAAGTTGCGACAAACAGTGCAGCAAGTATTGCCATTACGAATTAAATCGTTTTCCATAGAACGACATCTGTAAACCAAGACCTTTTCATAAATATGACCATGCAATATGTAGATCTACGTAGACACATAATTAAGTCATAAATACATGAATGCAGTGTTACCCGAGTGTGTCTACATATTTCGAAAATCGGTTGTCACGTTCAAATTATGAAGGTTAGCGTTACTCATCAAAATGCGTAATGCAGTGTAATCTATAAATAAATCCCAAAATCTGAACTGGCTGTGTACCGCGTGTACGGTTCCGTCTTAGACGGCCGAAAATACGACCCCTCTCTAATCTGAACGGGACCGTATAGTATAATTAGTAAAGAGCGCACATACGCGCCCCGGGGTCGATCTCAAAGTTGTAAGTACATGTACAGCTGATGGTGGTCACCAGACAGGATAAGTTTGTTTTCTGTGAGTATTCCGGTTTCAACCCAAATTAAGAAACATGCAGACGCCTCCATCTACGCCGACTACAATTGTTCTCGCGTTTGTTTGTAATTGTTATATACATATATAAATAAAGTTTGAAAGAAATGTTAGCATTATGATTACATAATACTGATATTGTTATGTGTTATCTAAAAATACCGGTCGTATGGTTATTTAGTTTCAAATGTCATTTCACAAGTCGTCCATATATAAAATCATAAATGCAATATGCCCATTTGTATAAAAATAATCAACAAAATTACTACGTATTTCCTTGTAGGAAACCGAAGAAAAAAAAAGACAACTATCTGAACCACTATGAAAACAACTGTACAATTCTGCCACGCATATCCAACATTAAAATTGTGAGCCGTAAAGCGTACGGCTATAAATAGGACAACTTATTGCAATGGCGCAACAATTGCAAGTGTCAAAATCCGACTTGACGTTGTAGTCAGGGTCCTTGTGTACCTAAAACTATATCCCGTGAGAATCACTTGCCAAAAGCGATTTTTTTATTGGAATGTTATCATTAGGGTATCAGTAAACGGAAAATGTATGGTGGCAATTTTACTTTTGGGTTTTTCAAAATGGCCGCCATCCGAAATGGTTTTTGCTCGTATATCAATTTGCGAGGCTCACAAGGGGTTTGCTGTGGTGTCTATAACCATGAATTTAGGGTCAGTGAACATGACAAGAGAATTAATTATACTATTGGACAATTCTGAAGTCACAGCCATTTTTTATTTCAAAATGGCCGCCAAAATGGCCGCCATCCAACGTCGTTTTTGCTCATATTTTGGTTTGTGAGACGTGTAAAGCCCTAATTTTGGGGTTTGTACCTATGTACCTATCGGAAAACTGTCATCACTTTGGACCTAGACTTGTACGAGAGAGCCATCAAAATCCAGTCTGCCCAAGAAAATACCAACTGGGTGTTACGTGCCGGCGAGCTCCACATATGCTTCGCAGCACTGCATGCCCTTGGAAAGTACCTCGAAGAAAGTGGTCTCGACAACATCGCTGTAGAAAAGGGTATTTATTCGCCCACAACACTGCGCCAGATATTTGGGGGGAAGGCTTTCAAGCGTGGTGTGGAGTATCACACGGTGAACGCTCTAGCCTGCTACAAACTCCGATTCGAACAACTTCCAAGTACCAGCCCCAATGGACCCCTCACAGAACAGTGCCAACAACTACGAGAAGGTCTGCATAAGCGTGAAAGAGGATCTGTTGATGCTTTCGACGACATATGCAGCAGTATTCTGATATCATAGAGCCTGCCATGACATGCAGCGATGGAAACGAAGTCGGTACCTTCCTTGCGAAGTACACAGAGCAAGTTGAGTGTCTGTTGAACATCATTCGAGCATGCAGACAAGGCGACAGGGAAGAGTATTTGGCTGCCATCGACAAGCAGATCAAGTACTTCTTTGCACATTATTTATACTACTATGCGCGACTGATGCCACTGCACTTGGCACAGATGAATGAGCTGCAGACTCAGAGTCCAGAGACGTGGAAAGCTCTCAAAGATGGTGACTTCTGCGTCAAGAAATCGGGTACACCATTTACCAACCTCTTCGTAGACCAGACATTGGAACAGGAAATCAGAGGGCTGAAGGTTGTGGGAGGAATCACAGGACTGACACAAAATGAGTCGGCCCTGAATCGATTCTTGCTGGCCACACCGGAGTTGACACGGATAGTCACAGAGTTCCAACATCGATATTCGTCAGCTGCAGACACAACCCCGAAAGAACACTATCAACTAACAGGAACTATTGCAGAACGCATTGCGAACAATGCTGAGAAAATTCGATGCGGTATTGAGGAACATTGTGGAGGTTCTCCATTTGTGGATCAGAAGCCACTTGTAAACCTTGTGTCCATGATGGCTATACCAGACGCTATCAAGAACGACATCCTTGAGAGGGACGAAAAAGGACAAGCGCGGTATGAGGAGTTTGTGACGCAGAGAATGATAGATGGTTCCCCGTCGTCTCTTTGGGATCGAGTTGAAAAACTAAAGTTGAAGACCTACAGCACTTGGATGAAGAAGGCCACCATTACTGTTGGCAACAAAGTCCGTGAGGATCGACAATTTCTTGCTCGGTTCTTGGTCATCCAGCAGTCACGCCCACAACTATTTGATAAACTAGCGGAGACCATAGGAAATTATGAGATGGTCGTAACACGAAGATCACTCTTCGCCACAGATGGAACACTGTTGATTCCCAGTGATAAGAGTTCATTCATGAAGGAAATCGAGCAGTACTCCCGACAAGCATGTGGTGATTGTAAATCGCAGTGTCTGGCGGCGATGATTCCAGAGAAGAAGCAGAACCCGAGATAGACGACCAACCTGTCAGCGATGATTCACAGTTAGACATGGAACATACGACAGAGGGAATGGCAGAACAAGCAGTTCTCAGTGAGATGGACAGACAGTCAAACGATCAAGGCTCGATCATTAGAGACAAAGTCATCATTATTGATGGACAAGCTGTCGTGCAGAATATGACGAAACTCACAGGTATGGGCACAATATGTGCCTTGGGGGACGCCTTCGTAAAGCGAATCGATGGAATGAAGAGGAGGTATGCAGAAGGCAGGGTGATATTCGACAGATATATCACCGGGTCGTTGAAGGAAAATACACGAGCCAAGAGAGCCGGTTCTACACAGCCAGTCAAGTTCATCATACAAGGTCAAATGAGCATTCACAATGTATCGATGAAGATGCTACTCTCCCATACAGACACAAAGAGCCAACTTACCGAATACTTTGGGAAACGGTTGCTGGATCATTTTGCAGGGAGCAACAAAGGGTTTGTTGTTGATTATGGAACATCAACATGGAGCAACAAAGAGGGTGTTTTTGATCCAGATCAATCGATGCATATTCACGAGGAGGCTGATACTCAAATCCCTCTTCATGTCATTGATGCCGCAGCACAGAGCACATCGATAAGAGACATTTATGTGTGGTCCCCAGACACAGATGTCTTTCTGTTGCTTATAGACCTTGTTGCAACTTGTACAGTACAAGGTAATGTGAAGTTGTTGACTGGCAGAGGGAAATTCTACCGAACAATTGACGTCAAGGAAAGATGTGTTGTCATTGGGTCAGAGAGGTCTAAAGCATTGATTGGACTACATAGCTTCACGGGCGCAGATTGGGGTGGGAAATTCTTCAATATTTCCAAGAAGACGTGGATTACAAAGTTTCTGGTATTGACACCAACAGACGATATCGTTGGGACATTTCAGAGATTTGGATCTGTGGATACTCCAGACGAACTTGCACTAAAGCACATGGAGAGGTTTGTTTGCAAAGTGTACTCCAGCAAAAGTTCATGCGTCACAGTAAGCGACCTCCGATGGGAACTTTTCAAGACGAAAAACTTTGAAGGAGAAAAACTGCCGCCAACACAGAACACTCTGAAGCCACACATCCAGAGAGTGAACTTTATGTCTAAGCGGGACAAATCGTACAAATAGCCAAGACCAACCATTCCTCACCCGAAGGACAATGGATGGGAACAGAAAGCTGACGGGAAGCTCGAGCCTGTGAGGTGCCTCGACAAGCCAGCCCCACAAGCAGTGATGGAGCTTGTCAAGTGTGGCTGTAAAGGGTCATGTGGTGGGAAGGCCAATTGCTCATGTCACAAACATGGTCTTTCTTGCACTGCACTATGCAAATGCGGAGACTGTGAAAATATGCCTGACTACAGGATCGTTCTTGATGAGGACCTGTGACAAAGATTGCCATGAAGCCAATGTACATTATATCGTAACATGCGTGACATAGCATGCCGAAAAACACTATTATGATAACTATGTTCAGATAATATACTCACCTGGTTCCATGCTCATATTTCTGTGGTTAAGATTAATATACTCATCCTGGTTCCAATGCTACATTTTTTTATTTCTGTGGTTTAAGATGAATAGTGCTGAAATTAAAGGGCAATTAAACCCCAAAGTTAAGTTGGATTACAAAGATAGAAAATGCTGTAATGTCCATTAACCATGCAGTAACTCGGGGATGAGTTGTCGAAGGTTCATGTTAGAGAATGACTATGTGACACTAGCAGTGCCCATCGGCCTGTTAGAGAATCGCTCATTGACACTGGCAGTGCCCACCGGCCTGCTAGAGAACAACTAAACGACACTGACAGTGCCCAACTGCCTGTTAGAGAACGACTACGTGACACTAGCAGTGCCCATCGGCCTGCTAGAGAATCGCTCATTTACACTGGCAGTGCCCACCGGCCTGCTAGAGAACAACTACGCGACACTGAAAGTGCCCAACGGCCTGTTAGAAAACGACTACGTGACACTAGCAGTGCCCATCGGCCTGCTAGAGAATCGCTCATTGACACTGGCAGTGCCCACCGGCCTGCTAGAGAACAAGTTCGCGACACTGACAGTGCCCAACGGCCTGTTAGAGAATCACTATGTGACACTGGCAGTCTCCGACCACCTGTTAGAGAACAACTATATGACACTTGCTAGAGAACCGCTTATTGACACTGACAGTGGCCACCGGCCTGTGAGAGAACCATTACGTGACAATGGCAGTGCACATCCGCCTGCCAGAGAACCGCTTATTGATACTGGCAGTGCCCACCGGCCTGCTAGGGAACAACTACGCGACACTGACTTTGTGTTATCCAGATTTGGTAAAGACACATAATGCACAGCGTAATCAGAAGCTAGCAATACATAGTTAAATGAAAAATTGTTTATATTGTATCTGTCTTCATTACATTGCCAATACAAACTAAACATGAAAACATAGGTATATACCCCAAAATTAGGGCTTTACCCGTCTCAGAAACCAAAATATGAGCAAAAACGACATTGGATGGCGTCCATTTTGGCGGCCATTTTGAAATAAAAAATGCCTGTGGCTTCAGAATTGTCCAATAGTATAATTAATGCTCTTGTCATGTTCACTGACTTCGAATTCATGGTTATAGACACCACAACAAACCCCTTGTGAGCCTCGCAAACTGAGATATGAGCAAAAACCATTTCGGATGGCGGCCATTTTGAAAAACCCAAAAGTAAAATTGCCACCATACATTTTCCGTTTACTTATACCCTAACATTCAAATAAAAAAATTGCTTTTGGCAAGTGATTCTCACGGGATGACACGAGGAACCCGACTATTGGTAAATGTATGCGTAACTTTGCGACGTCATTTTCAGCCTTTCATGACGTTGTCATTAAGGCTGGTTTTCACAGAGCGCGGCCCATATATATACCGATACAGTATATCATCATATTGATATTCGGCCATATAATGGTATGTAATGCCCGAAGTTTCTTGCGAGTTGTATCTATGCACGTCATACGGGGTGCCAAGTGGGACATGGCTCAATTTTGTCAACAAAATTCATTTTTGTGCCACAAAATTCAATTCTGTGTCACAAAATTCACTTTTGTGCCACAGAATTCAATTCTGTGTCACAGAATTCAATTCTGTGTAAATTCTGTGTCACAAAATTCAATTCTGTGTAACAAAATTCACTTTTGTGCCACAAAATTCAATTCTGTGTCACAAAATTCAATTCTGTGCCACAGAATTCAATTCTGTGTCACAAAATTAAATTCTGTCAATTCTGCACACGCATGTAAGAAGGACTACCATTGGTCAGAAACTGCACTGGAGAAATGGGTCACGGTCGCCGATCTACACATTCAATGTCGATGATTCATTTCTCATTCTGCCGATGATTCATTTCTCATTCTGCCATTTTGCTTCAACTATCTCCAAACAGTCAAACGTTGGCAAACACATTCGTATTTAAACTCATTTGCGTTATAATTGTACACATAATTCATGTACATGTAGATCTCCCGCGAGTACTGACGTCATGTATTGTGTATCGCAAGGTACACCTGCCACAGTTAAATCAATAATACACGCGCTGTGGCCTGTGTTCTGACTGCTGTCTGTGTTTATAAACACCATGGATACTAAGATGGTGTATACTGTAAATAATGCATGTAGACACATAGTTGCGAACACGTAACTTCGCAACTAGTAGACACACATCCAATACCATTTGTTTCACAAGGTTAGATCTACTGTTAGAATACGACGTCATCTAATGTCATTTTCGAGCATAAAACGTTACCTGATAAATAGAATACCAGGCTAGTGTATTTTGATATCAAGTTTATCAGGCTCGGCTCGGAAACGGTAGGAATTCCTCGGCAAGCCTCGGAATTCCTGCGCGTTTCCTAGCCTTGCCTGATAAACTTGATATCAAAATACATTAGCCTGGTATTCTCTATATATGGGCATGCTCTCAGGTCTAGCTATGTCCCGGCTACTTTATGTTTGACCCTGTTTAAATAATTGAGGGAAAATTCTGAATATTTTTCTTATTTCTCCTTCAAAGTATATATGCTTATATGGTGTGACCACTCATTTGTAATCATAATATAACCAAAATGACTGTCCATAAAGAAGTATAATATTGATATATTGGGTTATATTTTCGCATTGAAATATTTAAACCTGCAAGTGTACTCCACCATCTAGTAAAATGGACTAAGACCGATCTCAACCAATCAACGTAGAGATGACATAGACTATCCTACGCAAACTAATTTTTGTGGACAAAAATGAATTCTGTCCCACAAAACTGAATTTTCTTCACAAAGCTCAATTCTGTCTTACAAAATTGAATCCTTTATAACAAAAATGAATTTTGTGACACAGAATTGAATTTTGTGACACAGAATTGACAGAATTGAATTTTGTGACACAGAATTTAATTTTGTGACACAGAATTTAATTTTGTGACACAGAATTGAATTTTGTGATTTTTAGTGTTACAAAACTCAATTTTGTACACATAATTAACCTGTCCTGCATGGCGCCCCGTACGTCATGCTGTCGACATTATACTTGTGAGGATGTGGTCATTATTCGCTGGCCAAGCAATACGTTTATTTCTATAATATTAACATTTTAATGCATACAAATCTTACATTGATGGTTCGATGCTCAGTTTTGAACTATTTTATTAACCCTTTCAACACCACAGGCCTATATAGTGGTATTGGAAAAACGTGATGATCCAGATGGGCCGGCTCGTGACGAACCGTCTCATCAGGATCTGCACTTTTTGCAACTAATTTTCATATTTTTAGAATAAAAAAAATGGACTAGTCTGAAAAATCATTTTGATCGTAAAATTAACATATACAAATCCATTTCAGTTACTTAGGGGTGAACGGGTTAATCACATAAGGAGTATTTTTAAATATCTGAAAATTATGGACAAACACTGCAGATACAGATGAGACGGATTATTTATTTGCCGGCTCATCTATATCTACAGTGTTTGCAAATGTGTGCTTTATGATTTGTGGGGTTGAAAGGGTTAGGTGTTGCATGCCGCTATCAATAAACGTACCATTAGTGCATCAACCTATATGTTGTAAACAACGATTAAAATGGCGTCAACATCAGAGACGAACTGCAGGTCTGAGGATAATTGCCGACCACTCGATGACTTGGAGGTTATCATACACGGACTACATGACCAGTTTGATGGATATGGTACGTTTGGAAACCTACAAGTGTTTTGTAGCAAGGTAACAATCACCAGCGACGTAATGAAGACGGCTGTCCAATTAGCAGCTATGCGAAATCCATTGCTAGGATCAACAATTGGCAAGAATGGAAAAGGAGTGTATATGTTTACTCCAATTGCAGAGGAAGAAATTGAGTTTGAAGTGCATGCTGGTGAGGACTGGGAAACCATTATGAACACCAAGACCTACGAACGGTTTCACGACAACACATCTTTAATAAAGGCAATGTTTATGCCGAACATCGAGTGGAATTACCACAGCGACAATTCTGGGTTCGAGGAACACCAGCTCCTGTGTGGGCTGTATGTCGTCTTTAATAATGCCGTATCCGACGATAATGGGGCGGCGAGGTTTACAGACAATGTGCTTACATATCTTAACGACATACTCCCGAAGAAAGAGTTTTCTCTTACAAAAATGAGAATTCTTCCTGGCGTAAGTCATTATTTGGAAGAGAAATTGCGCCCAACCTGCACTGATAGAGCGGGCAATATTTACATGACAAGGTTCTCCAGTGAGTTACGGCGACATCCAGATATGGAGCACACCAGTGGCTACATACCCATCGAGATCGGGCCCGCCGAGCTGAAACCATTATCAGAAACTGCCATGACAATGGAACCACAGTTAACGGAGCTATCCAAGCCGCATATCTACAGGTAAAACGTTTACACATCGTCGGAAATGTGTGTCTTAAAGGTACATGCCCACTCAGTAGACACAACATGTTCTTTATATCAGAGACATCATCCGATACATTTTCTGGAAAAATAAACATTCATTTACAATTACCCCACATTTTATATCAGACGCGATAACCGTGTTTCCTTAAAACGTTAACGGACATTACTATTTGTACTCTGTATTTATTTTTGATGTGCAATTACCATACTTACAATCTGTCGAAAATATTACTTTTTTTCAGATGACGTATTTAATTAGCATAAATAATTAAAAGATACCATGCCTCATATTTGCATATGAAAAAAGCCTGATACCAACGCGCGTCACTCAGTAATATAAGTATTACTAAGTGATTATACCTGTATAGCGGCGACTTGTAATCTTTAGAACTGGTGGAATAGTGACACATTTATACACTTATTTAATTCCTATAAAGAACATGTTGTGCCTACTTAGTAGCATGTACCTTTAACTTAATCAATCATATACGGTTGTCCGTGTAGGCCATCGTAATATCGTTTTCTGGTCTATACTACGATAGCACGATAGCACGATAGCGCGATAGCACGATAACGATAGTACGATATCACGATACTACGATGCCACAGTGATAACGATAGCGATCACGATAACGCGATATCACGATAGCACGATGACGATACTACGATATTATATCGGAATATCGTACTCGTAGCATCGTACTATCGTCATCGTAGTATCGTACTATCGTTATCGTAGCACCGTAATATAGTACTATCGTCATCATATTATATCGTAGTATCTTCATCGTAGTATCGTACTGTCGTCATCGTAGCAGCGTACTATCGGTGTCGTGCCGTCGTGATACCGTACTATCGTCATCGTTCTATCGTTCTATCGTTATATTTTAATTACTTAATTATTTATACTAATTTAATGCGTCACCTGAAACAAAAAATATTTTCGACAGATTATAAAGTATGATCATTGTGCATCAAAAAATAAATACAGAGAATACATAGTAATGTCCGTTAACATGTTAATGACACATGATTATCGCACCAGATCTCAGCGTGGAAATTTACGTCTGATATAAAATGTATAATAATGCCAATCAATACGTGGGATAATGATGAATGAATGTTTTATTTGCCAGAAAATGTCTCAGATGATGTCTCTGATACAAAGAACATTTTGTGTCTACTAAGTGGGCCTGTACCTTTAAGTGTACATTTGTATCGTATGTTCAAACCTAATTGGACATGCACAAATGGAGATTGGTAAGAAACATGTTTATAAGACGTTAGTTATTTTGATGTATTATACACCTATTTTTCAATCGATGGTTACTAACTTATTTTATTTAAATTAACTGCACTAGCGTCTTTTGTGGAAGCCTCTTTCTAATTTTGGCATAGTACAGGGACATACCTACATTTATCCTTCGTCCCAGCATTATCATTATCATTTTACAACAAGAAAATAAAGAAAAGTAGTTTGTACTTCTTTAATAGAACATAAAAGCGAAAAAGCTAAATTAGGCCAGACCGAATTATCTCCCCTGCTTATCACAGTTTCTGAAAGCATGTACTTGGATATAACACATTCCCTTGGGCATGTGATCAAATAAAATTGTGCGTCAGTGACATTATCGAGAGAAGTTTTTGTTTATTTTGTAGGGCGTTAATATTTGCTGTTTTCATTTGCTCTACCCATCGTGCAGGTATACATCTTGCTAAGGCATAATATTTTAAAAAGTCTGCATTCCTAATCGAATATAGGTTCGCAGAATCTTGTAGTCTGTAAATCTTGTGTACTCGGAAGTCAACAATATGTTCTATATGTTGTATACCTTTGTCATACCAGTCTTTATAAAATTGTGCTTGTGATTCATGTTTAATGGTTGAATTGTTCCATATGAAATAATGTTGCTGTTTTCTGAGAAATATATTTTCGACCATGCTGTAAGTATACTATTTATAAATGTGTGCTTGAATTATTTTTACATCCTCATCTTTAATATTACATTCAAATATAAACATTCCTCCATGCGTTTTCATTTTCAGTTGTTCTTTATATATGCTTTTCCACATACACGTGTTATTATGATCGCACAGTCGTTTCACCCAACTAGCTTTTAGATGGATGTTGCAAACAAGTCTATATCAATCATATTGTTACCACCGTTCTCATACCTTTTATTAGTACATTTCTTTTAATTTTGTCTGGTTTTGAATACAAAATCATAGAGTGTTTTCTTGACACATTGTATTGTGTTCTCGGAGGGTGTTTCAATAACTGTTCATGGATATATTATTTTTGGTATGGCGAACATCTTTATTACGTTTACTTTTCCAATTAATGTTAGATACCTGTGTTTCCATTTGTTGAAGCAGTTTTGAAATTCTTATATTTTTGGCTCGATGTTGTGTTGATAAATCAAATTTGCATTGTTTGAAAATATAATTCCAAGTGTTTTTGCGGTATCTGACGTCAAAGTACATTTTTTATTGCGGAGATAGTGGATCAATGATTGTTTTTGTGATCTTTCCTAAATTGATAAGCTTTCTATGTTTTCATACTTCCAGACATTGTTGAAATTCCTTTAATTTTTGGGATTAAATTTATATCGTGGACTCATTTTATCGTTAGAGAAATATATACCCAATGTGTTAGCAAATTTATTTTTCAATATACTAGTTCTTGTCGTAACTTCGATAAACGTTCATACATATCGTCTGTGTTATGTACTTTTTGCAGGCGTTTGCAGCTGTCATGCGTACTAGCCAATCTGAGCAGTCCGTTACTATCTCACATATGGACAGTGTGGATTTACGTCGCTGGAACTTTCCAGATAATGACAATCCTGCTGACTATTCCATGAATGCTGCGATTGGTGTACTCTTCACAACGAAAGTGGAACCCATACAATTTCAAGAACAATTTTGGGAGCTGGCGCGCAATATGACGAATACGACACATAAAGTAGCATCTAGTGAACATGCTCTTTATTATTACAAACTCATTCGAATATTTGGGTTAGACAATTTGAATGATGTTCTTGTCTTAAATCCTGAAGATCCAACAAACAGAATTGGGGTCTGCATAGATACATCCAATATTGGCAGGTGTGATTTCTTGAATCGTGAGAATACCAGCGTCGTCAAACTGAGAGCCAAATTCGGATGCATGGCATATAAGGAGAAATTTGGAGTGATTTTTCAGAACTACATCTACACATTTGAAGGTCGTTTGTTCTGGTCAGTTACGTATGAAAAACATGTTGTAAAGCCAGAACATGCACAGCAGTATGTCACGTTGGTAAGAAATTTGTTTGTGAAACAATCGCTTGCGTAAAACTTAACTTTGGGATGCAGAAATGGCGGCTAAAAATGTCTTTCTCAAATTCCAACATAGATCGTCAGATTCAGTGCTGTTAATGCAGCCTAGATTGCATATAAACTGGTTACCACATGCATCCCACGACAATGTTATAAAACTAGTTAAAAGGGGCGGCCATTTTGTATTTCGCAAAATATGGTGGTCGAACACTTTTTTGCTATTTATAACATCGATCTTCGGATTTAGCATTGCAAAAACTGTCCAAACATACATAGCTCAATACATCCTGCTATATATCGGGCAATACTGGAAAACGGCGGCCATTTTTTTAATTTAAATAAATGCGGCCAAAACATGATTTTCGCAAATCCCAACATCGAATTTCAGATTCAGCATTGAAAATCCTTTCCAAAAATGTCAACATTAACAAATCCCGCCAAAAGTCCTACGAAACTATTTGGAGCCCCACGGGGGACATGGCTTATTAATTAATTCGTTCCCTCGAATTAACAATTCGTTCCCTCAATTTAACAATTCGTTCCCTCGAATTACCAATTCGTTCCCACAAAATGTCAATTCGTTCCCTCAATTTAAGAATTCGTTCCCTCGAATTAACAATTCGTTCCCACGATATAACAATTGTTAAATTGAGGGAACGAATTGCTATTTCGTGGGAACGAATTGTTATTTCGCGGGAACGAATTAATAAAAAAAAAAGAATTATACGTCCCTGCGGGGCTCCGTAAAGCTACTGCTTATACCTGTAGCCTATTCCAGCAACATTGCGAAGTATACTTTTCTAGCAAAGTATTCTTTGAGGGAGACATTTTCAATTTTAGGATAAATGTATTTATTTTTATTATACTGAATTTATTACATTATCACAGCCAAATTTGCTGTGATAATGTAATAAATTCAGTATAATAATTCTGCATACTTTTAATCATCAAATATATGCAGTTGTTAGTTCTATATGAAATAATGCATTCGGGGGAAAATAAATGATTACTCCCTCAACGTATACTTTGCTAAATAAGTATGCTTTACAATTTTGATGAAATATGCTACAGATTTCAGCGGTTTTGTTGCAGATTTTATTTCTTCACTACTTAGGTAGGCTTAGCTACAATAATTCGCCTCTGATATGTCATCTACGGCTAAAATTTGACCCATTAACAAAATGTGAGCAACCGAAGTACATATACCCAAACCTGTTGACTGTAGGTCAAAATTTAGTAAACTGTATATTTTATACCTTTAAACAAATAATATTTGATGTAGAACTAGTAAATTGTCAAAATAAAAGAACAGGGCAAAACATTTTCCCATGGAAGCCATCGTTTCTCTTGGTATTGTTCAACATTCAACATAACGAGCTTTCAAATTTACACAAGATATACATGTAAATGTCAGATAAACACATTGACATGGTAAACTGACCAATAGTAATTGTAAATGTAATTTAACCTTGACATAGGTTAGGTAGATCAATTGGATGAGCTGCAGAATGGAAGTGTGGATGGTGACAAAACAAAACGTTTGATATTTCAAGTAGACGCGACTTAGCATTACGTATTTAAAAACGTTAACAGATTCTTTTGTGAAAACTTTATACAACGCAATATAATTGTGATTGGATAATACAAGTAGTTTGAAATCTTTAATTTATATTTCGGACAAAATAAAACTGAACGCTCAGCTATATAAAAGTGTGTAACGCACTATCAAGGTCTCATTGCCTTGCCATTTGATGTTTACAGCTGATGTTTAAAGAGTCACCTGTCCGTAGGAACAGTGTTATACTATCTGACAGGCTGTGGGCTGTTGACTAGGAGCATGAAACAGCTATTTTAATGATGCAGTTCATCCTTACGAGAATCCATGACTTGGCCTCTTGTACATTGTTGGTTGTCTTGTATGTGAGAGTTGAATCCGCTTTTTCCCATGGTATGAGTAGTACGATTAGTGTAATCCAATTACTTTTAGGGGGTAGGACTAAATAAATATTGTGCGTTGAGGATGTGACACCATATCCGGATATTATAATTTAAGGGCTGAATATATATTTTCTTGATGTAAATATGCAGTTCTGATTTTGGGTTCCCCTTAACAGGTAATGTACGGGATTTATCCCGTACATTACCTGTTAAGGGCAACCCAAAATCAGAACTGTCTGTCAACAGCTAACGTCATTCTAGACATTCTAGAATGACGTTAACTGTTGACAGACCGTTCACCACAATTAATCAATCAATATATCTTTCTAGCATTCTAGCAATCCAAAAACGTTTAATGTTACATACAGTGTATATATGTTTAATTTGCTCTTTGGGTATAGTCATGCGTCAGATGTATGCAGATACATATTATGCGGCATTGCATATTGCAGCAAAAGCAGTATGAGTACTATTTGATTCAATCATCACTCTAGACAAGGGATACATATATGATCAGTATATGTGATTACATTAATAGTATGCATGAAATTAATACGGTCATGCAATTCCTGCTGATGTCAAGCAAGTGGAATGTGCAACTTGTTAACATGTGAATCCTGCATTTATATGTTCGTTAAATTATTGTTGATTTTGTAAACATGATCATAATGAATGTAATATTGTAAAATAAGTGTATATTTCAAATGGTAATACTCGATCAATATATTAGCAACTGGTAGCATAGTATTGTGTATCTGCTGCAATCATCGCAGAATATAATTTGTACTAGTTTGCTACCCGTCTCATCCCATACGCACATCGATTTAAACATTTAATTATTTAAAACGATTACATTTCATGGTAACTTCATATTTGGGTTATACTTCAGATAGTGATACTTGTGATAGACAGTGAATAGGCTTAACGTCCCAGCAACAGCTAATGTCATTTAGCGATGGGTCGTGTGAATGCACTGATGTGTTGTGTACAAGTTGCTGAGAAGTTTGCATTTGAATGGTAGCGCAACATACAGGCAACACAATTTCATTCTGTATGACCGGTAATAAAACCTAGATTGTATGTATGCAGTTACGAACGTAATTATTCTTGAGAATGCTGCAGAGAACTAACTCTGCCAATTTGAGACATGTTTCAAGCATAAATAGTAATTAAAAAACAAAATTCACCACCCTTGTCTAGGATTTAAATATAATTATAAGTATATCAATATAGGTTATTTTGCGATATTTCTCTAAATTTGGTGGCCATCTGGAATATCAGTTTTCATAATATAATAAATAAAATATGCATTAAATGTATTGCGTAGTTAGAATATCACCTTATAACCAATATAACAAATTCAAAAATAGTAATTAGGGTTAATGTTATATATTGTAAAAACAGATTTACGCCACGTTGTGACATTTCTCGCAATTTGGTGGTCGTTTTTAATATCACATTAGATAATATACTACATAAAGTATGTATTAAATGTATTGCGTAGTTGGAATGACCAATGATACATTCGAATATATAGTTATCCCAAATATCCCACACGTTTGCTCAGTTTAGAGAGTTAAGATATGTTGGCGGCCATTTTGGACGCCATTTGTATTGAATGACTTGGATTACTATGATTCATTAGTTATACTTTGTCTGTTTCGGTGCATTTTGTTCTGATTGGTTTAGCTGATTTTGCACTAGTTATATTTTTTTTGTCATATTGGCGGCCATTTTGGACGCCATATTGGTTCCTGGATTAATAAGCTCCAATGGGATTTTGGTATGTTAATACTAATGATATTCGGAACAATTTCTAATTTTTTCCGATCTCAACCCTAATACTCTTCGCCTACAAGAGGATACTCGAAATACGTGAGCGATATGATGCTGAAAAGCTGTATTATTTCTATAATAGCTCAGTAGTTTTTAATTGGTTATGGAAATAGTTGGTATTTAATGTCCCTACTGCAGTAACACACTTCATGTTAATATACGTGTTAGTCACGTGTCTGCCAGTTGCCGGACAATGTAGTACAGTAAAACCTCTCTAAACCGGACACACATACAAGATGTGTCTGCTTAATTGTATGTGTTTATGGTCATCTTTCACCGTTGCTTACACATGTTAATGATCGAAAACCACATATACCTGTTTTGCTGTACCAATATGCCTGATTTACAGTGGAACCTCTCTAAACCGGACACCATGGGGACCTCCCAGGGTGTCCGTTTAAGAGAGGTTCCACTGTACATGCGTCAATGGTGGTTCGTGGAATGTAATTCAGCAAACACTAAATGGACGGTGTGAGTGGTTCAATATGTGTATCAGGTCTGATAAGCTGAGTTCATCATCGATACATTGTTCATATGGATGAGGGTTGCCTGTTTTGTGCTCTGTTGAATGTATATTGTGAGGATAATGACACCACGGTATAGGCACAAAATGTTCTTTATAGGAATACAATAAGTGTATAATTGTGTCACTATTCCACCATTTCTAAAGATTACGAGTGCCCGCTATACAGATATAATAATTTAGTAATATTTATTTTACTGATAGTGACTCGCGGTGGTATCAGGCTATTTTCATATGCAAATGAGGAATGATATTTTTTAATTATTTATACCAATTAAATGGTCGCCATAAACCATAATACTTTCGACAGATTATGATATCGACAAGTATGATCATTGCACATCAAGAAATAAATAAAGAGAATAAATATTAATGTCCGTTAACATTTTAAGGAAACACGGTTATCGCCCCAGATATCAGTGTGGAAATTTACGTCTGATATAAAATGTTTAATAATGCCAATCAATACGTAGGGTAATGGTGACTGAATGTTTATTTTGCCAGAAAATGTCTCAGATGATATCTCTGATATAAAGAACATTTTGTGCCTACTGAGTGGGCATGTACCTTTAAGTTGCAATGATGTAGCAGTGTTATTGTTATAAAATAATTCCATTAAAGCTAGAGTTCCACGTGCACATATGTACAATGGGCTTGGTCTACAAGGTATATTCATAGGTAAGGTCCGGTTGCATGCACCACAATACATGTTTTATACCTAATTGAGAGACAAACACAATACTATGTAAGTCTGTAAATTGAGGAGTATAACTATTATTTAGGTATCAGACAAGTCATGTGATTTTGTACCTTAGACAATGTGCGGTAGTTCATGAAAATGCTTACAGAAACTGTGATAGTTTCCGTAAATTAGACACATCTGAGTAATTTCATGAAATATGGTTACAATATTTACACTGTTTTCTGTAAAATGTGTCAAAAGTTGACAAAACATTCAGAGTACACGTACTCTGAAAGTTTTGTCAACTTTGGAAAATATTGTAAATTTTGTAAATGTATTTAATGAAATTACGCAGATGTTCGAAGGTACAGAATGACATGCCGTGTCTCAAATGACGTCGAAAGTTGACGATGTTTTCGTAGCAAATGCAGAATTCCATTTGCGGGAAATAAAGTATATTTTGTAAATATTTTTCTTGAGATATCGCACATATTATGTACAAACTCACGTGGCTAATCTCCTATATGCACGTGTGGTGCTAGTAAAGAACTTTGTCTAGAGGTCAAAGTGCAGTGGTATATGCAATTAGGTATCATTGAACTGCACGCCTATGTAGTAAATTCATATTTTAAAATTATTAAATGTGACTGTGACTGGCAAAATGGTGTGGATCCAGATCAGCCTGTGCATCCGCCCAGTCTGATCAGGATCTGCACGTATAATACGGTATATGTGACTAGTGAAATGGTGATCAGTGCAGATCCGGATCAGCCTGTGCATCCGCAGTCTGATCAGGGTATGCAGTGTTCGCCATTCCATCAATGAAACACGTGTCATGTCTCTCACAAGCAATACAGATCGTTAGCAGGCTACAGGAGTCTGATATTTGATCAGGATCTAACCTGGTCACAAATACCATATGCCCCATAAGCCACATGTCTCCAGTCATGGCCACAAATAGTGGTGCAACATATATTACAATGTACAATAGTGGAGTAGAAATGTATGGAACGCCATGACTGCCTTAACTGAAGACATGTATTGCTCTTATATGGTTTCGTATTTACTTTACGTGGGCTCGTCTTTATTTTATGTCAGTTCGTCCTTATCTTATCTCAGTTCGTCTTTGTCTTATGTCAGGTTGTGCGGGTTGATCTATATCGTATGTCAGATCGGCCTTATCTCGTGTGGAGTCGTCGTTATCTTATGTCAGTTTGTCTTTATCTTAAGTCAGTTCATTTTTATCGTATGTCAGTTCGTCTATATCTTATGCAAGATCGTCTTTATATTAGGTCAATTTGTCTTTAGCTTACGTCAACTTTTATCTTATGATCGCATGTTGGTTCGTCTTTAAATGGTCCGCCGGGCTGAGAAATGGGATAGTATGGCGTTTATAATAATTGGCACTAATTGGATATATAATTCCTTTTGCAAACTCACACAGAAAATGACTCGATTCTAATCATCTTGCTGGTGTTATTCATCTTACTCCATTGATGGAATAACGAACAGCGTAGGCCCTGATAAGACTGTGCGGAGGCACATGCTGATCCGGGGCTACACTGATCGCATATGTCGTAAGGTCCCTTTTGTCAGCCGGGGGCATATATTGTGTCGGGTTGACATTATCTTTTGTGGTTATATCTTACCCTTATGTGGGTTCGTATTTATCCCTGGTCCGGGTCGGTGCTTCTTATCTTATGTAGATTTGTATTTATCATAAGTCAAGTTCTCTTTATGTTCTGTCGTTTCGTCTTTATGTCGAACATTGTTAATATGGGGTTTATTTATTGGAGAGATATTTGTGTTGACACCGGCTATTTCTTTTCCGCAACAACAATAGGAACTGACATAATATAAGTATACACTGACATACGATAAGTATACACTGACATAAGACATAAGATAATTATTCACTGACATAAGATAATTATACACTGACATATGCTAAATACGAACTGACATAATATAAAGATGAACTGGTATACGATAAATACGAAGTAACATAAGATAAAGGCGATTTGACACAAGATAAATACAAACTGACATAATGTAAGGGCGAACTGGCATAATATAAAGACTAAGCCACATAATATAATGCTAAAGGAGAATCGACACAATATCAAGACGAGCATATATAATATAAGGACAGACCGGCTTAAGATAAATACGAGCTTACATATTAAAAATAAAGATGATTGACACAAGATAAA
This sequence comes from Conchocele bisecta, assembly GCA_029237695.1. Taxonomy (NCBI): domain Eukaryota; kingdom Metazoa; phylum Mollusca; class Bivalvia; order Lucinida; family Thyasiridae; genus Conchocele; species Conchocele bisecta. The sequence continues at coordinate 38,427,486 of CM055277.1, forward strand.
GACGAAATTACACAAGATAAAAACTAAGCTAGATAAGATAACTATGGAACCACATAATAATTATATATATATATGAATCCACATAAGATAAATACGAATCCACATACTATAAAGATGAATCGACATAAGATGAAGACGAATTGACATAAGATAAAGATGAATCGACATAAGATAAAGATGAAAGCACATAAGTTAAAGATGAATCCACCTAAGATAAAAACAAATCCACATAATATAAATATGAATCCACATAAGATAAAGATGAATCCACATAAGATAAAGACGATTCCACATAAGATGAAGATGAATCCAGATGAAGATGAATCCACATAATATAACAATATTAGTTCAGTTCTGGCGTTCCATAGTAATGGATAGCATTTGTACTGCAATGACTTTATATTAAATCCTTTCAAGTTAATATACAATGCGGATTTGGCATTTAACTAAATGTATTCGTTTACACTGTATATTTATCAGATAACCTGCCCCTGTATTGACCGAATACGTACTGACTGATAACATATTGTTGTATCAGGCAAGCATTGACCTGATACAAACATCCGGGCTACAACGAAGTGAAAGCTGACGTTCCATAGGTCGGATGACGTCGCGTGACGTTACCGAATGACGTCAGTGTAGTGACGCAACGTAAACAAGTCCGCGTTCAGTAGTATATGGGAGTCAAAATGATACGAGTTCCCTCTGGGAGCCCCACGCTACGCGCGGTGCCTCCCATCAGGAACTCGTATCGTTTTTGACTCCCATATACTACTTGTGTTTTCCCCCACTGTTCGCACGGTATTGATGAGAAGAGTGGAACATATTTTTCAGCAACCACGAGACCATATACTTCATCGTCTGGATGAGAAGTTATCAATTATACGAGATGGTGATGTCACCACCTCTGACACCATGTCAGAGATAAGCCATCCCTATGTTATACTCAGTATATACAGCAATATTTCATACATATCAAGTCACAACCTCTGACGTCCTGTTAGAGATAAGTCATCCATAGGTTATATTCAGTATATATAATCACACAATGGTTCGAGTGAAGAATAATTGTGCGTGGTTCAAGACAGGTAGTCACGAGTATTGCAAGCATCACCGGGCATGGATGAGAAGAGGGTCCGTTTCGCCTCGCCCATGTAGGCATTGCGGGGTAGGGACCATATTCGAGTCACTGCTATGTCCACCATGTGGCGGCACTCGCGATAAGCATCGACTGGTTAGCAAGGAATTACGTGCTCGCAAGTATTATCGTTTAGTAATAATTAAAATCAGAAAGTCAGTTAGAAAGATAGAACCGATCTGATGTGTAGTAAGGTAAATAAAGTACCTTAATATTGGCCTATACGATTACGGAGCTCAGTGAATAAACACGCCCGCAATGTTAAACGGCTTTCCTGTCCGACGGCTTTCATGCTACCTTAGCAATGGTGTTCCTATCCGACCACCGCGTGCCTATAACGGGGGCAACCCAACAAAAATAAATAAGCTGGTCATATCTAAATGGGACACCTGTTTATATCAGCAGACGATAATGTTCCAATTACACGGGTTATGTACATATGTGTATTTATAGCCGAGTGTATTTCGAGGTTTCGTGTATACGTTTAATTTTAAACCACATGCGACAAAGTATCGAGACACGCTATATATATATAGCGATAACTCGCTGGTGTATTACTCATCTTTAAGCGATATGTATGGTGGTCGGTGGGTGCCGTAACCACGGTGGTGTAACGGGACCCGAAAAAGTTTTATGTTCCGTATGGAGGGGCCGACGGAACGGCTGGACTGTATTGTGGAGGGATCTCCTGCCGCTGCAGACACGCGAATAAGCATATCACGTCCGGAGACGGGCGAGGAAATTTTTTCTCTCGTCGGCCCTCCCCTCCATGACGATTTTGTTTACGTCTTCGTCAGCGGGAGTTTGTGGTCGGGCCTTGGACCGGATCGCACCCTTTAACTCCTGATACCTGGCCATCTCTTCGACTTCGACGGCCAGTTTGAACTCGCTATCTGATATATCGTTGTCGGCTATAGCTTTCGACACGATAACGTCGATACTGTTTTTCTTCGACCACGCGAGAACCGCTATTCGGTCGTGCTTTCGACTCTTGGCCTCGAGCTTGCGGGCCACGAGTCTGCTCGCCGTGCAAAGCAGGCCTGCCCCTGCCGCGACCGCACTCAAGGCCACCGCGATAGGCGCGGCGACGACTGTTGACAATAAAGACACACACCCCATCCCGCTCACAACGGAAGTTGAGGCTAGCGTGGTGTTCAGCCCCTCGACAACATTGACTGCCTGCCTATATTTCTGTGCATGACTCGTCCGCGTCTCTCCCTCATGCTGGATAATCTGTTGTATATCGACGATCCTGGTCATCCTAAAGGATGCCGGGTCGGCCGTCCGTGAAGGTAAGTGTGGATATAGTTTCTCGTCATTGATCATAAATCAAGTTATATTAACAGTGTCACTACAGTAGCTGAACTCGATGGGTCAGCAACTTTTGTTACAAAGTTAATAACACTACCGGCGGAAACTTCAATTGGAGGGTCATCATCGAATATCGTAAATCCTGACCTCTGCCCCACGTGCTTGGTGATGCCAGACTTCTTCTCTACCCCGTTCAGGACGAGATTTCTCTCGGACTTCTGTAGTAGCGTGTCACTTAAAGTTGACCGAGCAGATTGATATTCGCAGAATCGTCCCGGACGCTGCCATGATGTATCCCCCATATATGTTGTTCGCGTTGGAGCCGAATGAATATTCGTAGGCCCCCGCGTTCAGTGAACCCCGTTCCTCTGCACTAACTGTTATGACGGGCTTTGGAGCTTGCAATCGCTGCATGTGTGCAATCGCCGTTGCCGCCTCTGTTCGGGCATGCGCTACGCTCCTCTCCAGCCTTTTCATTGTGGCTTCATCATATGCTGCGCCCCCGACGGGAACGTCCTGTTCTGCGCTGGAACTACCTGGCCCGTATCTGCTCATGATTAATATGTAAATATATATATTCTGTTTAATCGGTTATTTCGAGAACGATCGAAATCGGGTAATCGTTCTTCAACTCTAGCGTTTTGTCATCGATAATAGAGATCTTCAATTCGTGGATGTGCCCCGATTCCAAATGAAAAAGAAATTGAAAGTTTTTACGTGATCTTTTTATCACTTCTTTCTATCTATGTGGGTCTGTAGTAATTAAAATAACACAACTTTAAGATCATATGAAAGTCATTCGTCACACATATCTAAAATGAGCTTCCAGCTGTGGCGGATTTATATGGGGGATGGGCATCCCATATGCATAACCTGCAACTGAAACATCCACTTATGTATTATATTTACCCAGTTTGGGTTATGATCCCACGGGATAATTTTAGAAGATTTTCAAGCACAATATGTACATAAAGTTGTACGGTCACTTGTGTGGCTAATGTTGAAACTGCCAACACATCACATTATTACCAGCCACCGATCATCGCGGATAGGTTGCTTGTAAGAGTTTTCTATTTCAAGTGTTGGTTGAATAACCATTATTATTATGCTGCAACATCCATATGCCTTGGGTTAACTGACAATTCACATCCATGATGATTGATAAATGCTACATCGATTTCATATGCACTACTCATCATTAATATAGTATGGACAATTATGTCGTTACCAATGCAGCGTCTTCACGCGATATGGAACCCAACGTCAAAATAACGTTATGTTAATGTTATGCTCCTTATTGTTCAAAAGAAGAAGAACATGTTCATGATTTCATTCGTGCTCGCACAATGGGTTTGTTATTACTTTTCAAACTAAACGGTATAAAATATTCTTTTTTTTATACTACATGCACTTCCGACAGCTAAGTCATGCAATGCAATTCACCTTTGTTCAAACATACCACCTGACATACCAGCAGTAACATTATTGACTGCTGACGTTGTCGAAGTGGATTTCGTTCGTATATTGTCATCCCGTTGATGGACTTTCTCTCATCATGAATATCTCGTTTTTTGTGTTAAAATACAAACTTTAATATAATCTCTTGTTTTTTTCGGCATATTCTCTTAGACAGAGCTGGCAGTCGTTAATCTACGTCATTTCCGGTAATGATGTCAGATTTTTAAAATATGTCATCGCATACGAAATGTTAAATAATGTCGCTATTATTCCCAAAACTTATTTCAGACGGCAGCAAACAACATGGAAACGCCAACACTTCTCGCTCTGCCTTATTTGAAAATTATTCATACAAAATTACGTTACTTGGGCCTCAATCCAAAACATGACGTTACATTAGCAACTGCAACACGAGCCATACACATTATTTTCATATGATATTATATAGGCCTATATACTATGACAAATGAGTGTATGTATGGTCCCTGCTATAAATAAACTGTGGCCTGTGGTATATCAGGTTATTCAACCCAAATACACCATAAACATCTGGGAAATACAGGCAGGGCTTATGTTGTGTGTGGATTGCATTGATAATAGAGGCCATATGTTGAGTACCTGTAATTCCCTTTGCCCTGCTTCATACCTGTGATTTTCATTAATGACAGGTGTCAAGCAGGCCAGCTGGTCACAGGAGTGTTCAATACAAAAACTATTATAATATATTACGAGGCCAAGGACAAACGCTCGACCAATCATCAGCTGTGGTGAACTTTATATTATGCGTCTCTAAACTGTAAGCTGTATTTGGTAGACACATGCTATTTATAGTATATATATATATACATGCTGGTTCACTTGCCACTTTTTCACCTACATATATGTGACAAAGGTTTCTTGGGGCGGGTATGGTGTACCACGAGGATATGGGGGCCGTGATTATTCTACCATGAATTCTATTTAATGGAGCTGATGCTTGGAATTTCTTCATTTAACAAAAATAAATAAAAAATGCACGTGCATTCGTGGCCTATGCTGATCCAGCTCTGACTAACATCTGTACAGCCCGGACTGTATCACAACTGATCACATGCACGACAGGTGTTTTGGGATATATGCCAGGTTGAGTAAATTGATCATTGTTTGAACATTTCTCATTGATTATCAATTATTAATGTTAATTCATTTTAGTAATCTGTGGACTGAAACTCTTTGCGAAAATAAACGATTTGTTCTGTTCTGTTCATACCTTGTATTGGCCTAATGGAAGACACTTGGCCAGGCTACGAAATATACAAATTTGGTTGACATGCGATAACAAAGATGACAAATCTATAGAACTTGTCCGGGTATTTTACCAACACCCCTTGTATACGCCGTTGATAAAAACGTCGTAATTTCGACGTCATTGATCTAAAACGTCATATAAGTTTTTAACACGCGTCATAAAAATACTTATAAAATAATTGGGATACATTGATAACGTTTTCGGCATATGACTTTTAAAAGATGGACAATTCAGAATACGCGGAAAAGTAAAAACTGAAAATGTTGTCATTAAGCCCGATTTTCGCACGGCGCGGCCCATATCTTTCTGATATCCATGGATAGCAAGGTGTTTGGCTTTAATTCTGATGCAAAGTACCTGGTCGGCGGGATCTACGCCGCTAAGACGGGCGCTCCCTGGCTGGTGCACCCCACTATCCAAGATCGCGATGGAACAGGCTTTCTAACCAACTTCCCCGATATCTTTGAAAAATAAAGTTGCCCAAGATTACTACCATGGAGGCCGTGAACGGATGCAGTTTTGGCAGAATCAGCGCAACTTCGCTGTATGGTGCGCAACAGCCGGATGCGGGTTTCCTCTCAGGACCATATGGCCGCGGAGAATCCCTTCTTGAGGGCCGTTTACAACTTTCACGCGTACTACACTATTAGGCAGATTCTCAAAGAACAGAAAATCTCTCTGCAGCAGGACGACGGCTGGAATCCAATTTCCAACGCATACGACCGTAGGGTGTTCGAAAGACTTTGTAACGAATTTGGGGTTCCAAAAGACGCGGACTGTCGCCAGAAAGCATTTCATAGCAGCACTGGCCTCGGGGACGTTCTCATTCGGGGCCACTGGATTTGGACTTATTTTAGACACGATCACTCCGGTGACCACATCGTCAGTCGGAACGCCGGGAATTTTGACCCCGCGACGATGACCTTCGGGCGGGAAGTGTCCGGCGGTCGGCACTGCGGAGTCTCATCCTGCGATTGACTACCTCCGAAACGAGCTCACGTCGATTACATACAGCAGGCTGCAGCGGTCCAGGACGCTCGGGATATATTTATGTTAGATAAGGGTCTGGGGTTCACACATGCCGGGGTTCCCTGTCTCAACGACTCCATTCGCACATACGTCTTGGCCATCCTTGGTGCAATCGCAAGCGCGCAGTGCTATACTGGGCACGGGAACGGCGTTCAATACCCAGAAACAGTTCTTGGCAACTGTCGAGGACGCCATCCCATCTCCGGTGGACCTCTCGGCGGCGATCCAGCGGTATCAAGGCGTTTTGCAGTATGCCGGCACCCCAGTAGACTATGTATTTGGAATAGGTCTGTATATGGCGCCGAGCAATATGATACTATGAGACGACCGGGTTGACGGTTACAATAATCAGATCGTAATCGTCACCGTCAAACAAAATATCGATCACAACGGGAACGTGAACGCGGATATCATCAAACCCACCTCACATGGAACCGATTTCATAAAACCGCAAGCACGCACCCCAATGCAAAGTGTCAAAGCAAGTTCCACCGTTGTTCCAACTGGTGCAATATGACTTGATGCACCAGCGCAAAGTGTCACAACACAGGAGGCTGAAACATTAGGTCTCGTCGTCGCCCTCGTGGCGGTAGGACTATTAGAGCTTTGGTTTTAGGAACTCTCGGGCGGCGAATAGTAGGAGACCGGCTATCGCCGCGATTAAGGCCCAAGCATTCTCGGCAAGCCATCCGGCCGTTTTTAATAATATGGATAGCAAGAAGGAGACGAGACCCCCAATCAACCCAGGCGGCGCGGCAGCCACCTTTCCGGCTAATTTAGCCAGGAGACTGGCGAGGGCTTTTAGTTGTTTTTGTAGCCACTCCTTGGCTCCGCCGGATGGCGCGGGTGCTGGCTCGGGTGCATCTGTGTCGAGTGGAGAATGCCTCCGAGTGTGTGACGATCCAGCTAACCAAAGAGGCGGACGGAGCTGGCGCATTGAACGTGTACCTATATAATAATAATAGATGCGCAACTCAACATCGAAGATGGCTGTTACGTCTGAGCTTTATACTAAAAATAAAAAACCTCTGGGTTTTACGAAGGATGCCCACTCTGACATAATATGTAGGCAGACAGGATGTGGAAAAACTGTTTTCATCCTGGACTTGCTCAAGGGCTCCTACCGCGATGCCTTTCGACACATTGTGATCATGTGTCCTGCTGTGCGGCACAACAATATCACTTATCAGCAGCACCCGTGGATCTGGGCTGACCCTGAGGTCTACGTCGTTGACCCCGGCGACAGGCTTCACGATTGGCTGCGGGTCTTCTACCAAGTATTGCAGGGCGAGCCTACCCTATACGTAATTGACGACTGCTCGGCCAAGGCGGCGATGACCAAAAATAAGGACATGCTCTCCGAGCTCGCATTTTCGGGCCGGCATGCGGGGCAAAGCTTATGGATCTCCACTTAGAAGTACAACGCCGTCCTCAAGGATCTGCGCCAGCAAACGAAATGGGTCGCCCTCTTTCACTGCAAGGACAGAGACTCATTCGATGACTGACTTCGAGGGAACGACGTTATCCCAACGCGCGAGGAGCGACTGGAGGTTCGACAGATGCTTTCGGAAACTAAGCACGCCAAGCTTCTGTTAAAGACTGATAAACCAACTGCTTACAAAGTGTTAAGCGCAGCTTGGATTGTGCTTAGCGATCGTTAGTAACTGCTGTACAATTGTTAACAAATGCTGAACAATTGTTAACAAATGGTTAACATATGCTGAGCAAATGGTATGGAAGGTGTCCGAGCCAATTCCCACCCTTAAATATGAGCCGAATGAATGAGCAAATGCTGAACAATGTGTTAACAAATGCTGAATAAATGGTTAGCAAATGCTGAACAATTGTTAACAAATGCTGAACAAATGATTATCAATGCTTAACAATTGCTACACAATGTGGGAATCAATTTGTTGCTGCGCTGCGAGAATAACGGTGATCATAATTATCGGGTGGTGCGCTTGGCAATATGTTAGACTTATGAGGCGAGTCAGAATAGCAGTCAAAATGAACTGCGACGAACTTCTCGATCAGCTAATGGAAGAGACAGTCGTGCCGACTGTCGGTACGACTGCCAACCCGGTTGGAACTGTAGGAACGACTGCCGACACGTCTGAAACTGTAGGAACGACTGCCGGCACGACAGCCGACACGGCTGTCGGCACGTCAGAAACCGCGACTTCGCAGCGGCGCCAACGGCTCGCTTCACTGGTTGCAAGGGGGCAGGCGGAGCATTATCTGGGGCGACGTCTCACAGTCGACCAGGTTGATAAGATGTCAGACGCAGAGATTGAGAAATGGTATGCCCGATACGAATCGAGGCTAGGCGCGGTGATGACGAAAACCATAGGGGCGGCCGCCATTCAGCTCTGCGCAGCAGCGGCGAGTACGTCTGCCAATCCAGAATCAATCGGGATTGGTCGACGACCTCGAGACTGACCCCTTTGTCGGACACGCGCTAAGAACAGCTTGCTGCGTAATTTACCACAAGTTTGGTATGTTCTTAGCTCCGCTGACAACTGCGTTGACCACAGCTAAGCACTGTCAATTTGGACACATTTGCCCACGAATTGTAAGCTCAGAAAATGATGACACAAGACACACCCGCGAGGCTGACGGAGCAGCTATCCCCGAGTGTACCTCATGAACTATCTCGGATTGTGCGATATAAAAACCCAAAAAGACAGGCAGCGGGGCGGGTAGCGGCTGCTGCCCGAAAAGCTGAACAAGATAAAATACTCGCCGAGCTTCGAGAGGCCAAACAGTCGTTAGTTGTTCCAGTTGCTGTTGAAACAGCAAAACACCCAAAGGCGGTTCCAGCGGAACATCCGAAGGCAGCTGCGGTGCAATCGGAGATAGTTCCTGCGGTGCAATCTCAGATTGTGGCTCCGACCTGGATCATCCCGTGGGTTGGTGGTGGTTGTCTGGCAGTTGCATGCACCCTGTGTGTGTTCCCGCTGCGGAAATACCTTGCGGAAGTTCCGAAACCGATTGCGCCCCATTTAAACACTGCTCGCAATCCCTTTTATATGTAATAACTGTATAGTTATCACTATATGTAATGGCTGAACACCATGGTAAAATAATAGTGAATGCGGTTTATCATGCCGTGAGGTTATCGGGCCTCAGTATCGGGTTTGCTCGACTATCAAAGATGGTCTTCGGAGGGCCTGCTCTCAAGTTGGACATGACTGCGAGAGATGTAGGTCTCGTGACCTTAGATGTAGCGGCCGCAGTTGGGACCCGAGATTATCTAGTTAAAGCTGGAATTATACTGGCTAATATATGGAAATAATGGCTTCGGTCGCAATGCTCGCAGGTGGTGCGGTGGTGAACGCATTGGCGTTCAGCGGTAGCAACTTTCTATTCTCGAATCTGCGAAGCTCAGACGTAGATGAGGAGCGCAAGCGTCACGATTTAGCTGTATGACATCTCCAGAGCGCACAAGCAGCATGGTCACGAAAACGGACCGCCCGTCTGGACTGGATCAACGAAGATCTTCGTCGCGAGAATCACGCCGTGCAAACTTTCCGGAGCGTTGACGCCGACATCCGCGAGTACGCACGGACATATCCGCAGAAAAGTATCGCGCCATTGGAATCCGAGCCCAAGCTTTCATAATTCTATGTGCCGTCAGATGCCCAAAAAGACCGAGAGATCGCGTTCGTCGTCGTGGGAATGGTTGGGACAGGCCTCATCAGCTACTATATTGCAAAGCAATAATTGCAAAGCAATACGCATTTGAACTTTTTTTAATATACATATATAGAACGATGTTAGTTGACGAGCTTTATTTCGCTCTGCTTGATGTAGGCTACATGGTCCTTAAACACCGTATAGCTGGCGCAAAGGCTCTGATCCGTTTGGCCCAAGATTTTCTCGAAGAAAACGCGGCCGCCCTTTTTGCAAAGCTGATGGTAGATTCCTCCGAGTTCCTTCAGAACTTAACCAGCAGCTGTAGTGAAACTACCCCCAAAGGTTTAGTATTGACTACGCAGTTAGCGGACGATCTGGCGAGGGCATGTTGGAGACTGTTCGAATTACTAGAATACATTGCATACGAAGGACACGCACAAGCTTGATAGCAAACTATCGGTTCGCCTAGCGCGCAAGCTAGCGAACACATACTACAGCCCCCGCGGCTACTGGAAGGGACTCGCGGCCATCAAGAACCTCGCCGCGGCGACCAAGGTTTCTGAAAACGCTGCCAAGGAATGGCTCAAGAAGCAGGCCATCTGGCAGATATATTTGCCCGCGACGCGCAATATTCCACGCCCGAAATTCGACGTGCCGGTGCCGAACGAAGTCCACCAAGTAGACCTCCTGGTTCTCCCTCACGATCGCGTCGGTCGCAAGACGTACAAGTACGCCCTGACAGTCGTTGACGTAGCGAGTCGCTATAAGGAGGCTGAGCCTCTCGCCACGAAGGAGGCCAAGGAGGTGGCCGAGGCTCTTTCCCGCATATACAAAAGGAGCCCTCTTAAATGGCCGAATCTTCTCCAGGTCGATCCTGGCCGCAAGTTCATGGGCGCGGTCTCTCAGCTGTTGGCGAATCACGACGTTTCTGTCAGACGCGGTCGCGTGGATGTCCACCGGGACCAGGGTATCGTGGAGCGTTTCAATCGAACCCTGGCTGACAGGCTGTTCGGACATCAATATGCCAAATAGCTTGTAGACCCTCATACGCGATCGACCGAGTGGGTGACCAGGCTGCCCGCCGTGGTCTCTGCACTGAACGGAGGGGTGAGCAGATTGATCGGTAAGAAGCCCGTGAAGGCCATAAAGGCGAAAAAGGTGACGAACACGCGGCGACCCGTTGGTTTAGCGGAGCAACGGCTTCCATCGGATGTTGCCGTCCGGTACCCAGAGAGTTTAAGGGCGGCCGCCGCCGCGCGACTGATCCCGTGTAGTCTAATACCCAGCTACCCCCAGACTAAAAATACGGCTCGCCCGTCGTCAGAGTCCGCTGGTCAGGCTCTCGTCAGAGCCTTTCCGTCAGTATTCTCCCGTTTTTCAGAGTCTTTTTATTTTGTTTACCTATCTATAGGCTCGGTGTGTACCCCGTCTTCCATCACTCTCCTCTTGTCGTAGTACGCCGACAACCAAACTTCTCATGCTTGTACGTCTTCATCACACAATTAACCATTCGGAATCCGCTGTTCTCCACCATGTCCCTACCCCGTTCGAGAGCGCTCTTGTACCTCCCCAAGTCAGATCGTTAGATCTCCTCGACTTCCCCTTGGCCGAGTGCTTAGAGCTTCCGCCACCCTCCACGTAGTAGCACTTGCTGCACAAAGCGATGGCTCTATCCCCCTGGAATTCTAGCTTGAACAGTCCCGGAGTTCTGTTGCTCCACGCGTCCCACGCCAACCACTCGGCCTTCTCCTTATTGAAATTTCTCTTCATCTTCTTTCTCACCACTGCCGCCAGCGTCTTCTCCGACACCGCGAAGTACATGCTGTCGGTGTCCATATGTATAAGTTTAAAATCTCCGCGATACACGTACTTGTCCAAAAAGTCGTAGTCTAACTCCAGTATCCGGAGCTTGGCCAACTGGTAGACCGCTATGCCACACTGAAACGGTATGTTGATCACCACTCAAGTCCTCCTGCTCGATATCTCGTAAGCCTCCCCAATCTCCTCCAGGTCGTCGAACCACGCCGACCTCATTGCCCGGACGACAGTCTTCTGATCCTTCGTATAAGAGGTGTTCAGGTGTCTCTCTTGTGCCTCTATCAGCTTGCCACAACACGCGTTGCCAACCAGTTTGAATATCTCTTGTCGACGTCCCCCGTCCGTCTGGCGGCGGTGACCTCTTCCACGTTGTAGTGTTGGAACCATTCCTGAAACGTCTTCATCCCCTCGGAAGACCTTCTTGCACTCTTTGCACTCAGACATCGACAGTAGGTATGCACCCTTCAACTTCGAGTACCACTCGGGATAGTCAGGCAGCCCCGGATGGTCGAGCTTGTCCGCGCTATCGAACCACTCGTACGGGAAGTGGGACTTTACCGTTGTACAGTCGAACGCCTTAACCCACCGGTCGTACGTGGTACCGGGTCCCAGATACTGGATGATGTCGATAAATCTTAAATCTGGGGTAAACAGAAACATCGTCGTGCTGGCCCTCTTTCCGACCATCACCTTATTCACGGTGGCCGCCAACTTCTCAACAAGGTACTGCTTGATGAGGTTCAGGTCATACCTGCTGCAGTTGAACCCCACAACCGGGACTTGGTCGATCCACGAGACGATCTTCTCTTGCTGAGGCTTCGATAGCAACTCTATGTCGGTCGGCAGATACTTCTTCCTAACCCCCTCCCTGATGTCATTGCCTCTCCTCTGCAGCTCGGTCACGAACTTCTCGACCAGCGTGTCGGGGTCTCGTTCGCAGATGTGGGTGATCCCCTCGTGCATCGGGACGTGCTCGACCTCGAAGGTCAGGTCTTTGGTGGGTCGCGTGGGTTTCTGGTGAGTGTACAGAGTCGTCACCTCCTCGCGCGGTGGTGGTCGATCGCGGGGATTCCCCTCATTCAACCACGCGCACTCCCACTTCACCACCAACTCGTAACCCGCCTTCCGTATCTTGTCGTCTTGGATGTTCGTCCTCTCCTGTACAGCGTCTCTGCTGCAATGTCTCGGACACCCGTGCCAGTAGCATCCGTGAAACTGAAACACGGTCTTGGTCTCGTGACAGTAACCGTCGACCGGATCGCCGGCCACCCACCTATCGCCCCAGTGACCGCATCTCGCGTGATGTATGTGCTTTCCCACCCTCTCCTCTTCTCTGCTCAACCATTGAATTGACATCGCACTCGCTGACCCCTTGGGGTAGAACGCCTTTTCGTATGCCGACTGCGGTCTGTCTATCTTCTTGCCCGGACATATCACCACGGCCTTCCCACCCATGCAGGTGGTCGCGTGCCTGTGCATGTTACACGACTTTGTGAACCGTTGTTGACATCTGGTGCACCCGTACTCGTTCGTCATCTTGCGGAGGTTTTTGATGAGGAACGAGTGACCTCCAAACATTCCTATCGTCATGGTCTACTCCCCAACCGGGTCGTAGTTTGCCGGAGACTTCATGAGGTACCACACTCCGTCGTCGGTGGGCTCGTAGACACGAATGCCCAGCTTGAAGTGCTCTTCGACCTTCTTAAGATCGTCCATGGGGATTCCCTTACTACCCGGTCCGTTATCGTGACCGAGGTATTCACGAGCCATAGCTCGTGCCTCCCTACAACAGCAGTCGGGTCTCCCTCCACGGTGTATGGCTATGCACCTAAACAGACACAAGTAGTCGTCGTACGTGTCGACGGAATACATTCCCTTCTTCTGTCTTAACCAATCGGGGAGTTTTCCCGCTCCCATGAGGAATTGTTGAGCATCGATGATCATCTTCACCTCGACCGATATCCAACGAACGGAGGTCCATTTTGTGTTTGGTATATCGACTTTGTCGATCTCCATTCGACCTTTCTCTCTATCGGTTATCCAACTGTCAGCTTTGGCGATCTCGTTTATCCACGGACTGACCTGTGAGTTTTTGTGAAAGATCATTGTAGCGTCGGTTTCGATGTTCCTAATACGATACGAGCACGAATACGAATACATGCCGTGGTCATCTCTAGGCGAATCTTATTCATTATGCGATTAGCGATCTCCCCGTCTACCCCTCTCTCGAAGGTCAAGACTATCTTCCTCCTACCCCTATCAACTGTTTCCCTAGCATGCAGACTGGCCGTCGTCTCGTTCTCCAATTTCTCAGATTGTTTTTCGGGGTCGGCAGGCAGTCGTCCGGTCGAAACCGCACGCCGCAGCCTCTCCTCGCGAACGACGGCTCGTGCGTCACTTATCCTATCTGCTATAGCTTTCTTCAGTTTCACACCTCTTAGGGAAATTCCCCAACTCTTAGCTTGCTCTCTCATTTGCTTTATGGTAGGCATTATGATGAGTATAAATTATGGATTTCTTATCTCTAATAGGGTGTAAATTGTTGATATGTATGGCAGATTGCTATGTATACTGAGTATAACCTATGGATGACTTATCTCTAACAGTACGTCAGAGGTGGTGACTTGATATGTATGACAGGCTTTCTATGTATGGCAGATTGCTGTATTATACTGCGTATAACTTATGGATAACTTATCTCTAACAGTACGTCAGAGGTGGTGACTTGATATGTATGACAGGATGTATGACATATTGCTGTGTTATACTGAGTATAACCTAACACGACGTCAGAGGTTGTGACTTGATATGTATGACAGATTGCTGTATATACTGAGTATAACATAGGGATGGCTTATCTCTAACATGGTGTCAGAGGTGGTGACATCACCAGTCGAGGAAGTATATGGTCTCGTGGTTGCTGAAACATATTTTCCACTCTTCTCATCAATACCGTGCGAACAGTGGGGAAAAACCCAAGTAGTATATAGGAGTAAATAATGATATGAGTTCCCGTATCATTTTGACTCCCATATACTACTCGTTCTGTGCATATATAATGACGTCATTTGTGATCATGTTTGAGCATAAAACATTACCTGATAAATAGAATACCAGGCTATTGTCTTGATATCAAGTTTATCAGGCTGGGCTCGACAACGGTAGGAATTCCTCGACAAGCCTCGAAATTCCTACGCGTTTTCTAGCCTTGCCTGATAAACTTGAAATCAAAATACAATAGCCTGGTATTCTCTATGTAGTATGATAGTTGGAAGTTTCATATGAACATGCCAGTTAGTATCTCATCATGTAACTTGATCAATTTGCTATATGTGACTGTGACTGGAGAAGTGGGGATTTGTGACCAGTGTAGCTCCTGATCACCGTGACATAGCAGGTGTCCTAGGTATCCTAGTAATAATCTATATTGCTTGTTAGAAGCATGACGGGTGTGTCATTGATGTATTAACGAACAGTGCAGATCCTGATCAGACTGTGCGGCACTGGATCTACACTGGCCGAAAAACTCGCAAGCCCTATTTCTTCAGTGACGTTCTGTATACAGATCACACGTACTATGCATGTGTCTGTCACGAAGCATGCTTGGGGATATGTGACAATGCCCAGAGTTCTACGTACGTGTGTTTCATTCAATCTAGCAAATACATGGCTGTGACTGAACAAAATGGGGCTTATGGGATTTGTGACCAGTTTAGATCCAGATCCAATAGCATTCTCATGATGCCTGATATAAATCTACATGTATATTGCTTGTGACGGTGTTTCTTTGCTGAAATGGCGAACGGTGCAGATCCTGATTAGACAGTGCGGATGCACAGGCTGATCTGGATATACACTGGTCGCAAGACCCACAAGTCCTAATTCTCCAATCACAGCCACATATGTATACATATTATTTAAATATTATTTAAATTATCCGTGCACTGGTTATTATATAATTATGTACTTATTTAATTCCCATAAAGATCAGTTTGTGCCTATTGAGTGGGCATGTACCTTTAAAATCATTGTGTCTCAAATGATTTCTCACATATTCATATGTGGTTTTTCGCTTCACGCACTCCAAATAGAATTGCACATATCAACAAATCGCATCATTTCATTAGATCAAATTCCAAAACTTTTGCATTATATTCAACTCATGCCATCATAAACTGTGATAAGCAGGGGAGACAATTTGATTATCCATATTCGCTATACACGTATACCACTGAGGAAAATTAATGAAATAAAACTATTTTTGTTGTAATATGATCATACAATGCCACATTTCGAAAAAAAATTCAATACCACATGTAGAAAGCTGTTTTCATCATAGTAGTTTAAGTGATATAATAATATGAATATTATTATAGTAACCGTCGATTGCAGAAAATAAATAGTGTTTGTATCGCTGGACAGCATTGTGCTCCACTTATTTCACATATTGCAACGTTTAGCCCCAATATGTTATATATTACCAGATTTAATGATTAACCGTTCGACAGGAAATATAAAATAAATAATCGGATGGGACATTGCATTGTACACGTGGCTGAATTATAAGTATGCTATTGTTCAAATACTGGATTTATCAGGAACTAAATGCTGCGGTCGCTAGCGCTCCCTCGCATTTAATTCCTTACAGATCCAATATGTGAACAATAACTTATTTTACACTAGTACAACCCGTTTTTACTAGTCCCGAATCTTTCAGGCGACTCTTTCAGGCGACATTTGGGTTCGGAAAGACGGTACAACTCTATAATAACAGTTATTAATATGTACATCACTTTCTGTATATATCTGAGACCCAGTGCCTTTAAAGTAATATGATTGGCGATTTGTGTTAATGTGCATGTAGTTTAGAGGCCCGAATTACAATCTACCTTCATGTTGTAAACAAGTTGGGAAAATAAACCCGGCAAAACACCAGTCCCATCCGTAGCTACTAGTTGTAAACACGTATACTACTGTATTCAGTTAAAGTGGGAAGTACTGACCGCCCAGCAAAACTGCGCTCCGTAGTATGTCGTCATGAAAATGTGCTCTGCAAATGGCACCGAAACACCGTTAACGCTAACAATGTAAACAAAGTCAGAGACAATGAACAGTGCTCCCCCGGTGCAGCCAAACTGCACGGCCAGGTTGTGTGGATGTTCTTCCATTGCGCTTGCTGCCTTCCAGGCTGCCAGAAACGCCGAGACAAAGTAGAGAAAAATGAGGACACTGAAGGACGATGACGTCGACGTCGACTGCGCACACAGGAACGTGTTGAGGAACAGCAGAATAAACAGCCACGAACAGCGGCTACTCGTGCCGTGGTGCCGCCCACCCGTTTCGATCGCAAGAATGTACGCGAAGTGAGCAATTGCGAAGGCTGTGCCACCTGACACAATAAGAGCCGGCGCTGCCTGAAAGCAATCGCCAACTGAACTGAATGCCAGACCAGCCAGAACGAAGCAGGAGTACACATCTGTGGGCATAGCAGCCTGCATGCTGTAAGTCTTGGTCTTTACCAACTGGGATCTGAAGAAAAGCATATAAGTACAATTTTACTCTGATATTAAATATATACAAGGAAAGACACTCGCATCTTTTCAAGCAACGGAAGTGGATTATTTACCTTCGACCCGGCTCGCTAATTTAGTAATTGTAACGCGCGCGAAGGCCGGGACCAGCAGGGTCATCAATGCATTGAAATCCAAGATGGTTGCTGTTTTGTAAAATCATAAATGCACTATACATTGTACAATATAAGCTGCAATTACACTGCAAACCTCTTTTTATACACCGACAAACCTTGCAAACTGGTTGTTTCTTAACTATGTTTTATCCTTAGTTTCGAATACAAGTTTGTCTCTGTGTGCCATCTTGAAAGAAAACCTAAACTGCAATATACACCAGGCGAGATAAGATAAAAATCAAATTGAGTGGATTTTCTAATTGATACCAGATGGGAGAAATCACAGGAATTCAATATTATTGTTTAATTTTAGTGTCAAATAATTATATATTCTTATGGCGGCCTTCCATTGACAACACAATCTAAGATGGACTTTATCAGCTGTCTGCAAACTGATACAGTGCTCTACGATTAGGACTAGTTAAATTCAGAATAAACATAATGCATGTACTGTTTTATTAAATCGTAGTATGACAAGCATACATCAATTAATGTTCGTTGATTTCACAGGCATGGCGCCAAAATTGTCGCCTTGTCCACCTTTGTTTGTTTGTTTAGTGGTGTTTAACGGCCTATCAACAGGCAAGGTCATGTAAGGCCGGGCAAACGGGTTCGATCCAGTTGTAACCTGCTGCATTGGGATCCCTAAATCAGAACGGAATATTGACATCGAAAAAACATATATTCAGCCCTGAAATGAGAATAACCTGACCTGATGCCAGGTCCATACTACACAACAGTCACTTGGCCCCTTCCCATAAAGTAGATCACGAATAATAATAATACTCACATAAGGGGTATAACCAGATTCAACTGTCACATACAAAATGCCAAGGACGTATGTGAGGGTCAAACTAGGTCTCCAGTCTGAATTCCGGTAAGGATGAACCCCGATCGTTAACTTACCAATCGCATACTCCCACCTGCCACCCACTGTCCATCTTTAAAGGCATGCATTATTTATACTAGTCTGATATTAGTAGGAGTTTTAAGGTTACTACTTGAGTCCCAGTAAGTTCACGAACGTACATGTACGAGATGTGTTGCATGCTGTTTTTTCGCATACATATTTGTATCAGTCAATTGTCCATTACCTCATCAATGAATGACTGTGATATTTTCCGCAGGTGTCCGTCATAGTTCTCTCATTTCCAGAAGAGGAATCTACAAGTGGCCAAACTTTAGTTTGTCTACAAGTGCGTTATTGATGAATGCGTCTTATATGGCAACTTGCCTCTCCCAGCGAAGTCACATAGCTGGCAAGTACGTATGATGCGATTGTATGTAGAATTAACATGCGTGCAGTCATTGGTGAGCTAACTTATAATAATTTACATGCAATCAACAGTATACCATTGTATGGTACGGATCCCCCGCAGGGACGTATAATTCTTTCTTTCCCTAAATTTAAAAATTCGTTGCCACGAAATAACAATTCGTTCCCACGAATTGTTATATCGTGAGAACGAATTGGTAATTCGAATGATCAAATTGTTATATTAAGAATTGTCATTTCGTGGGAACTAATTGTTAATTCGACAGAACGAATTGTTATATCGTGGGAACGAATTGTTAATTCGAGGGAACAAATTGTTAAATTGATGGAACGAATTGCTATTTTGTGGGAACGAATTAATAAAAAAAAAACATGTCCCCTGCGGGGCTCCGTAGTATGGGTAATGACCGGCATGCGGAGCAACATGTATAATTATGAATTCCGTAGAGAAATTACCTCAGGAATAAAACAATTCCATAGTGGGTTACTCCCCTTCTACAAACCGCGCCTGGCCATGCTCTCACCAGTTACACATGTAATATGCATGTGTCACACATATGTATGCTTCACAGTAGAAGCTCGTGTGGAAGTATCACTTGATCACTGATTGTTGCTTATGAAATGCAGAAATGGCTACATAACAGACACTGTGACTACACCTCGTAATTACTCCTAGCAGATAACCCCGACCCGAAATATAGATAGGCAATCAGGTTGCAGTATACGGTTGACAAGCGCACAATACCACCAGTAATGTATGCCGACATATTCTTATCATAAATTAATTTCAAGTAGCCTATTTCACCAACATTGCAAAGTAATCTTATCTAGCAAAGTATTCTTTGAGGGAGAAATTTTCAATTTTAGGATAAATTTATTAATTGTTATGATACTGAATTTATTACATTATCATAGCCATTTTGGCTGTGATCATGTAATAAATTCAGTATAATAAGTATGCATACTTTTAATCATCAAATATATGCAGTCGTTAGTTCTATATAACAATAATGCATTTCGGAAAAAAATAAATGATTACTCCCTCAAAGTACACTTTGCTAGAAAAGTATTCTTTGCAATGTTTCTGAAATAGGCTACTGACCATCAACTAAGCATAAACTGAATGAAGAAGTCAGTGACAATAGTGATGATAAGATTTGTGAAGTATGATGCTAGAAACTGCAAAATTTAGCCCAATGATCGTATAGGTACTGGATATGCTTTACATAGAATTTTCAATCATTAGCTAACGTCACATACTCAATGTTGTATGACTGCACCTCGTACATATACTATTTGATCGGAAATACGTGGCTATCTGGCATCAATTCAACACATACTCATGTTCAAAATTACTGAGTGTTATGCATTTCAAAATAGGAATATAGCTGACACCTTTGACTCCCATGTCATGATAACATTGAAATTAACAACTAGTCATTCCAGTAGTCATTGATTAAACAAACGCAGCAGCTCATGTCCGATTCTAGTAGGTTTTCCTAGGTATAACAGTGATAACTAATTCCCAATTTGACCTTCATACTTATAGGATTCAAAATATAGTACACTCCTTTTTCACTTTGTTTTTTTATCACTATTTACCATTTTGGATTTCAATGTAAGGATAATATATACATATAGACTAAAGTAAAACAAACATTTCCGCATGATTGCGGTGCGAAGAAGAATTAATCGTCCCACATACATAGTGAGCATCTTTTATTGCTCAATATATAATGCATTGGTTTCTGTTTCAAGACAACAGAAGGTGGCCATCTTGAAATTCGAAGTAATGAGAACCTCTAAGGTAACAAAACACTCTTAAAGCAGATACAGAATGCTAAAATTGGTCAGAAATCACATTCTCGTACATTAGCTTATATGCCGTCTCAAAACTATTGTATTTTATGTTTTCAAGACAGAATAGGGTGACCAATTTGAATTTCTTCCCTGATATAATCCAACCTAGCAAACAACAGTAGGCTTAGTCTAATACAATGAGTGAACATATCATACCATATGTACATTTAGTTTATTTCCCCTCATATATATACTGTGTTTTATACTGTCCAAGATGGCGGCCATTTTGTATTTAAAGGGCTTAATGACTTCCAAACCAACACATAACCATTCCAGCATGTTTGTACCCACTAACAATTTGAAGTGTTATGTATTCAAGATAATGGACGGCGGCCATTTTGTATTTCAAGGTCCTACATAAACAATATGAGCAGTTTTAGCATGTTATACTTATTGGGAAAAGACACATACTTTTATATTCCTTCTTATCTCATTTATACAGACATAACTAACTACGATTCCTCATTGCCGAGGTATACAATGACTAACCTGCTGACGATGACATATCCAATGAGACAGTAGGTCGGGGTCACCTTCAATATGAGACCAGGGATGGAGAACTGTGGGTAAGGCAGCAGGAGAAAAGCAATCGTTGTGACGAAAAACGGAAGCAGGCACAACTTCTGATGTCGAGCGGACAGCGGCGAAACTAGTTTCACGGTGTCGATCATGCTTACAACGGCAGTAGACTCAATGGGCCTGAAAATGGAACGGACTGATCACAAAGGCTGTACACTATGGAAGCGTGCTGGTGCCAATATTAAAAACATTGACATCACATGAAACACTTGTTCCGAATATTCTCTAATTCCATTATGTAGCATTACATAAGAGTTATGATGGAGTGGTAGTTCATAATTTACGTTTCAGAGTTATTTGTTTACTTTCACCTTCGTGGAGAGGTCACCGTGACCTAAGCAAATTACTACTTCAGCTTAGTTGCGAAGGTAACTCTTGCAATCTCTGATTTTACCTTCGCAACTACTTCATGCTGTATTATTTGAGTTTATGATACTATTTTTGTATCACAGTGTTGCCTTCACTATCTAGCGAGGGGTGAATGTGAACGTCGGCGGATTATTACGGAGCCCCAGGGGATATGGATTCTTTTTATTAATTCGTTCCCACGAAATAACAATGTGTTCCCTCAATTTAACAATTCGTTCCCATGATATAACAATTCGTTCCCTCGAATTAACAATTCGTTCCCACCAAATGACAATTCGTTCTCTCAATTTAACAATTCGTTCCCATGAATTAACAATTCGTTCCCATGATATAACAATTAGTTCTCTCAATTTAACAATTCGTTCCCTCGAATTAACAATTCGTTCCCATGATATAACAATTCGTTCCCTCGAATTAACAATTCGTTCCCACCAAATGACAATTCGTTCTCTCAATTTAACAATTCGTTCCCACGAATTAACAATTCGTTCCCACGATATAACAATTCGTTCCCACGAATTAACAATCCGTTCACATAATTATACAAATCAGACTTTTGTTCATATTACTCATACGTGCAAAGGCCAATTTATGTATGTGTGGCTGGGATTTGTGGCAAGTGTAATGGAAGCACATGCTGATATGTATCTAAACTGGTCGCAAAACCCATAAAGCCCCATTTCTCCAGTTACAGCCACATTTGACTCATCACTTACTATGCATAGAATGTGCCTTTATAATAGTCAATGCTCTGGTAAACACGTGTCAAAAACCAAGGTCAAAATTACTGAATTATTAAGAAAAATAGTGAATCAATACAAACTAAGTTGCATTAATGTTTTGTATTAACGTAATAATAATACAAAAAGTAAATAAGTTAACTTACCTTGATATCGAAATCACGCTCTGATGTTCACGTATTATGCACAAACTATGGTGGCTCGTTCTCTTCGTTGCGACGCATCATAGAACATTTAAGGTTCTTAAATGTACATGCCCATCCAGTAGGCACAAACTGTTCTTTATACCAGAGACATCATCTGAGACATGTTCTGGAAAAATAAACATTAATTCACCATTACTCCACGTATTGATTGACATTATTATATATTTTATCTAAGACGTAAATTTCCACACTGATATCAAGGGCGATAACGGTGTTTCCTTAAAATGTTAACGGTCATTGGGCTTGTGTATTTATTTTTTGATGTGCAATGATCATACTTTATAATCTGTTAAGAATATTATTCTTTCAGGTGACTCATTTAATTAGTATAAATTATTAACAAATGTCATGCCTCATTTGTATATGAAAATAGTCTGATAGCACCACGAGTCACTATCAGTAAAATAAATATTACTAAATGATTATATCTGTATAGCGGGCACTCGTAATTTTCAGAACTGGTGGAATAGTGATACAATTATACACTTATTTAACTCCTATAAAGAACATTATGTGCCTACTGGGTGGGTATTTACCTTCAATGTTCGACGATATGCGGCGTATATGAACGAAACAACGGTATTTAACTAACGTAGAAACTAATGAACGTATAATCTAATAGTCTTAAGTTTTATCTCTACGCCGCGTAGGAACCAAGGAACGAAATTTAATATTCTCAATTTCTTTAAAATTAAATATGGCAATTAAAGGGAGATGAACCCAAATAACCATGTATACTGAGTAAAAACAAGAAACTATACTGTTACCATTGTGTTGATTTCTTTGACGTTTCCTACTATAATGTAGTAATGTTGATGTGTATGTGTCAAATGAACACATCCTGTCATTTTGTACTGTCAAATCCATATGTTCTGTCCAAAAACAATCGATGAAGTGAACAGGGGGCATACTCTAAAAAGATGGCGGAGATGGCAAGTCAATGTACCATATAGTATACAGTAACAAGACAATATTTACATATGTTATATTCATATATCACATCACTTTTATGAAGCGATTATCATTGAAGCTGAGTATCTGTCTATGACCTACTACCTTAAATTCAGGCGAGATTATCATAGTGTAAATTGTTATGTCGCTATTTGAGGTCTTATGCTTTTTTTTGCTACCTACATTGTTTGAACCAATGTTTTTTTTTGCTCATATGCACTTTTTCTATAAGCCGTATGGCCGCTTTAAAAGTCCAGAACTGGTAAACAAATGTACATATTGTAAACATCAAATACTTATAACTGTTCAAATATTACATCGAAAATAAATCCTTTGTCCCTACCGCGAAGCAGTTTATCTATAAAGTACATTTATAGATAATGTTCTAAATCTGTTTACTTGGAACTATTGAAGCAGAAAATCCAATAATTAGATAATGTATGTATTTTCCACTCTCAACCCTTACACCGCTATCTTAATTTTTGTCGTCTGCTGTTTATTTTCTATTTTCCATTTTTATCATAAAAAAATGCTTTGACAGAACTTTAAAATAATGTACAACATGCTTTGACAGCACTTTAGAATCATTTCCATTGGAAATGATTCTGAAGTGCGGTCAAACGATGTTTTTATTGAGCAAGATATAAAGCAAGGCAAGATACGGCAAGATATAAAGCAACAGCAGACGACAATTGTTGTGTGTAACGGTCTGAGGGTTAAGCCCAGTTTGGAGTGTTTGTTAGCGCTACACGTATCTGGCATTGAATACCTGTACGAAAATGAAATCGAACACCAATATACTACTACTACACTACGGAGCCCCGCAGGGGACGTAGAATTATTTTTTTATTAATTCGTTCCGACGAAATAACAATTCGTTCCCTCAATTTTATAATTCGTTCCCACGAATTAACAATTCGTGCCCACGAATTAACAATTCGTTCCCTCAATTTAACAGTTCGTTCCCACGAATTAACAATTCGTTCCCACGAATTAACAATTCGTTCCCTCAATTTAACAATTCGTTCCCACGATATAACAATTCGTTCCCATAGGAACGAATTGTTAATTCGTGGGAATGAATTATTATATCGTGGGAACGAATTGTTAATTCGCGGGAACGAATTGTTAAATTGAGGGTACGAATTGTTATTTCATGGGAACGAATTAATAAAAAAAATGTCTATGTCCCCTGCGGTGCTCCGTATATCTGGTATTGAATACCTGTACGAAAATAAAATTAAACAACAATATACTATTACTACACAATGCATGTCCTTGGGAGAATTCACACGGGCGTGTTAAAACCTCTACTGTCTGTTTCACGAAACGTGCCCAAATTATACGGCTAATTAAACAATCCCAAAACAATATTTTTTCAATAATATTAAATTTTACATTTTATCAAAATTTAAGAATGCGCCTTTTTATTTCATGAAATTTTGTCAAATATTGATTTTATTATGAAAACCCAATTTCCCCACGTTAAATCCACATAGACATATTCACTGTGAAGTTGTATATATGATGATTTAACGTGGGGAAATTGTTCTAATCTCAGAAAACATGGACCGATTTTCAAGATTTAACTTTTGTTTTCTTAGATCATTTCCAAGCTATCTAGCTATGTTTCGAAGTCAATTTCCAATAATATTTCTTTTTTCATAATAAAATCTATATTTGACCAAATTTCATGAAATCAAATGAAGGCTCGTTCTAATATTTTGATAAAATTTAATATTATCGAATATAATATTGTTTTTACATTGTTTATATGGCCGTAACATTTGGGCAGGTTTCGTGAAACCGACAGTAGTATCGTTCTCCTGTTGATATCCGGATGAACTTTGTTTATAAGTGAACACATCTTGATAATGGGGAATAGTAGTATAGAGGGAGTCAAAATGATACCACCTACAGTGGTATAATTTCCAACCCTCTATACTACCCCCACCACCCCCGAAAAATCAAAAAATTGTTTAACGAGAAAATTGTATCCGACAGCAAATTCATGAATTTTGGAGAAAATAATTTTGAAATAAGTAATGCAATTTCAATGCGTCCGCGCGTGATAGTTTATATTCCAACACCCCATTTTTCTCCTCCAATATAGCTAATTTATTTCGCAGATCAGCAACTAATTATACCAGCTCTAGTCTACACCGTTCACCTTTAGCCACAGGGCAGCGTAGTTGCTTATGTCTACAAAGAGTTTGGGCACTAACGAATTTACAAGGGCATCTGGGGCATTGAAATTGCGGGGCGACACAAGGAAATTTTCTACGTCTAGATAGATGCCTTCGTAGATAGTCTTTACACGTAAACGTTTTAAAGTCACACACTCCATTATATATATGTATTTTTATATATTCAATTGGACGTGACAATTTACATGATGTTTTTTTTCACGTCCAATTGAACAGATAAATTTCATAGGTTATATATACAGAACATATGATAACGCCAGAAACTAGAGCAGAAATCGAAAGTTTGAGAAGAGAAGCCGAATCTCTAGGGATTACTTATAGTAAACGGTTGAGAGCTAGGGGGTTGTCAAAGCTGATAAACACCACAAAGAATGAGGCGTTTATGAAGGGATTTATCCGAGCCCACAAACGAGCAACCTTTAATGATATATCCAAAGCGGAGGAAGTTGGTAACAGAATTCAAAAAGAAAGTATTGCGGGGTTAAGGGCTAGTGTAATAAAACTTTCAAGCACCAATTCCAGACGCACAGGTCACCCAATACCAAATAATAAGAAAAAATCTATAGTTCGCGCGATAGTGGAAGAAAGTGAAGAAATATTGGGGGCTCATGATGAAACATTGGAAAAGGTAGAAAATGGAAGACGGGTAGTTACATTATCCTTTCGTAAAAACATTGACATTAACGAGTCTGAACGCATGTCCGATAAACTCGCTCCGTATCTAACAACCAATTTTTATTGGAGATATTCATATTCTTACAAGCTAGAACATATGGAGGAAATTAAAAATGGAAAACCTATAACTATAATATTTCACAAAAATCTCGGTGGTAGCGAACCACTATCATCAATGAAAACCGTTAAAAATTGGTAGTCAGATAAGGAGCAAACACGAATAATGTCTGATAAAATAGACAGACCAAATACAAAGTGGAAGTTTGTAAGATGTGTAGAGGTTTTTGTAAAGCTAATACAGGGCAATAGGGGAATAGATTTGGGACTACAATCCAAAGAATCAGCAGGAGTAGAACTTCCAGAATGGTTGAAGAATAAAAAAGGTATGTATTCTTTAGATAAGTATAATGACGACCTTTGTCTGTTCAGGTGTCTAGCTATGCATATGACAGGTAAAAGGCCTGACAGATGCACGGACAAGGCAAAAGAACTTCGTAAACAATACACCGGCAGTAATGTTGTAATAAACCAATGACAATAGGATTGTTTAATAATCACGCATTTCTGATAAAAAAAACTTAAAAATCTATCTAAAATTTACGCCTGCGATAATTGCAAACAGAAATTCACGAAAGCGAGTAATATGAAGAGACACGGACCAAAATGTATGAAAGGTGAGACAAAATTAATATGTGATGGTAATTATTTAGAGCGCCCGCGTTCGTCGTTTGAGAAAGCGTTTTACCCAAAAAGTTATAACAGCTATGGGGCGATCGATTGGATGTACTCTGTGGAAAAGCAGGAGGGAATTCACATTCACCACGAACAGTGTGGACACGGGGGTGAAAGATGTATTTTAGGAGCTCCAGTAGATGGATATTGTCCAGAAACCAATACAGTATATCAATATCACGGCTGTTACTGGCACGGGTGCGAGATTCATGCAAAGCATAGAAAAGAAGAACGCGCATCCACTATGAGAAGAGATACATTTATTAGAAGCAAAACCAAATCACCAAGATCGAACAGTGGATATATCAAGTACCGGTTATAGGTTTTAACAGCAGTAAGTACGATATAAACTTAATAAAGAAATATCTAGTAGGCGAACTGGCATCAACAACAAAGAAAGTAATGGTCGGAAAACGTACAAACGCAACAATATTTCTATTTACTCCAGAGTTTAGATTTCTTGATGTAATACTTTATCTAGGACCTGATGTAAATTACGATAGTTGGATAAAAGCCTACGACTGCAAAGGACAGAAATCTTTCTTTCCTTACGAGTGGTTCGATTCTCCAGACCAACTGGATTACCCAGGACTACCGGATATAGAGAATTGGTATTCCAAACTATCTGGAAAATGTTAATAGATGAAACAGAATTAAGTAAATGTCGTAGAATTTTCGAAGAAAATAATATGAAAACTTTCAGAGATTCGTTGAAATATTACAACGATTTAGATGTAGCACCGTTCCTAGAAGCGGTGGCAAAAATGTGTGAATTTTATAAACACAGAGGTGTGGATATTTTCAAAGATGCGGTAACACTACCTGGAGTAGCTATACAATATTTATTGAGAGGAACCATTAAAGAACAAAAATCTTCAAAAACTATTATACCGGAGGAATCTCTATATGCACAAAAGCAGAAACATACGAAATGATGAAAGACGCTCTAGTTGGTGGTCCATCAATAGTATTTACACGATATGCAGAAGCCGGTGTTTCAAAGATTAGAACTCCAATTCACGAATTGGGTGGTAAAACATGTCAGGCTGTTTTGGGGTACGATGCAAACGCGTTATATTTATCTACGTTAAACAAAGAGATGCCGTGTGGTAGAGAAACTATACACCATATAGATACCCCACATAACCCTAAATTTATTAAAAAGTGTTGTAAAAGAGTTTTATCTGGAGACTGGTTTGGGTTTGCGGAGGTGGATATAGAAGTTCCACACAACTTAAAAGATAAGTTTTCTGAAATGTCCCCAATATTTATAAACAGAGAAGTAGAGGTTGTTGAAGTTCCCGCACACATGTTAAAATATTTAAAAGTTACTGGCCGAACAAGAGGAGATGGAAAAAAATTGGTGGGATCTATGACCGCCACTAAAGTATTGCTGTACACGCCACTGTTGAAATGGTATTTAAAACAAGGCCTAGAAATAACGGGAGTTCATCGTGTTATAGATTATATTAGTGGTAAACCCTTCGAATGGTTCGCGAAAGAAGTTACAGCCGCAAGACGAACTGGGGATGTAGAACCAAATAAGAAACCAGTAGCCGACATAATGAAATTATTAGGAAACTCGTGTTGCGGAAAAATGATAGAGGCAACGGAGAGACATTTAAATACGACATATACACAAGACGAAACCTGTGTTGGCAAAGCATTAAGATCTGCATTCTTTGACGATTTGGAAGAGATAGGAGATGCGTACGAAATATCTTCCCGAAAACCCCGGTGTGCAGTAAAGAGACCCTTCCACTGCAGAATAGCGGTTTATCAACTAGCTAAATTGAGAATGTTGGAATTTTGCTACGAATTTCTAGACAAATACGTAAAAAGCGAAGACTTTGAATTAATACAGATGGACACGGATATTATGTGTATAGGGGTTAGTGGAAAAACAATTGAGGAATTGATTAGACCTAACTTACTAGACGAGTTAGAAAAATAAAAAAAGAAATGGTTGGCTTGGGATAAATGGAGCGAAAGAGAGCCAGGACTTTTCAAAATGGAATTTAGCGGAGATAGGGCGATAGCGTTATCTTGTAAGTGTTATTTCGTAGAAAAAAGTAATTCCACTAATTCTGATAATTCTAAAGAATTAATTAATAAAAGGAATGTCCAAGAGAACTACCAATTTAAATTGGGATAAATATAAACGAGTACTAAGTGAAACTACAGAAGATGGAAAACACATTATAGATGTAGCACAAAATAGAGGATTTAAAATGAAAGACGGTGTTATGAAAACGTACTGTCAACACAAATTAGGACTTTCGGCGTACTACGATAAAAGACGCGTGTTACCAGACGGAATACATACAGAACCTCTTTAATAAATCAATCTAAAGACTCTGACGATCCGGGGGTAGCTGGGTGTCAGAGGGCACCGCGGGAAGTTCTTCGCGAACAGACCCGCGAGATGGACCATCAGTCAAATAGCAGAGCACGGGCTCATCGGGTTTGGTAATAGATCTATCCAGATGATATACATTGAGAGACAACACGGGATCAGTCGCGCGGCGGCTGCCACCTTCGAGCTCTCCCGGTTGATAGAGGTACCGGACGTCAACATCCGATGGAAGCCGTTGCTCCTCTAAACCAACGGGTCGCCCGCGCGAGACGGCAGAGGGCTTGCTCGTTACCCTTTTAGACTTGATGGCATCTACGGGCTTCTTGTCGATCAATCTGGTCACCTCTCCGTTCAGTGCGGAGACCACGGCGGGCAGCCTGGCCACCCACGCGGTCGATCGCGTATGAGGGTCTACAAGCTCTTTGGCATATTGATGACCAAACAGCCTCTCAACCAGGGTTCGATTGAACCGCTCCACGATCCCCTGGTCTCGGTGGATGTTGACGCGGCCGCGTCTGACAGAAACGTTGTGTTTAGACAATAGATGAGAGACCGCGCCCATAAACTCGCGGCCGGGATCGACCTGGAGAAGATTCGGCCATTTGAGAGGACTCCTCTTATATATTCGGGAAAGGGCCTCGGCCACCTTCTTATGACTCTTTCGTAGCCAGTGGCTCAGCCCCCTTATAGCGACTCGCTACGTCAACGACTGTCAGTGCGTACTTGTACGTTTTGTGGCCGACGCGATCGTGAGGGAGAAACAGTAGATCTGCTTGGTGAACTTGGTTCTGCTTCTTGAGCCATTCCTTGGTGGCGTTTTCAGAAACCTTGGTCGCCCCCGCGAGGTTCCAGTAGTTTGCAGTAGCCGCGGGGGCTGTAGTACGTGTTTGCTAGCTTGCGTGCTAGGCGAACCGATAGTTTGGTATCAAGTTTGCGTGTGTACATCGTATGCGACGTATTCTAATAGATCGGACAATCTCGAACATGCCCCCATCAGATCGTCCCGTAACTGCGTCGTTAATAATAAACCTTTGTTGGAAGTTTCGCTGCAGCCCCAATCGCGTTTGGGTTGGAACAGGAGAGGGAATTCTGGGGAATTTAACTTGGAGGAATCTAACTTCCGCTTTGCGAAAAGGGTGGCCGCTTTTTCGTCCTCGCGCCACGTCTCGAGAGAATCTCGGGCCAGACGAAGCATACTCTTTGCACCAGGTAAACGGTGTTTAAGGGCCGTGTAGCCTACATCAATCATAGCAAAATAAAGTTCGTCAACTAACATCGTTCTATATATATATATATTTAAAAAAAAAAAGTTTTAAAATAATTATTGATTATTTCAATCTCGATTGAATATAGTAGCTGACGAGACCCACCACACCCATTCCCACGAAGATGAACGCGATCTCGCGGTCATTTTGAGCCTCTGACGGTACATAGAAATCTGAAAGTTGGGGCTCGCGATCCAGCAGCGCGAGACTTTTCTATGGATATGCCAGCGCGTACTCTCGGTTGGCTTCTTCAACGTTCTGGAAAGTTTGCGCGGCGTGATTCTCGCGGCGAAGCTCTTCGTTGACCCAGTCCAGATGGGTGGTTCGTTTTTTAGACCATACTTCCTTTGCGCTATTGAGTTGTTCTACAGCTAAATCGTGACGCTTGCGCTCCTCATCCACGTTCGAGCTTTTCATTTTCGAGAATATAAAGTTGCCACCGCTGAACGCCAATGCGTTTACAAGCGAACCACCTATCATTATTCAGATCGAAGCCATTATTTCCATATATTAGTGGGTAGAATTCCAGCTTTAATTAGATAATCTCGGGTCCAAACTGCGGCCGCTACATCTAAGGTCGCGAGCCCTACGTCTCTCACAGTAAAGTCCAATTTGGGAGCGGACCCTCCTAGGCCATCTTTGATAGTCGGGCATACCCAATACTGAAACCCGATATCACCACAGCGTGATAAAGCGCATTCACTACCATCTTACCATAATCTTTTTCAGCCATAATTATAATTATTGCATATAAAAGGGATCGCGATCAATTTTTATGTAAGGAGCTACATCAATCGGGGATTGCTGCCTCTCCTGTTCCAATCCAATCGCGATTGGGGGAGAAACAGATATCATCGGGTGTTTTGCTGTTGAAACAGCAATCGGGGATTGCAACGAATGTTTAGCCTCTCGAAGCTCGGCGAGTATTTTATCTTTTTTAACTTTTCGGGTGGCAGCCGCCGCCAGCCCAGCTGCCTGTCTTTTTGGGTTTTTATGTCGTGCAACCGGATCCGTCCAACCCCCAACATTGTTGGAATTGGGTGTTGAGGGCTCCTGTGGAGCTGCAGCAATCCCCGATTGAACCCCCAACGTGCTCGGGTTCAACAGTATTGAAGTTGGAGATTGTGGTTCCGTCACTCTCGCAGGTGTGTCTTGTGTCATCATTTTCTGAGCTTATAGTTCGTGGGCATACATGTCCAAATTGACAGTGTTTACCCGTGGTCAACGCGGTTGTCAGCGGAGCTAAGTACATTCCAAACTTGTGATAAATTGAGCAGCAGGCTGTTCTAAGAGTGTGTCCTATAAAAGGGTCAGTCTCTAGATCGCGAATCAATCCCGCTGTGTTTGGTATAGGGAGAAGTATACTAACGGCGGTTGCGTACAAATGAATAGCCGCTGATCCAAGAGTTGTTGTCATCTCCGCACCTAACCTAGATTCGTATCGCGCATACATTTTATCAATCTCCACATCTGACATCTTATCCACCTGACAAACTGAGAAACGCCTACAGAGATAATGCTCCGATTGTCCCCCAGCAACCAGCGCACCTCTCGTCGCGCCGCATTTTCATTTTCATTCGTATCGACAGGTGTTGCAATCAACCCAATCGAAATTGGAGTTGAACCCGATTGCTCTGTCGGAGTTGATGTTTCATTATCTTTCAGGAAAGATACCGTGTCGGCTGTCGGAGTTGAGGTTTCTTCCATTAGCTGATCGAGAAGTTTGTCGCAGTTCATTATTGCTAATTTTCTTAAAATTAATTTAACTATTCTTACAAGTCTCATAACTTTAACATATTGCCAAGCGCACCACCCGCTACTTATGATCACCGTTATGCTCACAACAAAGCTCGCAGCGGAGCACCAAATTGTTAACAATGTTAACCATTGTTCAGCATTTGTTCAACATTTGCTAAGCATTTCTTCAGCATTGCTCAGCAATTGCTGAGCATTGTTAAGCATTGCAATTGCTTATTACTTTGTAATTAATTAATTGATAACTTTTGTAAGCAGTTGGTTGATCAGTCTTTAGCAGAAGCTTGGCGTGCTTAGTTTCCGAAAGCATCTGTCGAACCTCCAAGCGCTCCTCGCGGGTTGGGATAGATAACGTCATTCTCTCGAAGACAGTCATCGAATGAGTCTCGGTCCTTGCATTGAAAGAGGGCGACCCATTTCGTTTGCTCGCGTAGATCCTTGAGGACGGCGTTGTACTTTGAAAATGCGAGCTCGGAGAGCATGTCCTTCTTTTTGGTCATCGCCGCCTTGGCCGAGCAATCGTCAATCACGTATAGGGTGGTATCACCCTGGAATCTTTGGTATAAACCACGCAGCCAATCGTGAAGCCTGTCGCCGGGGTCAATAACGTATACCTCAGGGTCGGTCCATATCCACGGGCGCCGCTGATAAGTATCGTTGTGCCGCACAGTGGGACATAGGATCACAATGTGACGAAAGGCATCGCGATAGGACCCCTCGAGTAAGTCGAGGATGAAAACCGTTTTTCCGCATCCTGTCTGCCCACATATTATGGCAGAGTGGGCATCTTTAGATTTATTTTTTATTAATAAATCGTTAGATGATTTTTTAGTAGAGTGCTGAGACTTATCGACCATCTTCGATGTTGAGTTGTGCGTCTGTAATTATATATAGATACACGTTCAATGGCCCGGCTCCATCAGCCTCTTTGGTTATCTGGATCGTCACACCCTCACTAGCGTTCTCAACTTGGCGTCCGCTACCGTGCATTTGGTCGTCGTCGCTGGCTCGCATGTCTAGCCATAACGCGTATTTGGTAGTCATGAACTCCGCGAGGGAGACGGCCGAGAGCTGCAGGTCTTTGGCAATCGCGGCAACCTCCGGGGAACGCTTAGAGCCGGAAGCAAATTGCTTTCTGACTTCGTCCCACTGCTGGTGCGCGCGAAGACCCGCGCTGTAGAGTTGATTGGGGACTCCCTCGATCGTCACCTCGACCTTTGTGATTTTGGGGTTATAGAATTTGTCGGTTTTTCGAGCACCGAGCGCGAACCGAGCATCCTCGAACAACATCAGTATACCTTTCATCGAGCGGGCGGGTACGTTGACATTAATATTCCACAATGTATCGCTTTCGTCTTTCTTCATCTTGCGATGGCGAAGAACTCGGTCGTAAAGTATGGCAACGCGCCCGGCGTACTGTGTTCTGATCAATCGCGCGAGTTCGGGCATCGTGACCATGTCGTACTCCAGCGAAACATTGTCGATCGTATACGTCGATGCCATGTCGGTGGCTATGAGAACTCGGCCGTAGTCGTTGAACGTTAGTTCGTATTCGAGGCGGTCAGCCAAAGCACTCTGATAGTATGGCATGTGACTCTCCAGCAACTCAAAGTCGAGCGGGATGTAGAAGCGGTTGCCGTAAGCGGCCGCGATCGCGTTGTCACTCGCGTCGTTATCTGCCTTATTACCAGCCCCGATTCTAAGTTTGGTTACGTTCTTATTTTTGCTGGTGTCAATACCCTGATAGACCGCGTTTTCGTGCTCTTGCGCCGTCTTTCACAGGTCCTGATAACAATGGTAGACGTCGCTGTCATCGATCGACATCACCTCATTACCAGAAATCTTTATCATGGTCTTCTTGACGATGGCGCGACCCAGGTTCTGTACGACGGTTCGGTTCGCGTCCGTCGACGTCAGCGAAATAGTGAAAGCGAGGTGAACAGTCCCCGGCACAATGACGTCGCTAGCTCCGAGGTTGGGGAAGCGGACTAAGAGCTGCTGGTTCTGGTCGATCGTCGATGGGTTGTTCGCAATAACACCACTCTGTCTCACGCCTTTTGCCCCGAGGGGCTCACGCAGTCTGCGGTATGGATTGAGTTTGCGACCGTATTGACGCGAAGACATATTTTCAGTGAAACTAAATATCTCTATTAAACCCGTATGGTTTTGGCTTTAATACATAATTAATTTTAATAAAAATTATAAAGATGGCTGATTACAATATTGACATGTATGAAATCGGCAGAGACGATTACCTCGATGATGATGACTTCGAGGATTCCCTCGACGAAACACCCTTCATAGAGACTCCAGTTCCAATCCAATCGCAATTGGGTGAAATAGGTGGCGCTACCAACACCGTTGGTCAAAGTCGGGAATTACTCGAGGGAGCTGTAAACGACTACTACAACAATTTGACAGTCCAAGTTCGAATTGACTCTGGACGGTAAGTTGAGACTAAAATCATCAAATATCTCAATAGTTAACACGAGGATCGGAAAACCACTATCGCTGAACACCATTGCCGGAAGCCGGGGCGGTGGCGAAATCATAAAGAACGAACTAGGTTTCGTAGATTGGAAGAGGGGTAAAACAATTATGTCGGCCCGCGCTGTAGAGGCCCTCCAGTCTACTGACGAAACGATGGCGAAGACAGCCGCCGCGATAGAAACTGTCGAGCTCAGCGAGGTCCCTCGAGTGGCTACTGACGCTATTAATACGGTGGAGACCACGTTCAGCGAAAACGAAATACTCAACCATCGACGACCAAGGGTCTAACGATGACCCACCGTTACCTCTTCGCGAACTCCGGGGACTCGATAAGGCTCTGCAAACGATCCGGGGTGAACTGGTCCTTAACCTCTCCAAACTCTCGGCGCTGGATGAACATATCGCGCTAGAAGAAAGAAAACTGGAGGAAGCCCGTGACGATAGAGAATCTGCCGAGCGAATCACCGAACGCCTGCGGTCGTTGCGGGATGAAAGAGCAGCTCGCTTGGAGGCTGCATCGGCTTGCAGTGAGGCTCTCCGCACCAAAATAAGTCGGATCCGCGAAACAATCTCGAGGGTTCTGCACGAGGACACGACACTCGGTGAGCGTCTTCGCACTCTGTTCAGAGAGCAGGCATCACGATAGCAAGCATCCTCGCAACTCTCGCATGACTATATCGACCATAATTATAGCTTTCACGCGCCAGCACCAGCTCCATCCGGTGGAACCGAAGAATGGATAAAAAAACAATTAAAAGCCCTCGCCAGTCTCCTGGCTAAATTAGCTGGAAAGGCGGCTGCCACACTGCCTGGGTTGATCGGGAGTGTCGTCTCCTACTTGCTATCTATATTATCAAAAACAGTCGAATGGCTCACCAAAAATACTTGGGCTTCAATCGTGTCAATCGCCGGTCTCCTACTATTCTTCGCCCGAGAGTTCCTAAAACCAAAGCACAAATAGTCCGATCGCCATGAGTGCGACGACGAGCCCTAATTTCTCCTCCTCGTGTGTTGTGCTTCCAATCTCGATTGGTGTTTCCATTCCTGTTTCAATCGCGATTGGATTGTGGGGACTCGATGGTGCATCCAATTTGCGAATTGGGGGTACTGGGGTGGGTTTATCCATTTTGTGTTTTGGGGGTTTTACGTAATAGGTTCCACTTACAACCTCAACACTGTTGAGCCCGGGCATCTTGGGTGGGAGCTTGATGATACCTGTGTTCACGTTCCCGTTGCGGCCGATTTTTTGATTGGTGGTGGCGACTACGATCTCATTATTGTCACCGTCAACCGGGTCGTCTCGTAGTATCATATTTCTCGGCGCCATATAAAGACCTATTCCAAATGCGTAGTCTACCGGGGTGCGGGCCGTCTGCAAAACGTCTTGATAATTCTGGATCGCCTTCTGGAGGCCCACCTTAGCTGAGATGGAGTCCTCGACAAGTGCCAATAACTGTTTGTGTGCGTCAAAGGCCGTTCCCGTGCCCAGTAGCACTGCGAGTTTGCTTCTGTGAGGCAAGGATGGCCCATACGTATATGCGAATGGAGTCGTTTAGGCGAATAACCCCGCCCTGCGTAAATCCAGTGTTTTTATCTAACATAAATGTGGTCCACGCATTTCGCATCTGTGGAGTATCACCCAGGTCTAGGTATTCCACGTGGGCTACTTTAGTAGGTAGCCAATGACAATAACCGTCTTTACACGCAAGCCCACCAAGCACTTCATCACCGAACGTCATCGTATTGAACTTATAATTATATTTAGTCCATGTTGACGTTTTTCTAACTGGTGGTGGGGTAGCTCCGCGAGCACTCCGCAACCCTGAGAAATATGCGGAGACTTTATCAAGATGCTCACCACTAACTAAGCCTTTAAGGTGAACTAACCCTAAACTATTGGTTGGGGTGTATACTTTCTGTCTCCAGTCCGCGTCTTTTGGTACCCCAAATTCATTACACAATCTTTCGAACGCCTTACGGTCATATGTGCTGGAAATGGGATCCCAGCCGTAATCTTGAGGTAGTGAAATACCTAGTTCTTTGATAATCCTCCTAATAGTGTAATACACATGAAAGTTGTATACACTTCGAAGCATGACATTCTTGGATGTCAGATGGTCTTGATGTGAAACTCCACATCCGGCTGTTGCGCACCATACAGCGAAATTTAGCTGGTTCTGCCAGAAGTTCATATGGGAAAAATCCCATCTTAGTATTACATCTTTACTAGTAGTCTTTGGAACTACATATTTCTCAAACATGTTAGGGAAATTGGTGGTAAATCCATTTTCCGGTCTAACTGTTACAGTTGGGTGTACAAGGTGGTTAACAACGTCTTTTTGCGTGTATTTACCTCCGACCGCGTACTTTGCATTAAAATTAAAGCTAAATGCTTGGGTATCCATTGAAATATATTAATATGTTTGCTACTATCATTAATGTTCAAAAAGAGAGTTGTGAACTTCAAAAGTCAATCGACAACTGCTGCGGAAAACGCCGGGTAGGCCTTAGATCAATCACCTTCACGGTTGGGTGGCAGAATGTGGGAAAGAGTGAAGGGTTTTACTATGTGAAGGATGAACAACAAGTAGGTGTAAAGCTGCCTCACGGACTGTGGGGAATAAGACAGCTCAAAGATGTTGTCACCTCAGAGCTTGTCGGTATAATCAACCTCACAGTATCGAAGGCTACCGGGCTCGCAACAATGACCATCGGCCCTGATAGTAAGGTAGGGATCTCCCCGGCGTTGGGTATTCAACTCGGTTTTAGAGAGACATACTCCGCAAATAAAGGAGTGTTTGCCCCGGGTGAGTACGTCGGTGATAACCCGGTGGATTTCACCTTCACGAAAACTCTCAAGGTGCACTTTGATCGGGTGAACACATCGTACAACATGGTAGACGGATCCCCCAGCACATTACTGAAAACCGTTCAAGCCAGCGACTGTTTCTTTGGGGAGACGGTGACCTTAGACTTCCCACACCCCGAGATGAAAGTTTTGGAAACGGGACACATCCACGAATTTACGGTCTCTATTCTCGATGATCAAGCGAGAAAGTTGAATAACTATTACCCGATTTCGGTCGTTCTCGAAATTTCGATTTGAGTATAGGTGCCCCAATATTACAATTAATTTAAATAAAATTATAAAATTAATTATGTGTATATACGGACCAGGTAGTTCTTCCAATTACAATCGGGATTGGGTGACAGATTCAAAGAATTTGGAACCGGCAGAAGGGGGATTTGTCCCGACAGAGAGCGACTTTTTAACTACCGGAAAAACCAAGGCCCTGATCAATAAAACTATATCGAAGACCACAAACGGGATTCACAAGAGTATAGCAGATGTTAGAGTAGAAGTGATAACGGCGACTGCACAAGTTGGGGAAGAGGCCCGGGCGAAAATTGAGGGAGTCCGAACGGGTATTGAGAAAGATAAGGCGACCCTTACGGAGGCTTATAGGGTGTTGCGCTCAGAGGACTCTCTCATCAGAGAAGCAGCACTTACTGAACTAGGAGGAAAAATAACAGAATTTCGGGAAGAGGCCCGGTTGGGGGTTGAGGGGGTCCGAACGTGTATTGAGAAAGCCCGAGAAGACCACCAGGCAGCCCTTACGGATGCTTATAGGGTGTTGCGCACACAGTACTCTCTCAACAGAGAAGCATCACTTACTGAAATAACAGAATTTCGAAAAGAGGCCTGGTTGGGGATTGAGGGAGTCCGAACGGGTATTGAGAAAGACCAGGCGGCCCTTACGGAGGCTTATAAGGTGTTGCGCTCAGAGGACTCTGCAGCACTTACTAAACTAGACGAAAAAATAACACAATTTCGAAAATAGGCCCGGTTGGGGGTTGAGAAAGCCCGAGAAGATCACCAGGCGGCCCTTATATAGGCTTATAGGGTGTTGCGCTCAGAGGACTCTGCATCACTTACTGAACTAGGTGCAAAAATAACAGAATTTCGGGAAGAGGCCCGGTTGGGTATTGAGGGAGTCCGAACGGGTATTTAGAAAGCCATAGAAGACCACCAGACGGCCCTTACGGAGGCGTATGGGGTGTTGCGCTCAGAGGACTCTGTAGCACTTACTGAACTAAATGGAAAAATAACCGAAGTTTCTGATAAACTGAAACGTGTTCGTAGAGCCGCGAACAAAGCACTTGAGGATACCTCTGAAAAGATTCGTGCTGAGGCCCATACCTCTATCATCACAGTATGGGCTGAGAAGCGGGGCTCCTTGAATGAGGGGCTCTATGAATATTCGTTCGGTGCCAACGCGACCAATAAATATGGGGGGTACGCCATGACAGCTCCAGGTACACTTCTCCGAATGGCGGTCCGCTCGGTTAATGTTAATGGTAAACCTGTGGGCGCTGTCATCGTAAATCTTGTAGTGGATGGGGAAGAACGGGCAATTGGAGTCAATAAACTCGCTGGAGATAGTTCAGCGGTGGTTTTGTTCGCCGGTGACGATCCAATTAGACTTTCAGAAGGTAGTGTTATTAACTTTGTTACGAAAATCGCTGACCCCGCGAGTTCTTCCACTATTGTTACATTGTTATTTGAACTTGATTTGTAAAATACCAATATATTGGATATCATGAACGAATCACCGCTTCCAATTGTCAATACCAATCCATCAACACTGTATCCAATTGTCAATACCACTCCATCAACACTGTATCCAATTGTCAATACCACTCCATCAACACTGTATCCAATTCACGAAAGAAGTTTAGATTTTAGGTTGGATAATATCGTCGCTATGCAGGATATTTTAGTTACAGAATGAACAAATAGAAAACGAAACGCTAACAAATATAAGCGCGCGGCGAACATAGCTGAAGCATCTAGTACGGTTCTGGCAAGTTTATCTGTAATGAGTGGTGCGGGGACTGCAGCAACACTATCTACAATTGTAACGGTTCCACTTGCTGGGGTTTTGAGTGGAATTATTGTTTTATATGGAATACTTTGTATGGTAATTAGGGCGGCGGGTGGAAAACTCGAGAACAAAAGTAGAAAACATGATAGAATATCCGTTATCGCCAGGTCTAAGAAAAATAGCATCGACGTTATAGTGTCAAAATCGTTGACAGATAATGAAATATCAAATTTAGAGTTTGAATCCGTGGTGGAAGAAATGGGGAGATATGAAGAATTAAAAAATGATATTAGAATCAAAGCGCGCGCCACCATGCCCAAGATTGAGTGTACTGATTGGGATAAATTTAGGGCAAAACTTGGAAATAAAGTCGGAGGAAATGTTACAGCACCACCATCCCGAAATTGTGATATTTTATTAAATAATTAATTTTCTTAAAATTATATAATTAATTTTATAATTTTCTTAAAATTATGAAATTAATTATTTTGGTGCAGTAAACAATTTATTAATAATAATAAACAATTTAAAAAAAGAAAAGAAAAAAGTTTTAGGTCCCACCGAGGGTCGAACCCGCGCCAGCAAAACCCTTCTGGGCCCATCCCACTAAGCCTTCGCTTTAAATCTCTTCTCTTCTCTTTTTTAGGCTTAGTGGGATGTGTCACGCTCACATCTCCTCCACCCCATCATTGGACCGATACCGCGGACCCCTCCTCCTCGTTACCCCATCCGCTATAATGTGTAGAGCGGCCAGAGTGAATTACATGTGGCGAAACCTGTCTCAGTGCTGAGACTACTGCTAGCGTCCCAGCAATGTATATATGTGTTTATTTCTCATATATAAACCTAACTTTGTTGGTGGAAATATATTTTTTTAAATTGTTTATTATTAATCAATAAATTATTATATTAATTAATTAATATGTTTTATATATAATAGGAGGTGTTCAACTTTAAATTATTAATTAATATAATAACGAACCATCCCGGAAATTCGTTCACTATATAACCCTCACTAAGTGTTTATAAACTGTGTACACACCACCTGTATAAATCGATAGCCCGTTTACATACCATCGATAAGGAGAAATGCACTCGGATATAAATAACCGTGTGTGTACCGTCTGTTTACCTCGGCTATAAATACACACATATTCATAACCCGTGTAATTGTAACATTATCGTCTGCTTGGTGTTGTGATTACAACATAAATTAATTAGTAGTGTTTTTTTCTATTAAATAATAATTTTTCAATATCTTTAAAAGCAATATCGTAGAAATGTATATTCGTAAACGAATCGTTGGGTTTTAACAATTTTATATAATACACCTTAGTTTTATATCCGATACGCGTTATCCGTCTTAATGTTTGTATTTGCCCCTTGTATAGTTCGCATAATTGCCGGTATAATATTGTAAATGCAACGTTTTTATCGGAGCGTATTCGATATCGCCTAGTGTTTTCAATTTATAGAATTTATATATAGGACTATAACCCCAGTAATTTTCGTAAACTTCTTCAACACAGGCATTATAAACTTTCAATTCACAATGTATTTTATTATCCATTTTGTTATAATTCCAATATAATTTTTTTATTATAATTGGTAGTGTTTTTCTGTTCAATTGGTGTCACATTTAACTTATGTATTTATGACACCAATATAATTAGACTATAATATCACTTTTTATAGTTCAATACCACCATCAACTTTTGGTTGGAGGTGGTATCATTTTGACTCCTTCTATTCAAAATTATTTTCTCCAAAATTCATAAATTTGCTGTCGGATACAATTTTATCGTTAACCAATTTTTTGATTTTTCGGGGGTGGTGGGGGTAGTATAGAGGGTTGGAAATTATACCACCGTAGGTGGTATCATTTTGACTCCCTCTATACTACTGGAATACTTAATTATGGATGAAACACAAGAAACGAGGAAACACAAGTAACTAATTTGCGAAGAGTGAATTCTTATTTGGAACTAGCCATGTGATGTTATACCTACAAAGAAATGAAAAATATTTGAAGAAGCTGTGATATTTTCAGTAAATGATGTCGAAATTTTAAGAAATGGTCATAGCAAATGCGGAATTTCGTCAAATTTCGACGTCTTTTATTAAAAATATCATAAACTTTGTAAATACTTTTTCATGAGATATGTCGTGCTTTCTTATATGTCCGATGCAACATGTACAAGTGACCATGCAATTCATTTTAAATATTCCCAATATAATTCGAAATGTAATGTCACACAGCTGTTCTCATCTTAAAACCTTTCCTAAGCGCGTTCTCGACAATCGTACTAGAAACCAAGCATACTGATTGGCGGAGTTTGACCAAAGCCCAGCCTCGTCCTATCAAACCGGTTGACTTCGAACATGTGTTTGGAGCACATGCACAGGAAGTGTTATAACGTAAAACATTCCGGGCATATTTTCGAATTTTGCATTGAAAAACAGCCAATTTGATTGTTTGGGGCATTCGAAAACAGTCAGTTTGATTGCTAGTGTCCGATGCATTGGAAAACAGCCAGTTTGATTGGCCGAGGCATTCGAAAACAGCCGTTGTTATTGGCCGATGCATTCGAAACAGCCAGTTTGATTGACCGAGGCAGTCGAAAACAGCCAGTTTTATTGACAGAGGCATTCGAAAACAGCCAGTTTGCTTGACCGAGGTATTCGAAAGCAGGCAGTTTGCTTGATCGAATCATTCGAAAACAGCCAGATTGAGTTTGATTGGCAGAGGCATTCGAAAACAGACAGTTGGATTGACTGAGGTATTTGAAAACAGCCATTTTGATTGACCGAGGCATTCGAAGACAGCGAGTTTGATTGACCGAGGCATTCTAAAACAGCCAGTTTGATAAACGAATTATTAAATAAACGTTTATTATTATTAAAATAGGCAGTGGAGCGCGTGGCCGAGTGGTCTCAAGCATCAGACTGCTGTGTGGGTTCGAGCCTCGCCAGTGGCAATGCGTTGTGTCATTGGGCAAGGCACTTTATCCACACTGCTTCAGTCCACCCAACTGTAAATGGGTACCGGTTAATAAATAAACCTTTACCGGTAAAAGGTCGATTGTATTCGTTTGTATGCACATGTATATATAAATATAATATGATCCTGCACATAATCATTGCCTCATGGGCCTCATTGCCGGGCGGATATTGCCATGTTAGTGGTGGCCGTGGCTACCGGTCGAACGCTCCGGGCACAACCCATGAAGGTAGTTGCGAACAGTAACTCTTGAAATCTACTCCAGCATCGTCTGTAGTACGGACGGTACGGGGGTAGTTTGTAAGAGGTACCGTTCGCAACTAAAGTCATGGCTGCGTTGGCGATGGCCGCGATATAATACCACATATTGAAGTAACGGTCCAAAGTCTATAAATTCTTTAAATAAACCTAAAAGTATCAGGAAATGAAACAAACTAAGTCAATTCATGTTTTTTTACTTTAAAAAAAAAAATTCACTGTTTTCACTTAATGGTATTTTTATGTATACTTAATGCATTTATAGACCTTTGTCGGTTACGTTAACCTGTTCGCGATACCTGCAAAATATGTGTGAGTGAACGGACTTGGCTTGCCAAGAGATCGGACGCAACAATTAATTTATTCTCATACAGCGCCCCAGCAATACCACAGTGCACTGAAAACAAACTCTGGATTTGTCGGAACGTGGCCAAAATGTTTGGTGATTTTACAGGTGTTGTACAGTACAAATAGTTATTACTGTTTCCGAGCCGAGCCTGATAAACTTTATACCAAAAGACAGTAGTCTGGTATTATATTTATCAGGTAACGTTTTACCCTCGAAAATGACAGCATATGACGTCGTTATCTATGGAAAGAACGCACACTTGTTTACGTTGCTTCATTACACTGACGTCATTCGGTAACGTCACGTGACGTCATCCGATCAATGGAACGTCAGTTTTCATTTCAATATGTCATCAGTCAGTACGTATTCAGTCAATACAGGCAGATTACCTGATAAACTAAATACACTACTCAGCATAAATAATTGAAACGTTGCATGATGGCTCATCAGGATGTTGTAGACAACTTTTACAAATATAATCAGTATTAACCAAACACTTTACGAATGACCGATTATGAAATATGGTGGGTAGAAATGTACAATATCGATAGAGTTCAAATTGCTCTTAATCGTACCAACTTGTATGCATGATGTAACTACACGCACTGGTCGATCGGCCCACCATCCTTTTCTACCACAGTACGCAGTCGTATCTTCCATGAATTTATACTGCTACTGATCTTAGCAAATGTCATTTTCTTTCAACATCTCTGAATCTCTGCTTTGAGTTCCACTTCAGTGAATGTTCATGCAAATTTCAATTATTTATGTTCAGTAGGGTAGGAGTTATAGGAAATTAACTTTGGGAACGTTTTTTTTCGACTCACCCGATATAAACAATGCAAGAAAAACATCGTTTTCGATAATATTAAATTTTAACAAAATTTAAGAATTAGCCTTCTTTTGATTCCGTGAATGCGATCCAATATTGATTTTATTGCAAAAAACAAATTCTCCATGTTAAATGCCCATATACATCTCCACTCACTCAGCTGGTATTCCACAAGCTCTTTTGTACTTATGCCGTTTTCACATCAGCCCCACCTATGACGACTGGCGCGTATGGAAAGCCATATTTGTCTTATGTAGGTTTACACCTTGCGGTTCCGTCATTACGTCATGTGATTTCGCAATTATCTCATGTGGTTTCATCACTACGTCATGGGTTTCATCATTACGTCATCTGGTTTCGTCATTACGTCATTTGGTTTCATCATTACGTCATGTGGTTTCTTCATTACGTCATATCGTTTAATCATTACCTCATGTGGTTTCATCACTACGTCATGGGTTTCATCATTACGTCATCTGGTTTCGTCATTACGTCATTTGGTTTCATTATTACGTCATGTGGTTTCTTCATTACGTCATATCGTTTAATCATTACCTCATGTGGTTTCATCACTACGTCATGGGTTTCATCATTACGTCATCTGGTATCATTATTACGTCATTTGGTTTCATTATTACGTCACTGTTATCGCCCCTGATATGAAGATAGAAGATA
The DNA here is from genome assembly GCA_029237695.1 of Conchocele bisecta. Classification (NCBI taxonomy): domain Eukaryota; kingdom Metazoa; phylum Mollusca; class Bivalvia; order Lucinida; family Thyasiridae; genus Conchocele; species Conchocele bisecta. The sequence goes on from CM055277.1 coordinate 38,472,312, forward strand.
GATATGTTTATTCAGATAAAGATTAACGCTTTAAGCCATATGGCCCCTGAAGCAATACACATGTAACAACATACAATTATGGGTGACAAAGACAACAGCCGGTGCATAAACCGTAACGTTAAGAATGCAGCTACTATATATTGTATTTGATGCAGCTATGCCACCGTCGACCATTGGCATATCACATGGAGAATATCCTGCGGTGGAATAGCATGCCCAATAAGCACATACAAAATGTTTTGGTTAATCTATAAAAATACATTAAGTTATGGCGTTGCAGCATTAGTCTATAGAGTAGTGCATTACACATGTACTACAAAGATATCATGCAATAATGTCAAGTTAATATTTGCAAATATATATGGGCCGCGCTCTGTGAAAACCGGCCTTAATGACAAAATTTTCAATTTGCATTTTTTTACATTTTCTGATGCGGACACCTATCAAAAACAATATTCTGAAAAGAAAATGCAATTATGTTTAATAGTTTTTGTTTTTTCTCACTTTTTGTAGCACCATGTGAATCACGCACGAAAAAAAAACGTAACGTCATCGAGAAAATGACGTTATTGAAACGGCGACGTTTGTACAATGCAACTCAACAGCCTACAGTAGTAGAAATGAGTGTTCATAGACTCATTGACGGTGCTTGCTGTAAACTGTGTTTGCTGATAAGTTGCACTAAATGTGTCTACAAGTGTTAGTATGTATACTATCAAACATTCATCACAATAAAATTATGATATGTACAAGTAGTGAACAAAACAAACGCACAACTATTGATTTTAAATATATAATTAGCCGACCTGTGGCTTCATAATTTGTCATCATCGCCATAATATATTCATATACGTGTGTCGTCAGGAAGATAAGATGTAATTATTTAAGAATTGGCGTCATTTACAGTTACTTGTGACCTCATTTATTGATTTAGGCAATACGTCACCAAAGACCAAAAAACTAAACGGCATTCATGGTGTTGGAAATTGTAAATTATATGCACATCGTATCGGTGATTGAAACAAATGCGTTTTATTTCTGTAGAAATGAATGACCAGAATTTGGATAGGCATATGGCTGCACATATCAATGACTTCAGCGCCCGATGGGGTCTAGAGGGTAGTCGGACACCCCCGGGAATTTTTAAACAAACTGAAAATCGACTGTTCATTCCCAGGCTCAGAAAGCGGGACTGTGTATATATAACTGGCAGACGGGCTGATGTACATGTACCCCGTACTAGCAGGTAGCAGGTATATGGGAAAATGCTGCGCTGACCCACACTCCCTCGACTGGCACCACCGCCTCTGCCAGGAAAATGTGGAGATGTAACATACGTGGTTGTATAATTGTTACATGTCCCGATAGAAATACCGGCAGTATATTTTCTTGTCGGGAATAATTAATTTGAAAATGAAATGTGCCATTTAGTTTTGTTGTGTTTCCGAAAAAGTACATTCAGCGCATTTGTAAACAAAGAAACAGCCATGCTAAAAAAAAGGGCGGATTCACGTAAGGGAAATCCCGGCGCCGCCAACCCCCCCCCCCCCTCCCCCACCTCCCCTAAAATTTGGCGAGTAAAGATATGTTTGCTCTAAAATGCGCCATAACGCAGCAAAATGGGGTGTAAATATCAAACATATTCCGGAGGGCATACCGCCGGACCCACCTAGCAGTCTCCCCAGCTCCGCTTGGTCGACGAACAAACGGTGCTAGTTCGAAAGTATAGTAAACTATTTCAATTAAGAAGTCCCGCCCCCCACCTTAACCTGTAATTCTGGGTCCACCCCTGAAAAGCACCTTGGCGTACAGTACTATACCAATACTATACGTATACTATACCAATACGATATGTCTTCTATACGATATGCATATAATATAAACGTACGGTATGTTTGTAACCCCTAATATTCTGTCCGCCCCTAATATTTGGTCCTCTTTGGAGTCGAGAATTTCTTTAAAATGAGAGGTGTTTTCAGTAGAATGAAAAGCCACACTTCGGGTATGGTATATTCATACCATATCCGTACTGATATATCGTATATACGAATGGATATCGTATGTTTGTATACTATTCGTATAGTACGTTTGTACTATACGATGATACGGTACAAACATACCAACATTATATGATCTTACGATATGCTCATTAAATGTACCAATACTATACGATTACGATATGTATACGATATTAGTGTATACAAATAGGTAAGGAGCTACTGTACGTACATGTATTTTGCATAACTGCACACTATAACACAGTCAGTGATTTACACACTAAATTTGTCCCGATCACAACATTGATTTTGTTGAAATGACGCTCCACTCCCTGCGACTATTGTTCGAAGCGGCTCATTTGAATGTAGACGCGTTTAAGGTGTGCATGTGCTTTTGTATTATATTATTTACACGCCTCCGACTAGAACGGCCCTTTGATAACAAACAAAGCACGCAGACGTGCACTATTTAGTACAATGTAGTACAATGTAAGACAATTAACAACACTCTGGCAAAGTCGGACTTCTTAAATGTGTAAATGTTGGAGACCTGTGCATCTGTGCAGTCTGATCAGTGTCTGCAATGATTGCAAATATACTATTAAAATTACTATACATTCATATAACCATATTTACAAGTGGTCATTTTAAAGAATATTTACATTGTTATCAAACGGCAATCATATGGCTGATTCAATGCGATATTTTTGAAAGTCGCTAAATATTACGTGACACCGAACACGTAAGTGGTAGAAGATACAGATAGAAATCAGTAGGCTATGTCTTTGGTGGCGACACTTATGTATTACAATAATCTGATATAACCATGATTATTGTGGCGCAGTAAATATGCGTGTGACACAATACCAACACACTAAATACTAAATCATGTTTGACACAGTGTCACCATGATGCGATATGCCAGGAACGGCGTATATGTTGGCACTACCATAATTATACATCTGTGATACGCTTATTTTTCTGATAATTTCCAAATCGTATTTTTATGTGGACTTTTGAAATATTCGACAGGCGAAACAGTAAATTAAACGAATTAAGCCCTGTGCCCAGTTCTATTTGTTACATAATGCTGATTATGTGATGGTGTTATCTAAAAAGTACCGGTTGTATGGTTATTTAGTTTCAAATGTCGTCCATATATGAAAACAAATTCTACAAAATCACTACGTGTTTCCTTGAAGGAAACCGAAAAAACTGACAACTGTCTGAACCACTATGTAAACAACTGTCTGAACCACTATGTAAACAACTGTCTGAACCACTATGGAAACAACTGTCTGAACCATGTCAGAACCACTATGTAAAAACTGTCTGAAACCACTATGGTAAAACAACTGTCTGGAACCACTATGGAAAACAACCTGTTGAACATGTCAGAAACCATATGTAAACAACTGTCTGAACATATGGAAAGGAAAACTGTCTGAACCATTTGGAAACAACTGTCTGAACAACTAGGAAACAACTGATGTGGAACAACTGTCTGAACCATATGTAAAACAACTGTCTGAACCATATGGAATAAAACAATGTTTATGATACCACTATGGAAACAACTGTTGAAACCACTATGCGAAACCAAACTGTCGAACCACCTATGGAAACCCAACTGTCGAACAACAGTCCTGAACCACTATGGTAAACAAACTAGTCTGAACCCACTATGGAAACAACTGTTGTCCTGAACCCATATGGAAAACATCTGTCTGAACCACAGGAAAACTGGTCTGAAACAACTATGTAAACAACTGTTTGAAATAATATGGAAACAACTGTCTGAAACCACTATGTTACGGAAACAACTGTGCTGAACACTATGTAAACAACTGTCTGAACCACTATGGAAACAATGTGTTGATACCAATTATTGGAGACAACTGTCTGAAACCAATGTAGGTGTCTGAACCACTATGGATACACTGTTCTGAACCACTATGTAAACAACAGTCTGAACCACTATGGAAACAACTGTCTGAACCACTATGAAACAACTGTCTGAAACCATATGTCTGAAACAATATGGAAACAACTGTCTGAACCATCAATATGGTAAACAACTGTCTGAACCACTAATGGAAACAACTGTCTGAACCACTATGGAAACCACTGTCTGAACCACTAAATGGAACAACTGTCTGAACCACTATGGAAACAACTTGAAACAACTATGAAACACTGAAAAAACTGACCACTATGGAAACAACTGTCTGAACACTATGGAAACAACTGTCTGAACCACTATGGAAACAACTGTCTGAACCACTATGGAAACAACTGTCTGAACCACTATGGAAACAACTGTCTGAACCACTATGGAAACAAACTGTCTGAACACTATGGAAACAAGTCTGAAGAAAACAACTGTCTGACCACTAGTAAACAAACTGTCTGAACCACTATGAAACAACTGTCTGAACCACTATGTAAACAACTGTCTGAACCACTATGTAAACAACTGTCTGAACCACTATGGAAACAACTGTAAAATTCTGCTACGCGTATCCAGCATTAAATGTTTGTGAGCCACACATAGTAAAACGTACAGCACGGTTATATATAGGACAACGTCAACTTATTGAAATGACCCAACTATTTCAAGTGTCAAAATCCGACGTGACGTTGGTTTCAAGCGTAACTTTGCGACGTCATTTTCAGGCTTTCATGACGTTGTCATTAAGGCCGGTTTTCACAGAGCGCGGTCCATATGTATGCTGTATTTCTTTATGTATGTATTGGGAGAAGGTGACCTCATTGATGTATATATAAATGTTCATTTCTGATTTGAAACACTTGGTATATGTATTGGCCCAACTTTCTTACAGTTTGTGAATGTTCCGATTTAATCAACTCTATGAATTTAACCATACTTGGCCTGTTCCAACAATACCGGTTTATATGTGTTTTCCTGAGATCCATATACATTGTGCATTCTAAAATAAAATGGTATTCGTCTTCCAAATGTGCACACAATGTACATTTCCGGTTTTCAATTGGAGTTCTGTTCCATCTGCCTGATTCTACTTCTAGGCGATGGGACGAAACCTTTAGTCTAGCAAATGCGTACCTAAATTTCGTGAACGTGATGTCCTTTAAGTAATATTGCATTTTGAAGTCGCATACATTTCTATAAAATAATGCTCTGCTAGATCCGTTAATTCTGGCTTGCCAATCCTGCATAAAGTTATCGGTCAATCTTTGTTTGAAAACTATCAGAAACTCTTCAAAATTTCCGACCCCTTGATTCAACCAAACATCAAGAAATCGTGGGTCGATAACACTTTTTTGACTAGTGACGCCCAGTTTGTTTTACTTGGTGTGCTTTGCATGTCTGCTAACATCATGTTGTATATATGTTTCATGTATTTGTGATCATCTGACGCAGATATTTTGAACCAGAATTTAATTATATTTAGATAGCGTCGATGAACAAGTGGGGGTACGACCAAGTTCTCCATAGATAAAATCATTTTGCGTATTTTTCTTAACACCTAGTAAACTTTTGCAAAACTGCAAATTAACTTTTTCTATTTGATTTCCCTGCACAAATCCCCATATTTCAGCACCGTAGTTAAGAATCGGTTGTACTAGTTTATCAAATAATTGTAATCTATGTGTGGGTGTTATGTCTGTAAATTTATACAGGTATTTGTTAAGCTTGAAAATAGCTTTTTGTGCTTGACCCGATAATAAAGATTGTGTTTCCATGAAAGAACCACCCGTTGTAAAGATTGTGCATAGATACGTGAATTTACTTACTAGTTCGATAATATAATTGCCATAATAGAATTCTATGTTTCTTGGCAATCTACCTCCTTTTCGAAATACAAGTATTTTTGTTTTTCCCGTATTGACAGTTAATTTCCATTTCTCACAATATTCTGAAAGTAGATTAAGTCCTGTTTGCATCCCGTGTTCCGATTCTGAGAAAATAACAATGTCATCGGCATATAGTAAAATAAATAATTTTATGAGTGTGGAAAGTTACGTCCGATATAAAATGTATTTATCCCGTCAACACAGTGCGTATGTGCCGTGAAACACGGTGCCGTGAAACATTTTTGATATCCAGTCATTACCATTTGTGCATTTTACAGCCATTTGTAGGTGTTGACGGGATAAATAGAATAGTAGGTTAGTGCCGTGAATGAGAAAACATATCTGGCGCGGCAAGGAAACGGGATGTGCTCGGCAGAGTCTCGCCCATCCCGTTTCCTGAGCCTTGCCAGATATTTTTCCCATTCACGGCACTAGCCTACTATTCTATATATTAATGCAAATCAATACGTGGGGTAATGGTGAATGAATGTTTATTTTTCCAGAAAATGTCTCAGATGATGTCTCTGATATAAAAAACGTGTTGTGCCTACTGACTGGGCATGTACCTTTAACATGTACCTTTGTGCCTACATAAGAGCATATTTAACATTTCTACAGTCGCAGACCAAATACACAAATCTAGCAACATAATAACCACTAAAAACATTTTTGTTGGAAAAAAGTTCCCGCCTTGGAACGGTCAGTCAGAAAAATGGCTTTATTGCTCCGAAAAGGCCACAAAGCTCGTTTATGCCACTGCTAGTGTATCAGTATTGATCATATATGTGAAAATAACGTGATGTTAGCTATGTTTGAAGACTAGGTTGGTTTAAACAATATTTAGTTATGAATTGCAAATAACAATATACATTACAATACAAGAAAGGTGGGATTCGAAAACAAGCCATATGACTTATATGAATGTGTCTCCCAGCATGAATGTTGCGTCCATGGCATGGCATATTATTGTGATACATTATATTACTATTAGAAACCAATTTTGTATGCAATTTATGAAAACAACATATACAAGCATCAGTATTTAGCTATATATGAAGACAGGGAGAACACAAATGAAAGGGTATAAGTAATGTGGTGGGGGTGGGGTATAATTATATGAGTAGGGTTGTCCCGTTACACATGGTCGCACTGCCCCGACCGATCCAATGCGACATCCGAAACACTGTCACCTAAAGTTGTCTTATCTGTGAAAGAGAAAACGTTTTGACACCAATATGTATGTCTGAACCACGGCAAAGACTGCTTCATTAACACCTACAGGAAGCAAGGGGTTACCATTCAACAAGAAAGATGTAGTGATGTTACCAAAGCATCTGCTAACGACGTCGACCATTTGTTGTCTGATCAAATCAAATCTCGGACATTTGAGGAGAAAATGCTCATTGTCTTCGACTTCGCCACATGTACAGAGTGGACTACCTACAATGTGTTTCGTGAATAAGTGCTGCTACAAACCGCTAGACATCGTGCGTAGCCGTGTGTGATAAATTTGCCCAAGTATGTTGGCAAAGTAGAAGTATGTCATTGGTTTGACAAGATTGGTGTCTAGGTACTTTCTGAAGGCTTCAAGGGAAGTGATATTACGAGCCTCAAGTGGGAGAAGATTCCATTCACTGATATCAGAAGGTAGGAAGGATTCCTTATAGAGAGTTGAATGGAACTGGATCGTTTGCACATTGTCAGCATTACGCAGATCATAACGGGAGTTATCACCAACTACATTAGGAACAAGACCAGTCAGATAATCAGGAGATAGTTGATTGTTCATCTTATAGAAAATAACAAGTTTATGTTTGCGCCGCCTGAATGCTAACTTATCTCAGCCAGTTTCCTTATAGAGGGCATAGAGCGAGACAAGCTTTGTGGCACCTGTAACGATTCTGGCGGCTTCTAGTTGGATTTTTCTAGTTCTTCTTTCTCCCGCAGAGTGCAGTTGTCTAAGACGATATCCGCATACCCAAGAACAGACCTAATAAAGATGAAGTACATCAATTCCAGAGACTTCCTATCTAGATAGAATTTGTGTTTACGAAGAAGATTGATCCGCTTGATTGCTTTAGAGCCAATGTACTACGTGTGTGTTTGCCAATTTCCAGCTTTAGAAAAGTGTATGCCTAAGTGTTTGACTCAGTTACCTCTTTAATAGGGACATGATTCATGTAAAGCCTCGGATGATTGCATGGGTTTCTTTTTCGAGTTAAGAGGAGGGTTTCAGTTTTATCGGGATTAAAAGAGACAAGCCAATATTGTGCCCAAGAATGAATTTTGCCTATATCGTCATTTAGTATGTTGGCCGCCGTTTGAGGATTGTCCACTATGATGCAAAGGCTTTATCATCGGCAACAAGTCTTGCAGTTGCACCAAGATCATCCACAATATCATTTATAAAGACAAGAAATAATAGTGGTCCTAAGATAGAGCCCTGCAGAACGCCCGCCCTGATAGAAACCCAAATGGAACAGCTACCAGGCAAAACCACACGCTGTTGTCGGCCAGAGAAATAGTGTTGAAACCATTTAAGTAGTATGCCAGAAATTCCAGACATCTTGAGTTTGTGCAGCAAACCTGCGTGCCAGACCCTATCGAACGCCTTCGATATGTCGCAAAATACAGTTCCAACCTCTTTATCTTCGTCCAATGCCTTACAGAAACTGTTATATATGTCTACAAGTTGGTTGACTGTCGAATCGCCTCGTCTAAAACCTGATTGCCATGGAGTAATAGTTTGACAGTCGAGATAGAAGTTGTAAACATGCTTGTGAATCATTTTTTCAAGAGATTTTCCAATAGTGCTTAAGAGAGAGATAGGCCGATAGTTTACAACTTTAGTGGGGTCATCCTTTTTATATACAGGACTTACGTTCGCATCTTTCCAAGCTGAAGGAACAGTACCAGAAGAAATTGAATACTTGAAAAGATCACACAGAGGTTTAGATAAAGGTACAGCTAATTATTTAAGTAGCCGGTTGTTGATTCCATCTGGTCCCGATGCCTTTTCAGTTTTTAAGCTAATAAGGGTAGAGGTAACTTCGTCTGGAGTTAGGACAATGCTACTTAGTGTGGGTTGCTGTGCATGTGTCGTCTGTATTGGTGGCAGAGATGCATTTGTTTCATCAAGTAGAGTAGTTTGAAGGAAGTGTGTGTTGAACAGGTTAGCATTGTCTCCTTCGCATGGGATGACAGTGTTGTTGTGAACCAGATGTGAGATTGAAGATGGGTTATCATTATCGAAAAGTTTGAAGGATTTCCACCAATCCTTATTAGTAAGCTCACCAGATGTTAGTCGCCGACTAAGTTTACGAAAGTAATGTGTTTTTGCGCTACGTAGTGCATTTGTTGTTTCATTTCTAATGTTCCTATATACAGTCCAATGAGTAGGGGAATTTTACGGTGTGCTCGTTTACGTTTGCGTATTAATTTGCGTAATTCGTTGTGAAACCAGGGTGGATCTGTTAGTCTTACTCTTACAATTTTATTTGGAACATATTCGTCTGCGAATTTTACAATGAAGTCAGAGATATTATTAGCATATGTGTTTATGTCTTCATGCAAGAATAATGACCAATCTGTGTGAGCGAGTGTATCTCGAAAACCATCATAGTTGCCATCATTATACCTCCACACCCGCCGTGTATATGTGCCCACTTTCGGTTTCCTATAGTTAAAAATGATGAATACAGGACAGTGGTATCTTACTGGAAGGTCTAAGAAGGGTTCATCTAATCCACTATGAACAACGGAGTCAATGTTCCGTGTAGTGTGTTGGTTCAGAAATAACCTGTTGCAAACCATAGGGAAGAAACAGAGAGTCCAACTTACGCCGCGTATTGACAGCCAGAAAGTTGAGATTTAGATCACCCGTGACGACGATTTTATCGATATCAGTGTAAACAGCAAAGTCGATGGATCGTTCTATATCTCGACAGACATTCTGAGTTGAGTTCGGTGGTCTATAAAACACCCCACTGAGAAGACGTTTACCATTCAACCGAAGTTCAACCCATACACATTCCAATCCAAGTGGCTCAAGGTCAGTCCTACGGATTGCAGGTATGGAGTTATTCACATATACGATGACACCACCGTGCCTGACTCCGCGCCTGTCATTACGGAAAGGAGCATGGAAGTTTTGGAACAGTATATCGCTACTTCCGGTGACGGGTGAGAGCCAGGTTTCAGAGAATATGACAACATCAAAGTGTGATAGTTCAGCGTATAACTGGTCCTTTATTGGAAGAAAGCTTTGTAATGTACAACTGACAGATTGTGCTAGAATAGAGACATGTCAAACGTTGACGAGTCGTCAGCAGAAGTATCGGAGTGCATACTGTTTGGTTCAGGGTTCGTTTCTATATCGCCGGATAAATGCAATCGGAGAACTGAAAGCCAATTAAGAAATTCAAAGCAGCTCAGATTCCTCACACCGGGAAACCTCAAACTTCTGCCGTAGAAACCGACGATACGCACACGGTGAGTCATTATGTCAACATGCATTGCAACCTATACGACAACAACATGTAGTGCACCATGTGCCACGGACAGTCATCGGACGGGTACAGTGATCGAGCACATGAACGGGCGAAATCCTAAAGAAAAAGCATGAATAAAGTGGGACGTTTGGAGATGACAAACACGTGGGTAAAAAAACATTATATGGTGGACGGATAACCACAGATGATTCAAAGAAAACAAAAACTGAAGGCATGGTATGAGTCTTGTTCCGAGTTTACAGAACCCCCGCAGCTATATATGGATACAAGTCCCAATGCGGCAGTGCTAAAATATAAGTTGCTCAGATATATCAATGGTATTACATGAAATGGTTAGGTCCGCGTCGTACATCAGACATGGTTCCTGTCAAACAGTAGCTGCGATAGTTCCCAACAGAACACGACCCACACACTAGAAGTTGATGTCGAACAAAATCACATGAGTATGATGGGAGATGTTGTGGGCTGATCATACGACTTATGTCATGTACCTACATCCTAGATATCTGCAATGAAAAATAACGTGCCCGCCCGCCACCCGAACAGTGCAGCCCTGATTTGATTAGATACCGATCTTCTTTCTGTTGCCAGCCATGGCTACACTGGTCGCAAAGCAAGCACCAACACACCTCTCATGGCAGATATACAGGCAGTAGTACTACTCATTGTATACTAAAGAACATGTGACCAAAATAGGATGTATATTCGGAAGTTTACATGATTATGTTATGCATGTCCTACGATATCAGGCAAAACGTGCTATGTCCGATCAAATCAATGCGTCCCTAGCTTAGTTTAGATACTGTTTAGTCAGGCTATTTCACCGACTACAGCGATTTGTGGACATCCTGATCAGAACAATTGATGCTGACTGACCTGTCAAGGATACACTGGTCGCCAAACCAACGAGCACCTTATCCCATGTCACATGTATGGACAGTTCCAACTACACGTTCAAAATGAAACACATAGCGAAAAATATCATGTTTGTACAGACTTCCAATACCTGGCATGACAAGGTACATGTAGCGCTGTGACCGCCAACTTCACGATCAGCACATGTCTGGCTTGGTTAGATAATATGTTATTTCAGAATATTACCAATTACAGAAACTGGGTAGATCCTGATCGGTAGCCGGCCAGAGTTGCACTTATCGCAAAACCAAATTGCACATTATCTCGCGACGCACATTAGGCAAATCTACTACTCGTTTCATAACGGACACGTGATGACACATAGAAAGTTTGTGTGTTTGATAATTGGTGCATGCACTATGAGAAGCACAGGATACCGATTATTCGATGCGTCGCAATGCATACAATCAAACAATAGTGCATATAATGGTACATGCATGAGACGGGACGTTTTGTCTGTACAGACGTTCAAACATCGAATGCATGGCTGGCTGGCTAATCACGAATTCACAGTGTATGGCGAGCTGAAAAAACTGTCCTATTTACTCATAGCAAGACACTTTTCCATACATAACAGGTTACTGAATGTGCTGTAAGCATTGTACACTGTCGATACACTTGCGAATACGTAACTTGCGTTGAACTATAGACCTACATTGTATACTTGCAGATATAAATTGGTTACGTAGCATGTACATGATTATACATGCATATTATATACTATGCACTCCCAAGCAGAAAAGCAAGCATTGGTCAATAACGTAGCAAAATTAAGTCTGAATAACGGCATGTACTGTGTGTGGTATTGGCCAACAGTAGCACATCATATTACGGCATTGGCAACGAGCGCATATCCATATCAGACTGTGTATCGCCTAGATCTGATCAGGGTATATAATGTGTAAACAATTAGCTACTATGCTATCGGCCAAACCCAGCCAGGAAATTTGATACCGAGTCAATTGCGCTACATTTATCCCGAACGTGAAAAAACATACATGTAGTTCATTTTGCAAGAGTCCCATTTAGTGCCTGTTCATGTGTATGGTACCAACCTGTGAATTTACCTACATCACGGTGCATGCCCGTCTGGGTACATCGATGTCAGTATCAAAGCGGTGCAATCACATATACAAATGTCGACGGACCCAGCCGTACTACATTAACCATGGAGGAATCAACGTGATGATTTGGGCAAGTTCAAGTAAGCTACTTGAACTTATCCAAATCAGAAACTGTGTAAATTCGGTGTTTGTATCAGATTTGACATTGACAAAGATGTTGCCATCGTATGTCCATATCTGCTGTATTCGTTTGCCCTTCACAAGTTGTCTGCATGTGTAGGCCAGTGACTTGCGTGACTTAGTCAGTTCCTCGTTAATGTATATACTTGAGCCTTTCAGCTCCTTCATATTCTGCATGAAGCGTGTTCTCGTGTGATAGTTAGTGAACTTCACTATGATCTCCCGCAGTTTTCCTGGAACTGGACGGGCTATGCGGTGGCTTGTGTTTATATCATTAGGGGTGAGATCAACTTTCAGTTTCGCCGCCGTATCCGTCACAAGTGAGTCCGTATTCTCGCCCTCAGTCTCAGGAACACCAGAAATCCGCATACAATTACGTCGGCTATTTTGTTCGAAGTCGTCCACTTTTGAACGTATGGATTCCATCTCCTCTTTGAGTTGCTGGTTTTCCTTCGTCAGCACTTGGATATCCTTGGCGTAGGAGGCCGTCGCAGCCTGGACCTTGATATCGACCAAGGCCTCTATCTCCGCCATCACGAGTTCCTTCGTCTTCACGGCGATGCGCATGACGTCATCCTCGGGGAGACAATACGTAAACGTCGCAGCCTGATGGACGTTGTGGATTCCGTTGATATCAGAGATAGATGCCATGGTAGGGATCTGAGGAGGGATCTGGGACGAGGCCATGTCTACAACGGTCGAATTCAGATCACTGTCGTCTTCGGCGCTAAACCAATCTTCGCTTTCCGCACCAATAGTCTTTACTTTTGTCTGTGCTCGCGTAGCGATATCTGCACTCGGTGAAGTCTTATTGTTGTTACGTCTCTTCTGTGATTTGGATCTTGGCATGCTTCGACAAATTCAAGAATACATATGAACAACTCAATAATGTCCAGCTTAGTCAACTTTTAGCATCTTTACGGTAATTTTTCAACAATACTTCCCTTTGTGATTTTGCATTCTCAAATTACATAGTCACAGAAGTCAAAGTATCACAATTTCAACAATTGGCTATAACAACATAAGCGTTACACACCTTCACACTTTCCATGCCTCAAATGTGGCTAATAATACAAAATATATCACATTTTGATCACATATTGGAAACTGGGTTGTTTACATTTACATGCCCGGAAGACTAGGTTGGCCAGTTTGTGTCACCAGGGCATATTTGATTACTTGATCCAGTTTCCAGCGGATGTCGATTTTGGCCGAAAACATAAAAACAATATTATATCGAGTAACAATTGGTGAATTTCATTAAAAGTCACCTGAATATTAATTATATACACTAAAATGACACTTGTCAGCAAATACTGTAGTTATAATAGAGAATTTTCCTATTTTTACGCAGGTGATTCAGAAAAATGTTGTCCACTGAAGCTGTTTGAGCAATATTTTCCGTGACGCAAAGTTTTACCGCAAGTTTACGTTGATGCAATTACTATTTTTCTCGCTGTACCAACATATTTAAGAATTCATATCCCTGAACTAATTATTATCCAGACAGCTGAATTCACTATGTGGACCTTATTGATGCTTAGAGGCCCACCACCACCAAATAGTTTTCCTATGTAAGCTAACCAATGATCACACATTTTGCATTTCTCTGCTACTTTAATTTTTCGTATGGATGTTGTGGGACCTATTTTCCCATAAATTGCAGCCATTCTGCTGTGGATATTCACTAATTAAAATATAGGTTTAATTATTGTTAAGAAAGATTAATTCAATCTCCTGTGACCACCCTGGTGGTCGCGCAAAAAGTCAGCGGCTGGAATTGAAACCGCCTCACATGACAAACATGATACGACGTACAAAATAATCCCAAAGCATATGCTTGAAACTGATGTAAATGATACATTAACATGCCTGTGAAGTAGATTGGTGTATCAATTGACTGGTTTCTGCAAGCAAAGAGTGTCTATGGTATAACAAATCTGGCTTATTTTATTTAACGTACTACTTTTGACTACACCACACATGAATATCTGATGATTTAGCGTGGTTGAACCTATAAGGACAACTTATGTTTATAGATCTGAAAAATATGCCCACTATTCACAGCTATGTCCTATTCCCTGATATAGTATGAAGTTCGTGGCCAACGTATCCAGTAGTATTCGTATAAAACTTGATATTCTGGATTCTGATATTCTGATATTCTGGTGTCCGTTGTTACATGCAAACTCCAGAAACCACCTAATTACGTAATGTTGTTTGCGCATTACTAAATAAATGAAGAAAAACATTACGTAATGATGAAACCACATGACGTAATGATGAAACCACATGACGTAATGATGAAACCACATGACGTAATGACGGAACCGCATGACATAATGGTGTAAGCCTACATAAAACAGCTATGGCGTTCCATAGGCGCGCTTCGTTGTCTTTTGAATGAAATACAAATGCCCACTATTCACATTCATATTAAATATTATACAAGCATGTGCCTTTGAGATAATCTGTGTGACAATACAACTAGAATATATTGATCACTTCATATACTTTCAAGAAAGAATTACGGTTCCATGGGCGTCACCAACATTTTTTGAAAATGGGGTCCGACTTTCAGCTGTGAAGCAATCGAAATCTTACAAAGTGCAATTGCTTAACATACCCGGAAAGTTTGCAGTTTCCAGAAGATAAATGCTGCATTCGGGTGTATTTGGACAACACCTAGTTCCTGTGCTATAGTTTTGTGTCAATTTAAGAAGCGTATTTCTGAAAATCGGCGTATTGCAATAGGTTTGACGTCGCTTGACTTCTGCTAGTAGGGCATATTAATAATATAATGTCTGCATTGAAAATGGCTATTGCGGGCCTACGGCGGCACAGCGGGATATGTAAGTTTCGCATTCGCACGCAACACGCAACATGTTTTGTATGCGCATACGACATATTTTGGTGCACATGCGACAGGTTTTGGTGCACACACGAAACGTTTTGGTGCACATGCAGTTTTGGTGCACATGCAGTTTTGGTGCACACGCGATATATTTTGGTGCACACGAGGTAGGTTTTGGTGCACACACGGTAGGTCTTGGTGTACACGCGACAGGTTTTGGTGCACACGCGGTAGGTTTTGGTGCACACGCGATAGGTTTTAGTGCACGCGGTAGGTTTTGGTGCACACACGATAGGTTTTGGAGCACACGCGACAGGTTTCGGTGCACACGCGGTAGGTTTTGGTGCACACGCGATAGGTTTTGGTGCGCACGCGATAAGTTTTGGTGCACACGCGACAGGGGTGCACACGCGATAGGTTTTGGTTCACAGTCGATAGGTTTTATAGGTCAAGCAATAGATCATATGTATAAAAAAAATCCTGGTGGCTCCAAAAAATGGTTTGTACGAACTCGTCGAACATCCCCTAACGGCGCTATTGGGTTCAATCATCATCTGAATTCGCGTCCGTTCTCTTTTGTCCTGGAAGCAGTTTAGCTGGAAGCATATTTTTGATCTGGTTACGTAGATTAACTATAGGTATTTGCTATTCAGAACTCACGGTGCGGGTACCACGTGAACTCTCATTTATGAGAGAGTAAGTCATAATTAGGAGATATTAACTCCTAATTAGGACTTAGTATCTCCTAATTAGGAGATCAATGTATTTTAACTTTGGCACCAGGACGCTTCCATACAGAACAGAACAGAACAAATCGTTTATTTTAGCAAAATAGTTTCAGTGCACACGCAGGTGGAATAAGAAACAAGCAAGGCATGTAAGATAAGTACTAAGCATGGTGACGTCTATAAAGCTCATGTAAGCAGGCCATGTGACGAGACGGGGTCCACAGACTACTAAAATGAATTAACATTAATAATTGATAATCAATGAGAAATGTCCAAACAACGATCAATTTACTCAACCTGGCATATGTGAATGCGGGTTATTACTATTATTATAATAATAATAATCTGACCCAAAACACCTGTCGTGCATGTGATCAGTTGTGATACAGTCCGGGCTGCACAGATGTCAGTCTTTTAAATGAACAAATTCCAAGCATCAGCTCCATTCAATAGAATTCATGGTATAATAATCACGGCCCCCATGTGCTCGTGGTACACCATACCCGCCCCGAGAAACCTTTGTCACATACATGTAGGTGAAAAAGTGGCAAGTGAACCAGCATGTAGATATCTATTTACTATAAATTGCATGTGTCTACCAAATACAGCTTACAGTTTAGAGATGCATAATAAGTTACATTTATTTATCAAAATAAGATTTATAGTTAGTGCATGACATACAGTGTGAGCTATGAAAAGAAAGAAATTGGAAAGCGCAAACATTGGAAAGCGCAAAATTTCACACTCAAAATAAATACGCAGTAGGTCTATTTCGACCAAATCGAGGTCAGTGTGGTTTGACATTCAATGACCCAGAGCCGACACGTGGTGTGTGTTCTTGCTGCTGTTTGGTTCACAAGTTCACTATAATAGTAAAATGTAGTACACACTACCATATTTAGCATATGTATTGTTCCAGGTCAGTGATATAATTTACATATGTGTACAGATGATTCACCACAGCTGATGATTGGTCGAGCGTTTGTCCTTGACCTCGTAATATATTATAATAGTTTATTTAAAGCAGGGACCATACATACACTCATTTGTCATAGTATATAGGCCTAATATCATTTGGATGCACAACATCTAAGCTGTGTTAAACATTGTTAATACTTTATCAATTAGCAAATGTTTTAGGCAAAAAGAATGTTTCAATCACATACGAGGGAATGAACTAAACTAATATATATATATTCTGTCATTACAATCTTCCTCATATTTTTCAGATGTAGCAATGGCAAAGCCATACATGTGTATATCAAAATGTAAGAAGTGAGCTTAGTCCATATTCAGTCTGGGTAGACACGGTGTATCCGAGGGCAAGTACAGTACTCAGCCCGTAAAGCCAATGACTGGAGTTGCCGTCAGAGACATCAGATACGTGTACTATACCAACATTAGTGCACAGCATTAATTTAGAAGCACACTGCTATCTTGAGTCCATCTCAATGCACCATCAATGAGTCTATGATAGCAACCGCAGTACCGGACCCCAAGGGGTGCATGCACTGAGGCCGCCATCAGAGACAGCAGCTGGGCCTATTTTAAGCCATCATGAGCAATAATATACATTAGTTTCCATTTACAGTGAATCATAAATGCATGATAGGCGGATTTGAACAAACGCTCCATATCGGCGTAAGAGTGGCGAGTGATTTATTGATTTTCTACTTCAACAGTTCCAATAATTCACTCGCCACTCTTACGCTGTTAAATTTTAAAATATAATTAGGAGATACTAAGTCATAATTAGGAGATAGCAAGTCGTAATTATGACATACTAACTCCTGATTAGGAGTTGGTATCTATCTCATAATTAGGAGATACAAATATTTTAGTATTGGCACCAGGACGCTTCCATACGTTTGTTAACGCAGTATATTGGTGAGTACCTGGACAAATAGATAATAGAACAACCATATACTACTACACATTGCACACTACCTGTGTATGCCTTTACAAATCCACTAGCCCGCTCGTATTCGTGAGTTTATTTTGGATCCGGGCGAGTGCTAGCTTGAAGGCATAATGAAGCATTAACAATAATGGATTATCGTGTTACCTTCCAGTATAGTTCACACATCCAGGACGAACCGTAACAGTGAGAATCGTGTTTATATGTGGCTGTGATTGGAGAAATGGGGCTTATGAGATTTACGACTAGTGTAGTTCCTGATCAAATAGCATACTCCTATTATGAACCTGATAACAATATATAGTGCTTGTTATAAGCTGATGACGGGTGTTTCATTGATGGACTGGCGAATAGTGCGGATCCTGGTCAGACTGTGCGAATACACAGGCTGATCTGGATCTGTACTGATCGCAAAACTTAAAAGCCCCATTTCTCCAGTCACAGCCATATATAAATTGAATCCATGCTGAAGCTGATTTACACGGAAGTATAGTATTATGGAAGACACACAGGAAACTAGGAAACGCCCCAAGGTACGTATATGGGAAGGTACAATTCGAGGGAACGCGTTTGTTGCTGTGGCTGGAGAAATAAGGCTTATAGGACTTGCAACCAGTGCAGCTCCTGGTAAAACAGCACACTCATATAGTTTGATAACAATCTGCATTGTTTGTTAGAAGCATGACGGGTGTTTCATTGATGGAATGGTGAACGGTACAGATGATGATCAGATTGTCCGAAAATCTCCAGTCACATATTAGGGAGAAAATAGTCACAAAAACTGTGTTAGGAACTGGGTTCGGGTAATGCACAGAAAGTGGCTGATAGGAAAATAAGAATAATCATATTTTACATTGATATCATATGTCTTATCCCAAATTGTAGCATTGAATCACCTTAAAGCGGCTTATCAGGATTTTTTTAACAAATTCTATAAATAAATAAAAACGTGTTTTCACCATGACCCCGTTGTGTAAAGAGGTTTAATTGAAGATATATGGCGAGACTAGGACGAACTTGTTTAAACTTGGCTCGAATAAAATTTCTCTGCAGAATTATTAAAATTATAACTGCATAAGCAAATTTGGTATTGGCGGACTCGTAGTGTTACCGACAGGAACATGGGGCCCGTTTCATTAAACTTCGTACGACTAAAATGTTCGTAAGTGCAAACTTATGATAGTCTTCTTGTAAACACTTATTGGATTTGCATTTATTGAGCGTAGGCTGCATATGCAGCTTATGTTCAATAAATGTAAATCCATCAATTGAAATATACAGACTATTCTAAATGTGCACTTACGAATATTTTAGTCGTACGATGTTTAGTGAAACGGGCCCATGGTCATCATTAAAAGCAAGAAACCACAGCCGTATTGATGAACAATACAATTACCTGAGACATCATGGGCGCCGGCATTCATCCAGTGTAAACATGTAATAAAAATGTGATCAAACATATTAGTAACTAGTTGTGACCTGTTGGCACACGGATGCCACCGCTCAATGCATGTTAGTAATATTAGCCCCGGTGACCTTGAACTTGGGCCGACGGACTACATTGTCAATACTATTAGGCGTCTTCCCACAATATATATCATGGTCTGAAGTAGTGGTTGATATGGGCCAATTGAAACCCATAAAGCCAAACATCATCTGAAAACACGGATATCGATGGGATCGATAAGATTCCGTTGTGTACATTCAATGTTTTATATCCTACATTGTATGTGTATACAATGCTTTATGCAAACAATATACGGCCCGTATACAAAAGTGCACAATGGGCACACGTATGGCGGCTCAGTGTGGACATTTAATTTCGTCGTTTCTACTCTGCGTTACAAGTGACTAAAATTAATAACATTACATTTCATTTCTTTCGTAGAGACGAACATCTAGAACCTTGTTTGTCATCACTACGCGGCGTAGAAGCGAAATTTAAAGGTGGGTGCCCTCAAATTATGTAAAAATACATATTTACGGAAATTAAGCGGGTACCTACCTACTTACGTAACTATTCCACATGTTTTTAACATCGAAAGTATCAGATATCAGAGGCGATGACCGTGTTTCCTTAAAATGTTAACGGACATTACTATTTATTCTCTGTATTTATTTGTTGATGTGCAATGATCATACTTTATAATCTGTCGAAAACATTATTTTTTCAGATGACGCATTTAATTAGTATAAATAATTAAAAAATAGCATGCCTCATTTGCATATGAAAATGGCCTGATACCACCGCGAGTCACTATCAGTATACTAAATATTACTAAATGACTATACCTGTATAGCGGGTACTTATAATGTTTAGAACTGGTGGAATAGTGACACTATTATACACTTATTTAATTCCTATAAAGAATAGTTTGTGCCTACTGAGTGGACATGTACCTTTAATTACGACTGCTGTCGATATCTTATAAAGTATAATTAGTGTACACCAGAAAATGTATTGTACAAATAAATATTGATTTCCGTTAAATACATATTGATTTTGCTAATATTTTGAGAAAATGCAGTGATTTCCCCTGACCTCAAAGTATTAAAATCCGTCATTAAAATAAGGCAAAATAGTGCCATTAAGTGTACCAGGTAATAAAATATAATTGCTATTCGTGTATATTAATGACATATCTAATGGTTGAAAGAATAAACGATAACCCCTACAATACATCATGACGTGCGGGACCCCATCGTTAAGTGTCAAAACTATATAAGGCCTTAGACATTTCTTCCTCTGTTAAGCGTCCGCGTGCGGGTAGGTTTTGAGAGTGGTTGTTTAAAAAAAACAAAAAAACTGTGTATGCTATTTTACAATATTTAATGGTAATATGAAAATTTAATTGGGGCTTGTCCAAGTTTTAAATCCGTTCATGAATTTACGCTTACTAAGATTAATAAGAGTGTTTTCTTTTTATTTAGCGGCAATTTAAGTTAATGTTAAAAACTTCCTCAACGCTTTGCACACATTTTTCAAGGCCTCGTTTGTTTTTACCGGATATGTAAGTAGGGTTTGGCTATCCGGGTGGACGCTTAACAGAGAAAAACAATGACATGACCTAATGCTATTGCATGGCGTGGCTTAATCTGGGACCGCGGCTATGATTATATCCGCAGATATGTAA
This sequence comes from Conchocele bisecta, assembly GCA_029237695.1. Lineage (NCBI taxonomy): Eukaryota > Metazoa > Mollusca > Bivalvia > Lucinida > Thyasiridae > Conchocele > Conchocele bisecta. The sequence continues at coordinate 38,493,450 of CM055277.1, forward strand.
CAAAATCCGTGGCGGTCACCATATTATCCTAAGAAAATCATCTAAATAATGTTAGTCAATCCTTCGCCTAAACTGCGCATGTAATGTATACTGAGCAAACAAAAAAACTATAATGTTACCATTATGTTGATTTCTTTGACGTTCCTAATATGATGTAGTAATGTTGATGTGTATGTGTCAATTGATCATTTGACATCACATCCCTGTCATTTTGTACATGTACTGTCAAATCCATATGTTCTGTCCGAAAACAATTGATGACATGAACAGGGGGAATAATCGAGAGAGAAAAAGTTTCCAAACTAACTTGGACTTGTACTTGTAGTGTATGTTATCGCTTCCAAGTGGCTTTTCTTTGGTGGCAAATTAACAGGATATGTTACCTAATACCCGTTGTGACCACCGCGTGCGTGGATCACTGCATTGACCCGACGTCGCATATAATTTACGTAAGTCTAGATAAGGACGTTTGGAAGACCATTCCATTCTCTGACAAGAGCATTGGACGATTGATCGACGTTATGAAGCACATATCACTCCCGCACGCGTCTCCCGAGCTCATTCCAGATATATGAATGCATTTAGCATGTTGACACAAATGGGCAACTTTGAAATTCAATTCTTTAGCTGCATACGGAACAAATCAAAATGACCATTTTACATAATTCCACTAGTAGTAGAAAAACACGGGTTCTGTGACATTTTAGGGCATCATAGATACGGAGGTAGTAGAAAAACACGGGTTCTGGTACATTTTAGAGCATCATAGATACGGAGGTGAGCATTCTATCTAGACGAGGACGAGGGACGTCTTGGACGAGGACGAGGGGTCTAGATACGGAGGTTCGAGCATACACATTTAGATAGGGGGTTTAAAAAAATAAAATTGTTAACAGGACAATATATATTGGTGGGACCCAAAACGGGTCCCACCTAAAAAGGAGGTCATAAGTTGATTTTCCCAAAAAAAATCAACTTTCCACGCGCTCCTACAAATCTACTCGAATCGTCAAGGTCACGACGCTGGATGAACTCGATCCATCTCCAGTTTTTGTGATGACGTCCCACCATCCAGACTTCTGATAATGTTTTGTAAGCTGTCTCCATTTGACAATTGTTTCAAAACATACACTCATAGATGTCCGCATATAACTGTTCCAGCCTTTTGAACCTGTTGAGTGTTGTATGTGATTGGATGCCCTAAATATTCTATCAAAATAAATATTGTTTCCACCATGCAACCCAATGGGTACAACCACCTGTCGTAGTTCCATATTGATCATTTAGGTTGTTATTATCATATAGGTTGAGTATACCGCACTCCTTCTTCCTCAGACCACTGATCAACTCATTGCGCATAAACACTCCTCTAAAGTTTGATATTCTTAATGACTTGACAGCATTTATCAATTCTATGATTAATGATTTGTTTGGTAAGACTACCATGTTATTTATACTGATATTCATTTGTTTAATAGATACTATAATTTTGTTAATGCGTTATAATCAACCCATGAATTAAATGACTCTGGATATCCAAACCATTTCACAAGAGCCTTTTTATCTTTCTTTCGTATTACCCTCTCAATCCTAAACATTTCTTGGTTAGTCTTTTGAAGTTCCTGCTCGTAGAATGTACTTTGAATCTCCTCTTTGTTGTTGTCTATGATCTTGTATGTTATAGGGTTTGTATACTGAATCTTTGATATTGAAAAAACCTCCTCAGTCCATCTCTGTGTATATCCCTTTTCAAACGTCTTTTTCTTCTTGGTAATCCTAACCTTATCACCAACAGTAAATTTTGGTTCTGAGTGAACCATACGGTTGTTGTACATATTTCTATGCACACGACTCTCAGGTATCATCCAACCATACTTTGAGAATATATCAAATACAGTCAACAAGTACTTAAAGTTCTTGTTTTCTCTGGAAAAGCTTTGCATATCCACTAAATCAGCGGCCCAAATCTCATCTATACCATTAACGTAGAGTCTTCTCTTCTGAAATTTTGTAGTGACTGGCTTGTGTAGTTCTTCGGCTAATTGGTCATACCAAACTATTTGAGCTTTTTTTTGGCTAGCCCCATCCCAAATTTCATCTTAGTTCCAATTATTTTTCTAACGATGCTTCGGTCTATTTTTTCGCGCAAGGATGGATCGTAAATTCCATCTAACTCGTTAATCATGCTCTTATCACACACATTATTTCGTGTGTTTGTATCTTTATTTTTACCATAACATACATCATGATGGTATGCAGCTTTATTAACTCGGTTTATTGGAATGCTCCAAGGTTTAGGAGTAAAGTCATTATTTAACCTTTTGTTAAGTTTTGTTCCAGGACCAGTAAAGTTATGACTAGGTAGATGCATTTCATAAGGTAGCTTGTTGATTAGGTTGTTTACAAATCCTTTGCCGTCAGTGTTAGATGTGAATTATGTTTTTGTAGAACCACAAACATTACATTTACCTTTTTTCATATTCCTCCCATTCTTTGTGATAACCACCTCCAAACCACTTGTATCAGTAACCTTTCGACACTTGACACAATACATCATTTTATAATAGAATCTTCTTTTTTAATTTAAAAAAGATCTATCATATACAAAATGGAAGTAAAAGATCTATCATGGAATGGAATGCAGTCAAAGAGGTTTAATCATCCTCTACTACCCAAGTCAATACGTTGAGTCATTATTGGGAAGTCAGGTTGTGGAAAGACCACATTGTTACTCAATCTACTACTAAGCCCAGGTTGGTTAGATTACAATCGTTTGTTTATATTTGGCAAGTGTTTGTTCCAACCAGAGTACAGGATATTGAAAAAGGCTTTTGAGGAAAAGCTCCCCAAAGAATCAATTCTCAGGTTATTCAACAATCAAGAGGAGATCATGAAACTGAATGTTTCTCCAGATTTAATAATTGAGGAAATGGGAAAAGACATCAAAATGACATCGAATGACATCGAATGTAGTTTTTATGAGACGTCAGAGGATGTACCAGATCCACGGGAGCTTAATCCAGGCAACAAGAACCTCATGATCTGTGATGACCTGTTGCTTGAAAATCAGAACAAATGTGAATCATATTACATTCGTGGAAGACACTCAAACGTGGACTGCTTCTATCTATCACAAAACTAATTTAAGCTCCCTAGACAGACTATTCGCGAAAATGCAAACTTTATTTGCTTATTTTCTCAAGATCTCAAGAACATTAACCACATATACAACGATCATGTCGGCAGCGATATGACAAAAGACGAGTTTAGACATTTATGTAAAAAGGCATGGGAGAAACCACATGGTTTTGTTGTGATTGACTTGACCAGTAAGAAGGACAATGGAAAGTATAGGAGTGGGCTGGATACATTTTACATCATATAAAAAAAAACGATTCATATATAAAATGACAAGCGTTATTGATATATTAGAAAAGATTGAGAAGAATACAGAGCCTAAAAACTCTTTTCATATAGTTGTGAGTGGTAAAAACACAATCAAAACTAGGTTTAATCCACCATTAGATTTCGATAAGAGTAAGAAGTATGAAATAGCCCTAGTCGGCCTAGAGACGTACTACAGCTTTCCAAACATCGATTCTACAAACAACGTCTTTAGATACTCTAAATATAATGGTATTACGTGGACAAGCATTACTATAGATGAAGGTAGCTATAATATAAAAAATATTATTAATACGATTCAAAGCAAGATGATAAAAAATGGTGATTATGGTAGCGTTAACGATGATTATTATATTACAATATCGGCAAACCCTAACACATTAAAGTCAATACTTACTTTAAAAAAAAACAAAACTATCGGGTTGATTTTACAATAGCAAACTCTCTCAGGTCTGTTCTAGGTTTTAAGAGTGAAATTTACAATAATATCTACAACGAGTCTGAATATATAGTCAACATCTTATCTATCAGCAGCATATTAGTCAACATAGATATAATTTCAGGCTCGTATGTGAATGGAGAGAAATCATCTACAATATATAGATTTTTTCCTAACGTCTCACCCGGATATAAGATCATCGAAACCCCTCAGAACCTAGTATATCTTCCTATAATAATGGATAGAATCAATTCAATGGAAACATCGTTAGTAGGTCAAAACGGAAAACAAATTAATTTCCGAGGAGAACAGATAGATGCACGATTTCACATACGATCGATTAAAGAAAATATCTGTTTGTATTAAAAATGAATTATACTAACGTAAAGGTGTCAATTTCAGATGGACAAAAGGAAAAACTTAAATCAGCTCTTCAATCTGGAGAATCTGTATCCATCAGATTAAGTCATAGTGGAGAAGATATCATCGCATTGACAAAGGTTCAAGCTAATAAATTGGTAAAGGCATATCAAAATGGAAAAGCAACCACGTCCATCAAAATGAGTAAGGCACAAATCAAACATAATCTTAAAGTTGAGTGTGGTTTTCTTCCTCTACTAGCAGGATTGGCATCTAGAGCAGCGCCTATCCTATTGAAAACAGTTGTTCCAGCTTTAGGAGTTAGTGCATTATCTGGGATGGCTACTACAGGTGTTCAAAAGTTATTAGTTTAAACATATTTTATTTGTATATTATTTACAAGTAATGCATCAATCATAGTAAATACAGAATTATACAAATGGGATTGGATTGAAAGCAAGCTTATATAAATCCTCTCTAAAAATGGATAGAGGTTATGGATGTCGTTTACAGAAAATTAATGAAATTCAAAAGGAGCTCGAGAATGAACGTGATAAGCGAAAGGATTTGAATAAAAAGTATCATCGCGTTAACAATATCGTATCTACAATTGATGCGGGACTCATATCTATAAGTATGGGGCTTGGTGCAAGTGGAATTGGTATACTTTCTACCATCATTGCTACACCATTAGTAATAATTATGGAAGCTTCAGCTATAGGATTAGGATTACTAAGTATATGTGAAAAATATGTGAGTAAGAAGCTTTCCTTGAAAGGAGAGAAGCATTTGAAGATTAAGATAATAGCTGAATCGAAAATACGGATAACTATATTTCTGACGAAGAGTTTACTTTGATAGTTTCTGAGCTTGACAAATTTAGGGAGATGAAAGAGGAGATAAAACGAAAAAGCAAAAAGACCATTGATCAGGTGGAACAAGCAAGAGAATCTTTCCTCAATACAACATCTTCAATGATCATATTATGAAAAAAGATTATCATATGATGACAAAAGATTATCATATGATGAAAAATATTGATCATATGATGAAAAATATTTATCATATGATGATATAAAGATTATCTAGTCCTTAGAAAAATGTCATTTCTAAATATTACAGATCATGAGAAGAGAGACTCTATAGTTCAAGAGTATCTCAAAACCAAACGGAACATTCAGCAAAACGATCGAGCTGAACGTGTAGTTGATCAAGATAGACAAGGTGATCTTTCAAAGTTTTTCAAACCTGTGACATCGGCTCTTTTCGATGAACTTAAACCAATTAAGAAAGGAATTGAGGAGATTCCAAAGGCGATAACATTTCCTCAGATTCCAAGTATCCAGATGGAATCTCCTGGAGAAACCAACTTTATTGGTCCTATTGCTGAACAATACTTAAGAAAGCTTACATCAAAAGATGGTGCTGATAAGACCTATGGTTTATATGATAAACAAGGGAATGTTTACATCAGTGATAAGCAGATAACGATAGTCGATGACAATATAGTTATTGGTGATAAAGAATATGAAGGAACACCTGGTTTGTGGGAGCTATTGATAGATAAGAAACCAGATTCTTACACAGATCAGGACTATAACACGTATGCTGAGATAATGAAGAATACCAACTCATTAAGCAGAGGTAATGACCCTAATGATAAGTGACCAAAGGCTGGTAAGGGATGGAAGTGGAAAAATATATTGACTAAAATATGGAAAGATCGATCGGTTGTAGGACAAGGCATGCATCGTAACGCTGATGATTTGGTAGATCGTTATGCTCTACTGATGGCTAGCAAGTCGGCGGGAAATACAGGAGTAAAGGATAAGATGAAATCCATCTTGAATCAGTTGAAGAGTCAAAAAGTAATAGAAAATTATTTATTTAAAAATATTTTATCTCATCTATAAAAGTATGTATATCTTTAAAAATCATGGATTTAAAAGTCGATATGTCATTGGTGGTTCAGGAATATTTGAACCCATCGGTAGTTTACTATCAAAACTTGTATCATCCGCCGCAACAAAAGCTATAGGGGATGTTACCAAAGAAGCGGTAAAGAGAGCGGCTATTGATACAGGAGAGAAACTTATCAAAAGGGGAGTTACAAAGATTCTCAACCCAGGGAATAAATTGTACGAAAGGGGAGTTACAATCACCCCTAAATCACACGCAATCTTGACGTCTGCGATGCATCCACGTGCACAAAACATCAATACACTGATCAATAGCTCAGGTAATGCAATTTCTATCCAAGACCTTGCTCGAAAGCTGAATGGGAAAACAAATTGAATATATCTTAAACAAAATAATATATATAATAAAATGAATAACCAAAGCGAAGTGATAGAGCTACAAGACGAAGTCTTGGAGCTACAAGACGAAGTACATAGGCTCCAAGACGAAGTCATAGAGCTACAAGACGAAGTCTTGGAGCGTCATAACAAAGAAAAAGTCGAGATCAGTCAAGGTAGAGTCCTAAACGAAGTCAATCGTATCCAAGACAAACTCAGTCAACTCAAAAACATAGTCAAAGACATAGTCGAAATCAGTCAGTTCCAAGTCGATGTCAGTCATCTCCAAGACTATGTTACTCATATCCAAAAGTATGTAACTCATCTCCAAAACGTTATCATGAAGCTGAATGGGAGAACAAATTGAATATAACTTAAAGAAAATAATATATATAATAAAATGAATAACTAAAGCGAAGAAACAGAAACAGCAGGAAAAGAAATACTGTGTCAAGTGAGATTAACCAATCAGATCCAAGACGAAGTCAGGCATCTTCATGACGAATTCAAAGTCACTCATCTTCATGACGAAGAGCTCAAAGGCAAACTCAGTCAGATCAAAGACAAAGTCACTCATCTTCATGACGAAGTCACTCATCTTCAATACAAAGTCACTCATCTTCATGACGAAGAGCTCAAAGACTATGTCAAGTCAGATCAAAGACAATGTCAATCATCTTCAATACATAGTCATTCATTTTCAGTACAAAGTCGAGGTCATGTATCTTCCATACAAAGTTATAACGCTCTATGACAAATGCAACCAGTACCAAGACGAAGTCATGAAGCTCTTTGACAAAATCATAGCGTTATTTACCACGAAAGAAGGTGAAAAATAATTGAAATTATAGTTTATGATAAACTATGAGATATATTTATATTATACCTGTTTATGGTATAATATAAAATGGAGACGGTAGTGATTTATATGGTCTAATCGACCAATGTTTTATGAAATAAATGTTTTTCTACATGAAAATTCATTATATTTATGTATGACTATACGTGATTTGTAGTGATTTACTAAATTAAAGCATGTACGTGGTTGTGAATATTGGTGGGACCTAAAACGGGTCCCACCTGATTCGCAAATTTGAACACTGATTAAAAAAAAAATATATATACCTTAAAGAAATGAATATCTTAAGAAAATCGATTTACTCAAATTCGAGAGAGTCAACTATCGCAAATACCAGTCTGCATCTATCATCATTAAGAATGCGATGATGAAGCTTGATGATGAAGATGTAATCGAAGATGTTCAGGAAGGTAAGTATACCAACTCAGTACCTATCACATTGTCAAAAAAATATTTAAAAAGGATGGAAGAAATAGAGGAAGAGGTAAATGATTATCCAATAGATAAGGAAGGTGCGAATAAGGTAACGATTGTGTATGGTAATAAGATATATCCAAAGATTAAGAAATCTGAAAGATTTAATGCGAGTGAAGTAAAATATGTTAAGCTTAGGAGTATGTACCTTGGAGATGCTAAGAAGACATCTCCACAACTGTATCTGGTTTGTTAAATCGTGAAAAAAATTAGCATTCTAAATTTTACTGAAACTCCCATGAGCGATGAGAGTATTGAAGAATATGAGTATCATGATTATGAATCTGTAACTGGAACAAATCTAAACAATCCCACTGAGATCAGGATCAACATTGAGACACAAGATATATTTACACATCCAAGTGAGTCTTATCTAATAGTCGAAGGTAGACTTACAAAGGAAGACAACTCTTCATATGCTAAGATAATGAAGTTTCTCTTACAAACAATGCTATTATGCATTTGTTTAACAACATCAAATATCAGCTCTCTGGGCAAGATATTGAATCTCTCAATTCTCCTGGTCAGGCATCCACCATGTTAGGTTTGTTGAAATATCCTGATGACTTTAGCAAGAGTCAGGGTTTAAGTCAGCTCTAGTATAAAGATACGGGAGCAACTGCAATTATTGCGGATAATTCTGGTTTTGCGGTTGGACAAAACTTTATCATTAAATCTCCAAACCCCAAAGGAACTTTTAGCTTCATAATCCCATTGAAACACATATTTGGTTTGTGTGAGGACTATGATAACATTGTATACGGATTGAAACATACTCTCACGTTAGTAAGACAATCGGATAATAATGCAATTTTTAGGGACGGCGGTGAAGACGCTGGTAAAATAACTCTTGAGAAAGTTTCTTGGTTCATGTCACATGTGATACCAGCTGATGTCGAAATGTTCGAGCTGTACAAGACGATTGAGTCTAAGGCGACTTTACCAGTTATTTACAGAATGAGACAATGTGAACGCATATCAGTATCCCAGACTACCAATTTTTCCTGGAGATTGAGTGTCAAGTCCTCACCGGAGAGACCTCGTTGCGTCATTGTTGGATTCCAGACTAACAAGGATAACGATCAAGAGAAGAAACCCCTCCGTATTTGACAACGTTAATGTGAAAAACATGTTTATCACGTTAAACTCAACTAGATACCCAGCTGTTGATTACAATCTTTCCATCGATAAACAACAGTTTAGTAAGGTGTATAGAGATGCTGCTAAATTCAGATCCAAGTTTTATCACATGGATGAGTTGGTAAGTAACCCAAACATCACTCCGAGCGATTACAAGGATTTATACCCACTCTTTGTATTTGATGTGAGCAAGCAGAAAGAGAGGTTGAAGGGTGGTACGATAGACATTCAAATAAAGATGCAGTTTGGTGTAAGTGTTCCTGCTAACACCGAAGCATTTGCTCTTGTCATGTCAGACAAGATGCTATCATTAAAGTCAGACGGAAACAATATGAGTGTGATATATTAAAACAAATTGAATATTAGTTTAAAGACAAATCATTTATAAATAAAATGACAATCAAACGATCAGAACTAATGCATATCCTAAAGGATAACAAGATGGATTATTCTCACTAGTAGAAAAACACAATTGATAGAATTATTGAGAGGGAAAGATCGTCTACCAGACTAAACAACTAAAACCTGAGAAACCAAAAAATGAGATCGATGAAAAATTTGAAAGGCTTAGAACGATCAGAAAAAATCCAAGACACGTTAGCCTAAGCAATGCGGAAATGGGGGAAGTGAGTACATTTCCTTCAATTTACAAGGCAGCACGTTTCATCAACAAGTCACCGAGAATCATATCATATTGGGATGGTAGGGTTTGGAATAAAACTTACGAAATTACGATTGATAAATAGGTATCATGTATGATTATGTATCATACATGATATAAATGTAAATATAAAATTGGTGGGACCCACCTCAGAAAGATAAAGATTAGGTCTAATGAGAAATTAATATTTTACTGGGGAAAAAGTATGAAATTAAAAGGCATACATGGTATAAATGTAAGAAAATGTAAGAAAATTGAAAATAAGTTAAAGAAATAATACATATATAATAAAATGGAACGAAACGTTATTCAATTAAAAGCCATTGCAAAAGACCGTGGTTTAAAATGATATTCAAAGCTCAGAAACGCTGAGCTTATTGAGTTTTTATCATCAAGACCCTCATTGAATAACACTATACCAAGACCTATACCAGCACCAAGACCCTCATTGAATAACACTACACCAAGACCCATACCAGCACCAAGACCCTCATTGAATAAGCAAAAGAAAATTATTTTCCAACCTTACCAACTTAGATCAAAACAGAAGAAATATAATCCTGTAGCGGAAATTAAATGGAGCAAAACAATACAGAAAGAACTAAAGAAACTACGTGAGAAGAAAGCTAAATTTACTAAAAAACAAAGAAATACACGAAATAAGTTTAACAAATTTTCTAAAGAAATTAAGCGAATTGATAGCCAGCTTTTAAGACTGGATCCAAAATTAATCCTTAATCAAGAACTATTAAGACTAAATTTTGATGATGATATATTTGATACAACATCCAATGACCAGCCTTTCGAACCTACCGTAACAGGTAATTCAGCACTCAGGTTATTCACTACTCAATACACCATTAGGACTAGAGAAGGATTTACTCCAGAGACATTCTTAGTTAAGGTAAAGCAGGTTGTTACTAATATTTTGAGGAATAACCGTCAGATTAAGATAAAAATGATCCTCAGATGCAACATGGAAAGGATTGATATAAGAACTGGTGATGTGTTAATTCAAGAAGCACCTTTCCACTCTGAAATTAATGCTAACAGATTTGAATGAGTTATATAACATAATGATTGAGAGAATCCTTGATAATATAGCAACATTCCAGATGTTGGGTAGTAATTGGGTCTTCAAAAATATTATCAGCTTGGAGCTACATACAGTAAAATATGAGCCACTACGAGGTAACTCTTATATTCCTCTTCCACCAAAGCTTGCATTGAAGCAGGCAATTATTAATATTAAAAACGAGGATGATGAGTGCTTCAAGTGGTTTATCACACGAGCATTAAACCCCATACAAAAGAAAGCTGAACGCATCACAAAACTTTTAAAACAACAAGCGGAGGAACTCAATTGGGATAAAATTGCATTCCCAGTTGACCTTAAAACCATAGATAGGTTTGAAAGACAAAATGAAACTATTTCTATTAATGTCTTTGGGTATGAGAACAAAAATATCTATCCTCTTCGGATTAGCAAACATACGCGTGAGAATGTTATTAACCTTTTGTTAATTTCAAATGATGATGAAATGCAGCATTATTGCTGGATCAAGAACATGGGCAGGTTGTTATCCACGCAAACAACTAAACAGAAATGTAAAATACATTACTGTCTTAATTCTTTCAATTCAAAGGAATCCTTAGGTAAGCACGATGAATATTGTAAAACGAATAAAACTGTAAAAGTTAAAATGCCTGAGGAAGGAACGGATTTAGATTTTAAAAACTTTGTTAATTCGATGAAAGTACCATTTGTAGTTTATGCTGACTTTGAGTGCTTCACACAAAAGTTGGATACAGCTCAACCCAACCATAACTACAGCTATGCAAAAAAATATCAAAAGCATATACCTAGCGGGTTCTGCTATTATATTAAATGCTTTGATGATAAGGTTTATAAAGGTAAAACAGTAAGATATACAAAGAAATCTGAAGATGAGGATATAAGTCAGATCTTTGTTGACACGTTAGAACAAGATATTGTTGACATCTACACAAAAAATAGTTTTCCAAAGAATACAATAATTACATCAAAACAGAAAAAGGCTTTCAAAAAGGCAAAAGTATGCTGGATATGTGAAAAAGATTTGGGTGATGATAGGGTAAGAGATCACTGCCATTTCACTGGTAAGTATCGAGGTGCTGCACATAATACATGCAACCTCAGGTATCAAAAACCTAAGTTCACTCCCATCATATTTCACAATCTGAGTGGATATGATTCCCACCTTTTCATCAAAAACTTGAGGGTGAGATTAACTGCATCCCTAATAATGAGGAGAAATACATTTCATTTACAAAAGAGATTGTAATTGATAGTTTTATTAACGAAGACGAAAAGAAGAAGGAAATAAAGCATAATCTGCGGTTTATTGACAGCTTCAAGTTTATGGCTTCTAGTCTAGATAAACTGGTAGGTAATCTTCCGGAAGATCAATATTTAAACTTGGAAAGTGAATATGAAGGTAAACAGTTAAGTTTACTAAAACGTAAGGGCGTATATCCTTATGATTGTGTTGATAATCTTGATAGGTTGGATGAAACGCAGTTACCACCAAAGAAATAATTTTATTCTGAGTTGAGTGGTGATGACATTTCGGATAAAGATTATAAACACGCAAAAAAGATCTGGAAAGTGTTCAAATGTGAGACGATGAGAGATTATCATAATCTATATCTCACGTCAGATGTATTGCTTCTGGTGGATGTATTTGAAACATTTCGTGATGTCTGCTTAAAAAATTATAAACTAAACCCAGCTTGGTATTATACAGCTCCAGGTTTGTCATGGGATTCTATGTTGAAAATGACTGGTATTAAATTAGAATTATTAAGTGACTATGACATGATACTTATGTTTGAAAAGGGAATTAGAGGAGGTGTGAGTAGTATCATGACTCGGCATGGAAAGGCAAACAATAAGTACATGGGTGAAATGTTTGATTCTAAAGAACCTAGTAAGTATCTACAATATTTGGATGCAAACAATCTATATCGATGGGCTATGAGTAAACCACTACATACACCCGGATTTCAGTGGATGACCGAAGATGAATTAAATACATGGGAAAAACATTCATGTATACTAGAAGTTGACTTAGAATATCCAAAAGAACTACACAATTTACATAACGAATATCCTTTAGCTCCCGAAAAGGTCGTTGCGAATAAGGTTGAAAAACTTATTCCTGATCAGGACCCGGTTGTACGAACGTTCCATTAGTTAATGTATCATTAGCCTAATGACACATTAACTTTCCATTAGTTAATGAGTCTTTAAAAACTGGTTGTACGAAACGTCATTAAGTCCTCATTAACTAATGACGTTTTAATGGCATATTAACTAATGACGTGCTGTGCGTACGCATGGGGGGGGGGGGGGGGGGGTTGGAAGGCATTTTTTTGTTTACCCACCACCCATGCAAAAAAATAATTTTCATACTTCACCCCACCACCCATGCTTTTGCATTATTGCTTCACCCCAACGCCCACACAATTGAATTATTTTTGTTTGCCCCAATCCCCATAATTATTAATTTTCCCTTGCCACACCACCCATATGTATTAATTATTGTATTGCGCCCCACCACCCATACAATTGAGTTATTTCTTTGACCCCCAACCCCCATAATTATTTATTACCAAAATTGTTTTAAATATATTGCCAATATATTGGCAAATGGAAAGTGCGATTATTATTAGAGCTAATTAGAAATCGTATCGGTCCCGTATTCGTTGATTATATGACCGACCTCCGTTTCACCCTTCGACCAACTCGTCCGTCAGACAACTCAAAATAATACACAATAGCGACATGTTCAATGCTCATCAGATGAGAGTCGACGTGTTACGGCAGGTCCGTATGTAGCGGGTGGAGGGGGGGGGGGGGTGTTATATATATATTTATTTTTCTCAACAACAAAACATGATAATCGTCTCGAGTTTTCGCGATCTTGCCTTCCGCTTTTGAAAATAAGTTTGGCTCCAACCCTATTGTTCTTTCTGTAACTTAGGGCGACTATCTCAGCGTTACAGACAGAAAATTCTGGTTTGTTTTGCTCATACATGTGTCGAAAGCATGTCGCGTTTTCGCGATCTCAACCTATGCGAGAAATCGCGAAAAAACGAGGTTGTCACATTTCATGAACAGGACACGTACCCGTTGTTTTAGGAGACGTTTATCGTGTGCTGCCAAAACGTGTTTTTATTAAGAAATAGAGCAAATGTGGACAATCTTCAGTATTTCTTGAGACTTGACAACTAAAACATAATTTGACAAAATATGATAATCGTCTCATGTACTGCCATGCCAATACATGTTTATTGAGAAAAAAAACATATATGATACCATATGACAGGGGCTTAGTTAGCCAATTTTAATCTGCAGGCTCGGTTGACGACTTCGAGCACCTTTGGTGCGAGTAGGCAAGGGGGGGGGGGGAGGTTGGGGGATGCCCCCACCCCCACCCCGAAAAAAGAATCGAAACTAGAAGGTAAATGATGCACTCTGGCACATTATTTTTTCCATTTTCTTGAAAATTCTGCAGTGCCTTAATGCAGCTGCGCGCCTGTATGATATATGGTTACTGGCAGTCTGCATCGCATCGTCGACCTATACACAAGATGGCGAAAACGGGAGACCAAATCGCCAGACTGGGAAATCATCTGTCGGTAATCCAGTTTCACGTGCAAAATGTGACTGTAGAATTCGGCGGGGGGGGGGGGGGACAAACGTATGTAAACCACACTATGTAGTCGCTCACGTCATCGCATCGCCAATAAATTGATATTTTCATAATTATGTGTTTGATCTCTTGATATTAAAGCAAGATTTGGCAGCACATGAGACCAATGTATTTATGTTTTCTTTTCACATTTGTTGATTTCTTAATAAAATAGGTTTGAAAACACATGCGAATCGTCTCCTTAGATGATTCTAATGTTTTGTAAACAAGACATATTGATGCTTTTTGACACAAACGTTTGACACATTCAGAAATAAACGATTTAATTTGTGTTTCTCGAGTCGGGTGGAGAGGAAATACGATCGATTACACACCGTGACAATCTTTTTGGAACGTAAATGGACGTTTTCGAATGGTAAGTTTCGTTGACTATGTTTATGCTGTTAAGCACATTGTTTATTCGACTGACCAATTATTTTTGTTTACGTAGAGCAGATTCAGTGTTCCTACTCAACGGAAAAATCTCGCCGTTAAATTAGTCACGTGATCAAACAAGATGTACTGGGGATGTAGCGTTCGTTCTTGAGACGGTGACTGGAGAAATGAGGCTTATGGGATTTATGACCAGTGCCGCTCCTGATCAACATTCAAATATAGCCTGATAACGATCTATATTCTTTGTTAGAAGCATGAAAAAGAAGGTTTCATTGGTGAAATGGCGAACAGTGCAGATCCTGATCAGACTTGCGAATGCACAGGCTGATCTGGATCTACACTGGTTGCAGAACGCATAAACCCCATTTCTCCAGTCGCAGCCACATGTTATGTATGTACGATCGCCATATGTATCATATCGTCCCAATGGGTGATTGGTTGGGAGCATGCGAATGGTAAAATGAACGGTAGGATTCATCCTTTCCGGAATCCCGATCTACCTGGTTTGGCCCTCAGGTACGTTTTTGGCCTTCTGGTATTCGAGTTGAATCCGGTTATATCCCATTTTAAGAGTAATGGAATTATTACTAATCCTATTACTTTTAGGGGCCAGGGCTAAGTGACTCTGGTGTGTTTAGGACCTGGCAACAGGTCAGGTTATTCTAATTTCAGGACTGAATATATATTATTGTAAATATTCAGTTCTGATTTTGGTTATTCTAAGTATGTATGGTCGCTCGTTAGGGGCATTTCTTTAATTCATTTATAAGTGATGGGTTGTGGCCTATGCGTAGAATATCTGACTCCCAATCTGGAGGTTGTGGGTTCAAACATCGCCTTGTGCATCAAAAATATACTTTCATAGTATATTCACCCCACTGGTCTGTCGGATGAGACTGTGTTCCCGTCTCTATATGACCTTAGCTGTTGCTGGGACGTTAAACTCATTCACTTTCACTTTTTTCTTCGCTTATACGCGTAGAAACGATAATTAAGAACCTTAAAGTTATTTTCCACCCCGTGAATTTATTCCTCTAAATATTCGTTTCTTGGCATGTTGACGCATAAGACGAAAACGTTAATTTACATAAAATAAATCAATAACCATCGATTGCAAAACGTGATTATAATACCGTATTATACACATTTTTTTACACAGTGACTTCAAATGTTTTTCGCCCTGGAGCCGTAGACCAGAAGAAACGGAATTCGTTTCTACACTGCGTATGCGAAGAAACGAAAATTCTTCTTCATCTAAATTGCTTGGCCCTAAATGATACTCTTTATGTTGATGGGCCGTTAAGCACAATTCAATTCAATTACATGCATGTATGTACAGTAGATATGTGCCAGTATATGGATAAAATGTTATGTAACGCTAGTGTGAAAGTTCAAAAACGTACATGTAATCGTAAACGTTACAGTACATGTTACATAGCGTCTCCCTTGCTTTATACGCGTATCTGTTTCTGATTTAATTTCATTTATGTGTGTCAGATTGCATTTAATGAATACAATTTCGTATTTGGTAAAGTCCTGCATGTATCAATAACGAGGGAATTGTATTACACACCATGTCATAACCGCCGTGACTCATAAAAACTGTGAACATAATATGTGACGGCCAAGCGAAAACCTCCTTTATGGATCAATGAATTGGTATCAACGTATTTGTTCGTTCCACCGTGTGACCGTAGTGGAGGGTAGAACATTGGGTGTGTCAATGCCTACGATGTGATACAGTTTAAAATTATATCTAAAATCCATTGTCGGTTCGCCCCTCCCAACTTGAACCCCAGAAAATGTCGCTGCCCTAGACATGCAGTGGGCCCACTATCGTCAGAACAAGCTGTGCCCGAGAGTCGTCCGCCGCACATACAGCGTGGATACATAAATAATACTCCCGTTTTTAAACGAGCGTATAAAACATATGCCGTCGTACACCCCACCCCCACCCCACCCCACAACTAGCACACTTGCAACATATCATGTTCGGTCTAGGTGCACACCTGATGGTGTTTACAATCATCTGTCGGTAATCCAGTTTCACGTGCAAAGTGTGACTGTAGAATTCGGCGGGGAACAAACGTATGTAAACCACACGATGTAGTCGCTCACGTCATCGCATCGCCAATAAATTGATATTTACCATTAGCTTGTCATAGTATATTTTCATAATTATGTGTTTGATCTCTTGATAAAGCAAGATTTGGCAGCACATGAGAATCGTCTCCAAAGACGATTTTCCTATTTTGTCAAAATATGGTTTTGTAAAGAAATACCAATGTATTCACATTTGTTGATTTCTTAATAAAATAGGTTTGGAAACACATGAGAATCGTCTCCTTAGATGATTCTAATGTTTGTAAAAAAACACACATTGATGCTTTTTGACACAAACGTTTGACACATTCAGAAATAAACGATTTAATTTGTGTTTCTCGAGTCGGGTGGAGAGGAAATACGATCGATTACACACCGTGAAAATCTTGTTGGAACGTAAATGTCAATTGTCACGTACACCATTTCAGTTTACCGCCGTTACATCAGCTGTTATTCTAAGTATGTATGGTCGCTCGTTTATAGGGGCATTTCTTTCATTCATTTATAAGTGACGAACTTTCCCTATTCGAGCCACCATAGGAACGACCCCTCTACCAATTAGCACGTTTAACATACATCATTTAGTGTCTTGCTATACACCTGCCGATATTTACAATTATCAGTCGATAATCCCGTTTCACGTGCAAAGTGTGACTGACATTTAGAATTCGGCGGAAACAACCTTACCATAACCACGCTATGTAGTCGCTCGCAAGTCGCTCTCGTTATCGCATCGCCGATATAAATTGATAATTATGCATTGATTAGCGTTTTATTTTAAAAATTTGTTTGATTTCTTAATAAAGCAAGATTTGGCAACACATGATAATCACTAAGACGATTCTCATATTTTGTCAAAATATGTGTTTTGTAAAGAACTACCACAATATATTGATTTCTTTTTTCACATGTGTTCGGTTTCTTAATAAAACATGTTTGGCATCACATGAGAATCGTCGACTAAGACAACACCATTACATTTTTTCGACAGCAGTATCACCAAAAACTAGCGATGCGACATGGAATGAAATGTCGGAGCCTAAACCATAGTCACTGGGAAACAATTGACACATTCAGGAATCGCCGATTTACATCCAGCCTCACCAACCTGTCGAATTGCGGCTCCATGTTTTTTATGGCGGGTGGGGTGGGGAGAAACATACAAGGACCCGACGCAACGTGTTTGTGTGCTAGTACTGGGATGAATTTGATGTGATTAAAAAAAATCAGCGTCACGGTTGCAAACATAGATTAGAAACACGAATATTTCTGTTTCTAAAGTCGGGTTCCATTATAACTTCCATAGGGTGGAGAGGAAATACGATCAATTACATACCGTGAACATCTTGTTGGACATAAATGTCAATTATCAAATAGGCCGTAATTTGTACGGCAGCATAAAAGGGACATTTACATTCTTTTCTATCTCGTTCTCACGACATAGCAGCTCGTTCCCACGAGATAGGATCTCGTTCCCAAAAGAATCAGTTTCCACAAACAACGCATGTGCGTGTCATTGTCAACTGCAGAAATTCACATTGTAGTTTTTATGCGATCGTTTAAAAAAAAGTGAAATAAACGCCGCCTATTAGTATAAGGCGCCGTGTATTGGACGTGTTTAAAGAATTAGTCACATGTAGTCAGAAATAAAGTAGAAAATGTGTTCATAGAACACGGATGTCCCCCCTTTACAAACAAGGTGAACATAAGTCCCCTAGTGAATATAAAATAAATTGGTGCAGTGGGGCATAAACATGAGTGGTACCAGACGAGTCACATACAAATCAAACTTAAATGTTGAATTGAATTTTATTTCCATACAACAAGCATAGGTCACGTACATACAATAATGCACATGCATTCTAATTTTATTTTTGGCTTAACGTTAAAGATCAACGTTTTCCCCGCCCAGGGTGTGGTTAGTAGGCGGGTATATTAGAGAAATTAGACAGGTAAAAAATCACGGTGACAGGAATTAGAGACCTAAAACAGGGGGTTTGGATATTAGATAACCACATCATGCCGCTGTATGAGAAAACACACTCCAATGACATCACCATGGGCATGGGAAATGAAACAGAAAAACATTGATTTAGTAAAGTAATCACTAGTTGTAGATATTACAACAAAGTTTATTCTTATAGAAAAACATATTACATTTTATTGCTTTTGCTGTAATATAGATCATGTGTGTTTCTTTGTAAGACATCATGCATTAATCGAATCGGGCAGTATTTTCTAATCCAGTCCGCATCGAAATTACCAATCACCCCACTTGTTGTTAGATCGAACACGGTGTAAGGTGTCACTAGCCTATTATTAGATCGGGATGCTGACAAAGTGACGTCACTGTGTAAGTTCGTTCGCTGCAGCTGTGTTGTTTAAACTTGAAGGCCAACACTGTCAAGTGACAGCATTTACAGCAGTTTGCGTGTGTTACACGGCATTTTAATTCTCAAAGTCTGAATGCCCTTCAGAGTTGCAGAATGAGACGGACAAATTACAGGGATTTTTGGATTGTTTACGCAATAAATATGTAAGTAGCATTGTATAAAGGAAATCTAGAGTAATTTGAAACTTCATCTTCACCATTTCATCCGTCTTTTCTGTTGTTTTTTAACGAATCGACAGCAATGGCCGCCATCTTGGATAATTCACGAAGGCTTAATGACAGGAGCACGCGCCCTAATGATGGTCCAGTACCTACATTAACTAATGATAAGTTAATGACGACTTAATGATAACTTAGTGTTCGTACAACTGAATTTAATGATAAATTAGTTAAGGAGTCGCTAATGAAAAGTTAATGAGTCATTAGTGCTTCGTACAACCGGGTCCTGAACGATAAGACAAAGTATGTCGTTCACTACGAACATCTTAAGATGTATAAAAGTTTTGGTCTAAAGATCACTAAGATACATAGAGGTATCAAGTTCGAGGAGAGCTCTTGGCTTAAAAAGTATATTGATGTAGACACTAAATTAAGATCCGAGGCAAATAATGACTTTGAAAAAGACTTTTTCAAGCTCATGAATAACTCCGTCTTTGGAAAAACGATGGAAAATATCAGAAATAGGGTTAATATTCATCTGGTGAATAATGAAAAAAAGCTATAAAACTAGCAGCAAAGCCAAACTTTGAACACTGTACCATCTTCGATGAAAACCTAGTAGCCATTCACATGAAGAAGACCGAAATTAGGTTTGACAAACCTGCTTACCTTGGTATGTGTATCCTAGACTTGAGTAAAACTTTGATGTACGATTTTCACTACAACTACATCAATAATAAGTATGGAGATAAATATTAGCTGTTGTTCACTGACACTGACAGTTTAGCATAAGAAATTGAAACTAAAGATTTTTATAAGGATATAAGTCCAGATATAGAAAAAATGTTTGATACCAGTAATTATCCAACAGGTCATCTATCAGGTATACAAACTAATATAAACAAGAAGGTTATCGGTATGATGAAGGATGAATGTGGTGGAAAGATTATGCAAGAGTTTGTTGGACTAAGAGCTAAGCTGTACAGCTATAAGATGCATGAGGGTAAGGAAGAAACACGATGCAAAGGTGTAAAGCAGAGTGTGGTCAAAAGGGATATTAGCTTCGATGACTACAAGACCTGTCTGTTTATAGAAATAATCAGATAAGGAAGATGAACGTAATCAGAAGCCATAGACACGAAATATACACGGAGGAGGTAAATAAGGTAGCACTGTCTTCGAACGATGACAAACGTGTCATTATGGAGGATGGTGAGCGCACTTTGGCATATGGACATTGGCAATTGGCCTATGAACTTGGCAATTGACATAAATAAATAAATATATATATAATAATAAAACATGCCTGTTGATATATTTGGTCGTAATGAAATTCATAATGAAATTGAAAATAATAGTTATCCCGGAGTAACGGTTAGTTATATAAATAAACATTTTATAAGAAAGGATGGAACGAGTGAACTAACTGGTCCACTAAATATGAATATAAATAGAATATCAAATGTAGTTGATCCTACTGGTGCGCAAGATGCTGCAACCAAGAATTATGTAGATGAGCTGAGCGAAATGAATAAAATTAAACTTACTAAATTTGAGAATAAAGTAAAGAAAGTAAAAAAAGCCACTCAGAAGTCAGCTATTTCTATTTGGGCTGAGGAGCGAGGTGCACTTAAACCTGGAGAATATCAGTGGTCATTTGGTAGCAACGCGACCAATCAGTATACAGGTTACACCATGACTACGTCCGGGACGATTCTACGAATGCCACTTTCCTCGGTGAACATGAAGGGTAATGCTGCGGGTGAAGTCTGTGTTAACCTCGTTTTAAATGGATTTGAACTGGAGTATGGTATAACGAAGCATATGGGACATAGGTCGGGATTTACGACATTCGAGAAGGATCCTATCGAAGTTCAAGCCGGGGATGTGATAAACTTCATCACAAAAACTGGAGATGGATCGAGTTCATACAGCGTCGTGACCTTGACGATTCGAGTAGATTTGTAGGAGCGCGTGGAAAGTTGATTTTTTTTGGGAAAATCAACTTTTGACCTCCTTTTTAGGTGGGACCAGTTTTGGGTCCCACCAATATATCTCGTCCTGTTAACACTTTTTTTTAAAACCCCTATCTAAATGTGTATGCTCGAACCTCCGTATCTAGACCCCTCGTCCTCGTCCTCGTCCTCGCATCTAGATAGACTGCTCACCTCCGTATCTATGATGCTCTAAAATGTCCCAGAACCCGTGTTTTTCTACTACCTCCGTATCTATGATACCCTAAAATGTCCCAGAACCCGTGTTTTTCTACTACGTCCACTGAATCGTCATATCAAAGAATACGAGTTTGCTAGTTATATGTTTATTGAAACAATTAATGTGTGTGTCTTCGTTGTAAAATTATATAATAATCTAAATAGCAGAAGTCCAAGGTGGCCGCCAAATATTAATATATTACAATATACTTGCATCCGATCCGTATCTTGAAATAAGAAACAATATATAATTGCACTCGGACCACATATCAGAGCAATTTTGCATATAAATATGAAATTGCCTGATAATCTGTGTCAATAATAACAATCTAAGATGGCCGCCGGATTTGACTATAGTACATTATAATAATAATACAATTATATAATAATATAAGATTTAATATAGTGCATTCAGTTACATTACGCAAACACGTCTTATTTGGAATTAATAAATCACTGAACTACTTTCGGCAAGGGAGATAATCAATATCACGCGAACTATTTTCATACGAGCCAAGCGGATTGTTCTGTTTATGATTAGGATATATAGTTTTAAGCTATCTCCTGTGATATATAATGATACATTACTTTGTTATGTTATGGGTACTAATACATGTTGTTTCAATAGCGTATCTCTGTAACGGTATTGTTGTAGATGGAGTTGCAAATAATTTAATAATTATTACGTTCAAATGGTGGCGTAATACTGATAGCACTTCTGTATAACTGTCATTGTCATAAATGGCGCAACAGTCGTGAGGTTAAGGTCGCCGACTTCAATGATTTAATTACCTATTCCCGAAAGGGTCGTGGGTTCAAACCTCGACGTGGTATAAAAAAATTTCTCCATATATATTATTTTTGTGATTTTAATATTTTTTAATATTTTCACAATTTTATGATTTTAATAAAAATACCTATAAATTGATAGAAACTTACCAACAATTAAAGTTTCTGTCTTTAAGTAATATATACACAGACAGTTTGTTACTGATGTTTTAAGTTTAAGTAATATATACACAGACAGTTTGTTACTGTTTTTTTAAGTTTGAGGTACTGTCTATACTGTCTATACCATATAATATTTTACTGTCCCAAAATCTTTTTTTTTTGGCTGTCACAATTAATTAATTTTCGGACAGCAAACATTTTTTTATGAATTTGAAATAATTATTGTCCTCCATCTGCTCACAACACTGTTCGAACTGCGCCTGTGGCTACCACGACCAGAATTAACTGGCCGCAAACACAGTAGCCATCGGCGTCTATTTATTAAATTATTATTTTGTATTTTATTTGAATTCCGCGTGAACGCTGCATTTTGTGTCAACACCATTTACAGAAAATATTGGTGATTTTCTAAACGAATATCGGAGAAATGCGGCTATATATTTTGTCAATTTTCAACACCATTTACGGAAAAAAAATTACTGATTTTTTAAAACAATATCGGCACAACTAAATACGGTGATAGAATTTTTGTCAACTTTTCAACACCATTTACGGAAAATATTACTGATTTTCTAAAAACAATATCGGCGAAGGTTGTACTGAACTACTCTTTATTTTAAATAACCAGCCGTCTAATAGATCTGTGTATAATCGAGAGTATATCGTTAATTGTCATGTTGTCTCCGACAGTGAGGTGTTGCGGCACACATCAAAACGACACGTCAATTTCAAAACATTGCCTAAGGGTCACAGCTGTGTGGTGTCATCAGATCAACACCTCGTCACACACAACTACGCATTATCGATTTTTTCCCACACAAAGCGACGTGTATTTACAACTAGATCTGTGTAATGTGTCGGGTGTAGCCAAAGACCATACATAAATTCGTAATTAGTCACAGATGTAGCCTTAAAATATAATCGATTTCCTAAATTACGTCCGCATGTTGACAGATATTTCAGTGCAGACGTCATCGTAATTTGCCGTTATTTATTTCCAAAATTAACCATATATCTGTAAATGGCGTTGAAAGTTGACAATAAATTAAGACCAGATCAGTACGTTAAATCGCTATCGACGACAACTGACGATCCGATGAGAGTAATACCGTTTAAGCGTATCCAATGTTAAATATACATCGTTATTTTTTTATGACTTTCGTAGTTTTTACCGAGAAATTCAAACCGTTTCCAATTATTGGGGAACATAATATCATGATTAGCACATCGTTTCACTAAGCGGGGGCTACTCAGGAAATGTGATCACACGGTCTATTGTTTACACTGGATTAATGGCGGCCTCCATGAGGTCTCAGGTAAATCTTATTTTTCAATAATACGACTGTGGTTTCTTCCTTTTAGTGATAACCATGTTCCAGCCGTTAACACTTATTTAGCAACATTACTTAATATGTAGTTAGTCTGAACATTCTGCAGAGAAATCTGAATTGGACGGAATCGAGCGTTGTTTAAACTTAGTCCGGTTCATATGCACAGGTCAAAATATGAACTGAAAATGGCGCTTTGTGTGACAGAAATCCCTACGCGGACGAATAAAAAAAATATTTTGTTATAAATATCACATACAGCGAAACAGCGGTAGCATCTACTGTTTTAATAATATGCATACATATTGTAATTAATGTTTAATAGTGATATACTTATGAATAATATACGATACTATGGTTTATACTCCAACACTATGTTTTTAGGCTGTGTGATTTGCCTCAATATAAACTGGATTAATTAATTACTTATATTCATGCGCTTCATGACAACATCATTACATTTAAAATATACAAATATTACTTAAAGGGGTACCGATATGATACATTTTAATAATATAAATATTGAAAATACACATTACAATCGCTTACAACATAAGTTATTGATTGAAAATAGTCACTGCATCGTGACCTATTTGACCGCATTACCTATTGCGCGGCAACCTCATCAAACCCCCTGTTTACATAGGTAACCGGGGGTTTGGTTAGGTAGGCTCGCTAATACAATGTTTGCGTAATGTATTAGATACGTTGGATATTGTTTTTGTTTATTTAATAAAGCCTTCTTGTCTCCATTCCATAGCAGCATTAATGCTGATGATACTAAGATACCAGTTCTAAATGGCTGCCAACGTATGTCCTTCTAACTTCTACAGGGGAGTGTTGGAAGGTATGCATATTGCGGAACTTTACAATATACTTCAATGACTTTCTAATTTGCATAACTACCATATGTGTTTTTTTGTCATACCATTAGCTCCAAAAGTTCAAATGCTCAATATAATTCACTATGCAACATCACATTAAATGGCTCCTCTGGGTAGCGCCATTAACAGCTTCAGTGTCTGTATACAACAAATAAACAGTACAAATGAAAGATACATATATGTGACGCGTTATAACAAAAACCTCCTGTATGGGTCAAACATGCGAAAGTGAGTTTTCAACATATTTAGAAAATATGAACTCCCGAACAATTTGATATATAAACCAATGTTGTATTCAACTGATAAACCATCTTTCTAGACCAACAAAGATACCCATCTGACGTCACTTCGTCGCAGCGACGTTGTTTCGACATGCCGTACGTAACGTCGTCGTTATTCATATTTGAGGACAGCGGACCGCACGAGTCGTGACGTTTTCGTGCTACATTTGTACTCACACACAAAGTTCTCTGTGTTTCATCACAATACACATATTTATCCACTACATGTATATTATTATTAATATATACTTAACGATATTTCAAAACATTTATATTAAATTTATAAATAGTATAAGAAACAATGACAATTCGTTACAACGGCAAACGTCGCAGGTAAATGATATGTTCCGACGTTATATAAAGTCAACCTCAGACTCGCTTAATAAATTCCGTTGACTCTGTCCTGTCTACATGTGTAATATATGTACTTGTGTATTTAGTATACGTGTCACTATAAAATCCCAATTGGTATAAATGTATTGCATACCTGCTAATTTGTAACATATTTCGAT
The DNA here is from genome assembly GCA_029237695.1 of Conchocele bisecta. Classification (NCBI taxonomy): domain Eukaryota; kingdom Metazoa; phylum Mollusca; class Bivalvia; order Lucinida; family Thyasiridae; genus Conchocele; species Conchocele bisecta. Next base: position 38,519,040 of record CM055277.1, read on the forward strand.
TTCTGGTTCCAATGTTCATCATAGCGTCATAAAGTTGTCAACGGTACATTTCACCCACCACGTGGGTTACATTTATACGCAAATGATCTGCATACACACGTTTACATTATTGTTATGAAATTGTACAATCCTTCAAATTATCATAATATGAAGTACATTTTTTTATCGAAAATTGGGAATGATGTCTAGATTACACTTCACATAAACGTTTTATACATGAGAACGAAACAGTCAGATGAAGACAGTTGCCGACTGATGGTCGGCTCGAAAAGATAATTTATGACACACATTATTATTTTGTATGCATATATGTTTGTCATGAATCAAATTACCTTTACTGAAGTTAGATGCTAAGATGTATGTACTTGTATCTTCACCAGTAGGAAATTTGTAATTCTCGTCAAGCCGACTGGGAGCAGGGAATCTGCATTCTAATCGGTAAAGCTGCGATAATTGCATTGCTCCACACTGCGGACACACTGGACTGAGTAATGGTCCCATCCATATTTCGAGCACAAATTGCCGCTAATTGTTCGGTGTGAATATTGAAGCCCTGATAACGAAAAAAATGGAAAAAAAGCAACATATTTTCCCGGTGTAGTGCATCAATTAAATTCAGTAAGTAACATAGACTTTATAGTAAGTCATACGTTAAACATGCTCGCCGGGCGCTAAGTAAACTATAATGTTGTTCTTTAATCAGGACAGGAAGAACTATTTGGATGGTCAATGCATATTACTTTGAAAGTTTGCGATTCGGCTGGTACAGCAAAAACAAGCCGAATATTTTAAATTGCTAACTAAAAAAAAGTTAATCGGGAAACACTAAATCAACGTTCTGCGTTTGCCTAGAGCGAAAGTAACCGACCTGAATGTTACCATGCCAATTCGCTGTATATTTCATTCACTGGCGTCTTCCTTGCATCCATCACAGGAAAGGAATACTTAGTCTTGATATTTTCTCAGAGAATATAACATATATGTTTATTATATACGTACATTCGTTTGCCATTGAAACACAATGGAAAGTAAATTGTCAATATTTTACCATATTGATCAGTGTCAGAATTACTTTTCACATTATAAAATAATTCCTTCTAAATCATCAGTTATGTGTTTACTTCATTATAGTTTGTATGTCTTAGGCCCATCTTAGTTGTGAGCGATTTACATATATCATAAACATATTATTTGATTTGTATGTGGATATAATTGCCACTCGTTCCTACGAAAGTCGAGCAACATCGCATGCTACGGAGTTCGTGCATATATCCACACATATAGAAAGCAAATATTAACCTATAAGTACTATATCTATGAACGAACCTCGTCCTTGTGATAATCATTGTATATGTATGAGGCTTTAGATTGTATAAAGATTTTCAAAGGAAATTATTTCCAATATCTGCAATACTTACTTTAAATGATGTCAGCACAATGATTCTAATTGTAAATGTATAGTGTTTTGTTTGACGACCGTGGCTTACATATTTGGAAATTTCTTAAAGAGGGTTCGTCGCGTGTAACACAGAAGTAAGATCTGTGTGTCAGACGTTGACAACATGCCAAACACGCGTACGTCGCTTGTATTGTTCGGCACCAGTGCGCCCTTCCTTCGTGGGAGGCAGCACAGTCTACATTTGGATTTATTCAATACTGAGACTTAGAGAACAACACTAGACAAAATAGTAAAGACACTCATGTAGGACAGGGTTTATCCAACGGAGTTATACACACGTTTAAGGACCAACTATAGTTTGCTGGCATAATATTTATAGCTTGATGATCTGTCTATTATGTATTGCACCAACTTTTATTTAGTTTACTGTCATATTATTTTCTGTATGTGTCAAACGCACGAAGTGATGAAACTGTACAATGACTTGCACATACAAAGATGACAGAGATGGAAACTCCATGCTCCATATAGTATACAGTAACAAGACAATATTCAAATATGTTATAGTCATATATCACATCACTCTTATGAAGCAATTATCATTGAAGTCAAGTGTATCTATCAATTACCTAATACCTTAACAATTGCAGTTTCGTATAATTTGGAATGAACTGTCGGAGTAAACGGGACAATACACTATATGCAATTTGAATGTGCTTTCCCAGACCTTAGTAACTGAGAGGCGTCGCAGCTGGGGCCGCAGGGGGCGCAGGGGCCGCGGTCGCGGCCCCAATATTATGGCGCCGCGACCCCAGTATCTTGCTGCAAAAATCCTTTGAACCGGTTACTTATGCAACATACCGGAAAATCGCGTCTGAGGACACTAAACTTCGTAAGACTAAAATGCCCGTAAGTGCAAAATTATGATTCACATTAAGGACCCGTGGGCCCCCTGAGCATCCAATGATTCATGCATAATTGCTTCGTAAATGTGATGGGATATAAGCACAGCATACACGTGAACATGTTCTTCTCATTAAATCCCACACAGTGCATTGAGTTACCATGTCTGCCATCTTAGTGTGTATAAGTCATCGGCCAGTTTTATATCTTACAGCGTTTAACACATACCACTAATAATATGACAAACACATGAATACTCGTTGGTGCAACATGATGGGGATACATCAGACAACAGCGTGCTATGCTTATTTTCATCAAATGTATATACAACGTCTGATATATGAAGGGTTTGTTGACTCTTTGTTAAAATGTTTGAGAATTCAATAATGACTGTGTAACAGTAAGAACAATACACAGTGCTGTAGATATATACCTGTATTACCACACATAATGCATCGATTCCAGTGACTTGTAAGCAGCTATCTGAGTGTATTGTCACTACTGTCTACTTGCCTGCTATGCGAGTAAATACAGATTTTACCTGTGTCAGATGTACTTCTAATACTAGACAGTGCATCAGTTTGACATTTTACACATTGAATAACTGTCCATCGCATATTTTGTGAGTGATGGTAGAAAAGCTCAGATATCTAGCGTTTTGTTTAGTCTGCTGAAATAATATTTACAGGACGTTGTCCTCCTATATATCTGGGACGTATTCCACCAACTTTTATTATATTTGCTGCCATATTGGCTGTAAGTGTCAAACGCTTCAAGTGGTGGAACTTTCCGATAGCATGTATCAACTAAAATGGCGGAGATGGCAACCCAATGCTCTGCCGTTTGACAAAGAACTCAAAATGTAAAGTAGAACATATGATCCAATGTAGCTAATCACATGTAGAAAAGCCAGGAGAACGGACTCTTGTCAATTATATTACGCGAAGCTGTAACATATGTCAGCTTTCTGGACAGGTTTCTGCCTGTGTTTTTAACAACATGAACCAACATTGTATATAGCCTCATACGCAGAAAATCGCACAGTGTATTACTTTTACCTGACATGCCACATATCACATACCATATATACCCACTACTGTACTCTGTTATTAGCTATCACCTCCAGTGGCATGTAAGCAGTTACCTGAGCTTATTGTCCCTGTTGTCTACTCACCTACTATGCGAGTAAATATGGCTTTCCCTATGTGCAATTTGTACACTAGCATAGACTGTGCATCAGATTGAAAAGTTTACACTTCAACATTTATTTTGAGATTGATGGGAGAAATGCTCACATATCTCGTCTTGTGTATAGTTTGCTGGCATAATATGTATAGCCTGCAGTGTTCATATATGTCTATTATGTATTGCACCAAATTTTATTTGGTTTACTGTCATATTATTTGCTGTATGTGTCAAGCGCACGAAGTGGTGAAACTGTACGATGGCTTGTACATACAAATATGGCGGAAATGGCAACTCAATGCTCCATATAGTATACAGTAACAAGACAATATTCACATATGTTATATTCATATATCACATCCCTCTTTCGTTGTAGAACCAGCCCCGAATGGAAATGGATGGGTCTGGTGAACTTTCTGAGTGCATTTTGTTGACATTAAGCCGTAATTTGACATTGTTGGTGACAAGATTTTACAGCAGAACACTCAACTGTTGAACATGAGATAAGTCACATTTGTTAATGATTAATTCGGAATGCATTGCCACCATCTTGTTTATTTTTGTTTCCATGAATCAGTTTAGTTTAATTAGTTTATTTATTTATATATGTCTCACCAAAATTACACCATAACATATAGAACAAGTATACAAGAAACAAGCACAGTTGACATTCGATATATAATTGTAACAGACGAATCACTTCCACTTATCACAATACAGTTTAAAACAACGTATGTACCATTCTAAAGTTCACAATCCACACATGTACACGGTTTATAAACAATAGAAGATGATATAGACATTCGACATTTTACATACGTACTACAATACTTGTTGCGTAATATGGAGCTACGTGCATACACACTCCAGATTATATATATATGAGCATGCATATATACTCGTGTTATCGATAAGCACAATCAGCACATAGTGTCACAGAACTGCTGCACTCCAATCGACATATTTCACATGATCGTAATTAACTGCAATGCCATGCTACAACACTTATGTGACACGTGACTTCTGTGGATATATGAATGAGCTCCACATTCGCATCAAATTAATATAGTTTTCTATTTTTTCATGAACGATAAAAATAATAAAATAAGGCGTTGTAACGTTATAAGTTTATTTTGTAAACATTTCGACGAATAAAGTACCGAAAACAAGTAGATCTATTGATAACTTTCATGGCATGGCTGTTGATTAAGGGACTTTACAACCATAATGTATCGAACAATGTACTGGGCGGAAATAATGGAGTGTTTGACGTAATTCCGTTCTAAGTTGTCTCGCTCTCGAAGGCTAAATTAACTAAATTTAGTTCATTTAAATGCTGTCTTAACATTTTGACGGGATAAATAGAATACATGTAGTAGGTAAGTACCGTGAATGGGAAGTCTCGCCCATCCTGTTTCCTAAGTATCGCCAGATATGTTTTACCATTCACGACACTAACCTACTATTCTCTAGAGTACATATGTAAACGTACGAATATAAAGCAGCTACATTTAATTGGAATAGAATAATTAGTAAATATGGATAAAATGAAAATATCTTCGTTATATATACGGTATAGTTATTTGTTTTGAAATACAAAACTATACCACTATATGGTATGGTTATATTTGTTAAATAACTATTAGAAACGATGTTACTTAAGACATGTTGCCCTCCCCAAATTCCCACCCCAAAAAAATCGTATTCCTTATTTTCTAATGGAAAATCCCCAATATCAACCCTTTATATCTCGGGAAACTCTTATCTCGAGTAGCATCTAATGCACCTTATTTTGTAAATTGTATATGATTCTAACTTATTAAATTGATATGAATATTAAATATCGTGGATATATATGGTATGTTTTTTTGTTTTTTTAAATTACATTTAATATTTGTATTAACATATTATACTTACAATATTATTTACACTCAAGGAAGATTCCCCGGGAAAAAGGTTTCTTTTGGATAAGTATTCCCCAGAAAAATGGGTTACGGACGTTTTAGTGGTAGCAAAGTGTCTATAATCTCATATAATCTCGTGTATATCTCCGTAATGATAGATAGTTATTCATTAAGCTGTTTGCATTAAAAAACGTTTTTAAATATTGTGTTATTATGTGTGAATTGTATTACACTATTCTACCACCAAAAGAAGAAGAAAAAAAAAATCAACAACATCCGCAGCCCCAATTTTTGCTGGTGGAAAAAGCTCCAAAGGAAACCACTCTCCCGGGAAAAATTCCGATTGCAATGAAACGGTATTGTATTTGTATGTACTTATTCTCGTCGCGAAACATACACACTATAATATGGCATAACTTTATGTTTTGGATGAATGGATTATGAAAAATTAGTTTACGGTTTAGCTGTATTTACCTTACTGCAGTATTCACTTACATACCACTATTTGACACGTTGTCCTTTTCCATTTTTTATTTCTTTTACAACCTATATATACATATACTAATATGTCTTATCTATACTCATCTGAGTATACGACGCCCGGCGTATGTCATCAGATCTGTATACACGTATACATATATATTTACTAATAGAAACAAGTGATTGCATTTTAGCATTGCGTGTCTAGAAAGACCAAAGATGAATACTGGCAGTGGCAGCAAAACCTTAAAGTTTTAGACTCTTTGATACATGAAGCCGCTTTTCAAGATTATCTGCGACGTATCTATGTTTAGATTGGTCAGTTTTCCACCTGCCATGTCTCATCCAGCATCTCTCGTTTACGTCGGCGTTTGCCGCTTCCGTGGCACCGCCGACGCTCATCGTGTGAAGACCGACATTTAAGTCTCCACAGACTTCATGCAGCCTTGCTAATATGCATTCTCTTGCTCTTGTGTAACTTAGGCGCTTATCTTTATGTATTAAGTGTGTTGCTTTCTTACAGCTATATATGGGTCTAAATATGTATTCATTTGATGATTATGTTATTTCTGTCAAACGCAAATATGTTTGTAACATAGCGTATGGACATGCGTTTGACTGACCCTTAGCGATAACCAACTCATTTCCGAATCTGTACTGATCGGTCTTACTAGATTCTATACATAATGTAAAATGTGTATCATGAAAGTTTATGTTGCTTCGCTTGACACTCGTGAGCTCGTTAAATCTCAGAAAACCTGCAAAACTTAGTGTTATCATTGTTACATCTCTGATGACCGAAAAATCGTCTGAATCCGCGTGGCTGTCACATAGTTCGTTTATCATGCTCGACGTCACAGGATCCATGCGTTTGACGTCAGTTTTGGCACACGTTCTTTTGGCCGCTTCTGAAATGTTCCTTACAAACGCATTCAACGTTGGATCGGAAAGCCCCAATAGTTCGTGCGCCCACTTTATCGCGTACATCGCACTGGTAATAACTCCCGATGATTTCCCATTGTCTAGCAACTGTGTAAGATATAGTGCCACGTGAATCGGCTGAGCTGGTAACGCACTCGATCCTTCACTGCGTATACATTTTTCAAACTTTTGAAATGAATTGTAATATTTCACGACCGTGTTCTTACTTTTTGAGTCCAATAGATGCGTTGCCATACTTTTCGCTAAATTAATCAACGTCTCACTGGAGTTACCGGCCCTGGCCACCTCGTTGCCTCGCGTCAACATCTAGGCCTGAAAGTATACATCCGTATAAACATGTTGCTCTCACCACACTATCTGCAATCCATTTGGAATGCTAACATGTCAAATTTTAATACAGAATAAGAAAATACACCATTTTCTCCCCGACCAGGAACAGTGACTGCTATTTTGTCCAATTTGTTACATGCGTGATGTGTGAATGGGGGCATTTGCACAGTTTAACGAACATCGGCCAGAATGGAGCCGACTCCCATTTCGGTACAACAAGAGTTGCCATAGTGTGATCGCCCTCAATTTTGCTCATGACCTTGGGTATTAATCGTGGTGGTGGTGCACACCAGTTAATTTCTGCTGTCCATGACACCGAAAATGTGTCAACCGCCTCGGTGCCAGGACACCAAAACCTGGAATTGTACCGTGCACATTTTGTATTATAATCCGTCGCAAATCTGTCTATCGTGTACGGGCCGAGCATATCATTCAATGTGGAAAATATGTGGTCACTCACCTGCCAGTCATCACTATCGAAATATCGACCTAAAGCGTCTGCCAGAGTATTTTGATCTCTCGGAATCCACTGCATATACAGTGATATATTAAATGTTCTACATAACTTATCTATGCAGCGCTATTTTCTGTGACCATTGTTTTCTGCTGCCCGTGTTAGATATAATCATCACGTTCTTATTGTCGTTTAACCACAACATTTTCTTACCTGTGACCCTGTCTGTAACAGACATAAGTATTCTTCTAACCGCCTCGAATTCCCTCTATGTGGAGCTCTGATATTTCTCGAAATCATTCCATGCGCCGATAATATCATTTTCGGCCAATGTATTATCAGCCATGCATATGCATGTATACGTACCATCGACACCGGCTTTGTTTCCTCCAAAGCCATTGGCTGAGGTGCATCTGCATGCGTCTACGCTGTTTTCACCCAAAATACGGGATTCCCCTCCAAAGCAATTTGCTGAGGCTTGACATGTGTCAGAAACAATATGACCACCATAGCATGTATCTGACGCATCTAAATATACAGATATTTCTGCTTCAGCATTTTGGCATAATGTTTTTTCATTCAAACCATTCATGTTTTGTAACCAAAACGATAACTCGGCCAAGGCGTCTGCATCTACCTTGACCAAATCATTCCAAAATGCTCGGGTGTGCACGCATCTGTACAATGCTCTAGTTCGCAGCCTTACCAGGCTGCCAATCACAGCTTTGGTTGAAATAATGTGTCCAACAATTAAAGCAATATATCTTGCTTTGAAAAACAACGTACCATTTGTGACCTTTCCATGCAAATCGGTCAAACTGAGCTGCAATCGTGCTATTCTGGCGTCTGTAATGTTGATCGTACCTGCAATCATGTTCCATACGTACCCCCAGCCACGTGGCCACTTGTGCTGGTTCCCAGCAGCACATTTTCTCTGCAATCACGAGCCCAAATTTGCCCAAATCGTCTCTTACATGTCGGCTTCTCCCTACTGCCCTTTCAAAAGAGTTCTCTCCTCCAATTCCGTCATCAAAGAACACTATTATCCTGATACCTTGTTTTCTCCAGAATGTAACCAATGTTCTCATAACCTTTGTGAAAATAAAGCCAGCCACAGCAATACCAAAAGGTAAAACGTTGAACACGAAATAACGCATTTTCAATAACATCCACTATATAATCCGTAGCTGCGGCGCTTTGCCATTGTGTAATACAACATTTTAGCTTGCCAACGGGTCATTCAACTAAACTGGCCACCTGAAAAGGTACGATTTGCACGTGCTCACTCACCTGTGTATTTGCTTGTGACCGATCCGTGCACTGCATAGTGTTACCACGCATGACTGGCTCATTATGTAAACAACAGGTTGTACTTATCTTATTCATCCCCTTTGTGTTCTGTTGACGCCTCTGCTGTGGGCAGTCCCGTCTCCAGTGACCCTGTTGCAGGCACGTATGGCAGACCCCGGGCCTGAATGGAACAGCCCCCGGTCTCTGCGCGGACCCAATAGTAGGAATCTGTTGTGACGTCACCGCCGGCGATGCCGACGGAATCTGTCGACTCAGACGAAACCTTCGTTTCTTTGACGTTTCGAAGCGCTCCTTGCGACCGGCCGTAGCTATTGCCCTATGTATCCGTTTTTCGTCGTCGGAATCGTCGTCGAGAGTGTTCGATTCATATTCTGCTACAGTTTTCCACCCCAGTTCAGTCGAGTCGGCCAATTTTATCAATTTTACTCTGCGGTTTACCAAGTCCATACCTTCGGATAGCTTTCGTTTGGCCCCCACTCGGTCGTCGGCGTCTATAGCGTTGTCCACGTCTCTGAATGCCTTCATGACGTGCATCAATCTTCCCTAGGGCCCTCTCAAACACAAAAACATATTTACAGTGAACAGGTTATGGCATGTATAAAACAAATGATGCAACCCAACTGCCACCAGCTACACGTAGCTGGCAAACGTTGGGTTGCTTGAAATACGCAATTTTAACATGATAATTTATGACAAAACTGCGCTTATTGTCTCAGACACGAGCAGATTGCAGATGCTGACCGACCCGAAACTCATGATCAAATACTAATATACCTACAGAGTCCGTTCGGTGTACACATTAGTGATTAAATGTTAGTGACTGGATAACGAACAATAATGACCCAGATCAGACTGTGCTTATGCGAACGACGGTCAGGGTCAACATCAATTCGTCGAGACAATAAGACCGTGTTTGCCATATCAAATCGTAATATCCCTAAATACCGGGAGACTCGTCTGTCGACACAGCTATAAACCGGGAACTGTCTAAACGAAGGATATCACAATATAATTAGTCTATTATTTCGGTAACTCGTCATATAATAACCATACACATTGGGATATCATTTCTGTCCGGCAATCTCCATATTTCATTGAGATTTCCCAAAACAAACGACGTCACAATAAATAGGGTTATTACGGCTGTTTTGCATGTAATTTATGGACTGTATTTTTATGATACTGGTGGTGGTGGTGGGTCCATTTAATGACATCTACTGACATTTCATCCATGACGAACATCGAGCTGTGAATACATTTATGCTGCTCGCATTTCGAATGTTTAATGGAATGCTGTTCCATATAATTGCACCAGAGTAAGACAGACTACCTTTAAATAATTCTGTTTTAGGTCTAGGAACATGCAGGGCCTCGTTTGTCACAGATCGTAGTGTTATGTTAGTGTTCTCCAGTCGTGTTGATTGCATAATACACATTTCACTTAAATATGCGGGAACTAATCCATTGAGGGTTTTGTACATTATTTTAGCTTTCTGCAAAAATATAGTTTCATCAAAACTTTTTAGTCTTGTCATTGCTGTAACTAAATCGGAATACTCGGTACCAAGAATAATTTTGCATGCACGCCTTTGCTATTTTATAATTTTTGCTCGATTTTGATTTGATGAATTAGACCAGATAATACAACAGTAGTCGAAATGAGGCTGTATATAAGCTTTGTAAAAGAGCAATATATGCTCTACAGAGAGGAAATAGCTAATTTTTGATAGCAACCAAAGATAAGAAGGTATTTTTTTTAGAAACAAAGTCAAAATGGTCATTCCAAAGCAGATTTTCATTAATTTTTAGTCCAAGGATTTTATCGCCAGTAGTGACTTCCAAATTTATATTATTATATGTCAAGTGAATTTATTTTTTATCCAGTATTATTCTTCTCTGCCTGGTTGAAATAAGCATCACTTTTGTTTTGCTAGTATTTAAAAGCATACCATTTGTTTCGCACCACAGTTTCAGTTGATTTAATGCTATTTGCAAATTAGATTCTACCTCATTAATGTTACTCTGGATATCACAAATGGTTGTGTCATCAGCATATAAATCGGTTCCTGTAGCAGACTCGGACAGCATAGCAGGCAAATCATTAATAAATAATAGAAATAATGTCGGACCTAGAAAAGACCCCTGGGGCACGCCGCATGTAATAAACATATCTTCTGAGTTTGCACCATTAACTGAAGTTACCTGTTTTCTTTGCTTCAAGTATTAATTAAACCACATTAATGTTTGATCACTAAATCGGTAGCAGTGAAGCTTTTGCAAGAGGATATCATAATCTACCATATCGAATGCCTTCCGAAAATCAACGATTACACACCCAGCTAATTTTCCGTCATTAAATGCATTTAGCCATTTTTCTATCATTAGTATTAGAGCCGATTCTGTTGAGTGGTTGCGCCGAAAACCACTTTGCGATTTATGTAATAAGTTGTAGTTATTTAAAAAATCTGTCATATGTATATTTACAAATTTTTCAATTAATTTGGATAATGTGGGTAATATTGAGATTGGCCGATAGTTATTTACTTCGTCCTTTGCGCCGCTTTTGTATAACAGAGTTACCTTTGCATTTTTCCATACATCCGAGAAAGTACCAGTAGCTATTCTTTTGCTAACGATAATGCTTACGCTTTTAGCTATCACATTTGCAGAAACTTTCAAAAGTCGCGGTCCTATATGGTGAACTTGAACGCGTCCGAACTAATCTTCTCCATTCTCGCCATCTGCACGTTACTTACCTGAGCCTGTTTGTGTCCTATATCTCTCTGGAACGACGTCAAATTAGCCTCCATAAGCTCCCCCATTTAATTTAACAACATGTTCTGTGATTCCTGCACCGCGGCGTCTACAGTCTCTGCAACCAAACGCTTAATTTCGCTCATGTTGTTTGATGTTCACCCTACGAACACTGGCTAGAAAGTGATTTTAAACTTCCCGCTGACATCATATTCACATCATAACAATTCAAGTCTCGCGAGACTTGCCAAAACATATACCAGATTTACCCACCGATAAGACATAAATATTTGTCTATACGTTGTAACGACAAATATATTAATTATTATATACGCATTATACATATGTTTCTACTATTTATCATTTCCTTTAATGCATATTTTTGTTTTAAATTTTATTTTCACTTCCTTCATTAATCTGAAACTAGGTTGGTTTATTATGTTTTACAGTGTGTTTTTTTTTCTAATTTATTAAATTTAATAAACTATTACAACATCACACTTACAATAGTAGCCTTTATTATATTACGCTCACGTGTGTGGCGGTAGTGGTATGCAACGATCCTGTAGCATTTGTGGTCATTGTAGCTCCTTATCAGATGACCATCTCTGTCTGTAGAATGGGCTTGATTTTTGTAAAGCTGACTTATTGTTCACTGATTATTTATCCCAATTTGCTGTACCTATTATTAATTATCACATTCGCTTGTTTGTTTGATTATACTGTTTTATTTCATTGTATTCCACATTTATATATTAAAAGTAGTTCGGTTGCGTATATAACATTTGCATACACATCTAAATGCTCATGATTTTAATTTAAAACTAATATGCTTATTGAAGCGCATAACCAAAATATTTAACAAGACTGTGAATTAGGAATATATAACTCAGAAGAGGGGGCATACTTTTCTCTGCACCTATTCAAAATGTAAACTCTGGAAAGCTAGTCCCTGTTGTAGCAAGTGATATACCCCACCCCGTCGCACAAGTCGTTGCGACAATGGGTTAAGGACGTCATCATGACATTGGACACTTGACCTTGTTTTATAATTTAAATAACGGTAAATGATGCTGTAATCGATGCGCTATATGCCAGCTGACGCTGATGAGAAGTGCCTGTTTTCGCGCAAAATCGTATCATTGTCTGCAATTTCTTACGGAAACTCTAAAACATAACAGGGTGTAGAAACCGTAACCAGATAAATCAGAAAATGCCATCATAAACACATGCCATATCATACATATAGAAAGCGGACAATCACTACTTATCATTTAACATTATTTACTCGATATGGCCACCGACCAGTGGCAACTAAATGTTAGCCAGAAATCGGAAGTCTGAGTATTCTAAGCGTGCTCATTGGAAATTATATTCATTTCTGAGTTTTTATATACCGGATACATTGCTGATACTATCATGAAAGCTGTTAAATTATACTGAATAAAAATGACACTTACCTGTTTCCTCGTCGGGTGAGGTGAGGAATCAAACTGTTGATGATGATAGGCACACACATGAAGTTTTAAGCAAATAGCTCATACGGTAAAAAAAGAGCTATCACAGAAAGACTACTGGACCTAAATTTAAAATCTGCTGAAATGTAAATACCAAAGTCGTATTTAACATTGAGCTTGAACATGGAGGGGCATGGATCAGACGGGGAATGAAACTATGGATGATAAATTACATGTATATGAAATTTCAAGTCAATATGTCATACGGTAAAGAAATGAAAGCCCAATGGACAACGTGACAGGCAGGCAGGCAGGCAGGCAGAAGACAAGAGAAGACAAGACAGACGGACGGACGGACGGACTGACGGACGGACGGGCGGGCGGGCGGGCGGGCGGACGGACGGACGGACGGACGGACGTTCCAATATTTTGGGTTTATGGGGTATTTCAATTGTTTGAAGGACAATGAAAAAGCCCCTAAACAACAATAGAGTTTATGAGCTTACGGAATATTACAAAGGAATCTTTTGTTCCTAACCCCGCCCCTAAGCTCTCAAACCCCCGGACGTTGGCCCGGACGGACGGACGGATGGACGGACGGACGTCTTCTAATTAGGACTTGCTATCTCCTAATTAGGAGTTAGTATCTCCTAATAAGGAGATAAAACTATTATAGCATTGGCACCAGGACGCTTCCATAGTAAGCCGCAGGTGATTATGTTGAATGTATTTGCGTCAAATATTACGAAATCCGAATGCATTTTTTAAATGACATCACCGAAAACGATGCCTAGCCCACCCATGTTGATTTGATCTACTGCCTTGTCATACTTCGCATGGTGTGTAAACGACCACCCACTTTATCGCCCGTCTTTGCCTGTGCAGTTTAGCAAAATGCCATAGAAGTTCATGATCAGGACCAGGACCAAGACCACCTACGTAGATTTTATTGATCGATCTAATTAATATGAAGAAAAAAAACTGTGGCCTGCTTCCATCTGAGCAATAATAGATGTGGCATGCTTCAACCCCAGTTATGGACTACTTATATATATGAAAATACTGAAATATGTTATCTCCACAAAAACTAATCACTTGTGGAACTAGAGACTGAAAGTTGCATATTTTCTCAATCATCATCCAGAGGCAAATGTACTGTGCTGGTGCAAACCCATTCCCATCCACACCGTTTCTCTACAATAAATTACTGTTTGTAACTCCCAGAAAACAATTGTACGAAATTGGCGGCTAACTGATCACTGCTACCTAACTGTGAGAACTAAAGATAATAGCTGCTGTATTCATGCGCACGAACTGTCTTGATTCGTATTTTCCAGAATTTAAGCCCAAAACTGTGAAAACTATAGAGAATAGTACATGTATATGCAGAGTTTTAGATACAAAGCAAGACAGACCAAAACGCCATAGGATAAGTTGGCACATGGCATTATGTTCTTGGTCGTACTCGCCGTTTAGGCGTAGCACGACAATATGGCTGCCCCCATAGACATTTGCGTGACATAATGTGCTATATCACGGAAGATATCATATAAAAAGTATCAGTAAGTGAAACAAGAAAATGACAGCAAAGCTGTCTTTAAAAATAGCTAGCAACTGGATCGCTTGGAACATGACCACTTCCGCTTTGGAAATAGTATTGAAAATAGTAGACGAATCCAGGGCTGAACATTTCCCGAAACTGGATTCCGTCTAAAACAAATAAGGTAATGTATATATTCTTGTATAAGAGTGAAAAACATTCTTTAACTTTTGTTTTTACTTACTGACACTTTAGATATATGTGTGGCTGTAACTGAAGAAATGGGGCTTATGTCATTTGTGAACAGTGTAGATCCAGATCAAATAGCACACTCTTGTAGCCTGATAACGATATATATTGCTTGCTAGAAGCATATATCTTGTTTCATTGATGGAATGACGAACAGTGCAGATCCTGGTGCACAGGTTGATCTGGATCTACACTGGTCGCCAAACCCATAAGCCTCATTTCTCCAGTCACAGCCACATTTAATGGTTTATAGACGGTAATGTATTTTTTGGTATTGGGTAGAGTAACCTTGAAAGAGAAATGCAAGTAAGTTACACTTATTCCGTAAATGGTGCGTTCCCAATGCTTCACATTGCATGGCGGGACCGACTAGTTAAGTCCCCATCCGATAAACTATAGGCTAGCACGGGCAGGTCGATGTGGGAACTCCCGATCCGCAGTCCGACGCTCTACCTACTGAGCTAATCCGGCCACCTTTCCACACACACGATATATAATGCTTGTTGACTTTAACAGGCTCGATAACCTTACATGTCGGGGCCGACTATTTAAGTCCCCATCTGATAGGACTAGGCTAGCACGAAGTTGTCTTGCCAAAGGATACACCGAATCAGCCATTCGGAGCGGTCTAGGTGGGATATGAACCCGGGGTCTCCCGATCCGCAGTCCGACGCTCTACCTAATAAACTAATCCTACCACCACGCCACACATACGAGACACTTATTTTACTATATACATATTTTAGTATATACTTTCTTAAATATATCAACAAATGGTTTGTAGAAATTTGTATAGTTCATATAGCAAATTACGGAATAAGCAGAATTACTTCCCTTGATGAAAGATTACTTTACCTGATACCAAAAAGACGCTACTTCAACCTGTGTTAACGGCCAGCCACTCGCTGTTGTAGACGGCGTCCACTCTGCTGGTGGGCAGTATCGACTTCGGCACCACGTACTCCGGCTGGGCCTACCAGTTCTTCCACCATTTCAAGTCCGATCCAACAAAGGTCAGTGATTCACCACGTTATTAATGGGAGGCTGGTTGGGAGCTAGATATGAGTACATAACTCAAATTACACATCGACTCTATTGTTTGTCAGAGGTTGGTAAGCAACTTGAACACCTCTGTAGACAAAAGAAAAGTTTGCATCTATATGCAAACCTGGGCACGAAAAAGTCGTGCGACACGTTATGTGTGTATGGTCATTATGTGAATTGATAGCTTGACACAAGGAACACTGGCTTCGAAAAGCGGTCTTACGATGGATAGCGTAGCCCGGATCAGTCTGCGCATCCGCGCAGTTTGATCATTGCATGTGTTTCCTATCTTTACTACATGTCACCAGTGTAGCAGTTGTTGATGTTTTGCGATCAGTGGAATGATTACATGCATACGTAGAACATACAACGCTAATTTGGATGGTGAATGATGATAACGGTACACATATTCGCCTTACAAATGCTGTAAGGTCCTTCTCCGTGCCAGTGACGCATATGTAATCACAAATCGTGTCAATGCCGTGGACAGATGTATAAACAAAAATATATATACAGACGGACGGCAGAAATGTCTAAACTATAATGTAACATTGTTGAAATACTTTAAATAAAAGCTTACCTGGTGAATCTCTCACACGTAGTACACAGTATATTTCTGTTTACGTATAGTTTAGCACGTGGAAAGACACTTGTCCACGACAAAAATAGGGATATTATTGAGGGGTGTTCAGTAAGTGACAGAAAGTGTTATAAACCTACACCCACTCGTGAAGTGGCATATTTTATCAGGTCTCAAAAACAGTGCTATATATATAGAGAGAAAATCTTACTTGCCTGATGATACTTTGATATTTATTAACGAGTTTACTGATGTCATAAGAGGCTATGCTGAGTTTCATTATACATCAGTCAAGAAGCTTTAATTATGTTAATACATATAATATTACATCAACACAAATGTTAGATTTGCTTTATTGCAGGAGCACAGCATCATACATATACTGATCGCCTAATGTGTTTTATTGTACCCGTCTGAGTTGCACATTTATTTCACTAGTGCATAAAGATATTGAATATAAACTAGTGCCGGCCTTTTAGGACATACGAGTCGAACTTAAGCTATGCTTATTGATAACATGTGATCAGTGCATATTTAAGATACAATAAAATAGCTGTAACGCTTTTTTTCGCTCGCGAACATTGTTCACTTGATCCAAATTATGTAAAAATAGGACATATTATGTTTTACACCACCTACGAAAGTCAAATTTATGCATAATAAAATGCATGTACACGTGAATTGGCATACAACTATGATATATTCTGTATTTTGACTGAGAATAGTTTTTTTATCGTAAAAAAGGGCATGTTTCATTGTTGAATAACAACTGCATCAGTCACTTCATAGGCGGCGGAAGCCGAACATTATTGGGGGGGGGGGCCCAATGTTGAGGGCCCGAAGGGCCCGATAGCGCTAGGGTAGTCCGGGGGCATGCCCCCCCACCCCGGACATTTTTGAATTCCAAATGGTGTGAAACGCCATTTCCTGCATTCTCAGCAAAGTTCTCAGCAAAGTTCTCAGTACTCATGATTACACAAATATATTAGAATACAAAATCCAAAATTTACAGAATTATTGGGGGGGGGGGGGGCTAATTATTGGGGGGGGGGTGGCTGGCCCCCCGCCCCCCCCCCCCCCCCCCCCCCCCCCCCCCCCCCCCCCCCCCGCTTCCGCCGCCCCTGCACTTAAGTTCAATCACTTAAGTTGGTTTATTACTGCAGCTGCATGTGAAAATACAGTGGCTAAACATATGAAGGATTAAATTGTTAAGATGTGCACTTCTACAGAGACCCAGCTGATGCTATATGACAAAAGAGATGTCCTAACGTATTTTAAAGAAACAGTGTCTCACATGATGTTTCAGATGTTGTCGAAGATATTCAATATTCCTTTAATTTTTCCATTATTGAATCCAAATGCCATATACAAGGACTGTGTGTTTTGTTATATGCAGTGTACTACAATTGACTCTGATGAAGAAGGGAGATAAGTTGGTAACGCACTTCCGTTCGCTATTTCAGTACCAGGAAGCACATTTTGTGAAAGATAACATTTTTTTTATTTTGAAATCAATATACTGTTTCACACGTATATTATGTTGCTATTTATAGACACATGTGAAATTACTTCAACTAAATACAAATACATGTAGTACCATCGACTGTCAACAAAACTAGCGTTCGCAACGCTATTTATGATTTGGTATAATAAACATATTTTACCAAGACGACTTATAGGCACGATTTGGTTAATACAGTCCATGTAAATTTACCATTATATTATTGGTTACTAAGTTAAACATGTTTCATCACTTTCTGCACATACATAAGACAATGTATCTTTAAATTTAATTGTTGTTGTAAGTATGCCAATAGTTTTCATTCATTAAATTAATGTCATTTCATTTTATTGGGATCATGTATGTGTTGGGAAATTCATTGTTGACACCCCTCGTAAATGACTTTTATAACTGACCACACAATAATAGATATACGCATGCATATGCTGCACGTGCAGGTACAGTTGTACGTACTGCACCAGGCGATGAGAGGCCCTTCAATTACAAATATATTCTACATGGCCGGGTGCTTATCACTTCGTCAATGTTTTGACAGAGAACTGCTGAACGTAAACGTGGTGGGCTATGTATACACGTGTAAACCGGACACCATGGGGACCCCATTGCGTTTCATTTATATGGCATTGATTGTAGTTCGTTCATAGGCAAGAAGGGGATATAGCGGTAGTCCATGTACTGCGTACGTACGTACATGCATAGTAACACCTTTCATTTTTCAAAACCTCATGAACCGCTTCATCAATTTTGATAATATTTGGCCATAATGTGATCGTGCTTTGTTATGCATGCTACCCACATCCGACCGCCCAAGGTCAAGGTCATTGAGGACCTATGTTCACCTTGTTTGCAATACGACAAATTTTTAAGGCAATAATGTTAAAGTCCTTATTTAATTATCAAGGCTGCCAGTACGACCGCCCAATGTCAAGGTCACAGAGGACTTGTGTTTTTTTTATTGTCAAGGCAGACAGCGATGGCATAAGCTTCGCTTAGCGCTGCCATTTATTGTTACAGTTGTACCTATCTAAGTTGGACACCCTGCGAACGACGTCACATGACGTAACGTAAACAAGTCGGCGTTCTTTTTAACGAAAACTGCTTTAAGTTTGATTATTGGCTAGCATAAAACGTTACCTGATAAAATAAAATCTAGTCTAATGTCTTTCGATATCACGATAATGAGGTTCGGCTCGGAAACGGCCCAGTCTTGCCTGATACACTGGTATTTCAAACTACACTAGCCTGGTATTCTCTGTGAATTAGTATGATTTATGCAAGCATGTTCCCATGCATATTATACAGCATATTGAATGCTTGCTTCGTATACGTACACGTTAGACGTCAAACACAAATAATAATGAGAAATGTGTCAATGGAACACGTATAATCGCACTGGCAGCATGCGTAAATTGATGTTATTGATCGACTGCCTTTAATGTCAAATGGAAATTCAAAATCTCCACTGAATACTAGCCAACGGTAGTCAGTAAGTAGATGTGTAAGTCAGTTACTGCCCTAATCGAGGTGTCCATGTGCTTAAACAACCTACATGTGCACATGAAACACCTCGCCGCTTGGCGGCTCGATGTTCCATGGGCACATGTATAGGTTGTTCAAACACATGAGCACCTCGATTAGGGCAGTAACTATTACTTACATTTCGTAATACTGCATGCGTTACAAATTATTAAAGGAGAATAATACATTCTCCAAAACCGATACATTTGCATTATATAGCTATATTAAAGACATATCATGGCTTTACATGACTTGTATTTATTATAATCCCACAGATATTTGGTTTTAAATTTCCATTATTTATGCGCACTCCACTACATGGATATTTTAGGCTGCCTCCATTAAAATCACGTGATACGCAACCGCACCGTGACGTAGTTGTAAAGCGTATCTGCCCCCAGGTTGTTTAACGGGGACTACACATTTGTGGCTGTGATTGGAGAAATGGGGTTTTGGGATTTGTAACCAGTATAGCTCCTGATCAAATATCACACTTCTGTAGCCTGGTAACGATACATATTGCTTAGAAGCAGGACATGTGTTTCATTGATGGAAAGGTAAACAATCCATATCCTGATCAGTGTGTGCAAATTGTGCATACAATTATCAGACTGCTGCTCTTGCAAGCTGATATAGCTATAGACAGAGACCATATGCCAGTTTTAGTAAGATAGTGAACCATATTTAACATCAAAGAGTGTCATATACTGCCATCTGAATTTCAAAGATATTGTAGCCCCAGGGATGTTTCTGCTGGTCGTAAAACATATTTACACAGCACATGAGAAACACCACTTGTTGCTGTGTCATAAGAATTAGATATTTCATTAGGTAGATCCTGCTTCGGGGTTTGGCAAAATTTAATTTTTACTTTAATTTCTGTTATATTCAGCAAATAAATAAAATCTGATTAGGGTCTACATCATTCATTTGACATTGTATGGTACGTATTTTGACTTTGTATTTTGCTGGTTGCAAACATGATCCTGTCTGTTTTGTAATGAAACAGTATAGGTAATATTCTGTTGAGGTGGAAATCTTCCTCAAAATTGTTAATAAGATTTCAGTATGGTACATACGAAAACACACCAGTGCATTAGACCATCCGTATACTCATGGATATGATTGTTTCAATTCGTGAGTAATATATTATTCTGCAGATTGTAATGATTGTTTGACTGGATGACTAACAGTGAATACGCTGATCAGACAGCACAGGGTGCAGTCTAGTCTGTGTCTACACTGATTGTAAGCACAATAAGCCTGGCTTAGTTATAACTATTAATGATAGACATGTAACATGCGCCTCGATAAAGGTGTGAACAACAAGAATTGACTTGTGGACAAGATATACAGAAATGGAATATTACGATTTTATCAACATACGTATTACGAGGTCGATTTGGTTAGTTTATTAATGTAATTATATATTAATTAAAACGTGGGGGATGTTTTGGTCAAATATGTGCCGTTTTTACCTGGGATCGCTTTGACCCGTGGCCGTTTTGACCAGCTCCCATTTTATCGATTGTACACGGCCCCGCACTATGACGTCACGGCTATTCAAGATGGCGACTTACAGGCCATTTGAAGCCAGTTACAAAACATGAATAATAATGGCATTGATCGTTTTTTTTCGGGACGTTATCTACCGCGTTCGTGTTATTTCAAAATTATTTATTGATTTAATATGAATCCAGCGAGTCCGTCCCTATCTTTTAAGCGTTATGACGGAGTAGTCTTTCCAAATGTGCGTTTGAAGCGTTCTTTGTTTACTTTCTACTTCCTGGAGAGTGACCTAAGAATTTTGCTAATACGCACTTTATTATGTAAGTTTATGGTAATATGTTTCATTCATATTGTAGAATTGTCTCTCACTAACAATATAGTTAATTATGAACGTCAACACCCTGCAGGTTTTTTTTCTATATGTTAAGCACATATTTACTGTGTAGCGTTGTGTAGCGATATAGTGCAACCCGTTGCCTATAAAGCGGAAAACGTGCAGATATCTGGGAGCATGCGAATTGTAGTTTAAAGATGGGGTTCATCCTTATCGGAATCCCGACATCCATGGTTTGGTTGGCTCTCAGATACGTTTTCCGCTTTCTTGTACATGACAGTTGAATCCATTTATCCCCATTATAACACTAGCAATATTAGTACTAATTATATTACTTTTACGGAGTGGGTTACATGGATTTGGTGTGGTGAGGACTTGCCTCCTATACACGAGGGATACTACATTGTGTCATGTGCAGGTTTTCATATGACATTTGTATGCATTCTAGCTTCAGATCTGAGCGTGCCACTGTGTCCCATAACACAGTGAATGATATTACTTTGACTGACAAACAGTAAATATAAAATGATCAGATTGTGCTGATGTCTAATGCGCAGACAATATGTCTAAACTGGTAGCAAATGCCATGTATGAAATGGTTAATTGTGCCGCATCAATTCAAAAGCCAATTTGCTAAAAGTCTTACACAATGTCAACATGTATATAATCACGTCTTGGTGCCGTATCGTCATAATTATCGCAATAGTTACTTAATACAAGCGTTAATGTTGCCTTTAGCAAACAACATGCCTATCCGGCTATATGAGTAGTATAGTTGGCACACTCTGCTCTTAACGAGCCGTCTCATCAGGATCGGCAATGTTTTAAAGTAAGTTTCATATTTAAATTTTTGAGAACAAAAAACACCCCATTTTCATAAAAGGACTAGTCTGAAAACCATTTTGCGACGGTTGGATTGGTTGCAAAATTAACATATCAAACTCCATTCCAGTTATGTAGGGGTGAAATGGTTGAAAATCCCACATTACCATCTAATAATTCTGTTTTCTAAGGCGTTCGTGAAGCAGTGGCACGCGGGCAGTGGCACGCTTGTGACAGAGAAGACGCCCACTTGTATCCTGATCCGGCCAGACGGCACGACGACCGAGGAGTTCGGCTATGAGGCAGAGAACAAATACCGGCAGTTGGCCGAGGACCATGAACAAGCCGACTACTACTACTTCCGCAGGTTCAAGATGGCTCTTAATAAGAAGCTCGACGAGGTATGCGAGTTGACACCCAAATGGACCATTTAACTCTGTAATTATCATATCTACTACAGTGTATGTATTGTCTCATCTATACAGCGGAACTGGCCGAACACCATATATTACAAATATGTCCCTCAGGCTATAGGGTAATCATAAAATCAAGTGTCATCCGGGCTTCTTGTAACAGGTCACAGATAACTATTAGCATGGATGACGATATTTCTAGAACCTTTTTCAAAATTAGTTTCTTGTCTAATGTGACGGGTATTCGTGACCCATTCATGTGACAAAATATCGTTTCTTAAAGGAGATATAACCAGGTTCTGTTTTCGCGGTACGCTTATGTATGCATCATTTATACATCAAATAAAACAAATTTCACAGTAATCCGATCAGTATGTGCCGTTCTTTTACGGATTTTATATTCCGGACAGCCAGTTTTTCCCGCCGTCACTGCATGAATAACTTCCCCTTATTTTGCTTACCACAGTTATTTCCCGAGTTGTATAAATATAAGAATGACCTAGTTACAAACTACTTACTGAAATGTGACAGTGGGTGACAAAATGAACATATTGAGCAATTTTCAACAGCTGCATGATACCAGTCGGTATATACATGTATTTATATTTACATCGTCAGGTTAAAATCTTTGTTTTCCCCGATAGTACTTGTATATAATGCTAAATCAGTCGGAAAACAGAGTCGACACTTATCAGAGCTGTCAGGTGCATATATGGATTTGGTGCTATGCTGGTCAAACTGTCATAACGTCATTCTTGTAAGCCATTGTCCATTGTATTGTGTTAACAACCGCTGTACTTATCAGAGCGATTAATTGCCCGCCAATGGTCCCTGCCACCGGGAATTACGACTGAGAAGGTGCAATAAGGGTGTTTGCGACCAGTGTAGATCCAGTTCAGCCTGTGCATCCGCACAGTCTGAACAGGATTTGCACGTTTCGGCATTCCTTCAATGAAACACATTATCAAGCAACCTAGATGGTAAATGAGTGTTATATTTGTTATATTTGATTAGGACCTACACTGGCCACAAATCACACAAACACCATTTCCTCAGTCACAGTCACATATAGGACCAAGGTATGTTTAATCAACGTAACCCCAATTTGGCAAAACAACTATTTTCTTCTGGAAAACATCTTTAGTTTTGAACATCAAGTCCAAACAGTTTCTATTTATTTGAAACAAGTCACTAGGCAAATACATTAGATATAGTAAAGAATTTTACTGTGTATGTGAAAATTGAATATCTACTTTTAATTATTTGTATCGGTCTGAGAACAAAATATGTGATTTAGTTATATTTTAGTATTGGAAAACAGTATTTACGGAGAAAACAATTAAGAGATTCAAGTTACACAAGTTTACTCCTGCAATATAACAATCATCCATGTGTAAAAACAAACACATCAAGATTGGAGTTTCGGAACAGTAGAAAGCATCCTAATGTGAACAATGTATCTATTCTTCCATGTCGGTCACACTGGACTCAACCAATCAGGTTGGCATAGGTGTGGCCTCGCCGATTCAATATACACCTGCCGCATTATTGTTGACATCCTGCGGGCAACTGTTTGAACGTAGCTTCACACGTCTGTCACTGACTAGGAAAGATAAACAAAACGGATTCAACCAATCAGCATAGAATATGACTGTGTGGCTTCGTTGAATTCAGAATACACTTGTCCCAAAATACACTTCCCTATTTGCATGCGGTCAAATAATCGGATATGTTGTTTGCTATGCCGAACTAGCAATGACCTCCGGCGGCATCCATTTGAACGTAGCTACACACGCGTGTCACTGATTATTTCAGCTGAAAATAAAGAATTAATTTCTACTCGAAATTGTCAAAACACAAGTATGCTCAAGTGACTAGCTGCAAAGCATTGCAGAATCAATTTACGAAATGTCGGAGATTATGTCAGCCGTTTGTATTTTTTTCCAGAAATTTAACATTTAATTCCACATGTTTTCTGATTCTGGCTCGGCTGTCTGGTTGACCGTGAATTACAACCGACATCCGCACAGATAATCATCGCCGACGATTGCAACCAACGTATAAATAATCCAAGTATAACTAGGCGAAGTTGAAAATAACGATTAACGTATATATTACACGACAAAAACGAAAAAAGTATGCAAGAAATAAATGATGTTCGTATATCCAAACGATATTATATAAGAAACCTTTATCCACCAATCAGGTAAGCTGTACTACTGCTACGTCATAACGGTTATTTTTACAGCGCCAACTCGCGCCAGTAGGTCGCAGTAACAGGAGAGATAAGGTTAGAGAATTCCAAATGGTGCGAAATCGACCAAAGGGTATGCGTAATAGTCCGGTATAAAACAATAGTGCGGGTGTTTTGAGGTCACAGACACCGTTTGCTTGAACATCTTGATCCATTACTACCCAGTGTCACTTGAGGAACATTTTGGGGTGCTTTTAACACCAGTTTTCAGCATATTTGTTGCATTTAAAAGAAAACACTGATCCTGTTGGTCACGTGATGTAAACAGAGTTTCCGTGGCCAAACACAACTATTTGGAGGTGTCTAACCATAAGCTGGCTCTGACCGTATACGTGTCAGATACGGTGCGATATGAGAACTCTCAATATCACGAAAAATACAAACGAACCGGAAATCCGTTATTATGGTAACCTTTGTTGTTTTAGAGCATTTTGAAGAAAATAAGTGACAGTCTGTAATGTGACGTTTAAATATTATCGTGATTGGAATGTGTGACCAGTCCATCTTCGGGTCTTCCTGCACACGCATACAGCCTATTCACACTGTTTGACCGAATCGTGAACAGTGAAAGCTCCATTTCCCAGTCGCAGGAACATTTATGTCATGCTATGACGTGCAAGATGTTATGCCGATTGTGGTACTATTAGTGCCAACACATGTTTGTGTGGTCATTACGTCATGTGTCTCCTATCGCGGTGATCATAACCGATACTCAGTATCAAACAATTAATGCTAGCTCTAAATAAATCATTTGAAGAGCTCTCTAAATAATTTGGAGCTAGCTCTAAATACGTAATGTTGACTAATTATTTAGAGCTAGCAATAATTAGTTTAGTGTATGTAGATGCGGCGTTCGAGGAATGCCACAGCTACATAAACTCAAATAATTAATGCTAGCTCTAAATATTTAATGCTAGCTCGAACTATTAATGCTAACTCTAATTATTTAGAGCTAGCATTAATTATTTCAGTTTATGTAGAGTTTGTGTTCCAACGGTCTGTGCTCATTTAACAGAGGCTGCGGAGGAACGTGACCATCAAAGACGAGATGGGCAAGGAGCTGCCGGCGATGCGAGTGTTCGCCCTCGCCATAAAATACCTGACGGACGACATGATAAAGACGTGTAACACGAAACTCAAAGACGAAATCACGGCCAGTGACATAAAATGGATCCTTACCGTTCCCGCCATCTGGAGTGACTCGGCAAAACAGTTCATGCGAGAGGCTGCAATAGAGGTGTGGGGAATGTCTATGCTCTGTTGTGTAATAGTTATATTCACCTATTGAATTGTTAATAAAGTAATTTTGTAGCGAGCGCTGGCGATCGAGAAATTAATTTATTAAAAATTCAATATGTGAACTATAGCTAACATATTGTTTACCATGCTCCATCGAGTGATCATGTTACGTTTGAACTGAGCGCCGCCCCCTACACGCTTGCAAATCCCGATACTATTAAATGACTTGTGGTTTTACAACGAATCGAGAGACGACGACATAGATTGAGAAAAGGAAGTTTATACATGTTCGAGAGAGGTTAGAAAAGACTGACCCTCGTACAGTACAGTTTATATGAGAGACTGCTGTGGAGTCACGGAATTAATTAGAAGTTGCTTGGAAATACTGTTTATACGATATTTAAGTTGACACTGTCAACTTATATTACACATATATAATGTACGTATTTAACATATTCACATTTCATAGGACGAGGAAACAGTGACTATTTTTTTCTATTGTATTGGTCAAGTTGAAAGTTATAACATTTCACTTCAGCTTGCCCCAGAAATTTATTCGCACAACTATTGATCATATTTTGCACTCGACTCGCTCTGTCTTTATAAAGTATTTTTTTGTAATGTAAGAAATGGATAGCCGATTGTGTCGCCTCGCTCACTTGTTTGTTTAGCATAAGGATCAAATCGCTCGTGCATTATTCCACGATACTTAGTTCACCTGGGGGCCGTTTCACTAAACTGTGTACGACTAAAATGTTCGTAAGTGAAAACTTATGATAGTCTGTAAATTCACATTAGCAATGTTTTCTTGTAAACAATTATTGGATTTACTTTTACTGCGCATAACTCAATAGATGTAAATCCATATATTGAAATTTCCAGACGATCCGAAATTTTCACTTACGAACAATTTAGTCATACGAAGTTAGTAAAATGGGCCCTTGGTTAAATAAACGGCATATCATATATACCAAGGCGACCAAAATATTGTAACATGACCGGCGAGTGTGCACCTTACAGGCCGGGATAGTCACCGAGCGGCTGTCGATTGCCCTGGAGCCAGAGGCCGCCTCCATATTCTGCAAGTTACTGCCGCTGGAGAAAACCGTGTCAAAGACAGCAGGCTCCACATTCGCACCTGTTGCACCGGGAACAAAGTACCTAGTCCTTGACGCCGGAGGTAATTTGTTGAGGATACCTGGGGGGGGGGGGGGGGGGGTGGGGGGTGTTCACTTTAGTCGTACGACGTTCGTGAGTGCAAATTTATGATCGTCTTGAAATTTCAATTGATGGATTTGCATTTATTGAACTATGGTCAATAAATGTAAATCCAATAATTGTTTACAAGAAAACATTGATAATAATTTTGCAGTTACGAACATTTTAGTCTTTCGAAGTTTAGTGAAACGGCCCCAGATATCATGTGTATCAGGCAATGTTTGGGACCCGTAGGAATTCGGAGTCGAGCCTTTTACAATTGATATTAAACGACACAAGAATATTCATATCAGTATAGTACATATTATATTTATCAGTTAGCGTTTATGCTACAGTATGGGCAACTGTAAGGTGGTTTTCTCCTCTGAATTGTTAGCGTTGCGTTATTGCACTAATGTAATTTGGAAGGGTCATAAATTAAGGTATTGGTGTATAATGGTGTTTCATGCCAGTGTTCACGAAGCTGTTAGAATTTGCTGTGATGGATGGATGTTTTATTCCAGGCGGCACTATCGACATCACGGTACATGAGGTTGGAACCTTTGGTCTGAAGGAAGTCCTAGCAGCCAGTGGGGGGCCGTGGGGAGCCACGATGATAGACGATGCTTTTAAAAAGATATTGCTCGACTTAGTTGGTGATACAATGTATAATGCATTTATGAGGGAAAACGGCGATGACTGGTTTGACCTATGGAGAGATTTTGAGGTAAAAAAGAAATCGGTTATGCCAGACAACGTTAGAAAGGTCAATATGAGGATACCTTTATCACTGGTGATGATGTACAAGGAAAAGAAGCAACAAGAACTAACAGCGGCTATCGCCAGTTCAAAATATAAGAGGGATATTCAACTGGCAGGCGACAAGTTATGTATTCAGCCTAACCTTATGAAAAGTTTGTTCAATAAGACCATTACTAAAATAGTTGAGCATGTGAAAGATGTTATTGAACATGAGCGAGCGAATGGTTTGTCTACTATTTTAATGGTTGGTGGATTTTCCGAGTCGCAAATGCTACAAAGTGCTATACGGAATGCGTTCCCAGATCTGAAGATAATCATTCCAGAGGAGGCGTCGATAGCGGTGCTAAAGGGCGCTGTGATCTACGGCCATAGCCCCGTGTTGATCACACATAGGGTGCTGAAGTACACGTACGGGGTGCGGACAACACGGCCATTTAAGGAAGGCACCAACCCCGCTAGTAAACGGAAGCAGACAGACGATGGACTGATGTGCCAGGATATTTTCAGCAAACACGTGGAGATAAATGAAATCGTGAAGGTCGGCGAGGCGCAAGTCGAGCGTCGCTACTCACCGCTATACAACGACCAGAAGATTATGAAATTCCCCATCTTTGCTTCGAAACTTAAGGATCCGGAATACACAGACCAAAGCTGTAGCCAGATAGGGACTGTGCGACTGGGAATCCCCGACCTGCAGGGCAGGTTGGATGACAAAGGTGTCATGGTGAGCCTGTGTTTCAGTGACACTGAAGTGAAGGTCGTCGCCAAAGACGAGCAAACAGGCAACCAAGAGTCGGCAAAACTGGATTTCCTCGACTAGTACTGACTAGTATTGAAGACTTTGGAATGTCAGTAGCGTACGGGACGTATGGCCGTGCGAATACGTTCGCGGATAAGTACCCGCTCTACCCCTAGTTATCATTTGATTCAAACATAATTGCTTTGTAAATGTGATACTGTATAGGTATAACACATTTGAGACAATTTTATTGTTACTGTATCCTATACGGCGCATGGAGTTTCCATATATGCCCTCTTACTACGTACAAACCATAGGTCAGTCTCACCGATTGTAGCGTTTGACACAGACATAATACAATATGACATATAAACTAATAACATTTGGTATAACATATTCCACAGATTTACAGCGTGCTATCAATTGTCACATGCCAAAGTGTACACCATGTTTCACCCTTGGTTTATTAGTTTTGTCATTTCCAAAATCTACAATGGCCATGTTGCACTGCGTAAATCATCCGGTCACTCCACTCAACTAATTGTTGAACTGCATGTATGACAGGTGTACCACATACATTATGCTAGCAATACATTTCTGATAGCAGCACAAGTCCATACAAATAAATATTCCGTATTGCACTCTATACAGTATACTTGGTGAATCCACTATGCGACTATTCATTCTAGATGCATGTATTGAGATGTCTGTGTTTGGTAAAATTGGCACATTTAACGTCCCAAATCAGACTTCGTATTTTCTAGAGCTAAATATAACGGCTCGGTAGTTGTAAAGAGTTCTTTTAGAACACATTGCACTATATTAAATTATATTATTGTAAAATAAATGGCTATTTCAAATGGAAATACTCGATCAATCATGCTTATCCGCGCGAAGGGAACTAACAATTGATAACATAGTATGATAAAGCTGCTGCTATCACCGCACATATGAACATGTGACTATTATGTTACGCATCTCACATACACATTTCGATTTACATCAGAGTATCTGTCAAATTCTGAGCGTCAGTGTCAAACTCTACAGAGGGTGAAACTGGAAGATAGCGTTTCCATGCAAATATGGCTTAGATGGCAAGTGAATGCACAGCATAGTATACACTAAGAAGAACATGGTCAATATTCAATCATATTTCCGAATAGTCTGGGGGCAATTGCTCAGAATCCGGCACCTCATGTTAATTTGTCTTTGTTAGTGGTTTTGTATTCGTCTGATATCCAAATTTTCGAAAAATCCGGGTACCATTGTATTCGGACACTTTCAATGCAATTTCAAGGTCATTCAAAATCAAGGTCAAAATCCTGGTATTTATGCCCTAAAACCGAGGAATTGGTTAAGTTTAAGTATCTATATCTTTGATAGTATGCATCACAATAATTAGAAATCAACTGCAATCAAGGAATCTAACAACAACTATCAAGGTCATGGTCACAACACTATATTTTCACGGTCACCGAAGGAAAACTGCAACGTTTTCTTTGTAATACTGCTATAACAGTATTGTGTACATATATCGTTAAGTTGTTACCCAAGAACTTATATATCTCTAGAGATATGTAGCATAATGCTCTTTTTTTTCACAAGTCACGACAAAAAGGGACTTATTTACTTTCTTACTAGTGGAGCTCATGATGGGCAAGTACATTAACGCACTCTGGTATAAACATAACGTTGTCGTTATATTTCGAGGTAATCGCCATGATGCGGCACATCGTGTTAATTTTCCTTCTCGTTGTTTTATAACCTTATATGGTTCAGCATTCATTTCTTTCCAATTAAGTTCAATGTCATTTCAAGGTCATTGAACATGAAGACAAATGTGATGCTATATATACTTTCAAAACATATTCATTAATATATTTGGCATACAAAAATGTCAATATCTTCATTGATATTGATAACAAATGTATGTGTGGAATAGAATAACAGTCATCAAATGTCAATATCACAGTAGGTCGCGGATGTTGATACTTTTAAATTCAACAATCAAACTGCACATGTTTCGTATTCTTTGTCATAATTTCGCATTTATTAATATAAAGACATGTATTTCTAAAGTAAACTATCTTCAGAAATGTATGTAATGCCCTCTATGCGATAGCAATGGGCATATTGCGTTGCCCTAGAGGTTCCGTACTTCTGTACGTCCGTGTACATTTACGGCGAAAAGTCAAAGTTTGGAAGAGTCCAGTATGCCACGGGCATATCCATGTTTAATTATGTAATGTATTCATTTTTGTTTAGTTGAATGCCAGTTAAGGGTCATGACAAATTAAGAATAGTGTCGTATTGTATTTTTAAAAAGAATAAAAACAGGATAATTACCATATAATGGTCATCTATACTGGATATGTTTGTCAGATTTCATTAATTAAAATAAAACAATTAAAGCGCATGTCTTATGAAATGATAATTTCAATGTCATGCCTCATAAAGTTTATATTTACTCATTGCCTCCTATTAATTTCTAATAAATGCATAGTCTAACGCAGTTCATCATGCCTCATGCAGGGCTATAGGCGATAGTTAATGTGTACGCATGTCATGCTGCTACCATTGTGTACTTCGTAGATATGTTTTCATGAGTTCCTTGGTCTCCTCCCTGTATCTATTTTCTAGTTTTGATAAGGTCACAGTCTGGTTAAGATCTAAAATCTAAACATATATGATTGTGTTCAAGGATTATGGTAATGTAGTATAGTCATTATTATTTATTGGTGGGACCGTGCTCTGATGCTTCCAAATATGACCCACAAAGAGATAACATCTCCCCCATAATATATAACCGTGTCTAATTCTCCGAGTAAAAGAATATGTACGAAATCCAAATGGGGATGGATTCACTGTTAACCAGACACCATATTACAGAGGATCGATATACTAGTAGTCAGCTTCTTTCGTGTAATACTATATAATATCCAACGTATCAAAATAGCAACTTTCACATAAGATACGACAGAAACAATGCATTACAATGATCTCTAGCTAACAAATCATACAGACCATCACTTATCCACAAACACCTTAGCTTTCTTCATCATAATGATATCAGATCATGTATATTCCTGATGTGTACTGGTTACCAGCAGTCTGTTGTGCCATCCGACTATGCGCAATAATAGTTTATTGCATAAACCATGCTTGACTCGTGATAACAAGCAGACAAGCAATATAAAAATACAAACGTGATGGCAGATAATGGACACGATTAGCACATGGTACGACATATACGCATGTATTGTGTACATTCTCTGATGCAACGGATATCATAGAAGAATGTGGCCCAGCCGACAATCAGCTCTGAATACAGAGCAGTCTGACATATGCTCTCACTTATATAATAGAAACTCATAAACATAGTATATATAATGGTTACGTGTCTCGTTAAAAATGTTTTCCCCCCTACCATGCGCATTTTATAGTTTCAACATGTTGACATTATTTTCCATGAGCTTACGGTTCATATAGTTTATTGCTTTTTATTATACACTTATAAATAAACATGCGATGATTTTGCATATATACAAACAACCTAGTATAGTGACCTTCATTATGAGGCAGCTTATCATTACTGGAATGATTAAATTACTTAAAATAACCAGTATATGTTTCAACTCGCTAATTAACTTCTAAACAGATCATACGATATGCAAATATAATTCTCGGAATTGTTCTACTTTTCTGAATGCAGTGTATGCAACAGATTCAGCTTAACACGGTGCCGTGAAACATTTTAAGTAATTTTCTTGTGCATCATGTTCACAAATTAAGAAAGATGCATGTATACTTTTGTAAAACCTCATCGAGTATGTAACATAATTTGCATATGTTACTTCGCACAGTGCTGGATTCTGTGATACTGACTATGTGGGTATAGACACAGTATGTCCGAACAAATGTTTATAAACTTCCAAGTAAGCAATTTATGTGTGAAATATATATATTCTTGACTAGCAAATGGGATATAAACCATGACAAGACATACATATTTGACATATATGTATGGTGTATTGTTAGAATCTTTGATATTGAATGCATGGATTAAAGCATCCACATGACGTTCACTATTTGACTTTTATACTAGTCTATACATCGCAAATTGCTTTATTTTGTGGCCATTTTGAAAGTAAACATGATTGCCGTGAGTATTATGTTATTGCTAGCCATGACATTATTATCAATGGCATATCATGTCACTGGCATAACTACTAAGTTATTTTTAGCATACCTGTCTTTATAAGAAAAAAGCAGATTGGCGACCATTTTGAAATGTAAATATGGTAATGTATAATAAACGACATCACTACATTTCTTATACGATACTTTGAACTACAAATATAGGTATATATACATGAAATTACGCCCATACGCGTCTTACATACCAACATATTTGAAAACTTTTTGGTGGCCATTTTGAAAATATAACCCTTATGTATGGACAGGTATTGTGTGTTTCCGCTATTAAGATGCGGAATATTTATTATTCCGATCTTCTGAGCAATTTATACGGTTATCAGTTCAATGAGAACTGCAAACTTTTATATCCATGTCATTAATAGGACACCAAGAATGCAGTTCAATGACCTTGAAATGACCTTGACCGTGGTTTGACAAAATGGCACCCGGATTATTTGGAAATATTATACATACAAGTTTATAAAATCACCGGGTGACACCAATTAACATGAGGTGCCGGATTCATATGCGTTTAGGTACATTTATTTACCCCCGGACTAGAAGCTATTGACTTCGAAACAAAGGGTGGTTGTCTATAAAGTCAGTCCTTAATACAGATGCTATACTTCGTCAACTGTACTGATTTGTTGGTAGTAATCATAACCACACTGGGTAAGCACGTCACAACAAAAGTCAACGTCATTAAACATACAAAAAAACACAACGAGTAGACACATTTCGATGTCTTGGTGGTACTATTTTGTTGGGGAATGCACCACTTGTTGTGCCCTTGGCTCCATATGCTTGGAAAATGCCCCGTGAGCTTCCATCCATGGGGCCGTTGACCCACAAAGTCGCAGTCTCACGGAATACTCCCATAACTATGGAAGCGTCCTGGTGTCAATGCTAAATCAAAGTACTGCAAGTACTGAAATATGTTGTCTCCACAAAAACTGATCACTTGCTGAACTAGCGACTGAACGCTGCATATTTTCTCAATCATCATCCAGATGCAAATGTATTGTGCTGGTGCAAACCCATTCCCATCCACACGTTTTATCTAGAATACATTATTGTTTGTAACTCCCAGAAAACAATTGTACGAAATAGGCGGCTAACTAGTCGCGATCAATGCTACCTAACTGTGAGAACTAAAGATAATAGCTGCTGTATTCATGCGCACGAACTGTCTTGATTCGTATTAACCAAAATTTAGCTAATAAACTGAGCCCAAAACTGTAAAAACTATAGAGAATAGCTTAGATAGACATATTTTTGTCATACAGCGCAAAGCTACATGCATATATACTACTGACTATATATACAGCGCTTCATGTAAAAACATGCATATGCGTATATACTCGTGTAATATAGTTATATGTAAATAGTATATGTAGAGTTTTAGATACCAAGCAAGACAGACCAAAACGCCATAGGATAAGTTGGCACATGGCACTATTGTCTTGGTCGTACTCGCCGTAGCACGACAATATGGCTGCCCCCATAGAAATTTGCGTGATATAATATGCTATCTCAAAGGAGATAACATATAATCAAAGTACTGAAAGTACTGAAACTATGTTAGCTCCACATGATTACTATATACCACTTATTATTCATTTATATAATGATGTTTAATGGCTTATCATCAGTTAAAGTCATTTTAGGTCGGTTAACAGGGTCAAATCCCATATTTCATGTGTATGGATAGAAGGTTAATCCCAAAACAGAATATTTACAGAAAATAAAAATAGTCCGCTTCGCACACTTTACATGTATTTTGATAATAATCAGAAACAAGTATACAAATAAAGTTAGCTTTTGTTTGGATTTTGACAGATATGAAACTCAACACCGGAAATATATGTGTCACATGTCAGACAGTTCATGCGAGATCAGTGATCCGCCATTATTGTTGTACCACATGAATCAATTTGAAAACACATGGGCGTGTACATGGCCTCGCACACCCGAAACTCTTCCGATGTAACTTATACTTAGAATCTAACAATTAAAATTGATGTTCAGCATCAATCAATTATATGTTGAAATACTAAAGAAATATTAACTACATTTCTATGAAGACACCCACAATGGTGTATGGCATCCAGCTACATCAACAGACTGTTCAAACGATTGTTTCACCGTGTATGAAAACAGCAAAATTAATATTATTGACCAATAAACCAACATCCCAGGAGATCATCAGGCTACATAAAATATAGTTGCTGTATTCATACGCACGAAATGTCTTGATTCGTATTTTCCAAAATTTAACTGATAAACTGAGCCCAAAACTGTGAAAACTATAGAGAATAGTATATGTAGAGTTTTAGATACAAAGCAAGACAGACCAAAACGCCATAGGATAAGTTGGCACAGGGCATAGCACGACAATATGGCTGCCTCCATAAATATTTGCATGACATAATATGCTATCTCAAGGGAGATAACATATAAATATACTTATCTCCCAATTAGGAGAACAATAACCCCTAATTAGGAGATAATATCTCCTAATTAGGACTTAGTATATCCTAATTAGTAGATACAAATATTTTAGCTGTGGCACCAGGACGCTTCCATATATAACTGGTTTGAAACAAAATGGACGTATTCACATTGTATGGGCGGTGGGAGATGAGGGTGTGGGCACATATTATCCACACAATAACAAGTGTTCTACTTGACGAATAGTAGCCCATTCGGTACACACAATTTTCTGATGACTTATCTCTCCTTGGCGGCCATGTTTTTATCGTGATTGCGTTATATTACTTCATTCTCTACTTGGATTCATGAGTAAATATCCACGTTTGTATATTTACACAAGTTAGACTATATACAGATTGTAGTCTGTGGAACTTTCTTCTGACGATTAGTACATGCATATATCAGATGATGACTAAAAAATGCATTTTTCCGAAATTTGATTAGACTTGTCTAATCATTCTGTTTACAGTTGGCGAGACATTTCGTTGTGTTCATCTGTTTTCATGTGGTCTTAGACGAGCTATACCATACAGAATCTACATAGTCAGACTTATATGCGAAGTAACTGGCATATAAGTCAATGTAAGCTATATGTATATGTGGCTTATATGTCTAGCTCAGTGATACATATAACTCGCATATAACTAGTTATATGCATGTTATATGTGTACAAGTAGGTTATATGAAACTGACAAACACATATAAGTGAGAAAATTGCAGGTGTTAATTTCTAAAAATATCCGAAATATTAGAAATATTTACAAATTCTATAACTTTACTTACAGACAACATTTATTGGGCACAATGGGTATCAATAAGTAGTATATAGGGAGTTAAAATGATACCACCAACATACATAGCCCCCCTACGCTCCATCTACGGTCCCACACCCCTCAAATGTGTGCTATGAACTGAATAAATAAAATTGTGTGCCACCCATAGAATAGAGAGCCAAGTTAGACAACTGTGTACTTTCTAAAGCGGGTCGTCCTTGTCAGAGTTGTCTCTCTTATACCATTTGGTCAGATTAATTAATTAATTAATTATTTAAAACTGAACACCCCCTATTATTATATAGAAAATATAATAATTATATAATTAATTAATTAATTAATTAATTATTTAAAAAATAGTATATTTTTGCTAACATATAGGAAGTATAAAAATATGCCTGCGAGAAATTTCTTCGGACGAAGAAAAAATTATGAGAAAATTATTCCGCCTCAACTGATTAGCGGTGTAGAAAAGCTTCATATCACTAGAGATCAACTGCGAAAACAAGCGGACGATCTCAACATACCATACAGTAAACGACTAAGAGTTCCTGGGTTGACAAAACTAATACAATTTCAAGCTAAAGAAACGAAAACTAGTAGTTATTCAAACATTGAGTTAAACCACGGTTTAAACCAAGGCTTAAAACAAGATTTGAAAATGTTGCCACAAGTTGAAAAACTCAGAGCAGAAGCCTCATCGCTAGGGTTGACATACAGTAAACGCCTAAGAGTTCCAGGGTTGACAAAACTCTTGAACGAGGCTAAAAACACAGCTTTCACGACTAGTTTTACCAGGGCCTACAAGCGAGGTGCCTTCAATAATATAGACAATGCTGATAAAGTTGGGCATAGACTTGCGGAAGAGAGTGTTATGAGTCTGCGTGCCAACGCTATCGCGCAGAGAAAGATCCCACAGAAAGTGGTGTCGAAGTTGAACCGAAAGTTGGTGAACGCAATAGCCGACGAAGGTGAGAAGATATTAGGCAGCCACGACGAAAGTAATGAACGGGTGGAGAAAGGTAGGAGAAACATAGAGCTTTCTTTTCGTAAGGGTATAGAGGGGACAATATCTGAAAGGATAGTTGGCTCTGATGCTGACGAGCAACTTCTATCTGAGATACTCTTTGTTTCACAAGCTAACACATATAGAGGAGAAAGACAGTCGTGATAGAGCGAAAACTATAATATTTCAAAAAAACCTCGGAGGTAGCAAATGGATGAGTTCTTACGAGGAGGTATGTACATGGGTGAAGAGACAAGAAGAAACTCGTATGAACCTGGATAAGATAGACAGACCAAACACGAAATGGACGTTTGTCCGGTGGGTAGACGTATTCATAAAACTAGTTTTAGGTGATAGGAGGGAAGACACAGGGTTAGCCTCAACAGTAGCATCCGGAGGACCTCTACTGAATTGGTTGAGGAACAAGAAGGGTATGTACGCGTTAGATAAATACAACAACGATTTGTGTCTTTTCAGATGTCTAGCTATTCATTTGGAAGATGTTAGAGCGGACAGGTGTTGTGATAAGGCACGAAGCATGGCTAACGTGTATTTCGCGAAAAACAAGAAAACCGCGAGAGGAACGGTTCCTTTTCAGGACATGAAGAAAGTGGAGGAATTGTTTCAGTGTAGGAATAGAAGTGTACGAGCCAACGGAAGAAGGAGTGTGGTATTTTAGAAAGACACCAGCACACTACGAGGAGGTAGGAGAGAAGAAGATGACGATAGGATTGTTCAAAAACCACGCGTTCCTCGTGACAAACATAAAGAATCTAACAAAAATCTACTGCTGCTACGACTGCAGACAGAGATTCACCAAAGCCAGCAACATGAAGAGGCATGCAGCAACATTAATGAGGGGAGAGACCGTAGTCGTGTGCAAAGGTAAGATGATAGATATACCAATGTCCACGTTTGTAAAAGCCTTAGACCCAAAATCGAAAGCCAGCAACATGTCGATAGACTGGATAAAATATTTAGAAAGCAATCACATACACACCGCCAGGTGCGGACACGGAGGAGAAAGGTGGGTTGCAGGGGCTCCGGTCGACGGATACTGCAGGGAGACAAATACCGTGTACCAATTCCACGGTTGTCACTGGCACGGATGTCCACTCCACACAAGGCGCATGGGTAAAAAGCATCAACAAACTCTCGATAGGGACGCGGCAATAATCTCAGCCGGATACACCCTCGTGGTTATTTGGGAGTGTGACAATAATTCACGAAATCATCCACAAGTAGAACAGACGGTCCCGGAGACAGTGTTGTATCCGCACCAAATAGTGTACGACTTTGAAGCTTACCTAGACGTCAACGGAGGGGAGGTAAAACTCGAGACCTAGAGTACGAGGTTGCCCACGTTCCGATAAGTGTTTCAGTAGGCGACAGTCTCTCAAGAACGACAACACACATTTGCGAGAGAGATCCTGAAGTTTTGGTATCAAAGTTCTTGAGGGAGTTGAAAATCAGAGGCAAAAATATCAAAAACGATGTGTACCGCAAGTACATGCCGACTGATATGGACAAACTCCCGGACACACAAGTCAAAGCTATAAAGAGGTGGATAGAACAGGTTCCCGTGGTAGGATTCAACTCTAGTAGATACGACATACACCTGATAAAGAAACATCTCGTTGGGAAACTGGCTGACACAACCGATAAAGTTATGGTAGGTAAGAAGACAAACACGACGATATTTCTGTTCACTCCGGAATTCAGGTTTCTAGACATTGCTCTGTATATGGGACCCGGAACTAGTTACGACAAGTGGATCAAGGCATACGACTGCTCGATGCACAAGTCTTTCTTTCCATACGAGTGGTTCGACTCTCCAGAAAAGTTGGACTACGATGGTTTACCACCCATCGAACACTGGTATTCCAAACTGCGAGGCGGATACCTTATTACAGAGAGCTCGAAGCGTGCAACGCGATCTACAAAGAGAAAAACATGAAAACTTTCGCGGACTGGCTGCGATACTGCAACGACCTGGACATCGCACCGTTCTTGGAAGCGGTGGGAAAAATGTGTAACTTTTACAAAGACAGAGGAGTGGATATTCTTTGTGGGACAGAATTCAGTTTTGTCCACAAAAGTCAGTTTTGTCCACAAAAAATAGTTTGCGTATCTGATAGTCTATGTCATCTCTACGTTGATTGGTTGAGATCGGTCTTAGTCCATTTTACTAGATAGTGGAGTACACTTGCAGGTTTAAATATATCAATGCGAAAATATAACCCAATATATCAATATTATACTTCTTTATGGACAGTTATTTTGGTTATATTATGATTGCAACACTAAGCTACAAAGCAGTAACAAGTGTGTTTCATCCAGCGTTCTCTGAAACTTACTTCTTCAGACGCCATTTTGGATCGCTGATCGGCGACCGTGACCCATTTCTCCAGTCCAGTTTCTGACCAATGGTAGTCCTTCTTACATGCGTGTGCCATATTTGGGCAACAGAATCGAAACGTATGCAAATACGTATACGAAACGTATGCAGAATTGAATTTTGTGACACAGAATTGAATTTTGTGACACAGAATTGAATTTTGTGACACAGAATTGAGTTTTGTGGCACAAAAGTGAATTTTGTGACACAGAATTGAGTTTTGTGGCCCAAAAGTGAATTTTGTTGACACAATCAGTATATATTTAATTTTGTTTTGTTTTTGTCAAGTTTATAGGTACAAAAATGAATTTTGTTGACAAAATTGAGCCATGTCCCACTTGGCGCCCCGAACTGGGAGTGTAGATATCAGCGGATGAGAACGTCATCCGAAGTTCTTCGCGAACAAACCCGTGCGATGGACCATCATCCAAATAGTAGAGCACGGGCTCATCGGGTTTGGTAATAGATCGATCTAGATGATATACATTGAGAGACCACACGGGATCAGTCGCGCGTCGGCGGCCACCTTCGAGCTCTCCCGGTTGATAGAGGTACCGGACGGCAACATCCGATGGAAGTCGTTTCTCCGCTAAACCAACTGGGCGCCCGCGCGAGACGGCGGATGGTTTGTGGCCGCGTCTGACAGAAACGTCGTGTTTAGCCAATATATGAGAAACCACGCCCATGAACTCACGGCCGGGATCGACCTGGAGAAGATTCGGCCATTTGAGAGGACTCCTCTTATATATTAGGGAAAGAGCCTCAGTCACCTCCTTAGACTCTTTAGTGGCCAACGGCTCAGCCCCCTTATAGCGACTCGCTACGTCAACGATTGTCAGTGCGTACTTGTACGTCTTGCGACCGACGCGATCGTGAGGGAGAAATAGGAGGTCTGCTTGGTGGACTTCGTTAGGCACCGGCACGTCGAATTTCGGGAGCGAAATATTGTGAGGCGCGGGTAAATAGATCTGCCAGATGGTCTGCTTCTTGAACCATTCCTTGGCTGCGTTTTCGGAAACCTTGGTCGCCGCCGTGAGGTTCTTGATGGCCGCGAGTCCCTTCCAGTAGCTTCGGGGGCTGTATTATGTGTTGGCTAGCTTGAGCGTTAGGCGAACCGATAGTTTGGTATCAAGCTTGCGCATGTCCATCGTATGCGAGGTATTCTAGTAGGGCGAATTTGAAAGTTGGGGCTCGGGATCCATCGGTTCGAGAATTTTCTTCGGATATGCCAGCTTTTATTCGCGCATGCCTTCGTCAACGTTCCGGAAAGTTTGCACGGTGTGACTCTCGCGGCGAAGCTCTTCGTTGATCCAGTCCACACGGTTGGTTCGTTTTTACGCCCATGCTTCCTTTGCGATATTGAGTTGTTCTGTAGCTAAATCGTGACGCTTTTTCTCCTCATCCGATTCTTTTCCTATTAACGAGAATAAATAGTTGTTACCGCCGAACGCCCCTGCGCTCACGACTGCACCAACTAGCATTAATATGATCGAATCCATTTTATTTCCATATATTAGCAGCTAGAATTCCAGCTTTAATTAGATAATCTCGAGTCAAAACTGCGGCCGCTACATCTAAGGTCACGAACCCTACGTCTCTCACGGTCATGTCCAATTTGGGAGCGGGCCCTCCGAAGGCCATCTTTGATAGTCAAGCAAACCCGATACTGAGACCCGATATCATCATGGCGTGATAAAGCGCATTCACTATCATTTTACCATTGTTTTCAACCGTTTTACCATTGGTTTCAGCCATTATATTTATTGCATATAAAAGGGATCGCGTTTAATGTTTAAATGTGGCGCAATCGGTTTCGGAACTTTCTTCGGAACCGCAGCAATCGGGGATTGCACCTCAAATTCGTGAATTGATGGGGGTCGTCTCGAAAGGTAGTTCCACACACACACGGTGCCAACAACTGCCAGACCACCACCAACAACCCACGGGAGGATTTCTATGTAATATGGGGTATGAGCTACAACACTCCACGATTGCTCCAACACTGTTGAACGCGATTGGTGTTCCCGCTCCTGAGTTGGAGATTGAACAGCACTCAACATTGTTGAACCCGATTGCAACGACTGTTTGGCCTCTCGAAGCTCGGCGAGTATTTTATCTTGTTTTACTTTTCGGGTGGCAGCCACTGCCCACCCAGCTGCCTGTCTTTTTGGGTTTTTATGTCGTGCAACTGGATTCAACAGTGTTGTTGGAGGATCAGTCGGAGTTGGAAGTGCTGCAATCGGGTTCAACAGTGTTGGAGCAATCGGGGATTGCGGTTCCGTCACTCTCGCAGGTGCATCTTGTGTCATCATTTTCTGAGCTTGTAGTTCGTGGGCATATATGTCCAAATTGACAGTGTTTACCCGTGGTCAACACGGTTGTCAGCGGAGCTAAGTACATTCCAAACTTGTGATAAATTGAGCAGCAGGCTGTACTAAGAGTGTGTCCTATAAAAGGGTCAGTCTCTAGATCGCGAATCAACCCCGCGGTGTTTGGTAGAGGGAGAAGTATACTAACAGCGGTAGCGTACAAATGAATAGCCACCGATCCAAGAGTTTTTGTCATCTCTGCACCTAACCTAAATTCGTATCGCGCATACATTTTATCAATCTCCGCATCTGACATCTTATCCACCTGACAAACTGAGAGACGCCTACCGAGATAATGCTCCGATTGTCCCCCAGCAACCAGCGCAGCTAGCCGCTCGCGTCGCGCCGCGTTTTCATTTTCTTTCATCCCACTGCTACAATTCACGAATTGAGCAGATACCGTATCGGCAGTCGTGCCAAAAGGTGTTCGATCTTTCATGAAAGAAGTTTCAGTTGTGTCGGCAGTCATACCATCTTTCAGGAAACATGTCGGCACGAGTGTTTCTTCCATTAGCTGATCGAGAAGTTCATCGCAGTTCATTATTTTATTTATTCCAACAGTGTTGGGTGTACTATTCTGACAAGTCTCATAAGTCTAACATATTGATTTACTAAAAAGTAATAAAAGCGCACCACCCGATACTTATGAACACCGTTATGCTCGCAACAAAGCAATACTTGCTGAGCAATTATTAAGCAATTGCTCAACATTGTTAAGCATTGCTCAGCAGTTACTAATTAATGTTAAGAAAATTATAAAATTAAGCGTTAAGCAATTGCTTATTACTTTGTAATAAATTAATTGATGACTTTGTAAGCAGTTGGCTGATCAGTCTTTAGCAGAAGCTGGCGTGCTTATTTTTCGAAAGCATCTGTCTAACATGCAGGCGCTCCTCGCGCGTTGGGATAACGTCGTTTTCTCGAAGACAGTCATCGAATGAGTCTCGGTCCTTGCAGTGAAAGAGGACGACCCATTTCGTTTGCTCGCGCAGATCCTTGAGGACGGCGTTGTACTTCTGAGTGGAGATCCATACGCTTTGCCCCGCATGGCGGCCAGAAAATGTGAGCTCGGAGAGCATGTCCTTCTTTTTGGTCATCGCCGCCTTGGCCGAGCAGTCGTCAATCACGTATAGGGTGGGCTCGCCCTGAAAGATTTGGCATAAACCACGCAGCCAATCGTGAAGCCTATCACCGGGGTCAATAACGTATACATCAGGGTCGGTCCATATCCACGGGCGCCGCTGATAAGTATCGTTGTGCAGATCACAATGTGTCGAAAGAT
Organism: Conchocele bisecta; assembly: GCA_029237695.1. NCBI lineage: Eukaryota > Metazoa > Mollusca > Bivalvia > Lucinida > Thyasiridae > Conchocele > Conchocele bisecta. The sequence continues at coordinate 38,562,399 of CM055277.1, forward strand.
ATCGCGGTAGGACCCCTCGAGCAAGTTGAGGATGAAACTTGTTTTTCCACATCCTGTCTGCCCACATATTATGGCAGAGTGGGCATCACAAACTTTAAAGTTTGAAGGTAGAGTTAAATCTCCAATCGTGAATTGGTGTTGATTTATTAAATCAGTAGAGTGCTGAGACGTATCGACCATCTTCGATGTTGAGTTGTGCGTCTGTGATTATATATAGATACACGTTCGATGCGCCAGCTCCATCCGCCTCTTTGGTTATCTGGATCGTCACACCCTCGCTAGCGTTCTCAACTTGGCGTCCACTAGCGTGCATTTGGTCGTCGTCGCTGACTCGCATGTCTAACCATAACGCGTATTTGCTAGTCAGGAACTGCGCGAGGGAGACGTCCGAGAGCTGCATGTCTTTGGCAACCACGGCAACCGCGGCAACCGCGGCAACCGCGGCAACCGCGGCAACCGCGGCAACCGCGGCAACCGCGGCAACCGCGGCAACCGCGGCAACCGCGGCAACCGCGGCAACCGCGGCAACCGCGGCAACCGCGGCAACCTCTGGGTCAAGCTTAGAGGCAGCAGCAAACTGCTTTCTGACTTCGTCCCACTGCTGGTGCGCGTGAGGGCCCGCGTTGTAGAGTTGATTGGGGACTCCCTCGATCGTCACCTCTACCTTTGTGATTTTGGGGTTATAGAATGTGTCGCTTTTCCTAGCCCCGAGCTCAAACCGACGCTCCTCGAACAGCATCAGTATACGTTTCATCGAGCGGGCGGGTACGTTGAAATTAATATTCCATATGTGTCACTTTTGTCTTTCGTCATCTTGCGATGGCGAAGAACTCGGTTGTAAAGTATGGCAACGCGCCCGGAGTACTGTGTTCTGATCAATCGCGCGAGTTCGGGCATTGTGACCATGTCGTACTCCAGCGAAACATTGTCGATCGTATACGTCGATGCCATGTCGGTGGCTATTAGAACTCGGCCGTAGTCGTTGAACGTTAGTTCGTATTCGAGGCGGTCAGCCAAAGCGCTCTGATAGTAGGGCATGTGACTCTCCAGCAACTCAAAGTCGAGCGGGATGTAGAAGCGGTTGCCGTAAACGGCCGCGATCGCGTTGTCGCTCGCGTCGTTATATACCTTGTTACTAGCCCCGATTCTAAGTCTGGTAACGTTCTTATTTTTGCTGGTGTCAATACCCTGATAGACCGCATTTTCGCGCTCTTGCTCCGTCTTCCACAGGTCCTGATAGCAATGGTAGACGTCGCTGTCGTCGATCGACATCACCTCATTACCAGAAATCTTTAGCATGGTCTTCTTGACGATGGCGCGACCCAGGTTCTGAACGACGGTTCGGTCCGCATCTGTCGACGTCAGCGAAATAGTGAAAGCGAGGCGAACAGTCCCCGGCACAATGACGTTGCTAGCTCCGAGGTTGGGGAAGCGGACTAAGAGCTGCTGGTTCTGGTCGATCGTCGATGGGTTGTTCGTAATAACGACGCTCTGTCTCACGCCTTTCGCTCCGAGGGGCTCACGCAGTCTGCAGTATGGATTTAGTTTGTGACCATATTGACTCGAAGACATATTTAAATACTCTATTAAACCCGTATGTTTTTTTCTGTAATACATAATTATTATATAATTATAAAAATGGAGATTACGATATGGAAGAATTCGGCCATGATGCTGACATCGATGTCGAAACGCCCTTCATAGAGGCACCAGCCGCCGATGAAATAGGTGCCGCTACCAACACCATTAGTCTAAGTCAGGAATTAGTCAAGTCAACTGTAGACGACTACTACAACAGTTTGTCAAAAAAAGGTGCGGTCCCATCTGTCGGCCGCGACTACTCCAAGTTCGAATTGGATCTGCGCGGTAGGTTGCGACTAAATCATCAAATATCCCGATCATCAACATGAGGACCGGAAAACCCCTAGCGCTGGCCACCATTGACGGAAACCGGGGCGGTGGCCAAATCGTAAACGACGAACACGGATTCACGGATTGGAAGCGTGGTAAAACAATTATACCGGCCCGCGCTGTAGAGGCCCTACAGTCTACCGACCAAACGATGGCGAAGACGGCCGCCGCGATAGAAACGATCGAGCTCAGCGAGCTCCCTCGTGTAGCCACCGACGCTATTCTCACAATGGAGATCAACGAAAACGAAATGGAATACTCAACCTCGACCAAGGGTCGAACGATGACCCACCGCTACCTCTTCGCGAACTCCGGGGCCTCAATAAGGCTCTGCAAACAGTCCGGGGCGAACTGGTCCTTAACCTCTCCAAGCTCTCGACGCTGGATGAACATATCGCGCTAGAAGAAGGAAAACTTGTGGAAACCCGTGACGATAGAGAATCTACCGAGCGGATCAACGACCGCCTACGGTCGTTGCGGGAACAAAGAGCAGGTCGCTTGGAGGCTGCATCGGCTTGCCGTGAGGCTCTCCGCACACACATAAGCCGGATCCGCGAAACAATCTCGAGGGTTTGGCACAAGGACACGACACTCGGTGAGCGTCTTGGCACCCTTTTCAGAGAGCAGGGCGTCATGATAGTAAGCATCCTCGCAGCTCTCGGCATGACTATATCGACCATAGTTATAGCTATCGAGCTGCTCGTAGGCGGCGCGGCGGCTGCACCCGCGCCAGCACCCGCGCCATCCGGCGGAGCAAAGGAGTGGGCAAAAAAGCGTCTAAAAGCCCTCGCCAGTCTCCTGTCTAAATATGCCGGAAAGGCGGCTGCCGCGCTGCCTGGACTGATCGGGAGTGTCGTCTCCTAATTGTTATCTATATTATCAAATACAGGCCGGATGGCTCGCCGAGAATGTTTGGGCTTTAATCGTGGCGATCGTCGGTCTTCTACTATTCTCCGCCCGAGAGTTCCTAAAAACCAAAGCGCGAGTAGTACGATCACCACGAGGGCGACGACGAGCCCTAATTGCTCCTCCTCGTGGGTTGTTGGTGGTGTATCCGATTCATGACTTGGGGGTGCGGAGGTGGAACTTGGTGGTGTATCCGATTTATGACTTGGGGGTGCGGAGGTGGAACTTGGTGATTTTATGACACCCGTGTTCATGTTCGCGTTGTAGCCGATTTTTTGATCGGCGGTGGCGATTAGGATCTTATTATTGTAACCGTCAACCGGGTCGTCTCGTAGTATCATATTGCTCGGCGCGCTATAAAGATCCCATCCAAATATATAGTTTAATGGGGTGGTGGCATTCTGCAAAACGTCTTGATACCTCTTGATCGCCGCCGGAAGGTCCACCGGTCTGTTTATTGCGTCGTCGACATTTGCCAAGAACTGTTTTTGCGCATCAAACGCCTTCCCGTCTCCTATTATAGAAGTGCGCACTTGCCCCTGTGCGCCGAGGATGGATTAGAAATACATCGCCTAACCCACCCACCACTATAAGTAATTGTTTTCTGTTTCCAGACCACTATAAGTAATTGTTTTCTGTTTCCAGTCGGTATTTTTAGAAATCTGAAATTCATTGCATATTCTTTCGTAGGCTTTGTGGTCGTATGGGCTGAATAGAGGGTCCCATTTATACTCTTGGGTAGTTTCACACTCATGTCTTTGAGAATCCTCCTAATAGTGTAGTAGACGTGAAAAGTATAAACACTTTCGCAGAAAGCTTTCTTATGCTCCATGTGGTTTATGTAAGAGACACCACACCCGGTTGTGGCACACCACACAGCAAAAATTAACTGGTTCTGCCAAAACTGCATCGGTGTTGCTTTCCACGCGTCTAAGGTTTCTTGGGTAGTAATTTTGGGCAGCCTGTAATTATCAAATATGTTTAAAAAAGTTGTATCAAATGCGGTAAGCTCCTCGATAGTGGTACGGACATAAACACAAACCTTTTTAGAAGTCTCCTCAAGGGCTTTGTTCGGGTGTTTACAAACTAGATTTACTCTTATTGTTTGGTTTATTAGCTTTCTAATTAAGTAGTGGATTCCTACCGTTAAGTAGTACACACCTCCCCCAGCGTACTTTGCCTTGGTATACAACGACATTTTAATCAGAGTTTATTATGTTTGCTACTATCACTAATGTTCAAAAAGAGAGTTGCGAACTTCAGAAGTCAATCGACAACTGCTGCGGAAAAGGCCGGGTAGGCCTCAGATCAATCACCTTCACGGTTGGATGGCAGAATGTGGGGAAGAGCGAAGGGTTTTACTATGTGAAGGATGGACAACAAGTAGGTGTAAAGCTGCCTCACGGACTGTGGGGAACAAGACAGCTCATAGACTTTGTTTCCACAGAGCTTGACGTTATAGTCAACCTCACCGTAACGAAGGCTACCGGACTTGCAACAATGACCATCGGCCCAGACCACCAGATAATGATCTCCCCGATGTTGGGTATTCAACTCGGTTTTAGAGAGACATACTCCGCAAATAAAGGAGTGTTTGTCTCGGGTGAGTACGTCGGTGATAACCCGGTAGACGTCGCCTTCACGAAAAATTTCAGGGTATACCTGGATTGGGTGAACACATCGTACAACATGTTAGACGGATCTCCCAGCACATTACTGAAAACCGTGCAAGCCAGTGATTGTTTCTTTGGGGAGACTGTGACCTTAGACTTCCCACGCCCCGAGATGAAAGTTTTGGAATCGGGACATATCCACGAATTTACGGTCTCTATTCTTGATCATCAAGCGAGAGAGTTGAAGAACTATTACCCGATTTCGGTCGTCCTAGAAATTTCCAATTGAGTATAAGTGCCCCCAATATTATAATTTAATTTTAAGAACATTAGTATGAGTATATACGGACCAGGTAGTTCTTCCCTTGAACGGGATTGTGAGACAGATATAAATTCAAAGAATTTGGAACCGGCAGAAGGGGGATTCACCCCAACAGAGAGTGATTGTTTAACTACCGGGAAAACCGTAGCACTGGTTGATGACACTGTGACTTCAGCTACAAAGCACATTCGTAGAAGTATAACACAACTGAGAACGGACGTCCTAACATCTATAGCACAAGTTCACCAAGAGGCCCGGACGGGGATTGAGGAAGTCCGGACGGGTATTGAGAAAGTCCGATCAGATATACAGACGGACCTTACGGAAGCCTATGGAATGTTGCGCTCTGAGGACCAGACAGCACTTACTGAACTCGATGGAAAAATAACAGAATTTCGGGAAGAGGCCCATACAGAGTTTATGGAAGTTTCCGATAAACTAAATCGAGTTCGTAAAGGCGCTCACAAAGCCCTTGAGGACACCTCTGAAAAGGTTCGTGTTGAGGCCCATACCGCTATCGAGGAGCTTGCCGCATTGTTGGACACATCTGTAGAGCAGTTTAAGTTATTACACAGCAGAAACCCCATCATCACAGTTTGGGCTGAGAAGAGGGGGCCATTAAATGAGGGGGCCTATGCATATTCATTCGGTGCCAAAACGAGCAATAGATATGGGGGATACGTCATGACATCTCCAGGTACACTTCTACGAACGGCGGTCTGTTCGGTTAATGCTAGTGGTAAACCTGTGGGCGCGGTCATCGCAATTCTCGCGTAGTGGATGGGGAAGTGGGGAAGAACGGGTGGAGCCTCTAAGCTCGCTGGACAGAGTTCAGGGGTGGTTTTGTTCGCCGGTGATGACCCAATTCGACTTTCCGAAGGTAGTGCTATTAACTTTGTTACGAAAATCGCTAGCCCAGCGAGTTCTTCCACTGTTGTGACATTGTTGATTGAAATAAATTTGTAAAATTGTAAAATACCAATATATTGGATAATATGAACGAATCACCGCTTCCGAGCACGCTTCCAATACCAACAATGTTGGACCCCAATCGCGGTTTGGATGATATTGGTTTTGGCGAAAGAAGTTCAGATTTTAGGTTGGACAATATCGTCGCGATGCAGGATATTCTAAAACAAGAGGGGGAAACTCGGAGGGTAAATGCTAAAAAATATAGACGAGCTTTGTTACGAAAATCGCTAGCCCAGCGAGTTCTTCCACTGTTGTGACATTGTTGATTGAAATAAATTTGTAAAATTGTAAAATACCAATATATTGGATAATATGAACAAATCACCGCTTCCGAGCACGCTTCCGAGCACGCTTCCAATACCAACAATGTTGGACCCCAATAGCGGATTGGATGATATTGGTTTTGGCGAAAGAAGTTCAGATTTTAGGTTGGACAATATCGTCGCGATGCAGGATATTCTAAAACAAGAGGGGGAAACTCGGAGGGTAAATGCTAAAAAATATAGACGAGCTGCAAATATAGTGGAGGGGTGAGCAACGTGCTGGCAGCAGTTTCTATAATGAGTGGGGCCGGAACCGCTGCATTGTTATCTACAATCGTGGCAATTCCTATTGCCGCGGGTTTGAGTGGTGTAGCCACTGGGTCGGGGTTGTTATGTATGGCATTCAGAGTGGTGAGAAGGAAATTCGAAAATAAAAGTAGAAAGCCAGACAGAATATCGGTTCTCGCGAGGTCTAAGAAAAATAGCATCGACGTTATCGTGTCCAAAGCGTTGGCCGATAACAATATATCGGACGCTGAATTTGAGCTGGTGGTGGAGGAGATGTCTCGATATGAGGATTTAAAAAATACTATTAGAACAAAAGCACGTGCCACCCTTCCCAACATTGAGAATATTGATTGGGATGAATCTAGGTTAAAACTTGGTGATAAAGTGGGAGGAAAAGTTACAACACCACCCCCAAATTTCTATTTGATCGGGAGCAGCACCAATACCATATATATGCTAGCAAATATACTTTTTTAAATTATTAATTTATTAATTAATTAATTAATTAATAATGATCTCTAGTTAAATGAAGCTTTTCTACACTGCTAATCAGTTGAGGCGGAATAATTTTCTCATCATTTTTTCTTCGTTTGAAGAAATTTCTCGCAGGCATATTTTTATACTTCCTATATGTTAGCAAATATACTTTTTTTTAAATAATTAATTAATTATTTAATTATTATATTTTCTATATAATAATAGGGGGTGTTCAGTTTTAAATAATTAATTAATTAATGATTATACCCCCCTATATAATAATAGGGGTGTTTTAAATTATTAATTAATATTTTCATACTTCCTATATGTTAGCAAATATAATAATTAAATAATTAATTAAATAATTAATTAATTAATTAATCTGACCAAATGGTATAAGAGAGACAACTCTGACAAGGACGACCCGCTTTAGAAAGTACACAGTTGTTTAACTTGGCTCTGTATTATATAGGTGGCACACAATTTTGTTTATTCAGTTCATAACACAAATTCGAGGGGTGTGGGACCGTAGATGGAGCGTATGGGGGCTATGTAGGTTGGTGGTATCATTTTAACTCCCTATATACTACTCAATATGCTCAGATTTAACAACCGTTCATCATCAACCAAAAATAATTATAAAAACATTGTGACTCTCCACAGATGCCCCTGCTTTCAGGCTAAGTATAAATATGCAAAACAAATCCCAATTTGCAACCAACGTAACATATACAGTATATCGAGGTAAAGCCACATACCAAATTTGGTTGAATTAGTGATGTGAACTGATGTTTTACGGCTCAGCGACTGGTAATTTAAGCCATTTTAGAGCCGGCAATTATAATATCAGTAGATGGTGACCACCACCTTGGGGTTAGCAGGGGGCGGACATTAGTGGATTTCACACAGCAGTACCATGTGCGCGAAATCTCCCATTAATTGCGTATTTCTTAACAATTCTCATTAATAACAATATCATTTAAAAGAGAAATAAATTATCTACAAAACCATATAAATTTCATTAGTATGTCGATGGTCTAGTAACATAAGGTCGTAAGTGGTAGTTACGACCAAGTTACGACCTTTTGTGACTGACATAGAAATACAATCTGTATGCGATTGCCCAACTTTCTGTCCAATCCCCGTTAACAGAGGTAGTGCCATTATATTTATATTGACCAATAATAAAAGGTCGTATGTGAAAATATGTATGCAAAATATTAACAGAAAGTTAATCTCGAATGTTCTATTTCTAAAAAATTACATTAAATGTGTTCATTTGATGGATTGAAATGATATAGAAAGTCATCAAACACTGAAAATATTGTCACTTATATAATGTAGGACAAAACAAGATTTTGGTGTTGAGAATATGAAAGTTCAATGGCGCCAACATAATGTTGTTTTCTCAGCTCTTCATGAAAATGATGGACTAGACGAACGCGAAGTTTTCTGCCTTTCATCGTAAGTATATTGAATTGTACTTTAATAGTGTCACAGGGTGAGAAAGATGCATATCCTACCCGAGGCTCGAACCCGGGACCTCTGGTTTACCGTACCATCGCTCTAACCGACTGAGCTAGCCAGGCACGAATACACACTTCCTCCCCACAGTGAGTTACGCACCGTGACATACTTCCCCGCCAAATTGGAATTCGTCCACGAATTCTATATTTAATTCGTCTCTGAATTCCATATTTTGGTACATTTTGGGTAGTATATATATCAGTCACGGTCCCTCGTTGGGCGCCAAATGTCACAGGGCGAGAAAAATTTGCACCGGCCCGGGGCTCGAACCCGGGACCTCTGGTTTACCGTACCATCGCTCTAACCGACTGTGTTAGCCGAGCACGAATACACACTTCATCCCCTCAGTGAGTTACGTACCGCGACAATAATTTTACATCTACTGCGTCTATTCATATCCCCATGCATCTTCATTTTACCATACAAAAGTTAAATGTCTGCAAATTTGAAAGTATACTGAGCAAAACTAGAAACGTCCCTCCATGTTTAAGGAAAGATTCATCAAAAACCAAAAGGGTTACTTTTAAAAATCAAAATGGAAAAACAAGTTAATTCATTTCTGTATCAAAGCCAATAAATTGCATTTGGATATCTTGTTAAATATTCGAGAGATAACCGGCCAAGGGCGGTAGGGGTCAAAATCAAAAATCACAAAAACTCAGAAATGTGTTACTTAATGTTTAGAGATGGAATTTCAATAAGTAATGTGGCAAATTCAGTAAATCTCGTTAGTACCGAGTGTGGCCACCATTTGCATGAATGCATGCAATGATCCTACGCCGCATCGACGTGACGTAACGCAATACCAGTGCGTTGGGCAAATTCCTCCATTCCCGTTGTAACGCCCGTGTAAGATCGCGAACATTGTCAATCTGATGGTTAGCTCGTGCTTTGCGGCCCAGCTCATCCCATATGTGCTCAATGGGATTGAGATCCGGGGAGACCGCGGGCCATGGCATGACGTCGACGTTGTTTTGCTGTAAGTATTGAGTGGTGACCCTGGCTACGTGAGGGCGGGCATTGTCGTGCATCAATGTCACACCAGGACCATGCTGACGGATAAATGGTAAGGCATGTGCATTTAGCACATCTGCAACATAACGTTGTGCATTGATGTTGCCCTGTACAACAACCAAATCTGTCTTCCGGTTTCCCATGATCCCGCCCCAGACCATTACGCTCCCTCCCCCAAACCTGTTCTTCTCAACAATGCAACAATCGGTGAATCTTTCATTTTTACGCCTGTATACCCGTAATCTTCATTCAGCATGACTAACTGTGAACCGAGATTCATCGGTGAACAAAACTCGGTTCCAGTCAGCCCTTCTCCAGTTCAGATGACGTCGCGCCCATAACAGTCTGGCAGCACGGTGACGTTGGGTCATTATCTGACCACGGGTGTTACGGGCGGGTTGGGCGTTACGACGTAACCGGTTGCGAATGGTCTGCCCTGAGACACCGTATCGCCTAGCAGTGACTGTGGCTGCCAATCGACGTTGACGTAAGTGCGTCAATGTAATGTAACGATCGGCTCTAGCCGTCGTTACACGAGGCCTACCAGGTCGCTGCCGGTCGTGAACAGCCCCAGTCTGCTGGTACCGGGCTGCAAGACGATCAATCGTCTTCCGACAGCAACCAAACCGAGGCGCGACCGCCCTGGCGGCCATCCCACCCGCAAGCATCCCAATTGCCTGATTTCGCTCGTTTTCGGAAAGCCGTGGCATATCGAAAACAGTGAAAAATTAAAAAAGTTTTTTAATTTTCCGAATAGCCCCTATCGCATGAATGGTACGACATGAACTGAATCACCTTATCGATGACAAGTATAGCGTGCACGTGCAAAAAGTGGAAATCAACGTTCCGGTCACTGGCCGCTATGTAAACCGTGTGTATCGGCTAAACTCTACACGATCGTATTCTGAACATCGCCACGGTTTAAAATACATGTACTTTTAACATGTGGTACATACATAGACAGAGCTACACCGGCTATAAAACAGGGACGTTTCTAGTTTTGTTGAGTATACATGTATATGTATATATATCTTTTTTCATAAATTTTATATTTAAGGGTGGAAATTGGCTCGAACATCTTCCATACCGATATGTTAGAATCCTGGTAGCTACAATGTTTATATATTATCGAATAAAATTTACATTGCATGTTCTTTTAAAAGTTTGGGCAATTTATATTTGAAAATATCTATATCTAGAATTGTATCTAATTACTGAATATATGCACATGTACATGTATGCACATATTGTTGACAGCAAACTCGAGGATTACACATATTTGCCATTACCGTGATATGGCAAGTGATCACTTTAATCACGAATAGAAAACTATAGGGAATAGTTACTTCCCTTGATAACTTTAACCTGATAAAGTACTCAAAACACAAGTTATCTCTCTTTTTCCCAAATTGTAGCCATCTGTTAGCAGAAGTCAGATACACTGTCGTGTGGGTTGAATTTGTTGTCATGCAAGCTCAGACCCTGGGGTGTAATATTAAAAAATTCCCGCAACGATACACGTAATATTAAAAGATTCCCGCAACAAAATCCTTTAGTTTACATCGCGGGAGTTTTCAAAATGTGGAATGGAATATGTTTATATATCTAATAATTATAATATTATTTTGACAGTTGAATTCCCGATAGCGTAGTGGTTAGCTAGTCGGTGTATCTTTTGAATGCGCTTAACATCGATCGCTCCATCGCGCGAGTTTGAATCTTACAGCGATCTTATTTTTGTCAAAATGTATTTCCAAATAATTGTATAATAATATATATAGATTTATGTAGGAGACACGCCATGCTATTCTGTAAATTTGGACAACTGCGATATTCCATACAAATATTCACAAAACCTGATGTTTTCCAATAAGCTTTAATTTGCTATGTTGTGAACTTGAACATTTAATCATTTATACATATATATATATATATCATTTATACATATATATATATATATATATATATAGGATGAAGGTAGGAAAGATGCATAGTTGACACTTCAACAATCTTTATTATTTATTAAATGGCCACGACCGGTTCTTCAGGCAGCCTGAAGATACTATTGAAACCGGCCGTGGTCATTTATTAAATAATACAGATTGTTGAAGTGTCAACTGTGCATCTTTCATACCTTCATCCTATATACAACATGTGCTGGAGCAACGTCATCGACTTCTAATATATATATATGGGCCGCGCGCTGTGAAAACCAGCCTTAGGCAAAAAAAAAAATGTTGTGTTTCCGGTAACCCGACCGACCCTGCTGAATTACCGCCGACCCATTTTTTTTTTTACGAAAATTCGCCGATTCCGAGGTCCCATTTAAATTGTCCGTGTTTCTTTTTAGTCTCGATTCTGAGGTCCCATTTAAGTTGTCCGTGTTTCGTTCCTTATAGCGATTTTCGGATTACTCGCCACTCGGCTTTTATCGTTAACGGATAATCGCCGTGAAATACGGTGATTGTCGACACATAAAGGCGGCCAAACGGCTGTTGTGTGTGAATATAACACATATTCTGGCAGATGTAATTAGTGAGCACCACCCGGAAGACCCCGGGATGCTAAACGTCTATGGTTCCACCTCCATAGACGAAAAAGAATTGTTTGAGGTTCGAAAAAAAATAAAAAAATAAATTCACCCCACCCAGCTGCCCACCAGGCTTGTCATATTTTTAAACATGAACACAGGACGTCTCACTCCTCGGGATTGGGATATTCCAGAAAATATCTGTACTGCACCCCCACCCCCCCCCCCCCCACCCTCCACATAAAGAAGCACAATTGATTCCCTGCAGACAACCCCACCCCCAGGACAAAGGTGTGATGATGATGTCATTTGAGGGACCTCTGCGATCCCAAAAGATCGGCTCTTTGGTACCTGGTCATCTCATACTCAGTCCATCTCGTACTCAGCTAGTCCATGTCGTACCCGATTTGGTCATCTCGTACTCAGTTTTTGGTCATCTCGTACTCATACCCTACCATCTCGTACTCAATGTACTTTTACGTATGAGTACGAGATGACCAAACCGAGTACGACATGGACTGAGTACGAGATGATCAGGAAGCGTTTTTTTTTTACTGTTTTGTTTGTCCATTTGTCCGTCCGGATTTCGTTTCCGTGCTATAACTTTGTTTCCATCCATCGGTTCACTCCAAATTCCACATATGACGTACTTTATCTACCATTTTAGCACACGCTCTCGCCATCACACACAGTCAGAGGATTGGGAGGTAGGAGGGAGCAGCGAAGGGTAATTTAACGATCGGCATTCATCCTTTATACCGGAAGGCGACCTACATGGTTTGGCCCTCTTGTACCATTTCGGCTCCCTGGTACTTACGAAGTAATAAGCTTTAATATAGCTAATCATGTCACTTTGGGGCTCAACTAAGTGACCCTGGTGTGGCATGGACCTGGCACCAGGTCAGGATATTCTAATTTCAGGGCTGAATATATAGTTTATATAAATATTGAGCTCTGATTTTGGGAATTTCCCTCATTTTTTACAGGTTGAATATGGGATAATCCATCCCGTTGATCTGGCCTTACATGACCCTGGCTGTTGGTAGGCCGTAAAACATTAATAATCAATCAATCAATCAGTCAGAGGAACATATTGCATCGAATAATAATAAAAAAAAAAAAATAAATAAATCCCTACCTACCGACCCTACTTATTTTTGGAGGCGTTACCGGAAACACAACAAATTTTTTTTTTAGCCTTAATGACAACGTCACGAAAGGCTGAAAATGACGTCGCAAAGTTACGCATACATTTACCAACGTCATGTCGGATTTTGACACTTGGAATTGTTGCGTCATTTCAATAAGTTGTCCTATTTATAGCTGTACGCTTTACGGCTCACACATATGTTAATTGATATTCGTGGCAGAATTGTAGTTGTTTTCATAGTGGTTCAGATAGTTGTCTTTTTTTTCTTCGGTTTCTTTCAAGGAAATACGTAGTAATGTTGTCGATTATTTTTTATACAAATGGGCATATTGCATTTATGACTTGTATCATATATTATATGGACGACGAGAACAATTGTAGTCGGCGAAGATGGAGGCGTCTGCATGTTTCTTAACTTGGGTTAAAACCGAAATACTCAAAGAAAACAAACGTATCCTGTCTGGCGACCACCATCAGATATACATGTACTTACAACTTGAAGATCGAACCCAGGGCACATGTGTGCGCTCTTTACTAATTTTGTAACGGTCCCGTTCAGATTAGAGCAGGGTCGGGTCTTTTCGGCCGTCTAAGACGGAACCGTAAACGCTGTACAAACCCAATTCCGATTTTGGGATTTCTTTATGGGCATTCCATTCACGTGGGAAGGTCAGCCACCATGTGGCGCCATTATGTGGCGCCACAGGGCGCCACCATGGGCTGTCGAGGTGGTTCTATAGCCTATGCTGCTTACATTTATGATATCTACCTGTGTGCAAAGTTTCATGTTTGTTTCCAAAATTGCACAAACATGTCCTTATCCCACTGCACTATTATAGATTAGACTGAATGACGCATTTTAATAAGTCACGCTAACTTTCATGAACACGTAAAAGTTAGATGATGTATTTGAGTCGAATATGGTTAGTTAACAGTGCATGGGGGAATTTAGGGGGCATGACATGACAGAACTCCGCTTGCTACTGCTTAACCAACCCGGCCTGCACATATGCGCAGTCTGATCAGTGTCGACAGTATTCGGTGTTCTGATATCGAGCCATCTGGGCAAGGGCTTATACATTTTTTCTGACCGCCTTCAAATTCGTATTGTGTCGTGTGTGCCGAGGCTGAACATAGCTCAACTCGGCAATGTCGAGTCATTATTTTCTGATTTCGATTAAAAAAGAACAGAATACATGTATTCACATTTATTTTTAAACACGACGTAAATTATAGTCATTATTAGTAGGTGGTAAACTAACCCGAATGTTTTGCACAAACAGAAACTTCGGGTTAGCGGTAAACATTAAGGCGGAACATCATCTACACTGGTCACACATACATACTGTGGATCGTATATTAGTGGATTAATGTGATTTGCGAATGCGCAGGTTATCCTGACATGTAGAATAGGCGTTAATCTCAAGAATATAGCACACGCTAGACAGTGCATCTTGGTGAATTATCACGTGGGGGAAGTGGGCCAGACAGGTCCATACAGTGATCTCACCATGCATGTTACCGCTCTGCTGAGATCAAAGGATTTCGCCGCATCCGTGCAATATGTAGACACACTCAGGTAAATCTGTATTCATGTATTCATGACTTAATTATGTGTTACGTAGATTTACATATTGCATGATCATATTTATGAAAGGTCTTTGTTTGCAGATGTCGTTCTATCGAAAGCTATTTATTTCGTATTGGCAATACTTTCTGCACTGTTTATCGCAAAATTAAAACTCACGGGGAAATGAACATGCGCAATATAATATATCAATCTGCCGGTATTTTTATCAGAACATTTTGTAACAATTATACAATCATGTATGTCACATCGCCACATTTTCCCGACATTGACAGGTTATGTATATATATTATTTTTCAAATTGTAAACCCATTATCAAAAATTCAAACCCACACACATTTTCAAATACACACTAATGGATAATTTTGCCCTAAATGTTCTGTTGGCCACTTTTGATTTTAACAACTATACATTCCATTTTCTAAATAAATACGCATGCTGTCGCGCGGGCATCAGTCACGCAAATAACAAACATATGAAGGAATCTAGAAAGTACGTTTGATAATGCGTACATTTATACAATTTGAAGAAACTTATATAAAAAAAAAATCATTATCGGCAGTAAATTCATGGACAGGATCGAGACAGGTAGTCCACACTATAACTTTTTTTAAGCGGACGCACCTAACAATATCTGCCCTCTCGGAGTGGGGGTCAGCGCAGGATTAACCCATAGACATCCCACATGCTACTACGGGGTACATGTACATAAGACCGTCCGCTACACAGGAAAACGTTCCTCCAGCTTTCTGAGATGTAAATTTAATTCCGAGAGTCGGGTATGGACAGTCGATTTTTAATTTGTTTAAAACTCCCCGGGGATGTCCGACTACCCTCTAGACACCATCGGGCGCTCAGTCATTGATATGTGCAGCCATAGGCTTATCCAAATTTTAACCAAATTCAGGTTATTCATTTCAACAAAAAAAGTGCATTTGTTTCAATCACAGATTGTTTAATTTCAAACACCAGGAATGTCGTTTAGTTGTTTGTGTTTGGTCTTTGGTGAGTGACGTAAGGCCAATGCTGGGTCGGTCGGTCGGTTTTTTTTTTTTGTTTTTTTGTTTTTTTAATATGTATGTCCCTCCATGCCTGTATGCATCATGTTTTTGTGACAGATGGTTCTAATTCTGTTTAATGTTGTAGATACTCGCCGCTTGTCACGGAAAGGAGCATCTTTGCCCTTTTCCGGTGGCCACAAGCGGCGAATTTCGTCGCGACGACTCGAAAATCGGCCATTTCGGCCGGTTGTTGTTGTTGTTGTTTTTGTATGTCGAAACTTCAGCCGCTGACTTTTTCGGCGCTACCTTAGCGATAAAAACCGATTAATCTGAATGATGGTATAGTTTATAAAACACGACGAATTTCATGGGACAAAATATACCGGAATCCTCGAATTTTGTATGAAATAAATTTACGGTCGGCACTATTTCACTGCGGTCGGTCGGCTTACCGGAAACAAGACATTTTTTTTTTGGCCTAATGTCTACATCAATAAATGACGTCACAATTAACTAAATAACGTCAATTAGATTCTGAACTAAATTCTCAAATAATTACAATGTATCTTTCTGACGGTACATGTATATGCATAATCTGTGATAGTTGGCGATAGTAGCAAATTACGAAGTCACATGTCGGCTAATTATAGATTTAAAATCGATAGTGGTGCGTTTGATTTGTTCACTACATGTACATATCATAGTTTTATTCTGTTCAATGTTTGATAGTATAGATACTAACTCTTGTAGATAGATTTATTGTAACTTATCAGCAAATACAGTTTACAGCAAGCACAGTCAATGATTCTATGAACTCGCATTTCTACTGTAGGCTGTTGTTTTTCATTGTACAAACGTCAGCGTTTCAATAACGTCATTTTCTCGATGACGTTACTTTTTTTTCCTTGCGTGATTCACATAGTGCGACAAAAAGTAAGATAAAACAAAAACTTTGAAACATATTTGTATTTTCTTTTCAGCATATTGTTTTTGAAAGGTGTCCGCATCAAACAATGTAAAAAAGTGCAAATTGAATATTTTGTCATTAAGGCTGGTTTTCACAGAGCGTGGCCCATATATATATATTTCTTTTTTCATTTGAGATATACGTACCTCCAGCATCAATTTACAAGCTAAACTACTAAAATACCGAAATGGATGTGGCAAGCAACATGTCAAGTGATGATGACATGCCATTAAGCAAATTACGTAACAAGTTGCTTCACATTGACACACATGAGAAACCAAAAGATGATCTTTCTGCGATAGATGATATGTTGATAGATGACCTTCCGGATAATGTACGCGATGAAATGATCACATTGGTTGTACAGGAAATGCCGATCACCGACCCAATTGAAAATGACACCATATATTTTGATAATCTAGATGGGGGAGATTCATTAATCGGACTTGATATGGAAATAGATGATGTAAATATAGATGATTTGAATATTAGTTTGCTCAATGAGTCGAACATAACATCTTTCAATGATGTCGAAAGCGAATATCTGGCTGGTAGTTCCGAATCAGAATACGAACTTCCTAAACAATACAAAAAAATGTGGTGTAAATGATGACACAACATTGTCCTATTCAAGTGAGTCAAGTGATTCGTGCGAAAGTGTTATCACTGCTAGAAGGAGAAAGAAATCACCAAGGGAATCTCTGCCGATACCAGACACTGTTGAAACCGGTATGCATTCTTACTCAAAGATTATAGTACAATCTGAGATGAAACGTCTGTCGAGAAAACGCATGAGAGAACCAGAAAATGGAAACAAAATGTTCGAAAGCGCAGACGTCAACATGGAATGGACTATGTAAACACGTCTGGGAAAAGAGTTCCAATGCGGATGACTAAAGACACGGTTTGCAAGTGCAAGTACAAATACGGCACAAAGTTTAGCACTACTGAAAGAGAGGAACTAATTCATAAGTACTGGGCAATTGAACATGCTCAACAAAGAAGCTACATCATTCACCATGTTAATTGCATTGATAAAAAGAGGGTCACTAAAGACAGTGGAATATTAAGAAGAGCAAAAACATATGTATATTATCTGCCAGTCGATAATACCAAACTCCATGTATGTAAGAAGTTATTTTTGAATTCACTGGGAATTGGAGAAAAAACTGTTCATTACTGTGTAAACAATAAAACAATGTCCAACACAAAAGATAACCGAGGTGAAAATAAAAGAACAAATATACCGCAGAGAGACAAAGAATTTATAAAAAAATCACATCGAGGAGTTCCCAACTGTTGACTCATAGTATTGTAGAAAAGACAGCCAGAAGAAGTACCTAGAGAAAAGTTTAACTGTTAGAAAAATGTACAACATGTATGTTAAAAAATGTGAAAACAGTGAGCGGAGTCCACAGAAATACTGGATATACGAACACATATTTAATACAGAATATAACATAGCATTTAATGTACCGAAAAAGGATCTTTGCTCCTTCTGCGAAATATATGAAAATCTTGACGAGGAACAACGTCAAGACAAACATGACGAATACAATGTACACCAGAAGAGGAAAGACGAAGTCAGAACAATAAAAGCCAATGACAAAGACCGAGCACGAAATAACCAAACTATAAAAGTGATAAAATTTGACATACAAAAGGTGTTGATTTCACCCAAAACCGAAGTGGGTGAAGCCTATTACTCCAGAAAGTTGGCAACGTATAACTTTGATGTTTTTGATACTATATCAAAACAAGCAAAATGCTACATGTGGTTTGAAAGCATTGCCAAGCGTGGCAACGATGAAATTGACTCCTGTATGTTGAAATATAACCAAAGCATAGGAATTGTCGACAATCTCATTTATTATTCTCACAGTTGTACGGGACAACAACGGAATTTGCAATTTTCTACCAAGTGCTTGTACTCTGTACAAAACCTCCCGATTAACACAATTACACACACATACTTAGAACGTGGTCATTCACAAATGGAAGGGGACTCAGTACATGCTACCATTGAACAGCATAAAGACATCTGAAATGTTTGCCCAATCAGATTGGTTTAACGCCGTGAGAAATAGTAAAGTGAACAAACCGCGGTATGAAGTAATTCAAGTAGCCAATTCTGATGTTCTAGATTTTACCAAACTTGCATCAAATACGGTTTCAAATCGTAAATGTAATACAAATGGAGAAATTGTCAACCGGAAACAGATACGCGGATTCCAGTATATGAAATCGGAGCCTTCACAAATATTATATCGTAATCAACACAATGGCGACTATAAATGCTTGGAGATAACCAAATACATCCTCTGGGGAAGTAAACCGAAACCATGTATAGGGTGTGAAATCACGCCAGCGTATAATGCCAAAATCCCGATCTCCACAACAAAATACAAGGATCGATCTTACAAAATTATTTGACACAAATGTCATACCGAGCTCATATCATGCATTTTACAGGATTTTACCTCACACCGAACAACATACACGACTGACCGAACCAAACGACTCAGATTCATCTGAGGACTAGATTCGGATGTCGTTCAAACAGAAATTACTTATCATTTCCAAAACCGGTAATTTTTTATCCTCATGTTTATAGTAAAATATAAAAAATATACAGTCATTGTCAAATTTTGTTTTGTTTATTTGCATCATATGTTTGTCTGAAATATGAAATGATTAAGTGTATGAACTTGAATGATGGAATTGATGGTAGCATGTACAACATATCGCCAGATAATTATTATTCTATATGTTGATATATTTTGAACAAGTGAAATTACAAGCGTACATTCCAACAATAACACAAACAGTACCGGTATTGTGATTAGCGGAGTGTTAAAATACATTTACACATATAGTTCGAATGCATATATATATACATATGTAATATAAATTAATGACGATTAGTATTTAGATGTAATGCCAATCTGAATATAAGCCGACTAGACATGTTGGTCATTCAGAGTACCAACATGTTGTGTTTCACAACCTACATGTATGCTAATCTTGTTTACAACCAAAACAAATGATGCAAACCAACTATGAGAAGGCAATTCTAATGATATGCAGTTTATTGTATTCTCAGACTGTGCATCAAATATAACCTATCTGTTAGGAGTATACACTTTCACCATTTGTGTGTACTGTATAATTATGTTCACCATGTGCTATGCCAATCATATCATAAAGTGCACCGACTACAATGACAATAATTTGAAATACCATAAAGACATAATTTACAATATTTTTCGTACATGACTTCAGACGTTGACATACATTTCAGAGTACGTGCATAATTTTATTTCGCATGTACTCTAAAATTTGTGCCAACTTCTGACGTCATTTACAAAAAATATCACATTTTTTGTAATCATATTTCATGAAATTACGCAGATGCCCGAAGGTACAAAATCGCATGGCGCGTCTCATATCTTCTTATGGTTCTCGACTGACATGCTAACATATTCTAGTCTAACAGTAAGCTCTCATCACCGCACACAATTGTGCTTAGTGTTCTTGTTCGACACAGCCAGAAATGTACAATACACAAACATTGCATTTGCAATGGCGTACAGATAGCAATTGAAGAGCCAATAAATAAATAGTTTTAGGAAATGGCTACCCTCAGAGCACTAGCTAGTAACACAGTCCCGTATGCGTAGCCTGAGCCGCTAGGAAAACAACCCGTGTTCCTATCCACTGCCAAATTTATATTTTGAATTTGCATTATACCCTATATTCTACAGAGTACCTAGACGTTACACTGTATTTCAAGTATTATGATTTTATTTATTTATTTGTTAATTTATTTAAAGAAAATGAAATATTTAGCTTTGTTATTTGTTGCCACTATTACTAATTACAAAAATGCACATTTTACTTTTGGTAATTATACATTAGTTTTAATATCTACTTTTCATGTATTTGATTTTTAGTGGAGCGCAGTGGCCTGGTGGTTAGAGCGTCAGACTGCTGATCTAAAGGTCGTGGGTTCGAGCCTCACCGGAGGCGCTGCGTTGTGTCCTTGAGCAAGACACTTTATCCACACTGCTCCAGTTCACCCAGCTGTGAATGGGTACCGATAATTCGTAGTTGCTCTGTAAATACGAATTACCGGCTTCTCTCAAAAAATCTCTACCTCCGTTCTTTCTCCCATTCTTGGGAGACGGCATGCAAGGTCCTCGAGCCAGTGCCGCCGTTAAATATAAGCAAAAAAATAAAATGTATTTGATTTAGTTTACTGACTTTGGCTCACGATGGGTGTATGTATGTTC
Source organism: Conchocele bisecta (assembly GCA_029237695.1). NCBI lineage: Eukaryota > Metazoa > Mollusca > Bivalvia > Lucinida > Thyasiridae > Conchocele > Conchocele bisecta. Next base: position 38,583,220 of record CM055277.1, read on the forward strand.
TATGTCAGTATCAGACATTTGTGTAATGTTAGTTAATTCAGAAATTTACAGTTGGTTGTTGATGTTGATATGTTATATATATGAATTAATACAATTTATTCATATGTCCTGTTTTCGTTTTCACTTTCACTTTCTCCATCTTCAACCTGTGTACTATGGGTAGACATATGCACACATTATATCATTAAAGCTATAAGAACAATTATTTTATTAGCATATGTAAATGGATCAATAGTTTGTGAATCAGTGATAAAATATTGCACTATTACATACTGAAAACCTTCTTTGGGCTTCGAGTATGATTGCATCATATTTAAGGGTGGGTTTTTGTTCAAGAACTGCCCATACCCAACATTGACTAGTTTCATTTTGTCTGAAGTATACTTATGGATTGGATGCCATACTCTTTGTGATAACAATTAGACAAAATAGAGATATAAACCCTAAGGCGACCAATGAGCAAGGAAAAACTAAACGGTAACAATACAACCATAGATAACTATGGCACGGGTACAACGGTGGTTGCAGAGTCTTCAACAAGGCAAAACTGCACTCCACAACCAGAGGTGTACGGTCCCCAACAACACCAATAACAATATTAAATAGGAAAATAACACAAAACTCAACAAAAGCCCCACAAAACAGCTCCCCCAAAGAATCACTAACAAAATAATAATAATAATAATTAAGATACGTTATATATTTATAATAACAAAAGGTCGTAAGTGGTAGATACGACTATTTTTTTAAAATCTTGCCCATAAGAAACTCAATAGCAAAAGGTCGTAAGTGGTAGATACGACTGTCTATGAAAAATTGTGCCCATAAATGGTTCAATAACAAATGGTCGTAAATAGAATTAGTCTAATTATGAAGCCAATAATGAACATTTTAAAAATAACATATATAAAAAGTATCGTTTAATAATCGATAATACAACATATAGGAATTAAACAGTTGTTTTCATTTTTCTCAAAACTACATTTTTGCACTTACGTCCTTATGTAACTAGACCATCGATATGACAACGTGAATAGTACGTTATTATAACTTCCGTAGTATTTGTTGCGGCAACCTTATTGCAACAACGTTATTTTGACAACGTGGATATGATGTCACGTTATGCTATATGACAACGTGAATAATACGTTATGACAACTTTCTTAGCATTGGTTTCAGCAACATTATTGCAGCAACGTTATTGTGACAACGTGGAGATGATGTTGTTACGCATGGCTATATGGCAACGTGAATAATACGCTACGAGAACTTTCCTAGAGTCGGCTGCAGCAACGTTATTGCAGCAACGTTATGTTGACAATGTGTGGATGATGTGTTCACCCCTTGGTATTTGGCAACGTTAATAGTACGTAATGAGAGCTTTCGTTATAATTGGTTGCAGCAACGTTTGTGCAGCAACGTTATTTTGACAACGTTGGTATTATGTTGTCACACAATGCTATATGAAAATGTGAACAGTACGTAATGATTACTTTTTCAGAATTGGTTGCAACAACGTTATTGCAGCAATGTTATTGTTCAAAAGTTGAGAAAATATTTTTACCCAACGTAATATAACAATGTGAATAGTACGTAATGGCAGTTTTCCTAGAATCGGTTGCAGCAACGCTATTGCGGCAACGTTTCAGTAATAACCTTTTAATTACGTAGTCACATGCAACGTCATATGACAACATAAATGTAATAAGAACTTTTCACATAATTGGTTGCAGCAAGGTTATTGTGGAAACGTTTTTGCGACAATGTTGAGATGATGTTCTCACCCAACGTAATATGACAACGTTAATAGTACGTAATGAGATTTTTCATATAATTGGTTGCAGCAACGTTATTGCAGCAACGTTATTTTGACAATGTGGAGATGACGTTGTCACGCAATGTTATATGACAACGCGAAACGTATCGAGAACTTTCCAAGAATTGTTTGCAGCGATGTTATTGCAGCAACGTTATTTTGACAATGTGGAGACGATGCCGTCACGCAATGCTATGCTATATGACAACGTGAATAGCACGTTATTATAACTTCCGTAGTATTTGTTGCAGCAACGTTATTGCATCAACGTTATTTTGACAACGTAGATATGATGTTGTCAAGCTATGATATATGACAACGTGAATAGTACGTTATGACAACTTTCTTATCATTGGTTCTAGCAACATTATTGCAGCAACGTTATTGTGAAAACGTGGAAATTATGTCATTACGCATTGCTAAATTACAACGTGAATACTACATTATGAGAACTTTCCTAGAGTTGGTTGCAGCAACGTTAGTGTAGCAACGTTATTTTGAAAACGTGGAGATGATGTTTCCACGTCTTACTATTTGGCAACGTTAATAGTACGTAATTAGAGCTTTCGCTAGAATTGGTTGCAGCAACGTTTGTGCAGCAACGTTATGTTGACAACGTTGGTATTATGTTGTCACACAATGCTATATGAAAATATGAACAGTACGCCATGATTACCTTTTTAGAATCGGTTGCAGCAACGTTATTGCGGCAACGTTTCAGTAATAACGTTGTAATTACGTAGTCACATGCAACGTCATATGACAACATAAATGTTACGTAATAAGAACTTTTCACAAAATTGGTTGCAGCAACGTTATTGTGAAAACGTTTTTGCGACAATGTTGAGATGATGTGTTCACCCAACGTAATATGACAACGTGAATAGTACGTAATGAGAGTTTTCATATAATTGGTTGCAGCAACGTTATTGCAGCAACGTTATTTTGACAATGTGGAGATGATGTTGTCACGCAATGCTATATGACAACGCGAAACGTATCGAGAACTTTCCAAGAATTGTTTGCAGCGATGTTATTGAAGCAACGTTATTTTGACAATGTGGAGACGATGCTGTCACGCAATACTATGCTATATGACAACGTGAAAAGCACGTTATTATAGCTTCCGTAGTATTTGTTGCAGCAACGTTATTGCATCAACGTTATTTTGACAACGTGGATATGATGTTGTCACGCTATGATATATGACAACGTGAATAGTACGTTATGACAACTTTCTTATCATTGGTTCTAGCAACATTATTGCAGCAACGTTATTGTGAAAACGTGGAAATTATGTCATTATGCATTGCTATATTACAACGTGAATACTACATTATGAGAACTTTCCTAGAGTTGGTTGCAGCAACGTTATTGTACCAACGTTATTTTGACAACGTGGAGATGATGTTTCCACATCTTACTATTTGGCAACGTTAATAGTACGTAATTAGAGCTTTCGCTAGAATTGGTTGCAGCAACGTTTGTGCAGCAACGTTATGTTGACAACGTTGGTATTATGTTGTCACACAATGCTATATGAAAATGTGAACAGTACGCCATGATTACCTTTTCAGAATTGGTTGCAGCAATGTTATTGCAGCGATGTTATTGTTCCAAAGTTGAGATGATGTTTTCACCCAACGTAATATGACAACGTGAATAGTACGTAATGGTAGTTTTCCTAGAATCGGTTGCTGCAACATTATTGCGGAAACGTTTCGGTAATAACGTTGTAATTACGTACTCACATGCAACGTCATATGACAACATAAATGTTACGTAATAAGAACTTCCAAAGAATCGGTTGCAGCAACGTTATTGTGGAAACGTTTTTGCGACAATGTTGAGATGATGTTTTCACCCAACGTAATATGAAAACGTGAATAGTACGTAATGAGAGTTTTCCTAGAATTTGTTGCAGCAACGTTATTGCAGCAACGTTATTTTGACAATGTGGAGATGATGTTGTCACGCAAAGCTATATGACAACGTGAACATTACGTAACGACAACTTTCCAAGAACTTTTTGCAGCGATGTTATTGCAGCAACGTTATTTTGACAATGTGGAGACAATGCTGTCACGTAATACTATGCTATATGACAACGTGAGTAGTACGTTATTATAACTTCCGTAGTATTTGTTACAGGACGGTTATTGCAACAACGTTATTTTGACAACGGGGATATGATGTTGTCACGCTATGATATATGAAAACGTGAATAGTACGTTATGAAAACTTTCTTAGCATTGGTTTCAGCAACATTATTGCAGCAACCTTATGTTGACAACGTGGTGGAAATGATGTTGTTACTCATTGCTATATGACAACGCGAATAATACATTATGAGAACTTTCCTAAGAGTTGGTTTCAGCAACGTTATTGAAGCAACGTTATTTTGACAACGTGGAGATGATGTTTTCACGCCTTGATATTTGGCAACGTTAATAGTACGTAATGAGAGCTTTTGAGGAAACGTTTCGGTGATGATGTTGTAATTAGGTAGTCACATGCGACGACGTCATATGACAACACAAATATTACGTATTAATAGCTTCCAAAGAATTGGTTGCAGCAACGTTATTATGGAAACGTTTTTGCGACAATGTTGAGATGATGTTTTCACCCAACGTAATATGACAACGTGAATAGTACGTGAAGAGAGTTTTCCTAGCATTGGTTGCAGAAACATTATTGCAGCAACGTTTTGGTGATAACGTTGTAAATACGTAGTCACTTGCAACATCATATGACAACATAAATGTTACGTAATAAGAGCTTCTAGAGAATTGGTTGCAGCAAAGTTATTGTGGAAAAGTTTCTGCGACAATGTTGATCAGATGTTTTCACCCAACGTAATATGACAACGTGAATAGTACGTAATGGGAGTTTTCTGATAATTGGTTGCAGCAACATTATTGTGTCAACGTTTCGGTAATAACGTTGTAATCACGTAGTCACATGCAACGTCATATGACAACATAAATATTTCGTATTAAGAGCTTCCACAAAATTGGATGCAGCAACGTTATTGTGGAAACGTTTTTGCGACAATGTTGAGATGATGTTTTCATCGAACGTAATATGACAACGTGAATAGTACGTGAAGAGAGTTTTCCTAGAATTGGTTGCAGCAATGTTATTGCGGCAACGTTTCAGTGATGATGTTGTAATTACGTAGTCACATGCAACGTCATATATGACAACATAAATGTTACGTCATAAGAACTTCCAAAGAATTGGTTGCAGCAACGTTATTGTGGAAACGTTTTTGCGACAACGTTGATTTGATGTTTTCACCCAACGTAATATGACTACGTAATGAGAGTTTTCTGATAATTGGTTGCAGCAACGTTATTGCGGCAACGTTTCGGAGTTAACGTTGTAATTACGTAGTCGCATGCAACGTCATATGACAACATAAATGTTACGTAATTAGACCTTCCAAATAATTGGTTGCAGCAATGTTATTGTGGAAACGTTTTTGCGACAACGTTGATAAGATGTTGTCACCAAATGTTAAACTAACAACGTAAATTGCACGTAATTGGCACTTTCCTAAAGCTGGTTGTAGCGCTGCTCTTTGATTTAATTCTAACTTATCCAGATGAGCAGCCGCATCATCTTTGTATAGCATGCATCCATAGTCCATCTTCGACAGGATTAATGCTTTATATAGTTGTAGGAGGGAGGATTTGTCTGCACCATAAGATGTACCTGAGATCAGTTTCATTAGATTTAGATCCTTCCTACAACGTTGAATTATATCTGATATGTGAGGTCACCATGTAAGTCTATCGTCCAAGTACATACCTAGGAACTTTGCGCATTTTTTGTATGGTAGTGCCTGATTGTTAACAACTAGTTCTTTAATTTTGTATTGTTGATCTCCTTTATATGCATACCGTTGCTCCGTGGTTTTATAGAATAAGTGTCCTCCTCTATGAAAGATGACTGCCTCAGTTTTAGTGGGGATCTTTTAAACCCCCATTTGTTTTGCCATGTTGTGATTTTATCTAATGTTGTCTGTACAACCCCAAAGGCTATATTGAGATCTGCATGTACAGGCCAGATCGAGCTATCATCTGCAAATTGCGATAGATCATTTTTGATAGTTGTAATTGAGTTATTCTCATTGAGTACGTTATGCAATGTATCTATCATGATGTTAAACAGCGTTGGACTAACTACGCTGCCCTGGGGGCTACCGTTATCTACATTTTGAAATTCGGAGTGTTCTGATCATATTCTCACTCTAATTGTTCTGCCCGTCAGAAAGTTGTCAAGCCACAACAATATTCTGTTATTTATGCCCTTCCCGACGAGTTGTTCTATTGCACATTTCGTCCACATTAGGTCAAATGCTTTTTCCAAATCTAGGAATACTGCAACGACTATTTTCTTTTCCATCATGGCTGTTTTAATAATTGTGTCTAGTCGTGCGAGTTGATCTAATGTAGATCTGTTATTTCGGAATCCTGATTGGGTCGGGCTCAGTTTCTGATTTGTTTCTAAGTGATGTTTTAATCTGTTAGCTACCATCGTTTCCATTATTTTACATATTGCTGGTGTTAGAGAAATGGGTCTGTATGAGGGCGGGAGTGTTGTGTCATTCTTTGGTTTCAATATAGGGATGATGGTAGCTTCTTTCCAGGTATCAGGTAGTGTACTATTTACCCAGGACTTATTTATCACCAGAAGCAGTTGTTCCATAGATTATTTTGGGAGAAACTTTAGTATTGCGTATTGTATCTTGTCTGCTCCTGGTGCAGAGTTTTTCTTATTTTTAAGGGCATATTTTAGTTCTGACATAATGAAGCACCGATTGAGGCAGTCAACCTCATTAGATTCTGGCCATAACGTGTTAGTATCTATTTTTGTTTGAATTTCGGGGTTTCTCTTAACCTTAACTGTTTTGAATTCGGGATTAAGGTTATTGTCACTTGACATAGTTGTATAATGGTCTGTGAGCACCTCTGCTTTTTGTTTGTTGTCGTACACATTCCTATTGTTATTTAATAGTGGAGGCATTGGCTTTATAGCTTTTCCTCTGATTCTATTAAATTGTTCCCATAATTCTTTACTCGTCTTGTCGTTATTTATTTCAGATATATCAATTTCTCCCGACCACAACTTTTTGCGTCATTGTTTCATTGTCAAAAAGTTACGGTATTTATGTCGAAATTGAGACTACTCATTTGGTACTGATTGGTGAGAAGTGAGTACCTGATAAATGGATTAATTGAATGATTACTTAATTAATTGATTTATCAGTAGCGCGATTAATTAGTTTATTGATCAGTACCGCGATTAATTGGTTTATTGATCATTTCCGCGATTAATTAGCTTCTTGATCACTAGCGCGATTCATTAATTGCTTGGTGAGTACGACGATTAATCAGCTTTTTTAACGGTTGATTAGCCAAGTATCACGTTGCCATTACTTGTCACATTGTACAACTTTATAGTGATATATTGTATCTATGTTGTTATTCGAGAAAATCTAACTAACATGTTCTGGTGTACCATATCGAATAATAAGTATTTGCTGTTAAAACACGAGGAATTGCATTTTAAATGAGGATTCTAAAGAACTCCCAACTTGTCATTCAAGGAAATTATTTAGTTCTAAAGCACTCCCAACTAGCCATTTTATGGTTTTAGGCCTTTGTGAGTAAATGAGACGGTTCTAATACACAACCAACTTGCCGTTTTAAGGTTTTATGCTTTTCTGAGTAAATGAGACGATTCTAATGCACTACAAACTTGTCATTCTATGCATTTGTGCATTTTTCTTGCTAAACTTTTAATCGTATTTTATTACTGTTTCTATACAAATTGAAGTAAAGTAAATTTATTAAAATACTTCTAAAATGTTATTCATTTTTGAAAGTTAAATTGTTTTCTATAAGTAACGTGATTAAACCGAATATATCAGATTGGAACGTGTCAAACACAGTTTAGTCCACTGGCAATATCAGGCCATATCCGGAGGGGATTAATTAGCCCGGAACTCATTGCGATGTGCGAATTCCACAATTGCCTCCCGGAAAGTTTTCCAAAAACAACTTTTTTCCGTAAAATTTAGTGAGTTTAAAACATAAAATAACATTAAAATAATAATTTCTTATAAGTTTACTACAAAAAAGTAAAAACAAATAGCATTTATGATAGGTTTTATACGGGGTCCGTTATGTCCACACGGGTCCGTTATGTCCAGGAATCGGGTCCGTTATGTCCAGTAGCCTATTTCATCAAACTTACAAAGTATACTTATCTAGCAAAGTATACTTTGAGGGAGAAATTTTCAAATTAATGATAAATTTATTAATTTTTATTATACTGAATTTATTACATTATCACAGCCATTTTGGCTGTGATAATGTAATACATTCAGTATAATAATTCTGCATTCTTTTAATCATGAAATATATGCAGTCGTTAGTGCTATATGAAATAATGCATTTCAGGAAAGTAGCATAGTGGGGAAGGAAATGATACCATCAAGGTTGGAGGGTCTTATCGGGGCTGATTATAGTCACACCTACCACAGGAAAGTGTAAACAACTTGTATGCTGAACAAACAAAACTTATGACAAATTACGAGAAAACCCATGATAGAAATGTTGATGTTAAACAAACAAAACCTATATATATCATGACAAATATGACAAATCATCAGAAATCCTCAGACAGAAATTTGCTTGTTGAACAAGTAAAACCTACAGGTATACGAAAAAGTATTATGACAAATATGACACCACAACCCTCAACACCAACTTGCGAGTTATTGCAATTGCGAGAAAAGGCAAAATCACTCGGGATCACATATAGTAATTGTCTGAGAGTTGCGGGGTTGACCAAACTGATAAACCCAAAATCCTCAGATCAGACCTTCCGAGATATTGGGAAATTGAGGGATGAAGCTAAATCACTCGGGATCACATATAGTAATCGTCTGAGAGTTGCGGGGTTGACCAAACTGATAAAAGCAAAAACCTCAGATCAGACCTCCCTAGATATTGGGAAATTGAGGGATGAAGCTAAATCACTCGGGATCACATATAGTAACCGTCTGAGAGTGCCGGGGTTGACCAAACTGATAAACGCAACAAAGAACAGCGCGTTTACGGAGAGGTCTGAGAGTAAGAGTGTAATCAAAACCGCGCTTCTTCGCGCGATTATAGCGAAAGGACCAGAAATAATGGCTGAGGTCGATGAGCAGAGTGAAACGATCAAGGCTGGAAGGAGAACTGTCGAGCTCACATTTCATAGAGAGGTTGGTGGTATTATTTCCGATAGGATAATAGATAAACTGATGCCCTATATCACTACAAATTTTCATCTTAGGTACGCGTATTCCTACAAGCTGAAGCACATCGATGAGGTTGATTCCAAAGGCCAGACTAAAACTATTACATTCTAGGAGGGAGTCTTTGTATGTCATCGCTCTCCGACGTAAAGCGCTGGGTGACTGTTCAGGAGACCGGGCCGATGGACATCGATAAAATCTCTCACCCAAACACAAAGTGGACGTTCGTAAGATGGGTGGAAGTGGGTGTCAAGCTCGTGCAGGGAAAGCGCGGGAAGGATTTGGGTCTTAAGTCAAAGTTCGCGGGGGGTTGGCTGCAACCAGAGTTGCTGCGAAACAAGAAAGGTATGTATTCTCTAGACCAGTACGATGACGGATTGTGTTTATTTCGATGTTTAGCGATTCATGGGGGGTCTCGAGCAGATAGGTGCTGTGCTAAAGCGCGGGAGCTCAGTCAGGAGTATTTTGGTGAGAGTAAACCAAACCCAGTTCCTTTTGATAACTTGAAGAAGGTCGAAGAGAAGTCTAAGGTTGGTATTGAAGTGTATGAACCCACAGAGGACGGAATCTGGTATTTGAGAAAAAAACCAGCACATAACGCCGCAGTCGGCACCAAACATATGACCATCGGATTATTCCAAGACCACGCATTCCTTATAACCAAGCTTAAAGGAATCACCCACACGTACTGTTGCAAAGAGTTCTCCCAACGATTCACACAAGCCTGCCACCTAACAAGGCACGCACGCACCTGTATGCGAGGGGAGACCAAAGTAATTTGAGAAGGTAAGATTCTAGATCCGTCCTAGATCCGCGTATGAAAGGGCATTCTTTCCGAAAAGCGCGAAGAGCTACGGCGCATTGGAATGGATGGGGCGCGTTGAGAAGGAAGAAGGCATCCACATCCATACCGAACAGTGCGGGCACGGTGGCGAGCGCTGGATTGCCGGAGCTCCAGTAGACGGTTACTGTCGGGAAAGTAACACAGTGTACAAGTATCACAGCTGCTATTGGCACGGATGCCCGGCACACTCCATAAACAAGCGTGATGAGTTTGACAACACCACCAGGCTGGAGAAAATGATTTCAAAGGCTGGGTATGAGTTAGAGGTGATGTGGGAGCACAACTTTAAGAAATCTGGTAAAGCTATACAAACGGGATGTCCTGCCACACTCCACCCGCACCCGATGTGTACGACTTTGGAGCGTATTTGAGCGAAGACGGCCACGAGAGGAAAACGGATTCCCTCGAGTTTGAAACCGAGCATGTCCCGATTAGCGTGAGTATTGGTTATAGTATGTCTTCAGAAATAACTCACATATGTGACACAGACTCCGCGCGGTTGGTGGCTAGGTTTATGGAGGATTTGCAAAAGCGTGGGAATACCATCAGGGAAGAGGTAGGTAGAACATTCCGGCCCCCAGATTCAATTGCAGCAGGTACGACATAAATCTTATAAAGAAGTACTTAGTTGGCGAGCTGTCTGATACAACCAAAAAGGTAATGGTTGGCAAAAGGGAAAACGCTTCGATATTTCTATTCACACCCGAGTTCATGTTTCTCGATGTTTCACAGTACCTAGGGCCGGGAGTCAGCTATGACCGGTGGATTAAAGGGTACGGCTGTGAAGCACAAAAGTCCTTCTTCCCCTACGAATGGTTAAATTCCCAAGACAAACTAGATTATCCCGGACTGCCGGATCTGGAACACTGGTATTCGAGACTTGCTGGTAAACACTTGATCGATACTACCCAGCTCGCGGAGTGCCACGTGATTTTCAAAGCGAAAAAGATGACCACGTTCCGGGATTGGCTGAAGTATTATAACGATTTGGATGTCTCACCTTTCCTGGAAGCATTGGGGAAAATGTGTCGATTTTATAAAGACAAAGGTGTTGATATTTTCAAGGATGCCGTAACTTTGCCAGGTGTGGCGATACAGTATTTGCTGCGGGGAACGGTGTCTGATAACCCTTTCAATGACAAGCTTCAACTTTACGCGTCACAGGAGGAAACCTACGAGATGCTGCAGAGGGCTCTTGTTGGAGGTCCTTCCATTGTATTCTCTAGGTATGCGGAAGCCAGAGTGTCTAAGATCCGATCCACTCCGGAAGGGCACGGCAAACAGTGCAACGCGGGATACGATACAAATGCTCTGTATTTATCCACACTGAGTAAAGACATGCCGTGCGGAAAAGAGACGATCACTACGGTCAAAGCTCCCAACAATCCAATTAGTATCAAACAATTCTGTAAGAGAGTGATGGACGGTAAGTGGTTCGGGTCCGCCGAGGCGGACATCGAAGTGCCAGAGAACCTGAAGAATAAATTTGAGGAGATGTCGCCGCTATTTATAAACAGGGTTGTTCGCGAGGAGGAAGTTCCCCAGCACATGATGAAATATCTGAGCGCCACGGACCGGACTCGCGGTGATGGGAAAAATTTAGTTGGGGCGCTATCGGCTCAGAAAGTGTTGCTGTACGAACCACTATTACGTTGGTATCTCAAACAAGGGATGGAAGTAACTGGAGTGTACCGCTTATTAGACTACTATTCAGGAAAACCCTTCAAGTGGTTCGCGGAGGATGTCACAGCAGCTAGACAAACTGGCGACGTAGATAGCAGCAACGCTGTAGTCGCAGACATAATGAAACTACTCGGTAATTCGTGTTGTGGAAAAATGATAGAAGCGGCGGAAAGACATTTGAATACGACTTACACGAAAGACGAGGAATGTGTTGATAACGCGTTGCGATCAGCCTTCTACGATGTTTTGACAGAAATAGGAGATGCGTACGAAATATCGAGCAGAAAATCGAAATCATCCGTAAAGCGACCGTTTCACTGTGGGATTTCCGTGTACCAATTGGCGAGGTTGAGAATGTTGGAGTTTTACTATGATTTTCTAGATAAGTATGTGGATCGGAGCGATTTCGAATTGATACAAATTGACACAGATAGTATGTACATAGCCACTAGTGGGAGGGATCTGAAATCATGCATTCGCCCAGAGTTGATGAATGAGTTTATAAAATCAGAAAAAAATTGGTTGGCCTGGGATAAGTGGAGCGGACGTGAACCAGGACTTTTCAAGATTTCAAGGGGATCGAGGAATCGCGCTATCGAGCAAGTGCTACTTTGTAGAGAAGGTGGGTTTGCGAACCGGAGTTGGAGGCACGACCAAGCATTCCTCCAAAGGAATGAGTAAACGAACGAATAGTGTAGATTGGGACCGGTACAAAACCGCACTCGAGGGATCTTATGATACAGCGGAAAACAGAGGATTCCGTATGAATAATGGAGTTATGAAGACATATTCCCAGCACAAGCTTGGGCTATCCGTCTATTATGACAAGCGGCGCGTGCTGTCTGATAATATTCATACAGCACCGTTGATGTAGGACGAGAGTCTGACCGACTATGACGATGGACGGACCGGTGGTAGCTGGGTGTCAGAAGGCACTGCAAGAAGTTCTTCGCGAACAAACCCGCTCGATGGACCATCATCCAAATAGTAGAGCACGGGCTCATCAGGTTTGGTAATATATCGATCTAGATTATATACATTGAGAGACCACACGGGATCAGTCGCGCGGCGGCGTCCACCTTCGAGCTCTCCCAGTTGATAGAGGTACCGGACGGCAACATCAGATGGAAGCCGTTTCTCCGCTAAACCAACGGGTCGCCTGCGCGAGACGGCAGATGGTCTGTGCGACACCGTTTTCGACTTGATGGCATCTACGGGCTTTTTACCAATCAATCTGGTCACCTCGCCGTTCAGTGAGGAGACCACGGCGGGCAGCCTGGTCACCCACTCGGTCCATCGCGAATGAGGGTCTACAAGTTCTTTCTCTCGAAGCTCGGCGAGAATTTTATCTTGTTTGACTTTTCGGGTGGCAGCCTCTGCCTGCCCAGCTGCCTGTCTGTTTGGGTTTTTGTGTCGTGCAACCGGATTCAACAGTGTTGAGGGCTCCTGTGGAGCTTGTTCATCCAACCGCACCTGTGCAGTTGGGGGAGCAATCTGGTTCATCCAATCTCGATTGGGAGTTGGAGCAACCGTGTTCAACAGTGTTGAGGGCTGTTCCGTCACTCTCGCAGGCGCGTCTTGTGTCATCATTTTCTGACCTTATAGTTCGTGGGCATATATGTCCAAATTGATAGTGCTTAGCCGTGGTCAACGCGGTTGTCAGCGGAGCTAAGTACATTCCAAACATGTGATAAATTTAGCAGCAGGCTGTTCTAAGAGTGTGTCCTACAAAAGGGTCAGTCTCTAGATCACCAATCAACACCGCGGTGTCAGATATAGGGATAATTGCACTGACAGCGGTAGCGTACAAATGAATAGCCGCCGATCCAAGAGTTTTCGTCATCTCTGCCCCCAATTTAGATTCGTATCGCGCATACATTTTATCAACCTCGACATCTGACATCTTGTCCACCTGACAAACTGAGAGACGCCGACCGAAATACCGTTCCCATTGTCCCCCAGCAACCAGCGCAGCTAGCCGCTCGCGTCGCGTCGTGTTTTCATTTTCTTTCAGGACCGTATCGACAGTCGTGCCATCTTTCAGGAAAGATATCGTGTCGGTTCCTACAGTTTATTTTGGGAAAGATGTCGTGTCGGCAGTCGACACGATTGTCTCTTCCATTAGCTGATCGAGAAGTTCGTCGCAGTTCATTATTTTATTTTTAATAATTAGTAATATTCTGACTAGCCTCATAAGTTTAACATATTGCCAAGCGCACCACCCGATACTTATGATCACCGTTATGCTCGCAACAAAGCTCGCAGCGGAGCAACAAATTGATTCCCACATTGTTAACCATTGATCAGCATTTGTTCAACATTTGTTAAGTATTTGTTAAGCATTGTTCAGCAATTGCTCAGCATTGTTAAGCATTTGATCAGCAGTTACTAACGAGCGTTAAGCAATTGCTTATTACTTTGTAATAAATTAATTGATAACTTCGTAAGCAGTTGGTTGATCAGTCTTTAGCAGAAGCTTGGCGTGCTTAGTTTCCGAAAGTATCTGTCAAACCTCCAGGCGCTCCTCGCGCGTTTGGAAACCGTCGTTCTTTCGAATCGAATGAGTCTCGGTCCTTGCAGTGAAAGAGGGCCACCCATTTCGTTTGCTCGCGCAGATCCTTGAGGACGGCGTTGTACTTCTGAGTGAAGATCCATACGCTTTGCCCCACATGGCGGCCGGAAAATGCGAGCTCGGAGAGCATGTCCTTCTTTTTGGTCATCGCCGCCTTGGCCAAGCAGTCGTCAATCACGTTTAGGGTGGGCTCGCCCTGAAAGATTTTATATAAACCACGCAGCCAATCGTGAAGCCTGTCGCTGGGGTTAATAACGTATACCTCAGGGTCGGTCCATATCCACGGGCTTCGCTGATACGTCTCGTTGTGCCGCACAGTGGGACACAGGATCACAATGTGTCAAAGGATATCACGGTAGGACCCCTCGAGCAAGTCTAGGATGAAAACTGTTTTTCCATATCCTGTCTGCCCACATATTATGGCAGAGTGGGCATCACAAACTTTATTTAAATCTTTAGAATGATTTTTTAGAGTGCTGAGACGTATCGACCATCTTCGATGTTGAGTTGTGCGTCTGTGATTATATATAAGTACACGTTCAAAGCGCCAGCTCCATCCGCCTCTTTGGTTATCTGGATCGTCACACCCTCGCTAGCGTTCTCAACTTGGCGTCCACTACTGTGCATTTGGTCGTCGTCGCTGGCTCGCATGTCTAGCCATAACGCGTACTTGGAAGTCAGGAACTGTGCAAGGGAGACGTCCGAGAGCTGCAGGTCTTTAGCAACCGCGGCAACCTCCGGGGAGCGCTTAGAGCTGGCAGCAAACTGCTTTCTGGCTTCGTCCCACTGCTGGTGCGCGCGAAGGCCCTGGCTGTAGAGTTGATTGGGAACTCCCTCGATCGTCACCTCGACCTTTGTGATTTTGCGGTTATGGAATTTATCGGTTTTTCTAACCCCGAGCGCGAACCGACCCTCATCGAACAGCATCAGTATACCTTTCATCGAGCGGGTGGGTACGTTGACATTAATATTCCACAATGTGTCGCTTTTGTCTTTCGTCATCGTGCGGTGACAAGAACACGATCGTAAAGTATGGCAACGCGCCCGGTACGAGGCGCCAAGTGGGACACATGACTCAATTTTGTCAACAAAATTCATTTTTGTACCTATAAACTTGACAAAAACAAAACAAAATTAAATACATACTGATTTTGTCAACAAAATTCACTTTTGTGCCACAAAACTCAATTCTGTGTCACAAAATTCAATTCTGTGTCACAAAATTCAATTCTTCATACGTTTCGTATACGTATTTGCATACTAAGAATGACTACCATTGGTCAGATACAGTATGACAAAAATGTGGCCTGAATAATATGTATACAAATATATCAGCAACAAACATGATGGAACTTGGATGGAAAATAACATTTTGTAAATTGGTTGCCATGGCAACCGTTTATTGTAATTATGTATTGACTATGTACATACATTTAATAACGCTATCCCAATGTTGGTTACTTGAAATAAAACGATCCTATTGTTAAAATGATTATATAAACTAGTTGTTATTTGGCCGCCCTGGCATCCACATACATGATTAGTCACAATAAGATTCTTGGATAGAACTAGAGGTATATATTTTGTAATCATAATATAACCAAAATAACTGTCCATAAAGAAGCATAATATTTATATATTGGGTTATATGTTCGCATTGAAATATTTAAACCTGCAAGTGTACTCCACCATCTAGTAAAATGGACTAAGACCAATCTCAACCAATCAACGTAGAGATGACATAGACTATCAGTTACGCAAACTAATTTTTGTGGACAAATCTGACTTTTGTGGACAAAACTGAATTCTGTCCCACAAAACTGAATTTTGTTCACAAAACTCAATTCGGTCTTACAAAATTGAATCCTTTATAACAAAAATGAATTGTGTATATCAGAATTTTACGTAATTGGATTTTGTGATTTTTAGTGTTACAAAACTCAATTTTGTCTGGACAAAATTGGTTTTGTGCACATAATTAACCTGTCCTGCATGGCGCCCCGTACCCGGCGTACTGGGTTCTGATCAATCGCGCGAGTTCGGTCATCGTGACCATGTCGTACTCCAACGAAACATTGTCGATCGTATACGTCGATGCCATGTCGGTGGCTATGAGAACTCGGCCGTAGTCGTTGAACGTTAGTTCGTATTCGGGGCGGTCAGCCAAAGCACTCTGATAGTAGGGCATGTGACTCTCCAGCAACTCAAAGTCGAGCGGGATGTACAAGCTGTTGCCGTAAGCGGCCGAGATCGGGTTGTCACTCGCGTCGTTATCTACCTTGTTACCAGCCCCGATTCTAAGTTTTGTAACGTTCTTATTTTTGCTGGTGTCAATACCCTGATAGACCGCATTTTCGCGCTCTTGCGCCGTCTTCCACAGGTCCTGATAGCAATGGTAGACGTCGCTGTCGTCGATCGACATCACCTCATTACCAGAACTCTTTATCATGGTCTTCTTGACGATGGCGCGACCCAGGTTCTGAATGACGGTTCGGTCCTCGTCTGTCGACGTCAGCGAAATAGTGAAAGCGAGGCGAACAGTCCCCGGCACAATGACGTCGTTAGCTCCAAGGTTGGGAAAGCGGGCCAAGAGCTGCTGGTTCTGATCGATCGTCGTCGATGGGTTGTTCGTAATAACGACGCTCTGTCTCACACCTTTCGCCCCGAGGGGCTCCCGCAGTCTGCGGTATGGATTGAGTTTGCGGCCGTATTGACTCGAAGACATAGTTTCGATGAAACTAAATACTCTATTAAACCCTTATGGTTTTTTCTTTAATACATTGTTAAAAATGGAGGATTACGATATTGGTATGGAAGAATTCGGCCGAGATGATTATCTCGATGATGACATCAACGATGACATCAATGTCGAAACGCCCTTCATAGATGCAATAGGGAATCCACCCGGCGAGGAAATAGGTGGCGCTACCAGCATAATTAGTATAAGCCAGGAATTAGTCAAGTCAGCTGTAGACGACTACTACAACAGTTTGGTAGAAAAAGGTGCGGTCCCGTCTGTCGGCCGCGACTACTCCAAGTTCGAATTGGATCTGAAGGGTAGGTTGCGACTAAAAGCATCAAATATCCCGATCGTCAACATGAGGACCGGAAAACCCCTAGCGCTGAACACCATTGCCGGAAACCGGGGCGGTGGCCAAATCGTAAGGAGCGACTTAAGATTCTCAGATTGGGAGAAGGGTCCAACAATTATGCCGGCCCGCGCTGTAGAGGCCCTACAGTCTACCGACGAAACGATGGCGAAGACGGTCGCCGCGATAGAAACTGTCGAGCTCAGCGAGGTCCCTCGTGTAGCCACCGACGCTATTCACACAATGGAGCTCAGCGAAAGCGAGATAGATGGAATACTCAGCACGATGGATGACCCGCCGTTACCTCTTCGCGAACTCCGGGGCCTCGATAGGGCTATGCAAACAGTCCGGGGTGAATTGGTACATAATCTCTCCAAACTCACGGCGCTAGATGAACATATCGCGCTAGAAGAAAGAAAACTTGGGGAAGCCGGTGACGATAGAGAATCTACCGAGCGGATCACTGAACGCCTGCGGTCGTTGCGGGATGAAAGAGCAGCTCGCTTGGAGGCTGCATCGGCTTGCCGTGAGGCGCTCCGCACCCAAATAAGTCGGATCCGCGAAACAATCTCGAGGGTTCTGCACGAGGAGACGACACTCGGTGAGTGACTTCGCACTCTGTTCAGAGAGCAGGGCGTCACAATAGTAAGCATCCTCGCAGCTCTCGGCATGACTATATCAACCATAGTTCTAACTATCGAGCTGCTCGTAGGTGGTGCGGCGGCTGCACCCGCGCCAGCACCCGCGCCAGCACCCGCGCCATCCGGTGGCGCCAAGGAGTTGGAAAAAAGCATCTAAAAGCCCTCGCCAGGCTCCTGGCTAAATATGCCGGAAAGGCCGCTGCCGCACTGCCTGGGTTGATCGGGAGTGTCGTCTCCTACTTGTTATCTATATTATCAAAAACGGCCGGATGGCTTGTTCTACTATTCTCCGCCCGAGAGTTCCTAAAACCAAAGCACGAGTAGCACGATCGCCACAAGGGCGACGACGAGTCCTAATTTCTTCTCCTCGTGGGTTGTATTTCCCGCTCCTGAGCTGGAACTGGTGGGACTTGATGAGACACTAGTTCCACCTCCTGTTCCAATTCTTCCAATCGCAATTGGATTGGGGTAACTTGATGGTGTGCTTCGTGGTGGGGTGGGTGCTTGCGGTTTTATGAAATCAGTTCCACTTACAACTCCCCCCCTCGACCGTCTTGTGGGTGCGCTTGATGATATCCGCGTTCACGTTACCGTTGTGGCCGATTTTTTGACCGGGTCGTCTCGTAGTATCATATTGCTCGGCGCCATATAAATACCTATTCCAAATACATAGTTTACTGGGGTGCTGGCATTCTGCAAAACGTCTTGATACCGCCTGATCGCATCCGGGAGGTCCACCGGAGATGAGATGGCGTCCTCGACATTGACCAAGAACTGTTTTTGCGCGTCAAATGCCTTCCCGTCTCCTATTATAGAACTGCGCGCTTGTGCCTGTGCGCCGAGGATGGCCCAGACGTACGTGCGAATGGAGTCGTTGAGGCGGGTAACTCCAGCCCTGGTGAACCCCTTCCCCCTATCCAAAATGAAAGTCCCCCAGCCGATCTCGACGTGTTCGCTTTGTTCTATGTAGTCGATTTTAGTATTCAAGACGTCCATACACCTGGCAAAACTACATGATATTGGTGGGTCATTTAGTGTATATGTCATGCTGGTAGGACTAAAAACCCCAAGACTTGTGTCCGTTATGATGATACCATTTCTAAATATATTACCTAACCCACCATTTTCAGTAACTGTTTTCTGTTTCCAGTCGGTATTTTTAGAAATCTGAATTTCATTGCAAAGTATTTCGTAGGCTTTGGGGTCGTACGGGTTGTATAGAGGGTCCCATTTGTCCTCTTGGGGTGTTTTCACTTGCATCTCTTTGAGAATCCTACTAATAGTGTAGTAGACGTGAAAAGTATAAACACTTTCGCTGAATGCGCTCTCATTATGCTCCATGTGGTTTATGTAAGAGACCCCATCCCCGGTTGTGGCACACCACACAGAAAAATTTAACTGGTTCTGCCAAAACTGCATCGGTGTTGCTTTCCAATCAAATCCGGTGTCTTCGTTTACTCTTATTATTGGTTTTATTAGCTTTCTAATTAAGTAGTGTATTCCTACCGTTAAGTAGTACACACCTCCCCCATCGTACTTTGCCTTTGAATTGAAGCTAAATACCTTGGTATTCAACGACATTTTAATCGGAGTTTATTATGTTTGCTACTATCACTAATGTTCAAAAAGAGAGTTGTGAACTTCAGAAGTCAATCGACAACTGCTGTGGAAAACGCCGGGTATGCCTCAGATCAATCACCTTCACGGTTGGGTGGCGAAACTTGGGGGAGCGCGAAGGGTTTTACTATGTGAAGGATGGACAACAAGTAAGTGTAAAGCTACCTCCCGGACTGTGGGGAGCAAGACAGCTCATAGACTTTGTTTCCACAGAGCTTGACGGTATAGTCAACCTCATAGTATCGAAGGCTACCGGACTTGCAACAATGACCATCGGCCCAGTCAACCAGATAATGACCTCCCCGATGTTGGGTATTCAACACGGTTTTAGAGAGATATACTCCGCAAATAAAGGAGTGTTTGTCTCGGGTGAGTACGTCGGTGATAACCCGGTGGACTTCGCCTTCATGAAAACTCTCAGAGTACACCTGGATCGGGTGAACACATCGTACAACACGTTAGACGGATCTCCCAGCACATTACTGAAAACCGTGCAAGCCAGTGATTGTTTCTTTGGGGGGACTGTGACCTTAGACTTCCCATGCCCCGAGATGAAAATTTTGGAATCGGGACATATTCACGAATTTACGGTCTCTATTCTTGATGATCAAGCGAAAGAGTTGAAGAACTATTACCCAATTTCGGTCGTCCTAGAAATTTCCAATTTAGTATTGGTGCCCCCAATATTATAATTAATACAATATGAGTATATACGGACCAGGTACTTCTTCCCTTGAACGGGATTGGGTAACAGATACAAAATCAAAGAATTTGGAACCGGCAGAAGGGGGATTCATCCCGACAGAGAGCGACTTTTTAACTACCGGAAAAACCAGATCACTGATCAATAAAACTATATCGGACGCCACAAACGAGATTCACAGGAGTATAGCACAGCTTAGAGTAAACGTCCTGACGGCGACTGCACAAGTCCGCAAAGAGGCACATACAGGAATTAAGAATATCAGCGGGAAAATAATCCAAGTTGGGGTAGAGGATCGTGCAGCACTTACTGAACTAGGCAGAAAAATAACCGAATTTCGCGAAAAAGCAAAGATGGGTCTTATGGAAGCATATGGGATGTTGCGCGAAGAGTGTCTAACGGGTATTGAGAAAATCCGATCAGACCACCAGATGGACCTTACGGAAGCGTATGTGATGTTGCGCTGAGGCCCATACAGCGATTGCGCAAGTTGGTGAAGGCCTGGGTACAGTGGTTCAGCAGGTACGTCTATTGCAACCAGAAAAACGTGTCATAACAGTTTGGGCTGAGAAGCCGGACACATTGAATGAGGGGATTTATGAATATTCGTTTGGTGCCAAAGCGAGCAATATATATGGGGGATACGTCATGACATCTCCAGGTACGGTTCGACGAATGGCGGTCTGTTCGGTTAATGCTAAGGGTAAACGTGTGGGCGCGGTCATGGTAAATCTCGTACTGGATGGGGAAGAACGGGCGATTGGAGTCTCTAAACTCGCTGGACAGAGTTCAGGGGTGGTTTTCTTCGCCGGTGACGATCCAATTAGACTTTCCGAAGGTAGTGTTATTAACTGTGTTACGAAAATCGATGACCTAGCGAGTTCTTCCACTGTTGTGACATTGTTGATTGAACTAAATTTGTAAAATACCAATATATTGGATAATATGAACGAATCACGAAGCGGCAAACATAGTGGAGGGGATGAGCACCGCTGCATTGTTATCTATAGTCGTGGCAATTCCCATTGCAGGGGGTTTGAGCGGGGTAGCCACTGGGGCGTGACTGCTGTGTATGGCGTTCAGAGTAGTGGGGAGAAAATTCGAAAATTAAAGTAGAAAGCACAACAGAATATCGGTTCTCGCAAGGTCTAAGAAAAATAGCATCGACCTTATTGTGTCCAAAGCGTTGGCCGATAACAATATATCGGACGCTGAATTTGAGTCGGTGGTGGAGAAGATGTCTCGATATGAGGATTTAAAAAATACTATTAGAACGAAGGCGCGTGCCACCCTTCCCAAGATTGAGAATACTGATTGGGATAAATTTAGGTTAAAATTGGGAGATAAAGTGGGAGGAAAAGTTACAACGCCATCGTGAGTATGTCACCCACCGGCCACCATACATTTCTATAAACACAGACCTCTCTTATATATAGCGTTTCGAGATAGCTTGTCGCCTATGGGTAAACCAATATACGCCAATCACTATTGGAGAAATACACCGGTGGTCTATGAACAGGTAATGTTTTCATAACTGTGTGATTTAAATCAATACACACCGTGGCCTCGATAAGGTGAAATTGGAACATTGTCGTCTGCTGATAAAATATCGGGTTTATTCACTGAGCGCTGTATCTGACAAACAGCGGTTGAATCAATACACACCGTGGCCTCGATAAGGTGAAATCAATGGCTAGCGCGCCAACCGTAAAGATACATAAACTCATGGCATGCCAAGGGGTTCCTGCAGAAATTAAATCCGATATATCATTAAACATAGAACGCGGGTAAAAGGCTACAAGATCGATTTTTAATCTCTAACCACCAATTTATAGGAGTTTTTTACACTCCTATAAATAAATTATAGATCCTATATTAGAAAAAGGACTTTCCTGTGGTAGGTGGAACTATAATCAGCCCCGCTAAGACCCTCCAACCTAGGTGGTATCATTTCCATCCCCACTATACTACTCAGGAAAAATAAATGATTACTCCCTCAAAGTATACTTTGCTAGATAAGCAAACTTTGCAAGTTTGATGAAATTGCCTACAGAAATCGGGTCCGTTTCGTCCGAAATCGGGTCCGTTATGTCCAGGGTCCGTTATGTCCAGTTACCGTTTATTTGTTGCTGCACCCCCCCAATAAACAATAAATTCACAACGCGAACGTAGAAACGTGCCTTGTAACTTGTAAAAAATCTTTACGGGAAGGGTGGGGTGGGGGGGGGGGGCGCCGTGTCTGCCCCCTCCTGAATCCGCCGATGGTTTTAACCAAACCAATAACGATACTAGTAGGGAGGTAGATCTAGAAAATGAGCCTAAAAGTAAGCGGCTAGAATCACGACATATCATGACTAACAACAACAGGCAGAACGCAACAAAACACTTTAGAAAGCATCTTGTGTGACAGGTATAGCCTAATTATGTCCATTTGAATCACCGTTTCCCATAAGATAACTATATATTTACTTATTTGTGCATTTTTTCTTATCAGCTTGCATTTTCTTTGCTGTTCGCAAATACCGAGATGCAACCTCGAAATCATTGGTTTTCGTGACCGAAACAGCTTGTAGTAAAGTGATTTTACCTTTACACTTACATGTCAAAGTTCAAGAATGGCCAGGAGTGAAATTGGAGTCCAGATGCATGGCCTGTGCGTGCATTGGTTGGGGGTCTTGGGGATAAAGTCACCCAGAAGCAAATGACTTAAAGGCAGTGGCTCAGATGATCAAGGTTTGGGATCACATGTTTCAGAACGGTGTGACGTCGTGTTTTTTAGATGTGTTTACATTGGATTTCCTTTAATATCTTTCTAATGAAATGACATATTTTTATGAAATATAACGCAGCAAATGCGGTATATTATTGTATAGGCGGTTTTAACTCATAATTCTGTCGTTTTAAATGTAAATGAAAACTAGAGCACGTAAATGTAAGAAATAAACGGTAGTCGATTCTTCGTGAAAGTTATTTATAAGTTATTGTTATTGTATTGTGAAGCACATATGCCAACGTATTTGGTGTGCTACATTATTATACTACTACATATCATCAAAATTAGGAATATTTTAAAGAAAATCTACTGTAAAAATTTCGTCACAGATTACGTCACGTCGGAAAATCGGGTTCGGAAACCATGTGATCCCCCACCTTGATGATGTCTTGGATTAATATGGATGAATCTAGCTAGCTGCACATTTTCCGCTTTATAGGCAACAGGTTGCACTATATCGCAACACCACGCTACACAGTAAAAATTAGAGACAACTCTACAATATGACACAAACATATTACCATAAACTTACCTAATAAAGTGAGTATGAGCAAAATTCTTAGGTCAGTCTTCACGAAGTAGAAAGTAAACAAAGAACACTTCAAACGCACATTTGGAAAGACTAATCCGTCATAACTCGTATGTATGTAATGCAGTGTAATGAAATGTAATTAGAGTTATGTACTCAGAACTTGGATGAATCCTTATGATTAAAACAAAATTTAATACCTGTTAAAAATCGTAGTTTGGCAGGTCCGCGGCGGTGTTTTCCTGTCAGAAATCCGATTTTTGAAATTCAGTTGCCTTTGGGAAGAACAGAATCTAAGCTTTCAAGTTTCATCTGATTGGTCATTAGGGACAATATGTCACAGGAACTCCAGCGGAAACCTTGTTTGCCGATGAAGTCTCAGGAGGTGCAGTATGCATTTTTCCCAATAAATTTATTTGTTTTAATTGTTATAAAGTTATTATTATTGTCAAAATGTACATTCACTGTAATAAATACCTGCATAACAAAACTAAAACAAAAAGTTGTTGTTGTTTACACTAGAAAGCGAAGCGGTGTCATACGCATAGTTAATTATTACCTAGTTTACTGACGGCTTAACAAATGATTGTTAAGTTTCCCGCAGAGACTAGTGCAAATGACTGTTTGACTCAAAACCTTTGACTCACCATTTTGGAATGAACAGTCACTTATTAGTCTAAAAAAATCTGGAATGTTCAAAATCCATTATAAAACATCGGATCGGTATCTGCTCAATTCGTACCCTCACCATTTCGGACCCATACAATTTCGTACCCGTTTTAGTCATTTAGCGCTGGGGTGTATTTGATTCACTGTTGTGGAGTACTCTGAACAGCTGTATTTACATGTGTCAGTCTAAATTTCATACCCGTTTTGGTCATTTAGTACCGTTAGTTTAATCATGATTAATCATGATGTGGCCGGACCCCAAGTTCCATGTGTGGTAAGTCTCTGTATCTAGTATCAGTTTCCGTTATTTATTTAATGAGATTTAACAGCCTTTCAACAGCTATAGTTTCATTTTAGGCAGGGTTAACAGTCCGGATACAGAATTTCACCTGTACGGATGGGAGAAAATCCCAAGATCAAAATTGAATATTTACATGAAAATATAAAACTTCAGCCATCAAATTACATGAACTGTGACTAGGCCTAAACACACCAGAGTCACTTAGACCCACCTCATAAAAAGTAATATAGTTAGTACTAATCTACTTTTTAATTCGTCGAACTAATAAATACTGCCTAAAAGGTACCAAAAATATTTGTTATTTTGATTTTGGAGAAGCTAGGATGGAGATCACTTGAGCAGCGTAGGTCACCTGTGCCTATTTTACAAAATTGTTCATGGTTTGGTGGCCGTCCCAATGCCAGCTTTTCGTGCAACATCCCGTCAGAATATCTAGATATTGCTACCGGTACTCGGTAACCTATAGACAAATACATACTGGAGCAAATTACAAAGTACCAATATTCCTTTTTCCCTTTAGCTATTGTATAGTGGAATGCACTGCCGGAGGATGTCATACTCTCCCAAGACTTAGGATTCGTTCAAGGTTGCAATTAGTCGCATCCATCATAAACCATAAATCCCTTAATAATGTTTTCAACCTTTTATTCTTTTTCATGACTTTGAACCAAATTATTACTGTTGATCCCTGATCTTACTTTTATTCTTTGCTAGAAATTACCCATGAGGGTGTGAAGCAGTATGAAGTGATAGATACATTGAATTAAGAGACAAATTACATGGTATTTGCGAACTAATTCCCATTTGGCGAGGAAGTATGTCAGGGTACGTAAATGTCACAGGGTGAGAAAAATGTGGACTGCCCCGGTATTCGAACCCAGGCCCAGTTCGTTTACCATACAATAGCTCTAGCCGATTGAAACACATTCTCCACATAGTGAGTTACATACTTCCCCGTCAAATTGGAATTCATCCTCGAATACCATTTGTAATTCGTGTTTGAATTCTGTATTATTTTTTTTTAAATTGTGGGTGGTTGGTCGGGATCATGCAAAGGGTAATTTAACTATCAGGGTTCATCCTTACTGGAATGCCGACTTGCATGGTTTGGCCCTCATGTACATTTTTGGCCTTCTGATACTTAATAGCTAAATCCTATTATGCCCCATTAAAAAGTAATAAGTTTAGTACTGGTCATATTACTTTTGGGGTTGGTGCTAAGTGACTGGTGTGGAATGGACCTGGCACCAGGTCAGGATATTCTAATTTCAGGGCTGAATATATATCAAACTAATCACGAACGAGATCATATCGAGCATCAGCGATTCCGACAGCTACTGTGTAATGGTCTATGAATCGACTGATGCGTCCAATAAGGAACAAGCAGTATTCTGTTTAAGATGGGTGGATGATGATTTACAACCCCTGAATAATTTCTAGGACTATGAACTGAGCCATACGTCAGCAGATACCATTGTTGGCATGATTAAGGACTGTCTCCTGCGTTTTTGTCTCGCCCGCGAAGCGGAAAGCGAGACATAGGTTTTGCTTTTCCGGAGTCGGCGTCATCATTCAATGTTAAGTTTTCGTGTTACGGTCATTACTTCAACACCTTATCATCTACAGTCATCAAACTTTATACATACCTTTACTATGATGTGTAGATGAATATAGGACTATGAAAAAAAATTCCGGGCTCCATGGTCAATGTCAAACTCTATTTCTTTCTATGCTACAAACTGATCATTAATGCATGAAGACCCGTTTTCTCGTGCACTCTGTACACCTTACCTGTAGAGAGAACAATAGCCTTCTCCAGTTGAACACTTGTGCATGTGCAAGCATGTGCAAATTTCTAGATTGACCACTAAATGTCCAGCTAAATTATTACAGGTAATTTATACAGGTAAATTATTATACCTGGGTATTACATTTCCGTAAACTGTGTTGACAATATTGTGGCAATATGTGGACCTGTGCAGATATGATATGTAGATAAATATAGGACTATTATAAAAATTCTGGGCTCCAGTAGCGAGCATTATTTTTTTGTTAATTTTTAAACTTTTTTTCCATTTTTAGCCAGGTTTTTTTTGGGGGAAAATTCCAGGCTATTGGATTGGCGAAAGCCGGGCGGGCGGCGTCCACAATCAATGTTACGTTTTCGTGTTTGAGTCCATTTATTTGTTACTGTAACACATAGGACCACCAAACTTTCACAGCTTCATAACCAAGGGGTGCCCACCACATACAACTATCCAACATGTGACCATTTATTTTACCTTGACCTATTATTTCTACATAATTGACTTAGCCATTTTCAACGTTAACTTTAACGTACGTCTGGTTAAAGTTTTTTGGTTAAAGTTTTTCGTTATACTATATCTCTGCAACTGCTTCGCCCATTAATTACCTTGAAACTTTACATGGGTGTTTATCATCATCCATATTTTCATTCTACCCCCCAACCGTGCGGCCCCTGTGCCCAATGTCAAGGTCAAATTACTTTGATTTTTTTTGTTAAAGTTTTTTTGTGTACTATATCTCTGCAACTGCTTCACCCATTACCTTGATACTTCACATGGGTGTTTATCATCATTGTCGCGCCCGCTTGCGGAAAGCGCGATATAGTCGGCATTTTGGCATGCGTCCGTCCATGTGTCCGGTTAAAGTTTTTCCATCTACTATATCTCTTTTTTTAGTGTCCTTGCCTCGCCCCAAGGCGCGACATGCAGGCCACGGCCATCTAGTCTACAAAAAGTGGGTATAATTATGTTATCCAAGTGTCTATGCTTGGAAAAAAACATGGCTTTGCCTCGTTTCTTGTTTTTTTATGCCACCGGGTTTCGAAGAAACGGGTGGCATATAGTGTTTGGACCGTCCGTCTGTCTGTCCGTCTGTCACACTTTTCGGTTAACCACTTTGTCACAGTTTCTCAAATATGCTGCAGGTGGCATCCGCGTTCGACAGACGCATTTCTTGTTCAAATTCTTTTTCAATTTTTGTCTAGTAGCATAAGGTCGTAAGTGCTATATACCGACTATTATCATATACTAAAACAATTATTGACTAGTGAGCCATAGAATATATTCTGATATTCTATGGCTCACTAGTCAATAATTGTATATGTTCGGGCCAGTGAAAATTGCTTTCTGGCCCAGGCTCGAGGTCAAGGCGGCGGGACAAGGCGAGACATTTGATTCCGCGGAATTCTTGTGAATTACCACTTTCAAGTTGCCGAGGACAGTGCTACGACAATGCAGCCACAATGTCTGGGAAAAGAACAGAGATCACTACCCAGACACTGCAGGAAAACCCCAAAGCTGTATATGCACATTGCTATGCACATTCGCTAAATCTTGCCATTCTGGATGTGGTTAAATCAAGGACTGCTTAGACATTTCTTACAAAATCACAAGACTGATAAAGTATAGTCCAATACATGATGCGGCACTAAAGAAATGAATGAGGACAAGTACTCTACGGAGTACTCTAGGAGGGAGCTATGCACAGATATGGATATTGTGTACTGTCAAGGCAGAAATGCTTGGTGCCATACTTTCCAACTGCAAGTACCTACAGACGCTGTGGGAATCGGTTTTAGAAGAGCGCAGTACTGATGCTGATATAACAGCCAGGATAGTTGACGTGAAGGTCAAAATGGAAAACTTCAATTTCCTGTTTGGTCTCCTACTGGGAAAATTGATTTTTTTAATCGTGGAAAACCTATCGAAAGCGTTGGAGTGACTTAGTTCGTTAGATGATCGCAAATTGGCTCTTTCTACAGTGGCTGTATTGAAGCAGATGCGGTCAGATTGTGACTTCGAGCTGGTCTTCGGAAAGGTGGAGAGGAAAAGGGTTGAGTTTGGAATACCGCAGGGGAAACTCCTGAGACAGAAAAGAAAAGACCAGTCAGATTTGATTACAAATATCGACGTACAGCCACCCACAAACTTTCAAAGAGCAAAGTTGCCTACTTTGAAGCGATGGATCTACTGTCTGTTCCACGTGTTGTTGCCGACAAACATTTGACTATTACACATATTAAATGTTAAAAACATTTAAATGTAAGTACGTTTTCATCAATAACAAAAAAGTCACCCTCCCCAAATTTCATGAAATTCCATATAATATTGATTTTATTGCGAGAAAACGATTTTCCATGGGATTTAACATGGGGAGAAAAGGAGGAGGAGGCTGACTAGGAGGATCGAAAAAGAAAATGGAAATTGACTCTGAAACCCGGTTAGATAGCTTGTAAATGATGTAACTCAGAAAACATAATGTTAGATTTTGAAAATCGGTTGTAAAAAAAAAATTTACAAATAAAAATTTATTTCAAAAAAATCTATTTTTAGGCCTCCCTGTTAAATTCCCATAGGAAAATCTTTTTTTCGCAATAAAATCAATATTTAGCTATCGGTGGCATCGTCGACCGTTTTGACCAACCCGGCTTCAAGGTGTCTATGACCTTGGAATCGCTACTTGTTAAGGCATGCCATGATGAGCCCTACCAGGATCTCAGTCAATGTAATTGCATAAAGTGCAATGACATTGTAGCCATTACCAAAATATGTTACACATCAGATGTCATTGATTCTATATTATAAATATATGTACTGCAAATTGCAGTTTCTTCCATTGTTGTGTGACCAAAATCTCATGCAAATGTATTGTTCAAACATTGACTAAGAATGCAGGAAATGCCATTTGGAGGGTCTAAGTTAATTTTTGTCGCGCCCGCTTGCGGAAACCGCGATATAGTCGGCCGTACGTACGTGTGTCCGGTTAAAGTTTTTGGTTAAGTTGTTTGGTTAAGTTGTTTGGTTAAAGTTTTTGGTTAAGTTCTTTGGTTAAAGTTTTTGGTTAAGTTTTTTGGTTAAGTTGTTTGGTTAAGTTTTTTGGTTAAAGTTTTTGGTTAAGTTCTTTGGTTAAAGTTTTTGGTGTTTATCATCATGTATATTTTCATTCTACCCCCCTCCCGTGCGGCCCCTGTGCCCAATGTCAAGGTCAAACTTGATTTTTGGTTTAAGTTTTTTGGTTAAGTTTTTTGGTTATGTTTTTTGGTTAAGTTTTTTGGTTAAAGTTTTTCGTTATACTACATCTCTGCAACTGCTTTGCCCATTACCTTGAAACTTCATATGGGTGTTTATCATCATCTATATTTTCATTCTACCCCCTCTTGTGCGGCGGCCCCTGTGCCCAATGTCAAGGTCAAATTACTTTGAAGTTTTTGGTTAAGTTCTTTGGTTAAAGTTTTTGGTTAAGTTTTTTGGTTAAGTTTTTAGCTCACCTGAGCAAAGCTCATGTGAGCTATTGTTACCGCAATGTGTCCGTCGTCGTTGTCGTCCGTGAACATTTTCAAACGTCTTCTCCTCGGTAACCATTGGGCCTATGGTCACCAAACTTCATGGTCATGGTCCTTAGGTAGGGGGATTACAAAATTGTTAAAATGACGTCATTACGTAATCCAAGATGGCCGCCGTCTAAAAATAGCACAAATTCTTCAAAAATCTTCTTCTCAAGAACCGCCAACCGGATTTCGACAAAACTTGGTAGGAATGATCAATGTACAATGCTCTTTCAAAGTTGTTAAAATGGTGACCCCAGGGTCAAAAATGGGCGTGGCCCGTGGGGTCATATGGTCATATCATATATCAAATCGAAGGTATCAACAAGGCGATCACTCTGGTGCATTTTTTGTCGATATCGGATGGTTATGTCATCCAAGATGGCCGCCGAAAGGTCAAAAGGTCGTTCTTTTATTAGAGATTTCAAAATTCTTCTTCACATGAACCGCTTGGCCCATGGTAGCCAAACTTAAAAATTATGGTCCATGGGTGAAGCCTTTTCAGATTTGTTAAAATGGAGGTCATCGCTAATCCAAGATGGCTGCCGTCTAAAAATAGCATAAATTCTTAAAAAATCTTCTTCTCATGAACCGCTTGCCGGATTTCGACGAAACTTGGTAGGAATGATCGATGTACATTGCTCTTTCAAAGTTGTTAAAATGGGTGACCCGGGGTCAAAAATGGCGTAGCCCGTGGGGTTTTTCAAATTGGGGTCAAATTTTATTTTTATTTTTTGACCGAATATGGTCATGTCATATATCAAATTGAAAGGTATCAATGAGGCGATCACTCTGGTGCATTTTCTGTCGAAATCGGATTGTTATGTCATCCAAGATGGCCACCGAAAGGTCAAAAGGTTCTTTTATTAGAGATTTCAAAATTCTTCTTCACATGAACCGCTTTGCCCATGGTAGCCAAACTTAAAAGTTATGGTCCATGGGTGAAGCCTTTTTAGATTTGTTAAAATGGAGGTCATCGCTAATCCAAGATGGCCACCGTCTAAAAATAGCATAAATTCTTAAAAAATCTTCTCGTGAACCGCTTGCCGGATTTCGACGAAACTTGGTAGGAATGATCGATGTACATTGCTCTTTCAAAGTTGTTAAAATGGTGACCCCGGGGTCAAAAATGGGTGTGGCCCATGGGGTCAAATTGGGGTCAAATTTTATTTTTGACCGAATATGGTCATGTCATATATCAAATTGAAGGTATCAATGAGGCGATCACTCTGGTGCATTTTCTGTCGAAATCGGATTGTTATGTCATCCAAGATGGCCGCCAAAAGGTCAAAAGGTCGTTCTTTTATTAGAGATTTCAAAATTCTTCTTCACATGAACCGCTTGGCCCATGGTCGCCAAACTTAAAAGTTATGGTCCATGGGTGAAGCCTTTTCAGATTTGTTAAAATGGAGGTCATCGCTAATCCAAGATGGCCGCCGTCTAAAAATAGCATAAATTCTTAAAAAATCGTCTTCTTATGAACCGCCAGCCTGATTTCGACGAAACTTGGTAGGAATGATCGATGTACATTGCTCTTTGAAAGTTGTTAAAATGGTGACCCGGGTTAAAAAATGGGCGTGGCCCGTGGGGTCAAATTGGGGTCAAATTTTATTTTTGACTGTATATGGTCATGTCATATATCAAATTGAAGGTATCAATGAGGCAATCACTCTGGTGCAATATTTGTCGGAATCGGATGATTATGTCATCCATGATGGCCACCAAAAGGTCCATTTATTCAAGATTTTTAACGTCTTTTTCTCAGGAACCACATGGCCGATGCTGGGTGAAGCATTTTCAGATTTTGTAAAATGAGAGTCATCGCTTAATCCAAGATGACCGCCATCTAAAAATAGCACAACACATGAACTCAATGTCACATTCGCCTCTGGTGTTCATGGAGTCAGGTGAGCGAATTAGGGCCATCATGGCCTTCTTGTTTGGTTAAGGTTTTTGGTTAAGTTTTTTGGTTAAAGTTTTTCGTTATACTATATCTCTGCAACTGCTTTGCCCATTACCTTGAAACTTCACATGTGTGTTTATCATAATCTATATTTTCATTCTACCCCCCTCCCGTGCTGCCCCTGTGCCCAATGTCAAGGTCAAATTACTTTGAAGTTTTTTGTTAAGTTTTTTGGTTTTGGCAGGGACCGCACGGGAGGGGGGTAGAATGAAAATATAGATGATGATAAACACCCATGTGCAGTTGCAGAGATATAGTTTAACGAAAAACATTAACCAAAAAACTTAACCAAAAATTTTAACCAAAAACTTTAACCAACTAGATGGCCGCGGCCTGCATGTCGCGCCTTGTGGCGAGACATGGACACTAAAAAAAAAGATATAGTAAAACGAAAAACTTTAACCAAAAAACTTAACCAAAAACTTTAACCAAAAAACTTAACCAAAAACTTCAAAGTAATTTGACCTTGACATTGGGCACAGGGGCAGCACAGCACGGAAGGGGGGTAGAATGAAAATATAGATGATGATAAGATGATAAACACCCATGTGAAGTTTCAAGGTAATGGGCAAAGCAGTTGCAGAGATATAGTATAACGAAAAACATTAACCAAAAACTTTAACCAAAAAACTTAACCAAAAACTTTAACCAAAAAACTTAACCAAAAACTTCAAAGTAATTTGACCTTGACATTGGGCACAGGGGCCGCACGGGAGGTGGGTAGAATGAAAATATAGATGATGATAAACACCCATATGAAGTTTGAAGGTAATGGGCAAAGCAGTTGCAGAGATATAGTATAACGAAAAACTTTAACGAAAAACATTAACCAAAAAACTTAACCAAAAACTTTAACCAAAGAACTTACCGGTAACCAAAAACTTTAACCAAAAAACTTAACCAAAAAACTTAACCAAAAACTTTAACCAAAACCTTTAACCGTATGTACGTACGCCAAAGAAAAAAACAACATGATGTTGGGTCATGCTTATTTTCATCATCTGAAGTAATACACAATCCAGGCAGCACAGATGCATATACATGTACATTGCAAAAATGTGAGTACCCCGAAAACTCCGACTACTACAACTAGATGGCCGCGGCCTGCATGTCGCGCCTTGTGGCGAGGCATGGACACTAAAAAAAGAGATATAGTATAACGAAAAACTTTAACCAAAATACTTAACCAAAAAACTTAACCAAAAGGTTTAACCGGACACACGTACGTACGCCAAAGTGCCGACTATATCACGCTTTCCGCAAGCGGGCGCGACAAAATCATTAACCAAAAAATTCAAAGTAATTTGACCTTGACATTGGGCACAGGGGCCGCACAGGAGCGGGGTGTAGAATGAAAAATTGAAAATAATATTGATGATGATAAACACCCATGTGAAGTTTCAAGGCAATGGGCAAAGCAGTTGCAGAGATATAGTATAACGAAAAACTTTAACCAAAAAACTTAACCAAAAACTTTAACCAAAAAACTTAACCAAAAACTTCAAAGTAATTTGACCTTGACATTGGGCACAGGGGAAAAACTTTAACCAAAAAACTTAACCAAAAAAGTTAACCAAAAACTTTAACCAAAGAACTTAACCAAAAACTTTAACCAAAAACTTTAACCAAAGAACTTAACCAAAAACTTTAACCCAAAACTTTAACCAAAGAACTTAACCAAAAACTTTAACCAAAAAACTTAACCCAAAACTTTAACCAAAGAACTTAACCAAAAATTTCAAAGTAATTTGACCTTGACATTGGGCACAGGGGCCGCACAGTAGGGGATATATGATATGACCATATTCAGTCAAAAATAAAATTTGACCCCACGGACCACGCCCATTTTTGACCCTGGGGTCACCATTTTAACAACTTTGAAAGAGCATTGTACATTGATCATTCCTACCAAGTTTTGTCGAAATCCGGTTGGCGGTTCTTGAGAAGAAGATTTTTGAAGAATTTGTGCTATTTTTAGATGGCGGCCATCTTGGATTACGTAATGACGTCATTTTAACAATTTTGTAATCCCCCTACCTAAGGACCATGACCATGAAGTTTGGTGACCATAGGCCCAATGGTTACCGAGGAGAAGACGTTTGAAAATGTTCACGGACGACAACGACGACGGACGACGGACACATTGCGATAACAATAGCTCACATGAGCTTTGCTCAGGTGAGCTAAAAACTTAACCAAAAAACTTAACCAAAAACTTTAACCAAAGAACTTAACCAAAAACTTCAAAGTAATTTGACCTTGACATTGGGCACAGGGACCGCACGGGAGGGGGGTAGAATGAAAATATAGATGATGATAAACACCCATATGAAGTTTCAAGGTAATGGGCAAAGCAGTTGCAGAGATATAGTATAACGAAAAACTTTAACCAAAAAACTTAACCAAAAACATTAACCAAAAACATTAACCAAAAAACTTAATAAAAAACTTCAAAGTAATTTGACCTTGACATTGGGCACAGGGGCCGCACGGGAGATGGGTAGAATGAAAATATAGATGATGATAAACACCCATGTGAAGTTTCAAGGTAATGGGCAAAGCAGTTGCAGAGATATAGTATAACGAAAAACTTAACCAAAAAACTTAACCAAAAACTTTAACCAAAGAACTTAACCAAAAACTTTAACCAAAAAATTTAACCCAAAACTTTAACCAAAGAACTTAACCAAAAATTTCAAAGTAATTTGACCTTGACATTGGGCACAGGGGCCGCACAGGAGGGGGTAGAATGAAAATATAGATTAAGTTTGGTTAAGTTTTTTGGTTAAAGTTTTTCGTTATACTATATCTCTGCAACTTCTTTACCCATTACCTTGAAACTTCACATGGGTGTTTATCATCATCTATATTTTCATTCTACCCCCCTTCCGTGCGGCCCCTGTGCCCAATGTCAAGGTCAAATTACTTTGAAGTTTTTGGTTAAGTTTTTTGGTTAAAGTTTTTTGGTTAAGTTTTTTGGTTAAGTTTTTTGGTTAAAGTTTTTGGTTAAGTTTTTTGGTTAAGTTTTTTGGTTAAAGTATTTCGTTATAATATATCTCTGCAACTGCTTTGCCCATTACCTTGAAACTTCACATGGGTGTTTATCTTAATCTATATTTTCATTCTACCCCCCTCCCGTGCGGCCCCTGTGCCCAAGGTCAAATTACTTTGAAGTTTTTTGGTTAATGTTTTTGGTTAAAGTTTTTGGTTGTTAACTTTTTTGGTTAAAGTTTTTGGTTAAGTTTTTTGGTTAATGTTTTTTGTTATACTATATCTCTGCAACTACTTTGCCCATTACCTTGAAACTTCACATGGGTGTTTATCATCATCTATATTTTCATTCTACCCCCCTCCCGTGCGGCCCCTGTGCCCAATGTCAAGGTCAATTTACTTTGTGAAGTTTTTGGTTAAAGTTTTTTTTGCGCCCGCTTGCGGAAAGCGCAATATAGTCGGCACTTTGGCGTACGTACGTACGTGTGTCCGCTTAATGTTTTTGGTTAAGTTTTTTGGTTAAAGTTTTTCGTTATACTATCTTTTTTTTTTTTGGTGTTTTGGTGTCCATGCCTCGCCACAACGCGCAACATGCAGGCCGCGGCCATCTAGTATTTGATAATATTCCCGAAAGCATGCGTTATATTCAAGTACACACTATCAGAATCTTAGTTATGTGAAGTAACTCTGCAAAACTCCTGTACTGTCAGTAGCATATGATATGGATGATACAGGAGTTTTGCAGAGTTATTGCCCGCAACTATCAGAAACCAAGATAGGCAGGGGAGATAATATGGCTTGGCATAATTTGGCATTTTCGCTTCACACGTTTCTGTGTGTTGTCCTCAGACAGAGAGAGAGAGAGAGAGAGAGAGTAGGATGTTGCAAGACGAGGAAGTATGGGCAGAGTGCAGTGATGACGAGAAATACAATCCGGGCAAGCTGAAGGCGGGCACGTGGCAGCCACGGCCAGAGGATATACTACGCCTGTACGAGGAAATCTCGGCAAACAAGGTACAGACACATGTACACTTGTTTATTCAGGGGACTGAGGAAAATACTTTGAGTTAATGAACATTTGAGTTATTGAGAGTTATTATACAGAAAAATATGTAATTGGGACCAAGAATAGGACTGACTTGTCAGTGCCGGCAGATTGACTTAACAGAGTTTTAGGTAACAAATGTAGACTGTACAGGCTGGTCTGAGCCATATTTCATCAAACTTTATTGTGGTCTTTTACAGAAAAATCTTCTGAAAACAAATGCTGTCAAGCATTACGTCGCACTTTTCTAATACCACTTGATTGTGCAGCCGTAGAAAGTCTGCCCATCCCTACTTGATTACATGTATGATAAGACGAGGATGGGTGGTGAACTTTATTTCTGACACTATCAGTTATGTACAGACTACAATGTATTGGATGCTTCCTATGTCTGGAATTTAATCTTGTACTGACACTCAAACTGTTTCCCCGCATCTCTCCCACGTACAGGGATTAATTGACCATACACACAGGGGCCAAATTCCGGCCCCTTCCCCAATGCTAGGGGCTGTTTTTTCTTCCCAAACTCTGAACAAAATCCAATTCCCAAAATGGTTGAAAAGGGCCCCTTCCCCAAATGGCTGGCGTCATCCCTGACATATGTGATAACACTGGTATCATGACAATTGCTGCTGTGACTGGTTAAAGGGTGCTTATGGCATGTGTGCCTCATACAACTCGTATGTACATGTAGATGCAGATCACTTCTGTAGCCACATATGGATTTAATCTGTTAGAAGCATAATGGATGTTTCATTCACTGAATGGTGTACAAAATAAGCCCTGACTGCACAAATGCCCAATAATGTTTGATATTTTCCCCAATTGAGACGAGCTGTGTGATTTTGTACCTAAGAAGATGTGCGATATCATGAAAAATATTTACAAAAGTTTATTTCCCGTAAATTGTGTCGAAAGTTGATGAAATGTTCAGATCAATTCCGCATTTGCTATGAAAACTTTCTCCACTTTCTATGTCATTTGCAGAAAATAACACTGTTTCTGTAAATATTTTTCTTGAAAAATCGCAAATCTTCTTGGATACAAAATCAAATGGCGTGCCTTGTCGTTGATGAAAATTGTTTGAAAATCCTCAATTCCAATGGTATTGGCAGGCCTCGATAAGTTGTTAATTTTCCACTCGTCCAGATTGGATTTCAACTCATACATTTCTATATGTTGTAATGTTTATGTCGCACTGTCTCTTCAAATTACCACTCGTCCAAATCGAAAATTCACTCGCCAATACGAGAGGATGAGTG
This sequence comes from Conchocele bisecta, assembly GCA_029237695.1. Lineage (NCBI taxonomy): Eukaryota > Metazoa > Mollusca > Bivalvia > Lucinida > Thyasiridae > Conchocele > Conchocele bisecta. The sequence continues at coordinate 38,620,383 of CM055277.1, forward strand.
GATTTGTCGAGGCCTGATTGGTGTGGTGATGTTCCACAAATGGCCAGAGAAGGTGCTTGTAAGTTAGCGAATGCTGAGTACATGTTTATTATTGGCTGTGCCTGCAGGTGCTGCCCCTGAGCTGGGTGTGTCCCGGGCGCCGGCCCCCAGAGGCGGAGCTAACTGTGGAGGAGGAACCCCAGGTTACCATAGAGACCGAACACAAGGATGAGGAGAAAAAGTAGGTGCCCGCCCCCACTCCCCATATATGACAGCTTCTCGTGGACAAACCACAAGTGGAAGGCACAGACCTAGGACATAAAAAAATGCCTTTTGAAAAAAATCACATTACCCCCACCGCCTGGTGTCGTACTGTACACCATGTTTGTATGGTCGTAGCGTACAATACAACACCAGTAGCCGATTTCATCAAAATTGCAAAGTGTACTTATCTAGCAAAGTATACTTTCAGGGATTAATCATTTATTTTCCCGAAATTTAATATAAAACTAACGACTGCATATATTTGATGATTAAAAGTATGCATTATTATTATACTGAATTTATTGCATTATCGCATGTAATAAATTCAGTATAATAAAAATTAATGAATAATTTCTCCCTCAAAGTATACTTTTCTAGATAAGTATACTTTGCAATGTTGGTGAAATAGGCTACAGGTATATGAGAAAGACGATCTTGAGTGATATACAGATCACTAGTTTCACCTTGCATCACTAATAAATTGGAAACAAAATGTAACAAATACATATTGGTGGGTTAGTAACCACCCATCCATGTTCGTTACATTTTGTTTCTGCTGTATTGAAGGCTTGATCGTTCACTGGTATAACATTGACACAAAATAAGATTTACTCATGACTGCCGCCATTATGCAAAACCAAAGTAATAGACCATGTGCTCCCACACCGGGAATTTGTGGGTGGTAACTGGTTGCTCGGAAGCATGCGAAGGGTAATTTAACGATCGGGGTTCAGCCTTACCGGAATGCTGATTTATATGGTTTGGCCCCCGTGTACATTTTTCGCCTTCTGATACTTGAGAGCTAAATACTGTTGTGCCCTATGAAAAGTAATACGATTAGTGCTGATCATAATACTTTTGGGGTTGTAGCTAGTGGTGTGGAATGGACCTGGCACCAGGTCAGAATATTCTAATTTCAGGGCTGAATATATATTTTTGATTCTGATTTCGGGAATTTCCCGCATTATGGACAAGTTAAATATGGGATAGTCCAACCCATTGGCCCGGCCTTAAATGACCTTTGCTGTTGATAGGCCGTTAAACACCAATGACCAATCAATCAAAAAAAAACCCTGGAATGTAAATGTAATGATGACTTCCTTGCAGGCCAGTGGAGCCGAATGAATTTGACTTTGACGACGGCCCGCAGACAAAGACGGTCCTCACACCCAGGAGGACTCCAGGTTAGATGCTTCCTAACCCTTTCACCCCTAAGTAACTGGAATGGATTTTGATATCTTAATTTTGCAACCAATCCACCGGTAACTGTCACAAAAAAAAATCCGACTAGAACATTTTATGAAAAGGGGGTGTTCTCAAAAGTATGAAAATTACTTGCAAAAAGTGCAGATTCTGATGAGACGGCTCGTCACGAGCCATTTGATTTATGGAAAATAAGCACATAATAAGCGCATAAGCTCAGCATAATTGAAGCTTGTCTGAACACTTGACATTTTCAGCTCACCTGAGCGAAGCTCATGTGAGTTATTGTTACTGCAATGTGTCCGTCGTCCGTCCGTCGTCCGTCCGTGAACATTTTCAAACGTCTTCTCCTCGGCAACCATTGGGCCTATAGTCACCAAACTTCATGGTCATGGTAGGAGGATTACAAAAGTGTTAAAATGACGTCATTACGTAATCCAAGATGGCCGCCGTCTAAAAATAGAACAAATTCTTCAAAAATCTTCAAAAATCAAAAAACTTGGTAGGAATGATCGATGTACAATGCTCTTTCAAAGTTGTTAAAATGGTGACCCCGGGGTCAAAAATGGGCGTGGCCCGTGGGGTCAAATTTTATTTTTTACCAAATATGGTCATGTCATATACCAAATCGAAGGTATCAACGAGGCGATCACTCTGGGGCATTTTTTGTCGAAATCGGATTGTTATGTCATCCAAGATGGGCGTCGAATGGTCAAAAGGTCGTTCTTTTATTAGAGATTTCAAAATTCTTCTTCACATGAACCGCTTGGCCCATGGTCACCAAACTTAAAAGTTATGGTCCAATGGGTGAAGCCTTTTCAGATTTGTTAAAATGGAGGTCATCGCTAATCCAAGATGGTCGCCGTCTAAAAATAGCATAAATTCTTAAAAAATCTTCTCATGAACTGCTAGCCGAATTTCGACAAAACTTGGTAGGAATGATCGATGTACAATGCTCTTTCAAAGTTGTTAAAATGGTGACCCCGGGGTCAAAAATTGGTGTGGCCCGTGGGGTCAAATTGGGGTGAAATTTTATTTTTTACCAAATATGGTCATGTCATATACCAAATCGAAGGTATCAACGAGGCGATCACTTAGGTGCATTTTTTGTCGAAATCGGTTGGTTATGTCATCCAAGATGGCCGCCGAAAGGTCAAAAGGTTGTTCTTTTATTAGAGATTTCAAAATTCTTCTTCACATGAACCGCTTGGCCCATGGTCGCCAAACTTAAAAGTTATGGTCCATGGGTGAAGCCTTTTCAGATTTGTTAAAATGGAGGTCATCGCTAATCCAAGATGGCCGCCGTCTAAAAATAGCATAAATTCTTAAAAAATCGTCTTCTTATGAACCGCCAGCCTGATTTCGACGAAACTTGGTAGGAATGATCGATGTACATTGCTCTTTGAAAGTTGTTAAAATGGTGACCGGGTGTTAAAAAATGGGCGTGGCCCGTGGGTCAAATTGGGGGTCAAATTTTATTTTTGACTGTATATGGTCATGTCATATATCAAATTGAAGGTATCAATGAGGCAATCACTCTGGTGCAATATTTGTCGGAATCGGATGATTATGTCATCCATGATGGCCACCAAAAGGTCCATTTATTCAAGATTTTTAACGTCTTTTTCTCAGGAACCACATGGCCGATGCTGGGTGAAGCATTTTCAGATTTTGTAAAATGAGTCATCGCTTAATCTAAGATGACCGCCATCTAAAAATAGCACAACACATGAACTCAATGTCACATTCGCCTCTGGTGTTCATGGAGTCAGGTGAGCGAATTAGGGCCATCATGGCCTTCTTGTTTGGTTAAGGTTTTTGGTTAAGTTTTTTGGTTAAAGTTTTTCGTTATACTATATCTCTGCAACTGCTTTGCCCATTACCTTGAAACTTCACATGTGTGTTTATCATAATCTATATTTTCATTCTACCCCCCTCCCGTGCTGCCCCTGTGCCCAATGTCAAGGTCAAATTTTATTTTGGACCGAATATGGTCATGTTATATATCAAGTCGAAGGTATCAACGAGGCGATCGCTCTGGTGCATTTTATGTCGAAATCGGATATTATGTCATCCAAGGTGGCCGCCGAAAGGTCAAAAGGTTGTTCTTTTATTCGAGATTTCAAAATTCTTCTTCACATGAACTGCTTGGCACATGGTAGCCAAACCCGTGGGGTCAAATTTTATTTTTGACCGAATATGGTCATGTCTATATCAAATCAAAGGTATCAAAGAGGCGATCGCTCGGGTACATTTTTATACGACCGTTTTTAAAAAAAAAAATGTACGTATTATGTTTTACCGTGGGGCGGGTGGCGCACAGAAAAACTGCATAGTTTGTGTACACAACTCCTTTGAAACCGTTCAGTCGATCGATCTGAAACTATACACAAGTCTTCTACACATATTGAAGATGTGCACATTGGTGTTTTTATGCTGAAAAAATATTTAACAAAAATATCATCTTTTTAACTCGGCCATTTTTTCTACATTGTTCAATCCAATTCTATATAAGTTCTACTATACACATCTCTACCTAAATTAGTATACCTGTTTATCACAACAAGAGGAAGAAATAATGCTATAGATTTTCAAATTCTCTTTAATGTTTCTTGCCTTGGTGACAGCTTCACATTTCTGCATCTTTGCTGTCTGGCCCATCTTCGACGGGTGTATTTTGTGACTTACGGCACTCTTGTTTGTCGAAATTGGATGGTCATGTCGTCCAAGATGGCTGCCGAAAGGTCAAAAGGTTGTTCTTTTATTAGAGATTTCAAAATTCTTCTTCAAACTTCACAGTTATGGTCCATGGGTGAAGCCTTTTCAGATTTGTTAAAACGGAGGTCGTCGCAAATCCAAGATGGCCGCCGTCTAAAAATAGCACAAAAACTTGGTAGGAATGATCGATGTAGAATGCTCTTTCAAAGGTGTTAAAATGGTGACCCCGGGGTCTTAAATGGGCGTGGCCCGTGGGGTCAAATTGGGGTCAAATATGCTGATGTCATATATCAAATTGAAGGTATCGATGAGGCAATTGCTCTGGTGCAATATTTGTTGGAATCGGATGATTATGATATCCATGATTGCCACCAAAAGTTCCATTTATTCGATATTTTGAACGTCTTGTTCTCGGGAACCACATGGCCGATGCTGGCCAAACTTCATAGTAAGTCAAGATCCTTGGGCGAAGCATCGCTTAATCCAAGATGACCGCCATCTAAAAATAGCACAATATTTGTCGCGCCCGCTTGCGGAAAGCGCGATATAGTCGATATGTGTCCGGTTAATGTTTTTTGGTTAAAGTTTTTCATTATACAATATCTCTTTTTTTAGTGACCATGCCTCGCCCCAAGGCGCGACATGCAGGCTGCGGCCATCTAGTTTTAAAATACATGAACTCAATGTCACATTCTCCTCTGGTGTTCATGGAGTCAGGTGAGCGAATTAGGGCCATAATGGCCCTCTTGTTTATGTATCTTTCTCATTTGCATATGTTGGGTTGGGTGTATTGTAGTCAAACTGTGTGTCTGTCCATCCTTCATCATGCTCTGACACTATGGCCGCTGCTGGTCGCAAGGTTGAGGTCGCAGACATATATCATTCTCAAAACTTGCAATCATGCTGTGACAAATTCACTGTTTTTATAGTTAACCCTTTCAACATGTTCAACACCACATACCTGTATAGTGGCAGGGCTTAAAAATATTCACTTTTCACACTTGCCCGGCCGGGCAAGTACAATTATAATCTACTCGCCCAGACAAAAAAGCTACTTGCCCAACATTTTAGGAAAATGTAAGTACATGTATTAATACCTTTAATAAATTAGCTTTTGTACCAACATTAATACTAGACATTATGTTTGTAAAACATGGATGTGCCCCTCTGGAATACTGGACTCTAACTGGAGAAACTCTTACAAACTTGTTGATGTAAATGTACAACGATGGACGGACATACAAAACCTCAAGAGCAAGGCAATATGTCCCCCTGGCTATCGCATAGGGCATGATTAACCCCGGCAATCAGTAGATGCAATATATGTTTATTAAAAAAATATGATATTACTCATTTGAACCGTCTCGTTTTGGGCTTGAACATTATTAATTGTTCAATGGGGTGGGGGTGTTGTTACCACTCATTTGAACTGTCTCTTTTGAACATTATTAAATTATTAATTGTTCAATGGGGGGGGGTGCGGGGGGCTTGAAAATTTAATGAAAAGCTGTGGGAAGGGTGGGGCTTCGTACTTTTCTAAGATGAGTTAACAAAATTTATCCAGCCCCATTCACACCCCAACCCCCTTGGTGATAAATAATGACCAGTTCCTTAGATTGGTATTATACTTGTTCAAAATATGAAGCATGAGAACATAATAATGACTGATGGATTGCCAATGGTGTTACATGTATGTTCAACAGCAAAATGTGTGGGGTGGGTGAGGGCTCCCTTGTATATTTAACAATGAAAGTACAAACTTTCCTTCACTCAGGGACACCAATTTGTTCAAATTATTTTTCTACTGGCGTTTTCATGTTGTTTTTTTTTTTTGCTTATATTTAACGGCGGCACTGGCTCTAGGACCTTGCATGCCGTCTCCCAAGAATGGGAGAAAGAACGGATGTAGAGATAGAGATTTTTGAGAGAAGCCGGTAATTCGTATTTACAGAGCAACTACGAATTATCGGTACCCATTTACAGCTGGGTGAACTGGAGCAGTGTGGATAAAGTGTCTTGCTCAAGGACACAACGCACGCCGCTAGTCAGGCTTGAACCCACGACCCTTGGATCAGTAGTCCGACACACTAACCATTACGCCACGGCGCTCCAAATGGGTGTCAGGTGTATGAATGTAATAACGAGATGGTGCCAAAAAAGGAGTATTAATATAAACACCAAATCATTTAAATTTGTCACTCGTCAAATCGGACCAGTGACAAGAAAATCCTCTCGCCAAAATGGGGCGAGTGAATTTTTAAGCCCTGTAGTGGTATTGGCAAAAGGTGTTTTTTGTGACGATTTAATTGGTTGCAAAATTATCGTATAAAAACATTCCAGTTACTTAGGGCTGAAAGGGTTAATATCCATTTCATTCTTAGGGTCATTCTGATGGAAAACTCTCAATTGGAAGTTTTGAACTAAGTTGGCCAATCAAGCTGTTCCAGATCTCCAGATAAGGGGCATATCAGTAGCCTATTTCATCAACATTGCAAAGTATACTTTACTAGCAAAGTATACTTTGAGGGAGTAATCATTTATTTTTCCTGAAATGCATTATTTCATATAGAACTAACAAATGCATATATTTCATGATTAAAAGTATGCAGAATTATTATACTGAATTTATTACATTATCACAGCCAAATTGGCTGTGATAATGTAATAAAATCAGTATAATAAAAATTAATAAATTTATCCGAAAATTGAAAATTTCTCCCTCAAAGTATACTTTGCTGGAAAAGTATACTTTGCAATGTTGATGAAACGGGCTACTGGAGCGTTGCTGTTCACTTTCTACAATGATATTAGACTACATGCCCCGGGCCAGTAATTATAACAGCAGAGCTCCAGATAAGGTGTGTATCTAAACGAGTATTATACCCCCGTATTTCAAATTCAATGCGTATTTTACTTTTACAAATGTATTAGTGATTTTCTTCCTTAATTTAACTAGGCGACAAATGATAAAAAAAATAAAACAGTATTACATTATTTTCACTACTCCATTTGAAAATCAATGCGTATTTTCGCATTGCTGCCAGTATTTTGTACTCCCATTTTTGATAATGAATGCGTATTCCGCTGAAATAGTGGGTAAAATATGTCAATACGCACCTTATCTGCTGGAGCTCTGTAACGGTCTGAAATCTGGCAGTTTATGGTTGATACTGAAACCATCGTAAGAAATGTGGCTCATATATCCGGTAACTTTCTGTGAATTGACCAAATACCTGCTGACAAATTGTAGTACCAGGCATTGACGCTCACACAGTATATAAAGGTGTCCTGGGGCCTATTTCACCAAAATTGCTAAGCATACTTATCTAGCTAAGTATAATTTGAGGGAGTAATCATTTACTTTTCCCAAAATGCATTATTTCATATAAAACTAATGACTGCATATATTTGACGATTAAAAGTATGCAGAATTATTATACTGAATTTATTACATTATCACAGCCAAAATGGCTGTGATTATGTAATAAATTCATTATAATAAATTTAAAAAAAAATATTCTTAAATTGAAAATTGCTCCCTCCTAGTGTAGTCAGCAAGATAAGTATACTTTGCAATTTTTGTGAAATCGGCTACAGGTAAATTAAAAAATTACTTTTGTTTTATTGGTGAAGCGACACTACATGACGTTACCAAATGATGCCATTGTAATACGCAACTTTAAGCAGGTCTGCGTTCTTTTTAACGGAAATAACATTACACTGAGATATTACAAAATGATACCTGATAAATAGATTATAGTGTCTTCTGTTAGCAAGTTGGCTCAGCTGCAGTAGGAATTCCCTGGCAGGACTCGGAATTCCTGCACTTTTCTTCTTCTCACCAGTAGCATGTAGCCTATTTCACTTGGTATGAAAACACTAGCCTTTAGCGGATTTCACCAAAATCGCTATTAAATTGCATATAATCTAACTTAGTTCACTTTCAGGGAGTAATTATTTATTTCAACTGAATTATATTATATCATACAATAAACACTACAGGGATCCTCTAGATTATCGGACAAAAATGGCATTTGTTTTACGATATTTTTCTTAAAATAGCAGCTACAGGCATAAGATTTTCACAGAACAACCGTCGGTTCTTGCTTTCTCAACGCATGCAAACTGTTTAGCAAACTGTGCCATCTTTCTCATTTAAAATTGGGTCAGATCATCAGTCGTAAGATTGCCCCAAAATTAACATCGACAATCAGTTATCCGGACAAATGTATAACCGTCTTATAACTTGTATTCTCACCTTAAAATCATAATTTTATCGCATGTAAACAGCATTGTGTAGTTTTGCAGAAAAAACAATCACCATTCGCTTCTTGGAAAACATTGTATTTATAGAATTTATTGTATGTATAGAACAACTCTGAAATGACGTAATGGGCGCACTCGATTGGAAGCCCCCGCGCGACTTTTGACGTTGTAAACAACTTGTGGACAGAGTTGAGGAATGTTTTCAGCAAATTTTACTAAAATGTTTACCTTGGCGATATATTCTTCACACTGGTGTGGAAACAGCAAGCACCTGAGTGACTTAGACGTGTTCTTTGCAAAATCGTATCAAATGAATGCGTTTAATTAACAGGTATTTTCATTTGTCCGATATACTGATTGTCCGGATAACTGGTATGACCCCTGTATATCTTTTTCTTTTTTTTGGCTTATATATAAGGGTGGGAATTGGCTCGAACACCTTCCATACCCGATGTACTTTATACAATGTATATCGATGATTGAAATTATTTATCCATTTTGTGTAGCTATTACAATTTCACAACCATTACAATCATTGTTTTGATTAAAATATTAATTAATGTATGTATAGTTTGAAAATTACTTTCTCAAAGTGCACTTAGCTAGATTAGTGCACCAACGCGAGTTTGATATCGTTTCCATGTACAGTAGAACCTGTCTAAACAAGACAATGTTTCAGACTCCATTGCATTTAATCCTTACAATGCTGAATTAGATTTTGTGTACTGATCGTACGTCCGTCCGTCTCAAATTATAATATCTTCTGATTGCACACATGCATTACTTAGTAACCATACATCATTCCACATTAATACATTTACCTTCGCTATATCTGTCTGTCTGTGTATATTTTTTTGAAAGTTTTTGTTAAAAATTCTCAAATAGGGGCCCCAAGTGCATCGACAGACCACATCTAAGTCAGATTTCCTGGGGATGTCCCAGGGTGTCCAGCTTAGAGAGGTTCCACTGTATCTGAAACTTACTACGGTAACTCAAATTGCACTTACAATGGTGTCGGCTAATTCTGCGCACTTAAGGCTTTCCAACCATCTTTGTCCACGTAATTACTCAAATTCTACTTCACCGATCGTAACCAAATTTGGTATACATATTTATCATTGCAAGACGAAGAAGCCTATTGATTTTTAGCTCGACTATTCGAAGAATAAGTAGAGCTTATGTTGTCACCGTCACGCCTTGGTTAAGGTTTTTAGTCAAGTTTGTATATGGAATACTACTGGCCCTACACCCACCATACTTGGACAACTTCATCTCCTAGTGATATACATCAATAACCCCTGATCTGTATTTGACCTTGACCTACATTTCCTCATGAATTACTTGTTTAATTCCCCTTGGTTAAGGTTTTTAGTCAACCTTGGTTAAGGTTTTTAGTCAAGCTTGTATATGCAATACTACTGGCCCTACACCCACCATACTTGGACAACTTCATCTCCTAGTGATGCACATCAATAACCCCTCATCTATATTTGACCTTGACCTACATTTCCTCTTGAATTACTTACTTAATTCCCCTTGGTTAAGGTTTTTAGTCAACCTTGGTTAAGGTTTTTAGCTCGACTATTCGAAGAATAAGTAGAGCTTATGTTGTCACCCCGGCGTCGGCGTCGGCGTCACCGTCACGCCTTGGTTAAGGTTTTTAGTCAAGCTTGTATATGGAATACTACTGGCCCTACACCCACCATACTTGGACAACTTCATCTCCTAGTGATGTACATCAATAACCCCTGATCTATATTTGACTTTGACCTACATTTCCTCTTGAATTACTTACTTAATTCCCCTTGGTTAAGGTTTTTAGTCAACCTTGGTTAAGGTTTTTTTTCAAGCTTGTACATTGAATACTATTGTGCATCCAGACACCATACTTCGACAACCTTTTCTCATAGGTATGTACATCAATAATCCCTGATCTATATTTGACCTTCACCTACATTTCCTCTTCAATTACTTACTTAATTCCTTTTGATTAAGGTTTTTAGTAAACCTTCTATATGGAATACTACTGGCCCTACACCCACCATACTTGGACAACTTCATCTCCTAGTGATGTACATCAACAACCCCTGATCTATATTTGACCTTGACCTACATTTCCTCTTGAATTACTTAATTCCCCTTGGTTAACGTTTTTAGTCAAGCTTGTAGATGGAATACTCCTGGCCCTACACCAACCATACTTGGACAACTTCATCTCCTAGTGATGTACATCAACAACCCCTGACCTATATTTGACCTTGACCTACATTTAACCTTGAATTACTTACTTAATTCCCCTTGGTTAAGGTTTTTACTCGACCTTGGTTAAGCTTTTTACTCAAGCTTGTACATGGAATACTATTGTGCATACAGACACCATAATTGCAGAGCTGCCAACTGTTACGATTTTTCCGTATTTGTTCCGGAAAATACGTTAGAAATACGGAAGTACGGATAACAATTAAAAAGTACGATTTTTGAAAAAAACAGCGCGGGAATATCTGGAAATAATAATTTTGTTTCACAATTCTGCCAATAAATCCTATTTTTTTATTTACCCGTAATCATATTCGCCGAGGTGCTTACCATTTTGATTTTGTTGTGTAGTAATAGTAGTTTCAAGCGCTCAGCGATATTGATTTATTCATCATGTAAATTCATAAAATGTCTGCTCCAAAGCGTGCAGCCAACGAATTTGGGTATTTTTTATCGAAAGAAGTTAGGAGAACACATCTGTTCATCAATGATTACAGCGAGACATGACCCAATTTGGTCCTGTCAAAGCGCGGTGATGAATTTGCGTCTTGCAAGCAATGTAATTGTGATTTTTCGGTTGGTCATGGTGGCCGAAACGAGGGCCAAGTCTCTAAAAAAGTTAATTTATGCATATAAGTGAGTACTGATTTGTGTTCCGGAAAACATATGTGGTGTTCCGGAAAATAGCCCCCTTTTCTCTCCATGTTCCTCATGTGACCGACATGGGGTTGGCAGCTCTGTAATTGGACAACCTTTTCTCATAGTGATGTACATCAATAACCGCTGATCTATATTTGACCTTGACCTACATTTCCTCTTGAATTACTTACTTAATTCTCTTTGGTTAAGGTTTTAGTCAAGCTTGTAGATGGAATACTCATGGCCCTACACCAACCATACTTGGACAACTTCATCTCCTAGTGATGTACATCAACAACCCCTGACCTATATTTGACCTTGACCTACATTTAACCTTAAATTACTTACTTAATTCCCCTTGGTTAAGGTTTTTACTCAACCTTGGTTAAGGTTTTTAGTCAAGCTTGTAGATGGAATACTATTGTGCATACAGACACCATACTTGGATAACTTTTTCTCATAGGGATGTACATCAATAACCCCTGACCTTTATTTTACCTTCACCTACATTTAACCTTCAATTACTTGGTTAATGTTTATAGTCAAGCTTGTATATGGAATACTTCTGGGCCTACATCAACCATACTTGGACAACTTCATCTCCTAGTGATGTACATCAATAATCCCTGACCTATATTTGACCTTGACCTACTTTTATCCTTGGATTACTTAGTTATCTCCCCTTGGTTACGTTTTTTACTCAAGCTTGTATATGGAATACTCCTGGGCCTACAGCAACCATACTTGGAAAACCACGCATCTACGTCCAAGGTCAAGGTCACTGTTGAAGGTCAAAGGTCAAACCTATTGAAATTCCCTTCCGCTCTATATCTTCTACACCGATGCATGGATTATCAAATGGCTTGGCACAAATGTTTCTCATGATGAGAAGGTGTGTCGCCATCAATAACCACGCACCTACGTCCAAGGTGAAGGTCACGGTTGAAGGTCAAAGGTCAAACCTATTGAAATTCCCTTCCGCTCTATATCTTCTACACTGATGCATGGATTATCAAATTACTAACCACGCACCTACGTTCAAGGTCACAGTTGAAGGTCAAAGGTCAAACCTATTGAAATTCCCTTCCGCTCTATATCTTCTACACCGATGCATGGATTATCAAATGGCTTGGCACAGATGTTTCTCGTGTTGAGAAGGTGTGTCACAATCAATAACCACGCACCTACGTCCAAGGTCACAGTTGAAGGTCAAAGGTCAAACCTATTGAAATTCCCTTCCGCTCTATCTCTATACACCGATGCATGGATTATCAAATGCCTTGGCACAAATGTTTCTCAGGATGAGAAGGTGTGTCGCGATCAATAACCACGCACCTACATCCAAGGTCAAGGTCACAGTTGAAGCGCAAAGGTAAAAAATATTGAAATTCCCAAATGGCTTGGCACAAATGTTTCTCACGATGAGAAGGTGTGTCGCGATCAATAACCACGCACCTACGTCCAAGGTCAAGGTCACTGTTGAAGGTCAAAGGTCAAACCTATTGAAATTCCTTTCCTCTATGTCTTCTACACCGATGCATGGATTATCAAATGGCTTGGCACAAATGTTTCTCATGATAAGAAGGTGTGTCCCGATCCAGAGCTGCCAACTGTTACGATTTTTCCGTATTTGTTCCGGTAAATACGTTAGAAATACGGAAGTATGGATTACAATTAAAAGTACGATTTTTAATAAAATCAGCGCGGGAATATCTGGAAATAATTATTTTGTTTCACAATTCAGCCGATAAATCCTATTGTTTTATTTACCCGTAATCATACTCGCCGAGGCGCTTACCATTTTGATTATTCAAGCGCTCAGCGATATTGATTTATTCATCACGTAAATTCATATAATGTCTGCTCCAAGCGTGCAGCCAACGAATTTGGGGATTTTTTATGGAAGGAAGAAGTTAGGAGAACACATCTGTTCATCAATGATTACAGCGAGACATGGCCCAATTTGGTCCTGTCAAAGCGCGGTGATGATTTTGCGTCTTGCAAGCAGTGTAATTGTATTTTTCGGTTGGTCTTGGTGGCCGAAACTAGGGCCAAGGCTCTAAAAAGTTATTTATGCATATAAGTGAGTACTGATTTGTGTTCCGGAAAACATATGTGGTGTTCCGGAAAATAGCCCCCTTTTTCTCTCCATCTTCCTCATGTGACCGACATGGGGTTGGCAGCTCTGCCGATCAATAACCACGCACCTACGTCCAAGGTCAAGGTCACAGTTGAAGGTCAAAGGTCAAACCTATTGAAATTCCCTTCCGCTCTATATCTTCTACACTGATGCATGGATTATCAAATTGCTAACCACGCACCTACATGTACGTCCAAGGTCACAGTTGAAGGTCAAAGGTCAAACCTATTGAAATTCCCTTCCGCTCTATATCTTCTACACCGATGCATGGATTATCAAATGGCTTGGCACAGATGTTTCTCATGATGAGAAGGTGTGTCGCAATCAATAACCACGCACCTACATCCAAGGTCAAGGTCACAGTTGAAGGTCAAAGGTCAAACCTATTGAAATTCCCTTCCGCTCTATATCTTCTACACCGATGCATGGATTATCACACTATTCCCAGGGTCAAGGTCACAGACTTGATACGTTTGAAACCTTAACGCTCGGCTAAATGGCTTATGATAAAAAATGCCTCGTTTTCTTTGGCTGCCAGTGGGGGTATTCGTGTGCCGACAGGCCACATTTCTAGTTTCCCTTGGTTAATGTTTTTAGTCAACCTTGGTTAAGGTTTTTATGTAGGCCGCAGCCACCTTCTTTGTCAAGCTATGTGTTCATCGACAACCCTCGTAGTCGAGCTATGCTGTTCTCCGACAGCTCTTGTTTTTCAAGCTTGTACATTGAATACTATTGTGCATCCAGACACCATACTTCGACAACCTTTTAGGTATGTACATCAATAACCCCTGATCTATATTTGACCTTGACCTACATTTCCTCTTCAATTACTTACTTAATTCCTTTTGGTTAAGGTTTTTAGTCAACCTTCTGTATGGAATACTACTGGCCCTACACCCACCATACTTGGACAACTTCATCTCCTAGTGATGTACATCAACAACCCCTGACCTATATTTGACCTTGACCTACATTTAACCTTGAGTTACTTACTTTATTCCCCTTGGTTAAGGTTTTTACTCGACCTTGGTTAACCGTCTGCGTGTAGACTCCCTGAGGCTTGTACCTCTATGTCAGAAAAGCGGACGTTAAACCCTATTCACTCACTCGACCTTGGTTAAGCTTTTTACTCAAGCTTGTACATGGAATACTATTGTGCATACAGACACCATACTTGGACAACCTTTTCTCATAGTGATGTACATCAATAATCCCTGATCTACATTTGACCTTCACCTACATTTCCTCTTGAATTACTTACTTAATTCCCCTTGGTTAAGGTTTTTAGTCAACCTTGGTTAAGGTTTTTTTTCAAGCTTGTACATTGAATACTATTGTGCATCCAGACACCATACTTCGACAACCTTTTCTCATAGGTATGTACATCAATAATCCCTGATCTATATTTGACCTTGACCTACATTCCTCTTCAATTACTTACTTAATTCCTTTTGGTTAACGTTTTTAGTCAACTTTCTATATGGAATACTACTGGCCCTACACCCACCATACTTGGACAACTTCATCTCCTAGTGATGTACATCAACAACCCCTGATCTACATTTGACCTTGACCTACATTTCCTCTTGAATTACTTACTTAATTCCCCTTGGTTAAGGTTTTTAGTCAACCTTGGTTAAGTTTTTTTTTCAAGCTTGTACATTGAATACTATTGTGCATCCAGACACCATACTTCGACAACCTTTTCTCATAGGTATGTACATCAATAATCCCTGATCTATATTTGACCTTGACCTACATTTCCTCTTCAATTACTTACTTAATTCCTTTTGATTAAGGTTTTTAGTCAACTTTCTATATGGAATACTACTGGCCCTACACCCACCATACTTGGACAACTTCATCTCATAGTGATGTACATCAACAACCCCTGGTCTATATTTGACCTTGACCTACATTTCCTCTTGAATTACTTACTTAATTCCCCTTGGTTAACGTTTTTAGTCAAGCTTGTAGATGGAATACTCCTGGCCCTACACCAACCATACTTGGACAACTTCATCTCCTAGTGATGTACATCAACAACACCTGACCTATATTTGACCTTGACCTACATTTAACCTTGAATTACTTACTTTATTCCCCTTGGTTAAGGTTTTTACTCGACCTTGGTTAAGCTTTTTACTCAAGCTTGTACATGGAATACTATTGTGCATACAGACACCATACTTGGACAACCTTTTCTCATAGTGATGTACATCAATAACCCCTGATCTACATTTGACCTTGACCTACATTTCCTCTTGAATTACTTACTTAATTCTCTTTGGTTAAGGTTTTTAGTCAAGCTTTTAGATGGAATACTCATGGCCCTACACCAACCATACTTGGACAACTTCATCTCCTAGTGATGTACATCAACAACCCCTGACCTATATTTGACCTTGACCTACATTTAACCTTAAATTACTTACTTAATTCCCCTTGGTTAAGGTTTTTACTCAACCTTGGTTAAGGTTTTTAGTAAAGCTTGTAGATGGAATACTATTGTGCATACAGACACCATACTTGGATAACTTTTTCGCATAGGGATGTACATCAATAACCCCTGACCTTTATTTTACCTTCACCTACTTTTAACCTTGAATTACTTGCTTAATGTTTATAGTCAAGCTTGTATAATGGAATACTTCTGGGGGCCTACATCAACCATACTTGGACAACTTCATCTCCTAGTGATGTACATCAATAATCCCTGACCTATATTTGACCTTGACCTACTTTTATTCTTGGATTATTTAGTTATCTCCCCTTGGTTACGGTTTTTACTCAAGCTTGTATATGGAATACTCCTGGGCCTACAGCAACCATACTTGGAAAACTTTATCTCCTAGTGATGTACATCAATAACCCCTGATCTATATATGACATTGACCTACATTTAACCTTGAATTACTTACTTAATTTCCCTTGGTTAATGTTTTTAGTCAACTTGGTTAAGGTTTTTATGCAGGCCGCAGCCACCTTCTTTGTCAAGCTATGTGTACATCGACAACCCTCGTAGTCGACCTATGCTGTTCTCCTACAGCTCTTGTTAAAAATGTCCGATGACTTATCTCCCCTTGGCGGCCATTTTTTATTTTTCCACGTCCTGTATCCGTGTCCACACAATAACTCGAGTTCTACTTCACCGATCGTAACCAAATTCGGTATACATGTTTATCACGGCAAGATGAAGAAGTCTATTGATTTTCAGTGAGTTATCTCCCCTTGTTGACTGGCCTCGCCTCGACGGGCGTATATTGTGACCTTCGGAAGTCTTGTTCAGGGATGGGTTGTGGCCTATGGGTTAGAACACCTGACTTCCAATCCGGAGGTTGTGGGCATCAATAATACTTTCATAGTATTTCCATCCCACTGGTCTGTCGGATGAGACTTTGTGGTCCCATCTCTATATGACCATAGCTAGGTCGTTAAATCCATTTACTTTCATTTTTTTTTCACACTTTTGTCTGATAATGCTGCGCATCTGGTACAGGGCATCAAGTATCCTATTTTTTCCTATTTTCTGACCAAATGTTCTTATTTTTCCTCTTTTCTGGCCTTTTTGAAAAGCCTCACACATTTTTGCCCCATTTAACTATGAGAATGACAGTGAAGTTGACAATATAGATAAATACTGTACATTGTAACATAACTACACATAACACTATAGTATTCAACTGCGTTAGATGGCTATGGCAATTTTCTGTGCCATTTTCCAACAGTTCATCGTTCAAATTTGCATTTTCCATTAATTGTAAAGTAGTTTGTACTTGTACTTTGTAAATTGGAAGGTAATAAATATGTTGCTGACCTGTGTACAAAATATTTAAAGGCATTAGCGTTCCTTGCCACCAGAGCTGCTTTTTATTCCCCCGGTCGAGCGGTAATAACTGCGGTATATATCTTTAGAATTTCCGTCTGTTCATTTGGAACATTTGCGCGAAAGATTTTATGTACTTTATGTCTCTGCAACCCCATTATGGATTGACATGAAAATTGATATGCACGTTTATCATCCTCCCTATATTAATTGTGCACAATACCCATAGTCCCCACATTTGCAAGGTCAAATTATTTAGAAATTTGCTTTAAAGATTTATGTAAAATTCCATTTTAATGTTTTTAAGTAGCTTTATAACTATTCACCTTTCACTAGATTAGCTTAAAATTAAAATTCATATGCATTGATACAGTTTTCCAAATAACGCACCAAATCTTGTCTTCGTAATTCAATGCTGACTTACGATTTCTCTCCACACTACATGTGTACTCCCGACTTTATATGACCTTGGCTACTGAATGGACAATAAATCCCATTTCATCATCCTCATCCTGTCTTCATGATGTGGTTAAATCTTCATAGAAAATAAATAATCATTAACTTTAATATACTAAATACTGTTCATACCGGAATGTAATGTGAATTTGCTACAAGATTAAATATATACTTATCGGTGCTGGATGTGGTGATGTGCCTTACATCAGGATTAATACTTCAACAGTTACATTGTATCTTGCCCCGTGTGGGACATCAGGAGTAGAATAGTGCACAGTATCCTATTTCTCATTCTCAAATTATTTGGATATCTTGGCCATTTGATGTGGTATGCTAAGGGCGTCTGTCACACAATCAGGAGTGATTGATCTGAAAATGAATGTATTTAAAATTTATTATGCACCCACCAATTTATTGGGGTGGGGGGCATTATGTTTTACCCCTGTCTATCCATCCGTGCATGCGTCCGTTCATCCGTAAGGCAATGCATAAGTTTTCAATAATTCCTTAGCTCCTTCGCCAATTTCAATAATATTTGCCCACAATGTCTGTCTAGGGATGGTGCTTTGTTTCGCAGACGACCCACGCCCAAACAGCCAAGGTCAAGGTCACTGGGGACTTATGTTCACCTTGTTTGTAAGGCAAATGTGTTTTATGTTTTTAATGTTTTCTCAATAACTCCTTAACTTGTTCACCAATTTCAATAATATTTACCCACAATGTCTGTCTTGGGATTAGCCTGAGCTTTGTAACAACGGTGCTCTTTTACTATCAAGGCTGCATGTGGGCGCAGGCATTCATGTTCTATGAACAAATTTTCTAGTTAGTAATATAAATAAATGTTCAACAATTCATCAATGATGATTATAATGTGATTGCTGCTAATGTTGTTGTAAGCTGCTTTAATACTACCATTTTGTCATTCTGTGTTTGAAAACACTAGCTTTCTATATAGTCTAAGCCCTACAATATATGTGGAGATGGGTCACCGCTGTCTCTGATTCCTAGAAACGAATTGCTGTAGGAATTATTATTATGTCCTACATGTAGTTTAATATTGTAAGTGGTGACTAAAAATAACAGACCTAGACAATGATTTTGGTGTCGTAAGGGCACTTGCAATCAAATCAATACATACATTCAGTGCTGAATTGGGAAATACAGGTGTATTCCCGGCTCTATACACTTAAGTTGCAACTTTCTGAGCCTGAAACACCAATAAATAGTCAATATTATGATATGTAGTACATTTTGTCTGGCTATATGCAAATATTCCTTGTCTATTGTGGCCTTGTTAGCTAACCAACTTAATGCTTTGCCAGCTTGTGTCATAGCCAACACAACCTTCAATATGTGGTTATAAATGCTTAATGTTGCTGTATGTAATGGTCAGGGGCGGCGGAAGTGGGGGGGGGCATTTTGTTAGGTCCCCTCCCCCCCAATAATTATGTAATAAAGCACATATTATCATCCTCAAACTTGCTGAGAACTTCACTCCTCTTCGATTTCCAAAAATTCCTCAAGACTGGGACCTGAGAATGCAGGAAATGGCGTTTCATGCCTCTTACATTTTCAAAATTTACCGTGAAGCATGTCCCCGGACCCCCCTAGCAACATCGGGCCATTTGGGCCCTCAAGACTGGGCCCTGAAGATGTAGGAAATGGCGTTTCACGCCCCTTAGATTTCAAAAATTTCCTGGGGAGCATGGCCCCGGACACCTCTGGCAAAATTGGGCCCTCACGATTGGCCCCCCTCCCCAGTAATTGTCCCATTCCTACGATGGTTATGGTTCATATATTGAAGTTTTAAATAAATAAATTTCGAATGAGCAGTATCGAGCAAGAAATTAGTTTATTAAAAATTATAACTTACTTACTGATTGCCCCGCCTTCTTCGTCTACACATGTTTGCTTCAATGCAAGTCTCACCCATTCGCGCTTTCGACTTGGGATACTACTACGTTATTGGCCGTTTGACACCGCAGCACACATGTATACGTCACAACATGATGCATGCTATATGCATTTCTGACAACAAGCCGTGACTTCTGGATCTAAATATAACTGTCTACATATTGGAAAATGATTGGAGAAAGAGTCGCATGTGATTAATTGAGACATAATGCTATTCTTTCATTGGTTGACAAACTAAGGCAAACAATAAATATTATAATTAACACCACATCCAGCATTCTCATTAATAAAATATATATATTTTCAAAACATAACAAAGACAAGGATGGATTGGGTTGGCTGAAGGTATGGCGGTCAACATATATGTACATTACTTTAATTAATATAGCACAAGTAGTGTGTCAAAATCTTGTTTTTGGATCTTGAAGCAATTAATAACTTAAAAGTTATAGTCTTTGAGCAATACAACACAAATTATCAATACAAATATTAAAAGGTCAGGTTGGCCATAAAATATCATTAGCCAGGTTTTTGGAAAAAAAATCCAGGCTATTGTATTGGCGAAAGCCGGGAAAGGCGGCGGGCGGGCGGCGTCCACAATCAATGTTAAGTTTTCGTGTTTGAGTCCATTTCTTTGTTACTGTACCACCTAGGACCACCAAACTTTCACAGCTTCATAATCAAGGGGTGCCCACCACATATTACTATCCAACATGTTACTCTTTTTTTAACTTCACCCATTTTTTCCGCGCAGTCGACTTAGCCATTTTCAATGTTAAGTTTTCGCGTTTACAATGTTAAGTTTGAGTCCATTTCTTTGTTACTGTACCACCTAGGACCACCAAACTTTCACAGCTTCATAATCAACGGGTGCCCACCACATATGACTATCCAACATGTTACTTTTTTTTAACTTGACCCATTTTTTCCGCGCAGTCGACTTAGCCATTTTCAATGTTAAGTTTTCACGTTTAGAATGTTAAGTTTTCGTGTTTGAGTCCATGTCTTTGTTACTGTACCACCTAGGACCACACAACTTTCACAGCTTCATAACCAAGGGGTGCCTACCACATAAAACTATCCAACATGTGACCATTTTTTTTTTACCTTCACCTATTATTTCTACGTAATTGACTTAGCCATTTTCAACTTTAACTTTTAACGTACGTTTGTTTAAAAGTTTTTTGTTATACTATATCTCTGCAACTGCTTCGCCCATTACCTTGAAACTTCACATGGGTGTTTATCATCATCCATATTTTCATTCTACCCCCAACCGTGCGGCCCCTGTGCCCAATGTCAAGGTCAAATTACTTTGAATTTTTTTGTTAAAGTTTTTTTGTGTACTATATCTCTGCAACTGCTTCACCCATTACCTTGATACTTCACATGGGTGTTTATCATCATTGTCGCACCCGCTTGCAGAAAGCGCGATATCATCGGCATTTTGGCATACGTCCGTCCGTACGTCCGTGTGTCCAGTTAAAGTTTTTTCGTTAAAGTTTTTCCATCTACTATATCTATTTTTTTAGTGTCCATGCCTCGCCCCAAGGCGCGACATGCAGGCCACGGTCATCTAGTCTACAAAAAGTGGGTATAATTATGTTATCCAAGTGTCTATGCTTGGAAAAAACCTGGCCTTCGTGGCTTTGCCTCGTTTCTTGTTTTATTCCTATTTTAGACTATATTTTCCTATTTAATTCCTATTTTTTCAACGTCTGAATTCCTATTTTCCTATTTTTTTGGACCCATCCCTCACTTGACGGCCTGCTGGTAGTGTAAACAAAAATAGCGAACGGCATACTGTATCAGAGTAGCAAAGTTGCTATTCAACTTGAAGCAGAACTATCCAGTGACACCACCCATTATAGGTTAGTTTCTTAGTTGAACTAATGATTTAGTAAATAAGACAGCTATTCCATCCGACAGCCGGGCCTAAGGATTTTACATATTTTAACACTATGCTGAATAACTTTTCAAATCTATTGGAATATGAGAAAAATGTGCCATACTGTAGCAATTAATCAGCTTGTTTATTCCAAAATCCACATATTTTACTATGATGTAAGCAAGGCTAAATTTGACTTAAATTGCGCATTAGCCGATACGCAGCCTTAGCTGAAATGACAGTAGCTACATTAATGTAGTGATTTTGATGATAGCAGCTCCATGTACAGTGGAACCTCTCTAAATCGGACATCAAGGAAACATCTGATATATGGCTCAGGGTGATCAAATGCCTGATTTACAGTGAAACCTATCTAAACCGAGTGGATGGTTGGTCGGGCGAACGTGATGGCGTAAGTTAACGGTAGGGGTTCCTCCTTATAGGAATCATTTGCCTTGTTTGGCCCTCAGGTACGTTTTTATCTTTGGCTCTTTTGTTACTTGGGAGTTGAATTGGGTTATTGCCCAGTATAAAAGTAGTAATATTATTACTGATCCTACTGCTTTTGGGAGGGGGCCAAGTGATTCTGGTGTGGCGAGGACCAGGATTTTTCTGATTTCCGGGCAGAATATATTGTTTTTTATACGACCGTTTTTAAAAAACGGTACGTATTAAGTTTTACCGCTGGGCGACGGGCGGGCGGGCGGCGGACAGAAAAAGTGCATAGTTTGTGTACACAACTCCTCCGACACCGTTCTGTCAATCGATCTGAAACTATACACACATCTTCTACACATATTGAAGATGTGCACCTTGATGTTTCTATGCCGAAAAAATATATTTTAACAAAAATATCACCTTTTTAACTTTAAATAGCCATTTTTTCTACATTTTTGTATACAATTCTATATAGGGTACAGAATTTGTGTACACAACTCCTCCAAAACCGTTAGGTCGATCAATCTGAAACTATACACACGTCTTCTACACATATTGAAGATGTGCACCTTGGTGTTTTTATGCCGAAAAAATATTTTGTAACAAAAATATCACCTTTTGAACTTGGCCATTTTTTTCCCCATTTTTGTATCCAATTCTATATAATTTCTACTTTACACATCTCTACCTAAATTAGTATACCTGTTTATTTTAACAAGAGGAAGAAATAATAGACTTTCAAATTCTCATTAATGTTTCTTGCCTTTGTGACAGCTTCACATTTCTGCATCTTCGCTGTCTGGCCCATCTTCGACAGGCGTATTTTGTGACTTACGGCACTTGTTATTGTAAATATTCAGTTCTGATTTTGGGATTTTCCCCCCATTTGTGCATGTACTTGAATACGTATATGTACTAGTACAGGTAATATATGGTGTCCGGTTTAGAGAGGTTTCACTGTATCTATTATGTGGGTATATTTATGTGTATCTCTATGGGTGTGCTGTGTGTTGTAGGGTCAGCGCCGCGGGCAGAGAAGCGGGTCGCCCGTATGGACAAGGTGCTCAAGGACATGATGTACCAGCGCAAACTGCAGGCCGCCGAGCGTGAGGCCCGCCGACTCGCCAAGTCTCCCCGGGCACCTGCCAGCCCCGGCCGCGCCCGCCTTGGCAGTCCCGCAGGTTCCCCACGCACCACACCCACCGCCAACAGACAGTCGCCCATCAGACTGCAGTCCACGGCGGACCCGGCCACCACACCACTACGGGCTCCGGTACACACAACTGAACACCATGCACACACTCCTGTGGCCGACCTGGCCACCACACCACTACGGGCTCCGATACACACGACTGAACACCTCGCGCACACTCCTGTGGCCGACCTGGCCGCGAACAGCAATCCAGCAGGGGAGATGACTCCACCAGCCAACAAACCAAGGGAGGTCAGCCAGCCAGTAACTCCAGTAGGAATTACAGCGAGAGTCGAGTCCCCTGTATTGCAGACAGCCGACCGCCCCAGTCCACCAGGTGAAGTAATGGCTGTTGGCTCACAAGGTTCAGGGGAGACTACTACCAGTGTTCCCAGCTCCAACACCTGCCAGCAGAGTGAGCCATCCCGACACAGAGAGCACGGTGACATGCCATCCACAGTCCCAGGTCCGGTTACCGGCTCTGGCCCTAGTACAGCCACAGTCCCGGCTGGAGAACCAGTGTCTGAGAGCACCACATCCCAAGGGGACACCATGACTGATGTCGTGACCAGGAAACTTGATGCCATGGACACCAGTTAAACCTAGTTAGGGCTGTGCTTATAAATATGTCTGAAATATGTATGCCTCTACTCTGTTCTGTCTAAATGTTGAATACCTCCTGATCCTTTAGTCGGATTCTTACCAAACTTCATCAATAGCTTCATCACATTGATGGCTATCCACCCAGTCTCATTCGGGTGACCGTGACCATGGTGACATTGAAACTGCCAAATGATCGGGATTCATCGGAAATCCCGAACGGAGACCTGGTTTTTGCTCTCAGGTACATCTTTGGCATTCTTGTATGTGAGGAATCTGGTTATACCCCTTGTATGAGTAATACGATTACTCCTAATTCTATTACTTTTAGGGGAAGAAGCCAAGTGACTTTGGTGTGGTATTGACCTGGCACCAGGTCAGGATATTCTAATTTCAGTCTCACTTTGGAATTAAAATTATTGTTTAATAATCTCTGCTTGCGTGTTTATATTTTCACGAGTGTGTTGATGTTTAAACCACAGGTATTAGTACCGCCGATTTGTGCGAAAATTGTGCACTTTCTGGCACAAGTATGAAACTTTGCATACTGGTAGAGTTTAACATACTGATCATTTTGTGATATGGACGCAAGCAAAAAAACCTCAAAATGGCCGCCATTTTCAAGATGGCCGCCATCTCACTTCTTTCTTACATATATTTCTTATTAATGTGTTTTTTCGAGAGTTTCAGCTAGCAAATAATTATAAACGACATAGTTCTGATTGCAGATTATTTTATGATGATATGTGATATGACAACATTCAAAATGGCGGAGATTTTAAAGATGGCCGCCAAAATATGATTATTTTACGGCATTTAGTTATGAATTTCATGAGACAAACAAGCGGCCAATGTGCAATGGTTTGTTCTGGTAAAAATGATAACACTGGGTCTACATATGATTTAATATGTAGAACAGCTTGAAGTTATTCAAGATGACACTCATTTAAAGATGGCCGCCACACTCGGAAGTTTCATAAAATTACTTTTCGACGTTTATTTTCTGCTGCGTTGTATTTTGGACCACAAATTACCAATGTCACGGAGTAAAGTACCTTGATGTAGTTGTCCTCGATTCTAACTCTGAAAGTCGTCTTTACATTGTAAAGTGAAAGTGTTTTGTGGGATCAGCTTGTTTTCTCTACAGTCGTCCTATCAGATTGATTACTCACGTTCACAGTCACCGCCACATTTGCAGAGAGCTGTGCATTTCAGACATGCCTTGACACACTTACAATGCCCACTGCACCCTTTGGCAGGCTGACAACCACATTTGATGAGTTGGTGGCACACCTTTGATGCTTCAGGAAGTGTGGTCCAAACTGGTTCCCATACCAGTGCACTCAGTCGGGTCCAACCCCATTCCGATGGAGATGGAAGCACGGGACATGGTGATAGTGTTTGTCCCCAGCAATGACCCGCCTGATAAACCGCCCTCTTAGCATGTTCATACAACGCGGCAGCGGTTGGTGGAATAGCGTCCATCACCCTTCCTTTCCTAGTGAACAAGTCTTTGCGAGTTTCATTCACCGTCATGCAGATACTTGTTCTGTCATACAACAATACGACAAAACGCTCAATGGATGGCATCTGCTGGTCTACCATGTCTATGGTAGGGACATTACTCATTGCCATGAATGCGCCTGTGACCTCATTGTCAAGCTTCCACGTTTCCCATGCAGTTCTCTTTCCTCTTCCGGCAAAGGATGACGTCTGGTCACAACCAGTAAACGCATGGAAAACTGGTAGCACTTTACATTTATCATGTCACAAAGCGTCAGCTATACCGTGGATAGGAATGTACCCAAACTTCTTGCCGACACCATATGCTAACCACAGTTCCGTAGCAGCCAATTTTCGAAACATGGCTGTTGCCAACACAATAACATCGGTGTCTACTGTTCTAAGCATCACACACTTGTACCCATACCGGACGCAATCCGCTGCATGCAGCAGTAGTCTAGTGTCGGCTTCTTCTTGTGTACATGGCGACAAATTGCGAATATCTCTGTCATGGTTACACAGTACAGAATCTCCATAAGTGGAAATAACTTGCTTATCGCGATTTCCGATCGTCATGGACACATCTGCCAGATACTTGAAGAGTTCTGTCTTGTTCTCAGATAGTTTCAGGAATGAGTCCCAATTGCCAGGTAATGTATTGTCCGGATGGACTCGCCGTCGGGTGCCACTTCCTCGTTTTGCACATGCCGTCGCTTTCAAACTGTCGGGTTGTAGGAATCCCAGATAATGTCGATTCTCCTAACATGCTGCAGCTGTGAGTTGACATACTTTACGAATACATCATGTGCGTATGATTGAAATGTCTTCGCAGCACCGGGCTTCAACATGTGTACAACAGCGGCGCCATCCAGAAGTAAGGCTTCAACCCCAGGTGTATCTTCTTCGGCATCAACCAGTGTTTCCAAACAGTGTACAAGATCAGACTTCGTGCCCGTGCGTAATTGTCCAAGTTGTGAAATGGATGGTGGACATGCCTGGTTCTCATGACTGAAAAACTCATCAAGGTCACCACCGCGGACCTGACATGCGATGTATAATTGCGAGAACAAGGAACAGTTCTTTTTCAGGGACATAAGCTGTTGCTTTTCTTTTGATACAGTTCGTGTCGGTAGAGAGCCAAACAGCGCGAATTTGTTTCTCGTGATTGGCTGAAACAGTGACGTAGATCTTTTGTCAAGACGACTGTCGAAGAAACTCTGGAATTGCTTTGTTCCTTCCTGTTGAATGTTCCGGACTGTGTTTATGACTTCTGAATCCACTATGTCTCGCGTATCTAGTACTAAAAGATCTGTCATCCATGAATGGATTGCCCATTTTCTCTATCACAGAACAAAGCGCAGTCACCTGTCTTTGAAATGCTGTCTGAGTGCTCTTTACTTGTTCGTGATGGTGTAGATTGGGACCGTGGCTCTGATCGGGTTTGACATGTTCTAGAGATGCTTGAAACTCACCGACCACTCTGGCCATCTCTGGTCCTGATACCATCCACCTCAGAAGCTCAGCCGAATTCTCCGTATGCCCCACAGCTCCCCCATCACCCTTAACACATTTGTTGTTTTGCTCGTGAGCGTGGTCGATGGCTATGGCAGAAAATGATCTGCGTGACTTGTGAACAACAAAGTGTCCCGCTTCAAACTCCTTTACCATCCACTATCTTGTAGCCAGTCTCCAAGTGTTTTCAGTGCGGCCATTTCTATGTGCAGGCCACCAAACATGATCAAATATCGTCCTTCCCCATGCGTATCTGGCCAATTCCATTGTATGATTTTGGCGACGGCATACAGTGGCTGATCACAAGCCATGACAGGTAGTTGGCCGGGGTTAAGAAACTCTGTGGCGCGGCGTATCACATCCATTGCATGACGTATCATGGCAGGTGACTTCACCTGTTCTTGAAATAGGGGCAACAGAACACTAATGTCCACAGGTATCTCACCACATGCAGTGTGCTTCTCTGTTTCAGACGATTGGTATGCGGCCCATGAAACAGTCATGTCCTGGTCAGCACCTGCCAGTTGACATACATTTTTCGTATGGTCTAGCCACTCATACTGCTGTTTCAAACATACCGTCATGCTTGCACACTCTTCGCTTAAGGATCCATGACCCTCAGGTACATATGGCTCTTTCTCACGTAATATAACAGGCATTATACTCGTGTAGGTCTCTGGTAATGCTGATATCGATTTTCGATTTTGAGTTTCCTTCTCATCAATGACGATCACCCCTCTATCCTCTCCACCACACTCTGAAGTGGGATGTTGAAATATGGATATTCCTGTTCCGTGTAAGGCACCCTGTGCTGTTGTGGATGTCGGGTTATGATCAATGTTATCAACAGCACTGGTAGTGAAAATGCCTTTACGAAGTTTCGGCGGACACACAAGCGAGTCCTTCTCATATTGCTTGCAGACACTATTTCCCATTTCTGTGGATATATCCAGTACTCTGTCATAGGAAATAGAAAGACCCAAGTCATACAACTTGTCTATGAGACCACGCTTTCTAGTTTCGGCGTGTACAAGTAGACCTGTATATATTGGAAGTGGAGGTTCTCAAGATTTCCTGTGATATGACGCAGTTGAGCCTTCACGTCGTCGAATCGTGCAATTAAATTGCAACAGCTGAGCTATAGTGAGGGATGCTTGAGCCTCAGGTACGTTACCAGATTTGGTGTTGATATTCGGTCCACGTAAGATCATGTCAACCAGTGTTGTGAGTGACTGTGGAACCGACTTTTACTGGCAACTGTTATCGAACGAACCAGTAAAAACTGACTTTTCTTTGCTAAATATGTCTCGGCGGACAACTGTGGCTGCTTTAGCAAGAATAATGCCATCGTCGTCAAAATCCCTGTCATAAGCTGTTTTTAGGGCAATACCAATGTCCTCATTGAATGCAAGCAAAACGTCCCGACCATGCTTGTGCGCTTCCATGTCCGGAAAGTGAGCCAGAAGTCTGTTTTTGAAATTGTGTAGTCTGTAGCCTACCCGATACATCAACACCGAGTTGATGTAATCGTGACGTGTACATCTTTGCCAAATGTGCTAGTTTCAATACTAATGGGACGTCACCACTCTCTGTTCTAGCGTCATCTATATATGTTACAAGCTCTGCAAGGACAATGCCGTGCGTCCTTTTATCCTGGTATTCTTCTGCATCATCGGTACTCACATTTGCTGCCTTCCTGTACAGTAAGGACAGGCAGTTGACATGATACACAGCATCTTGTGCCATCATGTCACCTGCACTAAGCTTACCCAACAGCATGCTATCATTTAAGATTTCAGCACACTGTTTTACACGTTTGTGTAAACGAAAAATTGATGCTTTCCTAAGATCACCTGATTCCGACCCTGCATCACAGAATAAGCAAGTGCTACACTTCTCTTGCACTGTACCAGAGGTAGATCGCGTTACCTTCGACTGACATTGGCTACTACTTCGAGGTTTACTATCATCGTCGGGGTATCGTCTATTTTTGCTCGTTGTAGATTTCTGTTATCAACTGTGTTGCGACATGTTTTGTGCCACTTTGCTCTATGCCGTGTGAATGAGTCCACTAGCCCATCTGGATGAGATAAGCTAGTGACGTCAATATCAGCTGGTAAGCATCCAAGCTGCCTAAACTCTTCAAGGTTCCGTGCCAATGATTCGTATCCAGCACCGGCATTTGCTCTCTTTGTGTCGGCCGGGCACTGAAGAACATCGCGTGTTGCGTGTTGACACAAAATACACAGTTCCCAGTCAATTGGGCGATCAGGTTTATGCTGATCACCACCAACTAGATCCGTTCAATCTTCGGTATCAGCCATGATACGTTCGATTATCGACGAATTCGCGCGACAAATTCAATTATCGTTTTCTTTGCGTTTTCTTAACAACGCTGTAATTTATAACGACGAGGTAGTTGCTAAGAGACCTATAATAAACAATAACACACCGCAAACCAGCAACAGGCCGAGGGTTTGTCCTTTTACCACCTGGTTACGACACTGCGACAAATGTTTTTAATTTACAAAGCTAAATTAAAAATATAGTTATGTATAGATCTGCTCTAGTATTATTCGTCGGTGATGCAATACAACGTGTTTACGTCATGGCAGTCTGAGGTTGACTGCAACGATTTGGTACCAAGTACATTCAACTTGCATAATATAGCTGTTTATTGGCTTTATCAATATTAACACCGCTGTGATATTTTTACTCTGACGCGCTGTGATATTTTTACTCTGACGTCATACCTGTCAGATTGGTGTCGGTATTAACATCACTGTGCTTTTTCTGTACTCATTACGTTCTAACTGATTGTTGTCGAGAATAACAACGCTGTGTTTTATACCTGGTACGCTGCAATTGATTTATTTGAAATACATGTACACCCCGGAGATACCAAATCAGCGATTCGTGTGGGTGGCCGACGATATGGTGGGCGACCGACAAAAGATAACTAACTACATTGTACATTGTACTTTGATAATGCCATACACGGTCTGCAAGATGCATTAAATCTATGGCGAATGTATACATAAAAGCGTCATTGACTGTGAATACGTAGGGTTAAAATTAGGCACACAATCGGCTCGCTTTCCAATGAAAATGTTAAAATATGGAGCAATTTTACCAAATGTCTATTACTAGACGGCCATCTTGGATTTCGCGGCCATCTTGCTTTTTTATTGATTTTTCGGATTTTTTTTCCAATGCTACGATTCAAATTTACCATTTTGTGAAATTTTCAGGACTTTATCTCAAAGGAAATTTACATAGAAGAGCCTATATCGACAGACAATACAGCTTGGCGGCCATTTTGAATATGGCGGCCATCTTGACTTTTTTCGATTGCGTCCATATCCAAAAATATTCAGTGCATCATGTTTTATCATCGTGCCAAGTTTCATGCTTGTGACACGAAGTGCGCAATTTCGTGAAAAGTATTCACAAATCGGCGGTACTATATGAGACTCTTTCACACATGATAATCCGAGATTTCCCCCAGAAGCAACCTTGCTATTTGACATACATGGTGTCCAAAGAGGAATGTAACGCTCAATAACTGTAATAACTAAATAACATGTGGGAAAATATCTAGCTGGTAGACTGAGCTTAAAAAAAAGAAACATGCCTGTTCGAGCAATCTGGTATTCAGAGAATTTAAGTACTAGTCCGGGGGCAAATGTACATATACGTATACAAATCCGGCACCTCATGTTAATTGTGGGCACCCGATGATTTTATAAACTTGAATGTTTCAGGTTTCCAAAAGTCCATATGCCATTTTTTTAAACCACAGCCAAAGTCATTTCAAGGTCATTGAACTTCATACATGCTTGGTGTCCGAATAATGAAATGGATATGATAATTTGCAGTTCTTATTAAATTGATGACTATAAATTGCTCAGTAGATCGGAATAATAGATATTCTGTATCTTACTAGCAGAAACACACAAGTATTTTCAATGTACGGAGGTTAAATTTTCAAAATGGCCACCAAAAGGCCTCATTTTCAAATAGGCTGGTATCTTAGGCACGAAGGAGCATCATTTCGTGTATATATATCTATAGTTGTAGTTCAAAGTGTCGTATACGAAAATGTAGTGATGCCGTTTCTTATACTTTACCATATTTCAATTTCAAAATGGCCGCCAAATTGCATTTTCTTTTGTTTTATATATACAGACTAAAATAACTTAGTAGTGATGCCGGTGCAAGTGAAATAAATCAACATGATCAGCTATTGATAATAATGTCTTTGCTAGCAACGGCATAATAAGCACGGAAATCATGTTTATTTTCAAAATGACCACCAAAATAAAACGAGCATAGACCAGTGGAAAAGTCAAATAGTGAACTTCACGTGGGTTCTTTAATCCATGCATGCAATATCAAAGATTCTAACAATACACTAGACATATATGTGTCAAATATTCGATGAATCTAGTCATGGTTTATATCACAATTGATAGTCAAGTACATACATACTTCACACGTGTATTGATTACTTGGAATTGTATACACATTTGTTCGAACATATTAGCTTGGACTAAATTAGTTTTCATCAATACAATGTACTGTATATACAAAAATGTAGAATCTGTAGTTACAACGATATAATCTGTTCCATAATGTGAAATTAATATTTCTGTTACGCTGAATCTGATACATACACTAAATTCATAAAAGTTGAGCAATTCCAAGAATGATATTTGTATGTCCTATGCTCTTTTTATACCCCCCGCAACGAGTTGTGGGGGGGTATACTGGAGTCGTCGTCCGTCCGTCCGTAAACTTAACATCAGAGAAATATTGTTATAACTTCGATTTCCTTCATCTAAAATGCTTAATATTTCACACATGCATTCCTGTAAGGCTCTACTAGCATGCTGTGCCAAATCCACGACTGTCCAACCCCCGCTGATCCCATGGTCAAAGTCAAATACTTAGTCTCTTTACAAAACTTAACATCAGAGAAATATTGTTATAACTTCTATTTCCTTCATCTAAAATGCTTAATATTTCACACATGCATTCCTGTAAGGTTCTACTACCATGCTGTGACAAATCCACGACCTTCCAACCCCCGCTGATCCCAAGGTCAAGGTCAAATACTTAGTCTCTTTACAAAACTTAACATCAGAGAAATATTGTTATAACTTCTATTTCTCACGACTGTCCAACCCCCGCTGATCCCATGGTCAAAGTCAAATACTTAGTCTCTTTACAAAACTTAACATCAGAGAAATATTGTTATAACTTCTATTTCCTTCATCTAAAATGCTTAATATTTCACACATGCATTCCTGTAAGGTTCTACTACCATGCTGTGACAAATCCACGACCTTCCAACCCCCGCTGATCCCAAGGTCAAGGTCAAATACTTAGTCTCTTTACAAAACTTAACATCAGAGAAATATTGTTATAACTTCTATTTCTTTCATCTAAAGTTGCTTGAATATTTCACATGCATGCATTCTGTAAGGCTCTACTACAATGCTGTGCCAAATCCACGACCGTCCAACCCCCGCTGATCCCATGGTCAAGTTTAAATACTTAGTCTCTTTACAAAACTTAACATCAGAGAAATATTGTTATAACTTCTATTTCTTTCATCTAAAGTGCTTAATATTTCACACATGCATTCCTGTAAGGCTCTACTACCATGCTGTGCCAAATCCACGACCGTCCAACCCCCGCTGATCCCATGGTCAAGGTCAAATACTTCGTCTCTTTACAAAACTTAACATCAGAGAAATATTGTTATAGCTTCTATTTCCTTCATCTAAAATGCTTAATATTTCACACATGCATTTCTGTAAGGCTCTGCTCTACTACCATGCTGTGCCAAATCCACGACCGTCCAACCCCTGCTGATCCCATGGTCAAGGTCAAATACTTAGTCTCTTTACAAAACTTAACATCAGAGAAATATTGTTTGAACTTCTATTTCCTTCATGTAAAATGCTTAATATTTCACACATGCATTCCTGTAAGGCTCTACTACCATGCTGTGCCAAATCGATGACCGTCCAACCCCCGCTGATCCCAAGGTCAAGGTTCTTAATATTTCATGCATGCATTCCTCTAAGGCTCTACTATCATGCTGTGACATATCCCCGCTGATCCCAAGGTCAAGGTCACATACTTAGTCTCTTTACAAAACTTAACATCAGAAAAATCGGTTATAACTTCTATTTCCTTGCTCGGATCTGCTTCACATTCACGTTCGTGCCGCCCCCGCTAAGCCCAGAGTCAAGGTCACAAGCCCACACTTGGAAAATATTACATATTTAGGGGTATCTGGGCCCACGCGGGGGGTATTCCGTAAGCCTCGCTTTCTGACCAATCTAGTTAGAAGTTAGTTAGCGATTTGAAACAGATATTGGTTATTTTAAGTAATTTAATCATTCAAGTAATGATAAGCTTCCTTATAATTAATGTCATGAGACTGGGTTGTTTGTCTATTTGTAAAATCATTGCATGTTTATTTATAGGTGTATACTAGAAAGCAGCAAACCATATGGACTGTAAACTCATGGAAAATAATGTCAACATGTCAATACTATAAAATGCGCAATTTAGGAGGACAGCAATTTTAACGAGGCACTTAACCAATGTTATACATGTAGCGGTATATGCTATTTGTATGAGCTTATATTATATAAGGAAGAACATATATCAGAATGTTCTGTATTCGAAGCTGATTGAGGGCTTGGCCACGTTCGACTATGGTATCCGTTACAGTGGAGAATGTACACAATGCATGATAGTATGTCATATCATGTGCTAATCGTGTCCATTATCTGTCATCATGCTTGTATTTTCAAATTGATTGTTTTTATCAAGGGCCAGCATGCTTTATGCAATAAACTATCATTCAACATTGTGCATAGTCGGTTGGCACAACAGACTGCTGGAAACCATTATACATTAGGAATGATACATGATTGGATAACATTATGCTTATGATAGCTAAGACCTTTGTGGAGATGTGCTGATCTGTATGATGTGTTAGCTAGAGATCATTTAATGCATTGTTTCTTTCATATCTTTAATATGTGAAAGTTGCTATTTTAATAATAAGTTGGTAATATTATTTAGTATTACATGAAATAACCTGACTATATAGATCCTCTAGTATGGTGTCTGGTTAACAGTGAATCCATCCTCATTCGGATTTCGTACATATCTTTTTACTCGGAGAATTAGAAACGGTTATATATTATGGGGGAGATGCTATCTCAATGTGAGTCCTGTATGGAAGTAACTGTCACGGTCCCACCAAACAATAATACTGATTATACTACATTACCACAAACCTTGAATACAATCATATATGTTTAGATGTTCGATCTTAACCAGACTGTGACGTTATCCAAACTAGAAAATAATATACAGAGAGGAGACCAATGAACCAATGAAAACAAATGTCGGGCGCAATACACAATGTGGTAGAAGCATGACACGCATACACTTTAACTATCGCCTAAAGCCGTGTACGAGTCATGATGAACTGTGTTCGAATCTGAATTACTGGAAATTAATACATGTAGGTATCAATCAGTAATTATAAACGTTATGAAGCTTAAGCATGACATTGAAATTATCATTTCCTAAGATTTGTGCTTTAGTAGTTTTCTTTTAGCATGTTTAGTAGATGACCATTATATGGTATTTATCCTGTTTTTGTTCTTTTGATAAATACAATGTGACATTATTCTTAATTTTCCATGACCTTGAACTGGCATGCAACTTAACACAAGTAAATACAAATACATTAGATAACTAGGCATTATGTTGTTAAACATGGATATGCCCCCGTGGAATACTGGACTCTAACTGGAGAAACTTTTCCACGTAAATGGGACGGACGGACGTACGGAACCTCAAAAGCAACGGAATATGCCTCCTTGCAAATACATTTCTGAAGATATTTGTCTTTAGAAATACATGTCTTTAGATTAATATTAATACAGTAAACAGGAACCTACTCTTCACTCTTCCACTCCTTCCCATCTCTTTCACCAGTAGCCTATTTCATTCAACATTGCAAAGTATACTTTACTAGCAAAGTATACTTTGAGGGAGAAATTTTCAATTTTTTGACAAATTTATTAATTTTTATTATACTGAATTTATTACTGAATTCAGTATAATAATTCTGCATACTTTTAATCACGATATATGCATTTGTTAGTTCTATATGAAATAATGCATTTCAGGAAAAATAAATGATTACTCCCTCAAAGTATACTTTGCTAGTAAAGTATGCTTTGCAATGTTGATGAAATAGGCTACTGATCTTGCAGGCGTCAATTCCTTTGGTTCTGGTTTAGTCCAAGACAGTAAGCCAGGAACGAAGTTACTGCAGAATTGTTCAACATATATTATTGCGGAAAGCTTACTTTAGATTAATAAAATGCGGAATTATGACAAAGAATACGAAACACATGCAGTTTGATTGTTGAATTTAAAGGTATGAACATCCGTGACCTACTATGATATTGACATTTGATAACTGCTTTTCTATTTCACAAATAAATTTATTATCAATATCAATGAACATGATGAAAATATTGACAATTTTTATATGCCAAATATGTTAATGAATGTGTTTTAAAAAGTATATATAGCATCAAATTTGCCTTGAAATGACATTGAACTTAATTGGCAAGAAATGGTACTATTATTTTCTGAAAGCTGAACCCTGTAGGGTTTTAATATAAATCAACCACGAGAAGAAAGATTAATACAATGTGCCGTATGCATGGCGATACCCCCAAATTATAATGTTATGTTCATACCAGGGTGCATTAATGTACTAGCCCATCATGAGGTCCAGTAGTAAGAAACTAAATAAGTTATTTTTTGTCGCGGCTGGTGAAAAAAAAAACATTATCTTGCAGATCTCTAGAGATAAATTTTCTAGGATAATAATTCAACGATATATGTACACCATACTGTTATAGCAGTACTACAAAGAAGAACACGTTGCCGTTCCTTCGATGACCTTGGAAATATAGTATTGTGACATTGACCTTGATACCTGTTGTTAGATGTCTTGATTGTCGTTGATTTCTAATTATTGTGATGCATACCACCGAAGATATTGACACTTCAAATGAACCAATTCCTCCGTTTCATGACATAAATACCAGGATTTTGAATGACCTTGAAATGACATTGAAAGTGTACGAAAAAAATGGCACCCGGATTTTTTGGAAAGTGGGATCCAAGACGAATACAAAACCACTAACAAAGAAAAATTAACATGAGGTGCCGGATTCTGAGAAATTGCCCCCAGACTATACCTCCTGTGAGATAGTTATTTCTATACTAATATCTGCAGTAGAGAAATTCCTGAAATAATTAAATTTATCACATGAAAGCCTTGTTATTACATATTCGTATTATGCACCAACGTTATTCCAAATAAATAAAACTAAGATGTTCCAAATGACATCCCTAATGGCGTGACAAAGCAACGATGTTTTGACGTTGACGTCATCCTACTTTAAACATCGTTATCAGCGTTATAAAAGTTTTGTAATATGAAGTGCTTACAATGAACGGGAACCTGTAATATGACATATTTATAATGTGGTTATTGCTAGTAGTAAAACTATTTTTGTCTGTGGAGACTTTCAACTCGATGCAAAAATAGTCAATTGCATCTTCTCATGAATCGTATCGGATATGTTCAGGTTTTCTGCTATTTGGAGCGTTATGTCATGTGATAAACAAAATTTCAAACTCGTTTCCATTTGATATATATAAAACTCGTCCGTAATTTTGCACGACTCGTTTCATAAATCTCATATCAAATGGAAACTTGTTTGATATCCTATATTTATTCAACTGGCCATCTCGTTATACACCCGGCACACAATGGGGCATATTGTGTTCGTATTTCCATCTGTAAGATGTACGTTCACACTTTTGTTTGTCGGTCCAGGCTGCAGCCGGGGGTATCCGTGAGCCTATGCTCACTGGCTCTAGTTAGTACCGTATTAATGAGACCTCATTGAGTCGGGGTGACCGCAGGTCCAATGAAATAGTTGATAGGAGACACCCCATGTGATTTTGTACCTTCAGACATCTGCGTAATTTCATTAAATACATTTACAAAATATACAGTACATGTATTTTCCGTAAATGGCGTCATGAGTACATGAACATTTTGTCAACCTTTATTTATGAAAAATATTGTAAATTTTGTAGACATATTTAATGAAATTACGCAGATGTCCGAAGGTACAAAATCACATGGCGTGTCTCATGCATTTTCATACACAGCTGAAATCTTTCAAAGTTGCTGTCTCAGATGTTCAATAGATGTACATATCTGATGTTTCGATTCATGAACTGCAAATAACCTACAGTCGATCACCAGTACCTCGAACATCAGTATCTCGATCATATCCCCTATCTCGTATATCAGCCAAACCCATCATTTCAAGGAATTTATGATTTATCCTACTATAATTTGGTAATGTATGTTCACTATTATTGTACCAGGATGCACAATCTGTGAAACATAATAATGTTGTTGTGTTGTGAAATGATTATATAGTGAAACCAGTAGTATATAGGGAGTCAAAATGATACTACCAACGTTTTTTAACGTTATTGAGCTGTATTGTAGCTCCCACCACCAACCAAAAGTTGGTGGTGGTATTGAATGATAAAAAGTGGGATTGTAGTCCCAATTAGATTGTAGATTGACTTTTGAAAAAAGTATAAATCATTAATGCAATTTCAATGCGTCCGCGCGTGATAGTATATATTCCAACACCCCATTTTTCTCCTCCAATATAGCTAATTTATTTCGCAGATCAGCAACTAATTCTACCAGCTCTAGTCTACCACGTTCACCTTTAGCTACCTGACAGCGCAGTTGATTATGTCTACAAATAGTTTGGGCACTAACGAATTTACAAGGGCATCTGGGGCATTGAAATTGTGGGGCGACACAACGAAATTTTCTACGTCTCGATAGATGCCTTTGTAGATAGTCTTTACACGCAAACGTCACACACTCCATTATATATATGCATTTTTATATATATGTATATGTTTATATTCAATTGGACGTGAAAAAAACATCATGTTTTTTTTTCACGTCCAATTGAACAGATAAATTTCATAGGTTATATATACAGAAAATATGATAACGCCAGAAACTAGAGCAGAAATAGAAAGTTTGTGAAGAGAAGCCGAATCTCTAGGGATTACTTATAGTAAACGGTTGAGAGTTAGGGTGTTGACAAAGCTGATAAACGCCACAAAGAATGAGGTGTTTATGAAGCGGTTTACCCGCGCCCACAAACGAGGAGCCTTTAAAGACCTCTCACTAGCAGAGGATATTGGTAACAGAATTCAAAAATAAAGTATTGCGGGGTTAAGGGCTAGTGTAATAAAACCTTCAAGCACCAATTCCAGACGCACAGGTGACCAAATACCAAATAATTTGGAGAATATGAAAAAATCTATCGTTCGCGCGATAGTGACAGAAGGTGAAGAAATATTGGGGGCTCATGATGAAACATTGGAAAATTGTGGAAAAGGGAAGACGGGTAGTTACATTATCCTTTCGTAAAAACATTAACATTAACGAGTCTGAACGCATGTCCGATAAACTCGCTCCGTATCTAACAACCAATTTTTATTTGAGATATTCATATTCTTACAAGCTAGAACATATGGAGGAAACTAAAAATAGAAAACCTATAACTGTAATATTTCACAAAAATCTCTGTGGTAGCGAACCACTATCATCAATGAAAACCGTTAACAATTGGTTGTCAGATAAGGAGCAAACACGAATAATGTCTGATAAAATAGACGGACCAAATACAAAGTGGAAGTTTGTAAGATGGGTAGAGAATTTTGTAAAGCTAATACAGCGCAATAGGGGAATATATTTGGGACTACAATCCAAAGAAGCAGCAGGAGAACCTCCAGAATGGTTGAAGAATAAAAAAGGTATGTATTCTTTAGATAAGTATAATGACGACCTTTGTCTGTTCAGGTGTTTAGCGATGCATATGACAGGTGCAAGATCTGACAGATGCACGGACTAGGCAAAATAACTTAGTAAACAATATACCGGTATTAATGTGGTTTCACCAATTCCTTTTTCAGATATGAAAAAGGTTAAAGAGTTTTTTAAAATCGGTATAGAAGTATATCAACTCACCAAATGTGACGTATGGTGGTTGAAAAAGGTACCAGCGCACTATAAAGCAATAGGTAATAAACCAATGACAATAGGACTTTAATAATCACGCATTTCTGATAAGAAAAACCTTAAAAACCTATCTAAAATTTACGCCTGCGATAATTGCAAACAGAAATTCACGAAAGCGAGTAATATGAATAGACCCGGACCAAAATGTATGAAAGGTGAGACAAAAAAAGTATGTGACGGTAATTATTTAGAGCGCCGTCGTTCGAGAAAGCGTTCTACCCAAAAAGTTCTAACAGCTATGGGGCGATCGATTGGATGTACTATGTGGAAAAGCAGGAGGGAATTCACATTCACCACGAACAATGTGGACATGGGGGTGAATGATCCATTTTAGGAGCTCCAGTAGATGGATACTGTCCAGAAAACAATACAGTATATCAATATCACGGCTGTTACTGGCACGGGTTTTGAGATTCATGCAAAGCATAGAAAAGAAGAACGCGCATCCACTATGAGAAGAGATAAATTTATTAGAAGAAAAGAATTCGACCTAGTAGTTATGTGGGAATGCGAATTCCAAAGAACGGGTAAAGACATAAAGATCGGTTGCGACACTACTCTTTATCCATATCAGATAGTATATGATTTTGAGGCGTATCTCGACCCAGAATTTGAAACTCTCGGTAATAATCTAGAGGACGAAGCTGAGCACGTTCCGGTAAGCGTTAGATAATTTCTTAGGAACAGTAACTCATATTTGTGATAAAGATCCTGCAAAACTTATAGAAAAATTTGTAAAAGATTTGAAAGTCAGGGGTAAAGCTATAAGAGAAGAAGTATGGTTAAGATATGGATTTAATACAGAACATTTACGCAAAAATTAAGTTACACAGATCGAGCAGTGGATAGAGCAAGTACCGGTTATAGGTTTTAACAGCAGTAAGTACGATATAAACTTAATAAAGAAATATTTAGTAGGCGAACTGGCATCAACAACAAAGAAAGTAATGGTTGGAAAACGGGCAAACGCAACAATATTTCTATTTACTCCAGAGTTTAGATTTCTTGATGTAATACTTTACCTAGGACCTGGGTGTAAGTTACGATAGTTGGATAAAAGCCTACGACTGCAAAGGACAGAAATCTTTCTTTCCTTACGAGTGGTTCGATTCTCCAGACAAACTGGATTACCCAGGACTGCCTGATATAGAGAATTGGTATTCCAAACTATCTGGGAAAATGTTACTAGACGAAACAGAATTAAGCAAATGTCGTAGAATTTTCAAAGAAGAGAATATGGAAACCTTCAGAGATTGGTTGAAATATTATAGCGATTTAGATGTAGCACCGTTCCTAGAAGCGGTGGAAAAAA
Organism: Conchocele bisecta; assembly: GCA_029237695.1. Lineage (NCBI taxonomy): Eukaryota > Metazoa > Mollusca > Bivalvia > Lucinida > Thyasiridae > Conchocele > Conchocele bisecta. Next base: position 38,660,745 of record CM055277.1, read on the forward strand.
TGTGTGAATTTTATAAACACAGAGGTGTGGATATTTTCAAAGATGCGGTAACACTACCTGGAGTAGCTATACAATATTTATTGAGAGGAACCATTAAAGAACAAAAATCTTCAAAGACGATTATACCAGAGGATGCTCTATATGCACCAAAAGAAGAAACATACGAAATGATGAAAGACGCTCTAGTTGGCGGTCCATCAATAGTATTTACACGATATGCAGAAGCCGGTGTTTCAAATATTAGAGTGGGTTCCAAACCTTGCAAAGGCTGTTTTGGGTACGATGCAAACGCGTTTATTTATATCTACGTTAAATAAAGATATGCCGTGTGGGAGGGAAACTATACACCATATAGATACCCCACATAACCCTAAATGTATTAAAAAGTTTTGTAAAAGAGTTTTATCTGGAGACTGGTTTGGGTTTGCGGAGGTGGATATAGAAGTTCCACACAACTTAAAAGATAAGTTTTCTGAAATGTCCCCAATATTTATAAACAGAGAAGTAGACGTTGAGGAGGTTCCTGAACACATGTTAAAATATTTGGAAGATACTGGCCGAACAAGAGGAAATGGAAGGAAATTAGTGGGATCGATGACCGCCACTAAAGTATTGATGTACGCACCCCTATTGAAATGGTATTTAAAACACGGCCTAGAAATAACTGGAGTTCATCGTGTTATAGATTATATTAGTGGAAAACCATTTGAATGGTTCGCAAAAGAAGTTACAGCCGCAAGACGAACAGGCGATGTAGAACCAAATAAGAAACCAGTAGCGGATATAATGAAATTATTAGGAAACTCGTGTTGTGGAAAAATGATACCAGTAGCGGATATAATGAAATTATTAGGAAACTCGTGTTGTGGAAAAATGATAGAGGCAACAGAGAGACATTTAAATACGACATATACACAAAACGAAACCTGTGTTGACAAAGCATTAAGATCTGCATTCTTTGACGATTTGGAAGAGATAGGAGATGCGTACGAAATATCTTCCCGAAAACCCCGCTGTGCAGTAAAGAGACCCTTCCACTGTGGAATAGCGGTTTAGCAACTAGCTAAATTGAGAATGTTGGAATTTTACTACGAATTTCTAGACAAATACGTAAAAAGAGAAGACTTTGAATTAATACAGATGGACACGGATAATATGTATATAGGAGTTAGTGGAAAAACAATAGAGGAATTGATTAGACCTAACTTACTAGACGAGTTTGAAAAATAAAAAAATAAATGATTGGCTTGGGATAAATGGAGCGAAAGAGAGCCAGGACTTTTAAAAATGGAATTTAGCAGAGATAGGGCGATAGCGTTATCTAGTAAGTGTTATTTTGTAGAAAAATTTAATTCCACTAATTTTGATAATTCTAAAGAATTAATTAATAAAAACTCTGCGAAAGAAATGTCCAAGAGAACTAACAATTTAAATTGGGATAGATATAAACGAGTACTAAGTGAAACTACAGAAGATGGAAAACACATTATAGATGTAGCACAAACTAGAGGATTTAAAATGAAAGACGGCATTATGAAAACGTACTGTCAACAAAAATTAGGACTCTCGGCGTACTACGATAAAAGACGCGTGTTACCAGACGGAATACATACAGAACCTCTCTAAAGACTCTGACGATCCGGGGGTACCTGGGTGCCAGAAGGCACCGCAAGAAGTTCTTCGATAACAAAACCGCGAGATGGATCACCATCCAAATAATAGAGCTCGGGCTCATCCGGTTTAGTAATAGATCGATCCAGATGATATACATTCAGAGACCACACGGGATCAGTAGCGCGGCGCCGTCCACCTTCGAGCTCTCCCGGTTGATATAGGTACCGGACATAACATCCGATGGAAGTCGTTGCTCCGTTAAACCAACGGGTCGTCCGCGCGAGACGGCAGAGGGCTTGCTCGTCACCTTTTTCACTTTGATGGCATCTACGGGCTTTTTACCGATCAATCTGGTCACCTCGCCGTTCAGTGCGGAGACCACGGCGGGCAGCCTGGTCACCCACTCGGTCGATCGCGAATGAGGATCTACAAGCTCTTTGGCGTATTGGTGTCCGAACAACCTGTCAGCCAGGGTTCGATTGAACCACTCCACGATCCCCTGGTCCCGGTGGATGTTGACGCGGCCGCGTCTGACAGAAACTTTGTGTTTAGCCAATATATGAGAGACCGCGCCCATGAGCTCACGGACGAGATCGACCTGGAGAATATTCGGCCATTTGAGAGGACTCCTCTTATATATTCGGGAAAGAGCGTCAGCCACCTCCTTAGACTCTTTAGTGGCCAACGGCTCAGCCCCCTTATACCGACTCGCTATGTCAACGATTGTCAGTGCGTACTTGTATGTCTTGCGACCGACGCGATCGTGAGGGAGAAATAGGAGGTCTGCTTGGTGGACTTCGTTCGACACCGGCACGTCGAATTTCGGGCGCGGAATATTGTGAGGCGCGGGCAAATAGATCTGCCAGATGGCCTGCTTCTTGAGCCATTCCTTGGCTGCGTTTTCGGAAACCTTGGTCGCCGCCGCGAGGTTCTTGATAGCCGCGAGTCTCTTCCAGTAGCCGCGGGGGCTGTAGTATGTGTTCGCTAGCTTGCGCGTTAGGCGAACCGATAGTTTGGTATTAAAGGTACATGCCCACGCAATAGGCACAAAATGTTCTTTATAGGAATTAAATAAGTGTATAATTATGTCACTATTGCACCAGTTCTAAAAATTACGAGTGCCCGCTATACAAATATAATCATTTATTAATTATCAATTTACTGTTAGCGACGCGCGGCGGTAACAGTCTATTTTAATAATGTGCCGGACGACGACTTTCACATAACGGCTTGCGGTGCGCATGCGCATGCCAGTAGGCTTCCCAATATGTAAACAAGAATATCAACATGTCGAAACGTCCAGGACGGAAATTGTATGAAACAGCGTCGACCAAAAGAAAGGCGAAATGTCTGAGGGACAGGCAGTACAGAGAGTGGTTAATATTGGCGACCAGATCACCAAATGGAAAGAGTTACGTTGAGATTTACATTTGGACACAAATACAGATTTTTCTTTTGAATTTCCGATACTTCACTGCGCATGTCAAAGATGTGATATGATTGACCGTGTCACGTGACGCGTACTGGTAAAAATAGCATGAGGTCGGAAAATACCCTTTCTGGTCGCGGCATATAAAATGCAATTTAACACCAATTAACACATGCCGTAATTAAAAATAACTCGTTAGTTGGTAGACATATGGCTCATATAAGGCATGCCAGAAAATGAAAAGTTGTAGCACAGTGTAACCTGCTGCGTGGGCATGTACCTTTTAGTTTGCGCGTGTCCATCGTATGCGAGGTAGATCGGATCGGACAATCTCCAACATGCCCTCGCCAGATCGTCCGGTAACTGCGTCGGCGATACTGAACCTTTGTTGGAAGTCCAATCGCGATTGGATTGGAACAGGAGTGGGAACTCGGAGGAATCTAACATCTGCTTTGCGAAAAGGGTGGCCGCTTTTTCATCCTCGCGCCACGTCTCGAGAGAATCTTGGGCCAGATGGATCAGACCCTTTGCGCCAGCTAAACGGTGTTTAAGGGCCGTGTAGCCTACATCGATTAGAGCAAAATAAAGCTTGTCAACTAACATCGTTCTATATATTATTTAAAAAAAAAATTTTTTTAAATAATTATTGCTTATTGCTTTTCCAATATAGTAGCTGACGAGACCCACCACACCCATTCCCACAACGATGAACGCGATCTCACGGTCTTTTTGGTCCTCTGACGGTACATAGAAATCTGAAAGTTGGGGCTTGGGACCCAGCGGTGCGAGAATTTTCTGCGGATATGCCAGCTTGTACTCGCGCATGGCTTCGTCAACGTTCCGGAAAGTTTGCACGGCGTGACTCTCGCGGCGAAGCTCTTCGTTGATCCAGTCCACACGGGTGGTTCGTTTTTCCGCCCATGCTTCCTATTGAGTTGTTCTACAGCTAAATCGTCACGCTTGCGCTCATCATCCGCGTCCGAGTTTTTTCCTATTAACGAGAATAACTAGTTGCTAGTGCCGAACGCCGCTGCGCTCACGATTGCGCCACCTACTATTAATGCGAGCGTAACCATTTTAATTCAATATATTAGAAGGTAGAATTTCAGCTTTAATTTGATAATCTCGAGTCCAAACTGCGGCCGCTACATCTAAGGTCACGAACCCTACGTCTCTCACGGTCATATCCAATTTGGCAGAGGGCCCTCCGAAGGCCATCTTTGATAGTCCAGCATATCCGATACTGAGACCCGTTATCACTATGGCGTGATAAAGCGCATTCACTATCATTTTACCATTCTTTTCAGCCATTATATTTATTGCATATAAAAGGGATCAAGATTAATGTTTAATTACGATTGGTGTTTCGTAACTTTCTTCGGAACCGCCTCCAACATGCTCGGGTTCAACAGTGTTGAGGTTGGGGGTTGTCTCGAAAGGTATTTCCACACACACACGGTGCCCACAACTGCCAGACCACCACCAACAACCCACGGGATGATTTTCCAATCAGGTTCAACAATGTTGAGGTAATAGGGGGTAGGAGCTACAGCACTCCCCGATTTCTCTTCTGATTGGATTTGGGGTGTCACAATCACCGATTGCAACGACTGTTTGGCCTCTCGAAGCTCGGCGAGTATTTTATCTTGTTTAGTTATTCGGGTGGCAGCCGCTGTCCGCCCAGCTGTCTGTCTTTTTGGGTTTTTGTGTCTTACAACTGGAGGATCAATCGGAATTGGAAGAGCAATCGGGTTCAACAGTGTTGAAGCAATCGGGGATTGCGGTTCCGTCACTGTCGCAGGTGCGTCTTGTGTCATTTATTAGAGCTTATAGTTTGTGGGCATATATGTCCAAATTGACAATGTTTAGCCGTGGTCAATGCGGTTTTCAGCGGAGCTAAGTACATTCCAAACTTGTGATAAATTGTGCAGCATGCCGTTCTAAGAGTGTGTCCTACAAAAGGGTCAGTCTCTAGATCGCCAATCAACCGCGCAGTGTCAGATATAGGGAGAATTGCACTGACAGCGGTAGCGTACAAATGAATAGCCGCCGCCCCAAGAGTTTTCGTCATCTCTGCCCCCAATTTGGATTCGTATCGCGCATACATTTTATCAACCTCTACACCTGACATTTTATCCACCTGGCAAACTGAGAGATGCCTACCGAAATACTGCTCCGATTGCCCCCCAACAACCAGCGCAGCTAGCCGCTTGCGGCGCGTCGTGTTTTCATTTTCTTTCAGGACCGTATCGGCAGCCGTTGCAATCCCCGATTGCTCTTTCGGGAAATATGTTGTGTCGGTTCCTACAGTTTCTTTCGGGAAAGATGGCGTGTCGGTTCCTACTGTTTCTTCCATTAGCTGGTCGAGAAGTTCGTCGCAGTTCATTGTGTTTTTAATTTCAACAGTGTTGGGTGTACTATTCTGACTAGCCTCAAAAGTCTAACATATTGATTTAATCCAATAATATTGGTAAGTAATAATAGCACACCACGCACGATATTTATGATCACCGTTATGCTCGCAACAAAGCAATACATTACTTTTAAGAAAATTAACAATTATTAAGCGGAGCATTAGCATTGTTAAGAATTGTTAAGTATTTGTTATGCATTGTTCAGCAATTGCTCAGCATTGTTAAGCATTTGCTCAACAGTTACTAATTAATTGTATCCCCCGGACTCCGTCGGGGGATACTATGGATTTGACAGCGCGCCGCGTCCGCCGCAGACACTTCTTGTCCGGTGCATAACTCGAACACCCTTTGGAATATTTTCATGAAACTTCACACATGCATAGACCACGACCCGAAGGTGTGTCGCGCACAAGAATGACAACTCTTGCATAGCTAATTTTTTAGTTATCTCCCTTTTTTGTTTCGCGCACTGATTGACCATAACTCGACCACCCTTTGGAATATTTTTATGAAACTTAACACATTCAATTAGACCACGAACCGAAGATGTGTCGTGCACAAGAATGACAACTCTTGCATAGCTAATTTTTGAGTTATCTCCCTTTTTTGTTTTTGCTTACTGATTTCCTGTCCGGAGCATAACTCGACCACCCTTTGGAATATTTTCATGAAACTTCACACATGCATAGACCACGACCCGGAGGTGTGTCGCGCACAAGAATGACAACTCTTGCGTAGCTCATTTTTCAGTTATCTCCCTTTTTTGTTTTGCGCACTCTACAAACTGGACAATAATGCATGAAGACCTGTTTTCTCGTCTGCTCTGTACACCTTTTCTCGTGTGCTCTGTACACCTTACCTGTAGAGAGAACAATATAAACTGAGAGAACCATGTGCTAGCATGGGCTAGCATGTGCAGATGTCCAGTGCTTGACCACTGTTGACCAGGTAATTTATACAGGTAAATTATTACATTGGGTACTGTGTTGAAAATATTGTGGCATTATGTGGACCTGTGCAGATATATGTAGATAAATATAGGACTATTAAAAAAAAATCTGGTCTCCAATAGCAAGCATTATTATTTAAAAAAAAAAAAAAATCATTTTTTTTTTTTTTTTTTTTACATTTTTTTTTTTCATTTTTTTTTTTAAATTATTTTTCAATTTGACTGAAAAAAAAATCTGGGCTCCAGTAGCAAGCATTATTATTTTTAAACTTTTTTTCATTTTTTTTTTTTCATTTTTTTTTTTTCATTTTTTTTTTTCAAATTATTTTTCAATTTTTGTCCAGTAGCATAAGGTCGTAAGTGCTATATACAGACTATTCACCTGTGCATGTGCTAGCATGTGCAACTGACCACTGACCACTTACAGGTAATTTATACAGGTAAATGATTATATTACATTTCCGTAAACTGTGTTGAAAATATTGTGGCATTATGTGGACCTGTGCAGATATATGTAGATAAATATAGGACTATTAAAAAAAATTCTGGACTCCAGTAGCAAGCATTATTATTTTTAATTTTTAAATTTTTTTCCTTTTTTCCTTTTTTTTTTTCCATTTTTTTTTTCAAATTCTTTTTCAATTTTTGTCTAGTAGCATAAGGTCGTAAGTGCTATATACAGACTATTATCATATAATAAAACAATTATTGACTAGTGAGCCATAGAATATAATCTGATATTCTATGGTTCACTAGTCAATAATTGTATAATATGTTCGGGCCAGTGAAAATTGCTTTCTGGCCCAGGCTCGAGGTCAAGGCGGGACAAGGCGAGGCATCTGATTCCGTGGAATTCTTGTTTACTTATCTCCCTTTGTTGTTTCGTGCTCTGATTTTGTATCCAGAGCATAACTCGAACACGCATATACGCATTGCTCTAATGGTCCTCTACCGCCCTGTGCCAAATCGTTCTGCCCCCGTCAAGCCCAGGGTCAAGGTCACATACTTAGTGCTTCAAAAACATTAACGCTTGGGTAAATATCTTATACTTTCTGTTTTCTTTCATGGATCATGGATCATCTTCATATTTCATATACACATTGCTCTAATGGTCCTCTACCGCCCTGTGCCAAATCCACGTTCGTCCTGCCCAACCAATCCCAGGGTCAAGGTCACATACTTGGTGCTTCAAAAACTTTAACGCTCAGGTAAATATCTTATAATTTTTATTTCCATTCACGGATCAACTTCATATTTCATATACGCGTTGCTCTAATGGTCGTCTACCGCCCTGTGCCAAATCCACGTTCGTCCTGCCCCCGCCAATCCCAGGGTCAAGGTCACATACTTAGTGCTTCAAAAACTTTAATGCTCGGGTAAATATCTTATAATTTCTGTTTTCTTTCATGGATCATCTTCATATTTCATATACGCATTGCTCTAATGGTCCTTTACCGCCCTGTGCCAAATCCACGTTCGTCCTGCCCCCGCCAATCCCAGGGTCAAGGTCACATACTTGGTGCTTCAAAAACTTTAATGCTCAGGTAAATATCTTATAATTTTTCTTTCCATTCACGGATCAACTTCATATTTCATATATACGTTGCTCTAATGGTCCTCTACCGCCCTGTGTCAAATCCACGTTCGTCCCGCCCCCGCCAAGCCCAGGGTTAACATCATATACTTAGTGCTTCAAAAACTTTAACGCTCAGGTAAATATCTTATAATTTCTGTTTTCTTTCACGGATCAGCTTCATATTTCATATATGCATTGCTCTAATGGTCCTCTACCGCCCTGTGCCAAATCCACGTTTGTCCTGCCCCCGCCAAGCCCAGGGTCAAGGTCACATACTTGGTGCTTCAAAAACTTTAACGCTCAGGTAAAAGAAAATTTTGACTTGCAATTTGGCCTCATTTATTATCACAGCGATATGTGGGACATCCGTGTTCTATGAACAAATTTTCTAGTTTATTAAACTTCACACATGCATAGAAGACGACCCAAAGGTGTGTCGCACGTAAGAATGACAACTCTTGCGTCGTTAATTTCTTAGTTATCTCGCTTTGTTGTTTCGTGCACTGATTTCGTGTCTGGAGCATAACTCGAACACCCTTTGGAATATTTTCATTAAACTTCACACATGCATAGACCACGACCCTAAAGGTGTGTCCCGCAAGAATGACAACTCTTGCATCACTAATTCTTTAGTTATCTCCCTTTGTTTTTCCGTCACTGATTTTGTCTCCGGAGCATAACTCGAACACCCTTATTTCAAACTACTTGTGTATATGGGGAGGGGGATACACATGCGCTTGTCGACAAGCGTCCATTTCTAGTTTTATAATTAATTTTAAGAAAATTATAAAAATTAATTAATTAATTGATAACTTCAGTTGGTTGATCAGTCATTAGCAGAAGCTTGGCGTGCTTAGTTTCCGAAAGCATCTGTCTAACCTGCAGGCGCTCCTCGCGCGTTGGGATAACGTCGTTCTCTCGAAGACAGTCATCGAATGAGTCTCGGTCCTTGCAGTGAAAGAGGGCGACCCATTTCGTTTGCTCGCGCAGATCCTTGAGGACGGCGTTGTACTTCTGAGTGCAGATCCATACGTTTTGCCCCGCATGGCGGCCAGAAAATGTGAGCTCAGAGAGCATGTCCTTCTTTTTGGTCATGGCCGCCTTGGCCGAGCAGTCGTCAATCACGTATAGGGTGGGCTCGCCCTGGAATCTTTGGTATAAACCACGCAGCCAATCGTGAAGCCTGTCGCCGGGGTCAATAACGTATACCTCAGGGTCGGTCCATATCCATGGGCGCCGCTGATAAGTATCGTTGTGCCGCACAGTGGGACACAGGATCACAATGTGTCGAAAGATATCGCGGTAGGACCCCTCGAGTAAGTCGTGGATGAAAATTATTTTTCCACATCCTGTCTGCCCACATATTATGGCAGAGTGGGCATCACAAACTTTAAAGTTTGAAGGTAGAGTTAAATCTCCAATCGTGAATTGGTGTTGATTTATTAATAAATCGTTAGAATTATTTTTTATTAAATCAGTAGAGTGCTAAGATGTATCGACCATCTTCGATGTTGAATTGTGCGTCTGTGATTATATATAGATACACGTTCAATGCGCCAGCTCCATCCGCCTCTTTAGTTATCTGGATCGTCACACCCTCGCTAGCGTTCTCAATTTGGCGTCCACTACCGTGTATTTGGTCGTCGTCGCTGACTGGCATGTATAACCATAACGCGTATTTGCTAGTCAGGAACTGCACGAGGGAGACGTCCGAGAGCTGCAGGTCTTTGGCAACCGCGGCAACCTCTGGGTCACGCTTAGAGCCAGCAGCAAACTGCTTTCTGACTTCATCCCACTGCTGGTGCGCGCGAAGGCCAGCGCTGTAGAATTGATTGGGGACTCCCTCGATCGTCACCTCTACCTTCGTGATTTTGGGGTTATAGAATTTGTCGGTTTTTCTAGCCCCGAGCTCGAACCGACGCTCCTCGAACAGCATCAGTATACCTTTCATCGAGCGGGCGGGGACGTTGACATTAATATTCCACAATGTGTCGCTTTTGTCTTTCGTCATCTTGCGATGGTGAAGAACTCGGTCGTAAAATATGGCAACGCGCCCAGCGTACTGTGTTCTGATCAATCGCGCGAGTTCGGCCATCGTGACCATGTCGTACTCCAGCGAAACATTGTCAATCGTATACGTCGATGCCATGTCGGTGGCTATGAGAATTCGGCTGTAGTCGTTGAACGTTAGTTCGTATTCGAGATGGTCAGCCAAAGTGCTCTGATAGTAGGGCATGTGACTTTCCAGCAACTCAAAGTCGAGCGGGATGTAGAAGCGGTTGCCGTAAGCGGCCGCGATCGCGTTGTCGCTCGCGTCGTTATCCAGCTTGTTACTAGCCCCGATTCTAAGTCTGGTAACGTTCTTATTTTTGCTGGTGTCAATACCCTGATATACCGCATTTTCGCGCTCTTGCTCCGTCTTCCACAGGTCCTGATAGCAATGGTAGACGTCGCCGTCGTCGATCGACATCACCTCATTATCAGAAATCTTTATCATGGTCTTCTTGACAATGGCGCGACCCAGGTTCTGAACGACGGTTCGGTTCACGTCTGTCGACATCAGCGAAATAGTGAAAGCGAGGCGAACAGTTCCCGGCATAATGACGTCGCTAGCTCCTAGGATTGGGGAAGCGGACTAAGAGCTGCTGGTTCTGGTCGATCGTCGATGGGTTGTTCGTAATAACGACACTCTGTCTCACACCTTTCGCCCCAAGGGGCTCCCGCAGTCTGCGGTATGGATTGAGTTTGCGACCGTATTGACTTGAAGACATAGTTTCTATGAAACTAAATACTCTATTAAACCCGTATGGTTTTTTCTTTAATACATAATTATTATAAAAATGGATGGTATGGACGAAGTCGACCGAGACGATTTCCGCGATGATGATGACATCGATGATGACATTGGAGGAAATAGGTGGCGCTACCAACACAATTAGTCTAAGGCAGGGATTACTCGAGTCAGCTGTAGACGACTACTACAACAGTTTGGCAGAAAAAGGTGTGGTCCCATCTGTCGGTTTCGACTACTCCAAGTCCGAATTGGATCTGCGCGGTAGGTTGCGACTAAAAGCATCAAATATCCCGATCATCAACATGAATACCGGAAAACCCCTATCGGTGAACACCATTGCCGGAACCCGGGGTGGTGGCGAAATCATAAAGAGCGAACTAGGATTCGTAGATTGGGCGTGTGGTAAAATAATTATGCCGGCACGCGCTGTAAAGACTCTACAGTCTACCGACGAAATGATGGCAAAGACGGCCGCCGCGATAGAAACGATCGAGCTCAGCGAGCTCCCTCGAGTAGCCACCGACGCTATTCGCACAATGGAGATCAACGAAAACGAAATAGACGGAATACTCAATCTCGACCAAGGGTCGAACGATGACCCACCGCTACATCTTCGCGAACTCCGGGGACTCGATAAGGCTCTACAAAAGGTCCGGGGTGAACTGGTCCTTAACCTCTCCAAACTATCTGCGCTGGATGAACATATCGCGCTAGAAGAAAGAAAACTTGGGGAAGCCGGTGACGATAGAGAATCTACCGAGCGGATCAACGAACGACTGCAAAAGTTGCGGGATGAAAGAGCAGGTCGCTTGGAGGCTGCCTCGACTAACCGTGAGGATCTCCTCAACCAAATAAGTCGGATCCGCGAAACAATCTCGAGGGTTCTGCACAAGGACACGACACTCGGTGAGCGACTTCGCACTCTGTTCAGAGAGCAGGGCGTCACGATAGCAAGCATCCTCGCAGCTCTCGGCATGACTATATCGACCATAGTTCTAGCTATCGAGCTGCTCGTAGGCAGTGCGGCGGCTGCACCAGCACCAGCACCCGGGCCAGCACCCGCGCCAGCACCCGCGCCAGCACCCGTGCCAGCACCCGCACCAGCACCCGCACCAGCGCCAGCACCCGCGCCAGCACCCGCACCAACGCCAGCACCCGCGCCAGCACCCGCTCCAGCACCCGCACCAGCACCCGCACCAGCACCCGCACCGGCACCCGGTGGAGCTAAGGAGTGGGCAAAAAAAACAACTAAAAGCCCTCGCCAATCTCCTAGCTAAATTAGCTGGAAAGGCGGCTGCCGCTCTGCCTAGGTTGATCGGGAGTGTCGTCTCCTACTTGTTATTTATATTATCAAAAACAGCCGGATGGCTCGCCAAAAATACTTGGGCTTTAATCGTGGCGATCGTCTGTCTTCTAATATTCTCCACCCGAGAGTTCCTAAAACCAAAGCGCAAGTAGTACGATCACCACGAGGGCGACGACGAGCCCTAATTTCTCTTCCTCGTGGGTTGTACTTCCCGCTCCTGTTCCAATCCCATCACGATTGGAAGAATTGGGGGAACTTGATGGTACATCAAGTCCTTTTGGAACATGCCGTTCCTGAGCTGGAGCGGAGGTGGAACTTGACGAGACACTAGTTCCCGCTCCTGTTCCAATTCGTGAATTGGGGGAACTTGTTGGTGCGCTTTGTAATTCGTGAATTGGGGGTTTTATGAAATACTTTTCAAATTTATTTGAATTTCCACCCTCACCCCTGTTGACCCCGGCCGTCTTGGGGGTGCTCTTGACCCCGACCGTCTTGGGGGTGCTCTTGATGATACCCGTGTTCAGGTTCTCGTTGTAACCGATTTTTTGATCGGCGGTGGCGATTACGATCTTATTATTGTAACCGTAAACCGGGTCGTCTCGTAGTATCATATTGGTCGGCGCCAGATAAAGACCTGTTGCAAATTTATAGTTTACTGGGGTGCTGGCATTCTGCAAAACATCTTGATACCGTTTAATCGCATCCGGGAGGTCCACCGGAGATGAGATGGTGTCCTCGACATTTGCCAAGAACTGTTTTTGCGCGTCAAACGCCGTCCCGTCTCCTATTATAGAACTGCGCACTTGCGCCTGTGAGCCGAGGATGGCGCCCAGATGTATGTGCGAATGGAGTCGTTGAGGCGGGAAATCCCAGCATGTGTGAAAGTTTTTCGTTTTTCTTCCACAAATGTTGTCCACGCTCTAGATATGTCTACGACGTGTGTGAATGCGTCTTTCTCACTGAAGAAAGGTTTCATCCGCCCTCCATGATCTAACCTATAATCTCCGGCGGGTGTCCAAAACGCTGTGAACCTACCTAGACCAACGTTAGGCTTGTCCACCTTTTGTCTGAAATCTGTTGTCGGTGAAACCCCAAACTCGTTGCACAATTTAGCGAAGGCCCTAGAGTCGTAGGTGTTGGATTGCCAGTTAAAAGCGGAGTCTTCAGGAAGAGGTGTTTTCATTTCCGCTAGAACGCGCCGTGTCTGATAGTAAAAATGAAATTGAAACAATGATTTCAACATTGGATCGTCCTCACCGAGTAATTCGGATGAAAACCCACACCCAGAGCTCGCGCACCACAATGCAAAGTTTAATTGGTTTTGCCACCAATACATCGGTGTTGTCTTCCACGCCACCACAGCTGCGTTGTTCACATCGATATTGCCAGTTATTACGGCTTTGTGTACTCGTAGGTCAAATCTAGAAAACGGGCTTCGAGCTTGTCACCATCCATTGTGACGCATAAGTCTTGCCGGCCTAACACGAGGTCTTTTAAACCGTAGCGTTTCACCATCTTTTACAGTGAATAATATATATCTCTAATATCCTGGATATCTAATAAATTTCCAACATAAACAGAATTGAACCCAAAATATTTTGAAAGTATATTACCATGTTTGCTACTATCACTAACGTTCAAAAAGAGAGTTGTGAATTTCAGAAGTCAATCGAAAACTGCTGCGGAAAACGCCGGGTAGGCCTCAGATCAATCACCTTCACGTTTGGGTGGGAGAATGTGGGTAAGAGCGAAGGGTTTGGCTATGTGAAGGATGGACAACAAGTAGGTGTAAAGCTGCCTCACGGACTGTGGAGTTTTAGACAGGTCAAAGATTTTGTCACCTCAGAGCTTGACGGTATAGTCAACCTCACAGTATCGAAGGCTACCGGACTCCCAACAATGACCATCAGCCCAGACAGCCGGGTAAGGATCTCCCCGACGTTGGGCATTCGACTCGGTTTTAGAGAGACATACTCCGCAAATAAAGGTTTGTTTGCCCCGGGTGAGTACGTCGGTGATAATCCGGTGGACTTCACCTTCACCAAAAATATCAGGGTACACCTGGATCGGGTGAACACATCGTACAACATGTTAGACGGATCTCCCAGCACATTACTGAAAACCGTGCAAGTCAGTGATTGTTTCATTGGGGAGACTGTGACCTTAGACTTCCCACGTCCCGAGATGAAAGTTTTGGAATCGGGACATATCCACGAATTTACGGTCTATTCTCGATGATCAAGCGAGAGAGTTGAAGAGCTATTACCCGATTTCGGTCGTTCTAGAAATTTCCAATTGAGTATAGGTGCCCCCAATATTATAATTTAATTTTATAATTTTCTTAAAATTAATTATTATGAGTATATACGGACCAGGTAGTTTTTCCCTTGAACGGGATTGGGTGACAGATATAAATTCAAAGAATTTGGAACCAGCAGAAGGGGGATTCACCCAAACAGAGAGTGATTTTTTAACTACCGAAAAAACCAAGGCCCTCATCAATAGAACTATATCGGCGGCCACGGACGAGATTCACAAGAGTCTACTATCACAACTTAGAGTATATGCCCTGGCTGTGACTACACAAACTCGTGAAGAAACACATACAGAACTAAATGAACTAGGCGGGAAAATAACAGAATTTCGGGAAGAGGCCCGGACGGGGATTGAGGAAGCCCGGACGGGTATCGAGAAAGTCCGATCAGATATACAGACGAACCTTACGGAAGCCTATGGGATGTTGCGCTCTGAGGACCAGACAGTACTTACTGAACTAGGTGGAAAAATAACAGAATTTCGGGAAGAGGCCCGGGCGGGGATTGAGAAAATCCGATCAGACCACCAGACGGACCTTATGGAAGCGTATGGGATGTTGCACTCTGAGACCCATACAGCGATTGCGCAAGTTGGTGAAGGACTGAGTGTAGTGGCTGAGCAGTTTAAGTTATTACGCAGCAGAAACCCCATCATCACAGTTTGGGCTGAGAAGAGGGGGCCATTAAATGAGGGGGCCTATGAATATTCATTCGGTGCCAAAGCGAGCAATAGATATGGGGGATACGTCATGACATCTCCAGGTACGGTTCGACGAATGGCGGTCTGTTCGGTTAATGCTAGTGGTAAACCTGTGAGCGCGGTCATCACAAACCTCGTAGTGTATGGGGAAGAACGGGGGTGGGTGGGGGGTGGAGCCGCTAAGCTCGCTGAACATAGTTCAGGGGTGGTTTTGTACGCCGGTGATGATCCAATTAGACTTTCCGAAGGTAGTGTTATTAACTTTGTTACGAAAGTTGCTAGCCCAGCTAGTTCTTCCACTGTTGTGACATTGTTGATTGAAATAAATTTGTAAAATACCAATAATATGAACGAATCACTGCTTTCGAGCACGCTTCCAATACCAACAATGTTGGACCCCAATCGCGGATTGGATGATATTGGTTTTGGCGAAATAAGTTCAGATTTTAGGTTGGACAATATCATAGAGATGCAGATATTCTAAAACAAGAGGGGGAAACTCGGAGGGTAAATGCTAAAAAATATAGACGAGCTGCAAATATAGTGGAGGGGGTGAGCACCGTGCTGGCAGCAATTTCTATAATGGGTGGGGCCGGAACCGCTGCATTGTTATCTACAATCGTGGCGATTCCTATTGCCGCGGTTTTGAGTGGTGTAGCCACTGGGTCGGGGTTGTTATGTATGGCGTTCAGAGTGGTGGGAAGGTAATTCGAAAATAAAAGTAGAAAGCACGACAGAATATCGGTTCTCGCGAGGTCTAAGAAAAATAGCATCGACGTTATCGTGTCCAAAGCGTTGGCCGATAACAATATATCGGATGCTGAATTTGAGTTGGTGGTGGAGGAGATGTCTCGATATGAGGATTTAAAAAATACTATTATGACGAAAGCACGTGCCACCCTTCCCAAGATTGAGAATACTGATTGGGATAAATTTAGGTTAAAACTGGGTGATAAAGTGGGAGGAAAAGTTACAACACCACCTGCAGGGAATTGTGATATTTTATTAAATAATTAATTTTAAGAGAATTATAAAATTAATTATATTGGTGCAGTAAATAATTTAAATAATCCAATAATATTGGTGGTTTAATAATTATGAATACATATTGAACATTAATAACGCGGTTTTTTAGGTCCTGCCGAGGCAGCAAAACCCTTCTGGGCCTTCGCTTTAGATCTCGTCTCTTCTCTTTTTTAGGCTTAGTGAGGTGTGTTACGCTCTTCCACCCCATCATTGGACTGTTACCGCGGACCCCTCATCCTCATTACCTCCATCCGCTAGAATGCGTAGAGCAGTCAGAGTGAAATACATGTGGCGAAACCGGTCTCAGCGCTGAGACTACCGCTGGCGTCCCAGCAATGTATATATGTGTTTATTTCTCGTATATAAACATAACTTTGTTGGTGGAAATATTTTTTTTTTTTTATTATATTAATTAATAAATTATTATATTGATTAATTAATTATTATGTTTTCTATATAATAGGGGTGTTCAGCTTTAAATTATTAAAAATAAAATAACGAAACATCCCGGAAATTCGTGAACTATATAACCTCACTAAGTGTTTATAAATAACCTGTGTACACACCGTCTGTGTAAATCGATAGCCAGTTTACATACCATCGACAAGGAGAAATACACTCGGCTATAAATAAATCTCTGTGTAAATTTATAGCCCGTTTACATACCATCGATAAGGATAAATACACTCGGCTATACACACATGTTCATAACACGTGTAATTGAAACATTGTCATCTGCTTGGTGTTTGTGATGCGTACACCGAATATGTTTAATCAGTGAAACATCTCTAAATTGGACACTTAACATACACGTAAGTTGAACATCTCTAAATTGGACACTTAATATACACTTAAGCAAGTTAAGGTGGAACATCTCTAAATTGGACACCGAATATGTTTGTACAGTGGATCCTCTCAAAATTGGACACTTAATATACATGTAAGGTGGAACATCTCTAATCTGG
The DNA here is from genome assembly GCA_029237695.1 of Conchocele bisecta. Taxonomy (NCBI): domain Eukaryota; kingdom Metazoa; phylum Mollusca; class Bivalvia; order Lucinida; family Thyasiridae; genus Conchocele; species Conchocele bisecta. The sequence goes on from CM055277.1 coordinate 38,677,833, forward strand.
ACACCTACAGTGGAACCTCTCTAAATTGGACACCTAATTGTAACACACTCCATTTATGCTTTTTTCAAAAGTCAATCTACAATCTAATTGGGACTACAATCCCACTTTTTATCATTCAATACCACCACCAACTTTTGGTTGGTGGTGGGAGCTACAATACAGCTCAATAACGTTAAAAAACGTTGGTGGTATCATTTTGACTCCCTATTTACTACTAAACCTCTAAACCTGACTCCAAGAAAACCTTAGTGTGGTTTATTTTGATGGGTTTGTTGTCATTAACCATTTCACCCCCAAGTAACTGGGATGGATTTTAACATGTTAATTTTTCAACCAATCCAACCATCACAAAATTATTTTCGGACGAGTCCATTTATGAAAATGGGGTGTTTTTGTTCTTAAAAATATTAAAAATACTTGCAGAAAATGCAGATCCATGCAGATCCTGATCTGGATGAACACTATTTGCCAATACCACTATACAGGTCTGCGGGGTTAAATGATGTTTGTTTCTGTTCGTGATCTCGAGATACATACAGATCATCTTGGCATCTTGGAGTGCTCACAAGTTTGACTTTCAGTGGAACCTCTCGCTTTAGAGAGGTTCCACTGTAGTATACCAACTACAGTGGGTGGCAGGTGGGAGCACGCGATGGGTAATTTAACAATCGGGGTTCATCCTTACCGGAATCCCGACTGGAGACCTGGTTTGGCCCTCACATACGTCTTTGGCATTTTGTATTTGACAGCTGAATCTGGTTATACCCCTTATGTGAGTATTACGATTATTCGTAATCTTATTTTAGGGGAAGGTGCCAAGTGACTTGGTGTGGTATGGACCTGACACCAGGTCAGGTTATTCCAATTTCAGGGCTGAATATAATGCTTCTCGATATAAATATCCCTTCTGATTTTCGGATTCGTCATCCCCCCCCCCCCCCACCCAATGCAGCTGTTTAAAATGGGATTGAACCCGTTTGCCCGGCCTTACATGACCCTGGCTGTTGATAGGCCGTTAAACACCAATAAACAAAAAGACAATATACCAACTACAGATTACAATTATATGTACTGAATAAAATGATACACGGTACATTCGTTGAAAGCCTTGTGTTCTAATCATCAATAAGGTCAATTAATAAGGTCAACTTGGTAGTGGTTATATAGGACTGAGACTGTAGAAATGGGATATACGACGTTTGTGGACAAACTAGCTCCTCGTCTGATAACATTCTGCGGTCTGATACATATCACTGTTAAAAGTGAAAGGGTTTAACGTCCCAGCAACATCTAAGGTCATATAGAGACGGGACCACAGTTGCAAGTCTCATCCTACAGACCAGTGGGATGGAAATACTATGAAAGTACGTTTGATGCCCTATGCGTGGTTTGAACCCACAACCTCCGGATTGGAAGTTGGATGTTCTAACCCTTAGGCCACAACCCATCCCTATATCACTGTTAAAAGCATGGCAGGCGCTAGTTACACCAACTGAATAATGAATAGTGTGGACCCTCATTAGACTGTGTGGCTGTGCTGGATGGTCTGTCTAGACTCCTCATGAAAGCCATATGCCCCAATTCTACAGTCTCGGGTACGTATGTATTGACACGGCTATCTTTGTTACTCGGTTACAAGTGTTTTACTATGTCACGGTTGTTTCATGGTGTATTTGTTTTGATACAGTCATACATGTACACCATAAATATGACTGGAGAAATAGGGCTTATGGGTATTGCGACCAGTGTAGAATCACTGTAGATACATATCAGCCTGTGTATCCGTACATCTGATCTGCACTGTTTGCCATTCCATCAATGAAACACCGGTGATGCTTCTCGCAAGCAATATAGATCGTGATCACAGGAGTGTGCTGCTATTTGATTAGAAGTTACACTGGTCACAAATGCGATACACCCCATTTCTCCAGTCACAGCATGTTTTTTTTTTATTATTAATTCGTTCCCACAAAATAATTTGTTCCCTCAATTTAACAATTCGTTCCCACGATATAACAATTCGTTCCCCAAGTTAACAATTTGTTCCCACGATATAACAATTCGTTCCCACGAATTAACAATTCGTTCCCGTGGGAACTAATTGTTATTTCGTGGGAACGAATTGTTAAATTGAGGGAACAAATTGTTAGATTATACACAACAGATTCCCACAGTAAACATGGTAAACTGCTGTCTATACTGCCAGTCATGGTAGCCTGTTATCTGGTTATAATTAGATGCCATATTAGATGTCTCACACAAACCGGAAACGTTCATACATGTGTGTCTGAATGTATTAGTTGGATAGTTTTTGAGGTTTGTCAAACTATATACCACATCACGACAAGAGTTGTAAGGGGTGGGTGGGGGGGGGGGGTGGAGGCGGGTTGAGGACTGGAGTCGGACTGTTCGTCCATCCATATGTCCATTCCCTGTGTCACAAAAGTTAACCCTAACAATGCTGAATTAATTTTTGTCGTCTGCTGTTTATTTTGAAAAACGTGATTTGAGAGCACTTTAGAATCACTGTCAGCAGGTCAGTGGAAGTGTTGACAAATCCTGTGTTATTGACAATGAAGACAAAGAACATAACACATTTTATAGGTACATGCCCATTCAGTAGGCACAAATTGTTCTTTATATCAGGGACATCATCTGAGACATTTTCTAGCAAAATGAACTTTCATTCACCATTACCCCACATATTGATTGGCATTATTATACATTTTCAATCAGACGTGAATTTCCACACTGATATCAGGGGCGATAACCATGTTTCCTTTACATGTTAACGGACATTATAACTATTTATTCTCTGTATTTATTTTTTGATGTGCAGTTATCATACTTTATAATCTGTCGAAAATATTTGTTCAGGTGACGCATTTAATTAGTATAAATAATTAGAACATGTCATGCCTCATTTGCATATAAAAATAGCCTGATACCACCGCGAGTCACTATCAGTAAACTAAATATTACCAAATGAGTGGGCATGTGCCTTTAATGTTGTTTGCCCACATTCTAAGGATTACTATTGGGGCAACTTTCTCATAGCTTGCTGATTGACAGACAACATTTTGTATGGCCTATGTAGTCCGGCCGTCAGAATGAGATTTTGGGCTGAACCTTGTTTTGAATAACATAGTTTTTTTTATTGGCGATTTTACATATCCAGACCATCCACATTTAGAATCCGAGTGATGCTACACTGGCATCCTTGAGCAATTTGAAATATTTGCATAAATCCAAGATGGCCACCAAATATCAATAATATTTCATTTATTCGCCACTATATGATACATTTATGTACTTAAAACTGTTAGTTATGCGTATTTTTACTACATTTATATTGTAAATAGATAATTTCGTATTTTCAGGAAATCCAAGATGGCGGCCAAATCTAAAAATTTGGCTACATAATTGTTCTCAGATCGCGAACATGTACTATATATTACCTTTTTTGCATGAGATTGGTGCGCAAATACATATACATGTATACATACCGTATTCTGCTTTTGGACTCCGTCCTTTACCATTATACAATCCTTGGACAGCTCCCGAAATATTTCTCGATATATACAGCTGGTGTAGATTTTCTGAAATTGGCATTAATTGTTAATGCAACGTTACATATGCGTATCGGCAAAATGTTCAGAGAAAAAAGCATAGCGTTCGTAGACGCGCATTGTCCAGCATTTTTGCGAAAACACTTAGACATTTCATTGCGTCAAAAATTGTGTACAAGCTTCTTCATCATGGTATAAATTTAATCTTGCTTGTCGTATTGCTTCAATATTGGACACGTGATATATGTGTGCATTTGGAACACACTCATGCCATGATTAACATTACCTTGACCTTTTGTACCTTCACATTTTTGCAGAAACACTTAGCCATTTATTTGCGTCAAAAAGTTTGTACAAGTTTTTTCATCATCGTATAACATTAATATTACTTGATGGATTGCTTCAATATTTGGACACTTGATACATGTAAGAATTTGGAACACACTCATTTCACCATTAAAATGACCTTGACCTTTTTTACCTTCACATGGTTGTGGAAATATATATCCATTTTTTATGTCAAAAAGTTTCTTCAGCATTGACCGTGTTCGTGTTTTAAGCATGCACTTTTTTGTGGTGCTTTCTTTAGCACATGCCCATCATGCTCTTTAGATACAAAACTTATCTGGAGCTCTGTTGAAATAATTAACACATGTTGAACTGGTGTCGTCCACGTCCCATTTCTTGGTAACTTCTGTTGGTACCCTTGTCGTTAATGGGTTAAACCGGTGGGTCACAGGAACAGAGCTATGACGGAGTGCACCATTACCGATGCTGGAGGGGAAACTATGACTGTCCTGGACTTCGACGGGTTCAAGTCGTCACTATTTGGTCGATCAGTGGAGTACATACGCGAGGTATTCCACAACCTGCCACACTTCAAGTTCCGCGATGGTGACGTCATGTTGTGTTCATACCCAAAAGCAGGTAATTATAGTGCAGACCCCTGACCTCGTACGACTAAAATGTTTGTAAGTGCAAATTTAGAATCGTATGGACATTTCAATTGATGAATTTACATTTATTGAGCATAGGCTGCATATGCAGCCTATGCTCAATAAATGTAAATCCAATAATTGTTTACAAGAAAACTGTTAATGTGAAATTTACAGACTATCATAATTCTGCACTTACGAACATTTTAGTCGCACAAAGTTTAATGAAACGGCCCCCTGAACCTATCGGACGCTGAAGTGTTTCAGTGCATTCACAAAATTTAGCATTGAGGTAATTGTTTTAAAATTCCATTTTCCTTCATGACGTACTTTCATTCTTTATCTGATGCCTTTGTACATGTTGTAACATCATTCCACACAAAACTATAAAACTCGTGCCTAACCGCAAGATCGCTTAATGTTCCGGCTTTAATAACATTTCCTCATGCATGGCTCTAATGTTCCACTATCGTTCCGTGAAAAATCCAGGGCCTTTGAATTTTCCCTCGGCTAATAGAGAACATTTTTCATTATTTCTATTTCCCATCATGGAATATTTTAATATTTAGCCACAGCCTTTGTAACATCGTTGCACACAATTCCGCACAAAAAAACACAAGCTCCCATCTAACACTAAGGTCAATGTCTCTTGTGTCGTTTAAACTTAATGTTCCGTTAAATTAGTTTTAATATTGGTTTCCTTTCTTGGAATACATGCACTTTCATATTTGGCTGATGCCTTAAACTCGTCAGCCAAATATCTGAATACGACAGTGTGTTTTTGTGATGTCGCAATCATTTCACAAAAATGCCACCTGGCCAAGCCCCAAGGTATTGGTCACTCAAATATGAGACCAGCCGTGCGATTTTGTACCCAAGAAGATTATCTCGTGAAAGATATTTACAAAATGTATCATATTTTCCGTAGATGAAGTTGAAAATTGACAAAATATTCAGAATAGAATTTCACATTTGAAAATTTCGTCAATTTACAAAATCATTTAACCCTTACACCGCTATCTTATTTTGTTTGTTGTCTGCTGTTTATTTTCTATTTTCCATTTTTATCATCAAAACATGCTTTGACAGCACTTTAGAATAATTTACAACATGCTTTGACAGCGCTTTAGAATCATTTCCGTTGGAAATGATTCTGAAGTGCTGTCAAACCATGTCTTTATTGAGAGATAATGCAAGATATAAAAGCAACAGCAGACGACAACTGTTGTGTATGGCGGTCTAAGGATTAAAATCACACATCTTCCTAGGTACAAACTCACCTGCTTCATCTCATATGTGCACGTGTCCCATCAACTGAATGTCTACCATGGCAGGTTGTACGTGGATGTTTGAGATACTGACCATGCTACTGGCCGGGGGGCAGGCGGCGGAGGGCGGCACGGGCGGGAAGATTGCCACCATGCTGGAAGCCACCACCGCCTGCAGTATGGGCGCCCTGCCGTCACCACGCGTCATCAACTCACACCTGCCCTTCCATATGTAACTACAGTCGATATCCTCCAAACTGCCCGTTCCTAAATGACCTTAGCTGTTGCTGGGACGTTAAACCCATTCTCTTTTCCTCCAAACTACACTCTTGATTCATTACCATGCTGCTACCTCCAAACTGCCCGTTCCTAAATGACCTTAGCTGTTGCTGGGACGTTAAACCCATTCTCTTTTCCTCCAAACTACACACTTGATTCATTACCATGCTGCTACATTACATTTTGTCTGCTGTCTTTACGAATATATTTTCAGTATTTCTTAACAAAAAGTGAAAAGTGAATGGATTTAACAGCTAAGGTTATGTACAGAAATTGGGAATTAGTTGGTCTTTCAGATTACTGTGCAGCAATGTATCGACACAAACACTTCAATGTTACTTCACTTGCGGAGTTATTCCAGGTGGAGAACATTGAAGGTTTGTTTAGCTTTCTCCATGAAACCAGTTTGTATCGGAAGATCTGATTTGTATCATTGTATACATGTTTCTCATTTCAATAATTTTATCATTGTATACAATTTGCTCATTTATATTGTTCATCGTATTAATATGTTTACCCTAATGACTCTAAGTGATACTCGTTTGCGTTGATGGGCTGTTAAACACCATTCCATTCAGATGAGACTTGAAGCTGTTTCCAGCCATGCTACTTGAAAGTGTTTCTTTTTCCCAATGGCTTCTTAATCCTTTTTCGGATTTTGATTATATTTAATAAGTGGTGCCACTTCTGTTGTGCATGTCCACTGTCTGGTCAAAGCCACTGAGTGATGTTCATCTTGTTCTTAAACATGCATTTTCACATTAATTCTCTTTAATCTCTTGTCCAATTTTGACTCTTTGCATACTGGCGGTGAAAATATCCGCCAAACGAATTACGAGTATATGTTTTATTTCTCTCTGTAAATATGTCTTGAAATTTCATTAGAATTGAGTCCCCAGGAATTCCAAGACATATTCATAATATTTACGGGGAGAAATACAAGAAAATATGATGAATTTGTGTCCGCTAGTTTTGAACTATTTGTAGCCCACAAGTTTCCCAGCATGCAAAGAGTTAATACTCGAACATATTACGCTTCGATACATGTACGACGCCCACCCCCATCTATGCGAAGGCTACTTTCTTGTTATGTTTTCTTTGTGACTTAAGTGACATTTGCTTTGTGCACCAATGCCATTTTTTGTTCTCATTATAGGTTACCGGTAGACTTAACGGAGAAGAAAATCCCGACGGTGTTCGTTGTTCGGAATCCGAAGGACGTTGCAGTGTCTATGTACAACTTCGTTACTGGACTGAAGCATTATAATTACCACGGCAAATGGGAAAACTGGCTCCAGCTATACATACAGGGGAAACGCAAGTGTTTTAATTAAATATACAGTGGATTTGTTTGTTTGTTGGGGTTTAACGGCCTATCAACAGATATAGTCATTTAAGGCCGGGTCAATGGGCTTAGTACTAAATCCCATATATTAACCTGTACAAGTACATGTTCAAGTACATGTACAAATGGGGGGGGGGGATCCCAAACTCAGAACTGAATATTTACAATCAAAAAATATATATATTCAGCCCTGAAATCAGAATAATCCTGACCTGATGCCAGGTTCTCGCCACACCAGAATCACTTGGCCCTCTCCCAAAAGCAGTAGGATCAGTAATAATCTTACTAATTTTATAATGGGTAATAACCCAATTCAACTCCCAGGTAACTGTAAAGCCAAAGATAAAAATGTACCCGAGGGCCAAACCAGGCAAATTGTGATTCCTACAAGAAGGAACCCCTACCGTTAATTTACGCCTTCGCATTCGCCCGACCAACCACCCACCGTATTTCATGAAATTATGCAGAAATCTTAAGGTACAAATAGGAGAAAAATTCCAAAATCAGAACTTAATATTTACAATAAAAAAATATATACACAGTGGAACCTCTCCGGACACCCTGTGAAGTCCCCTGGGTGTCCAGTTTGGAGATGTTCCACTGTAAATCAGACATGTTAGCGCTTCATGACGCTTTCTAGTGTTTTACAATCATAAAAAGTCATTGAAATCAGAGATACATAACAGCAAAACACATCTAAGTTAAACATCCATTTTTCCGGTTCCACTGTACACACTTGAGCTGCACTCCGCGCTGGCGTAAAATGTTTCACATCAGAATAGGCACCGGATTCCTGACGAATTCCCGTCCAGCTACATACAGAATACTACCTACTCAGACATACAGAAAATACTGCATAAACATTTTGTAACCGGCCCAAGAAACTTGCGCTGGTTACTAGACACAAATGTGTTTATGACATGCAGTAGCTCGAAGTAAAGCTGAGTGGCATGTCGTCAGAAACCCAGTAATTTTATTTTGACGTGAAACATTTTATGCTAGCATGTAGTGCACTCACCACTGAATGTGTTTGTTTGTTTGTCTGTTGGGATTTAACGGCCTATCGACAGCTAAGGTCATTTAAGGCCGGGTCTAGGGTTTAGTACTAAATCCCATATATTACCTGTACAAGTACATGTTCAAGTACATGTACAAATGGGAGGAAAATCCCAAAATCAGAACTGAATATTTACACTATAACTAGATATTCAGCCCTGAAATCAGAATAATCCTGATCTGATGCCAGGTCCTCGCCACACCAGAAACATTTTACCCTCCCAAAAGCAGTAGGATCAGTAATAATCTTGCTACTTTTATAATGGGCAATAACCTAATTCGACTCCCAGGTAACAAAAGAGCCAAAGGTAAAAATGTACATGAGGGCCAAACCAGGCAACTTCATTACAAAATCCGAATATGATCTAAGCAATCATCAGAAAAGCCAAAACAAAATCTTAGCACACATGCACTTTTACTGTCAATGGTTTCTGCAAACAATGTCGGTAAGAGTGGCAACAATGTCCGAAATAAATTCAGAACCCATTATCTCCTTCGGGGTCATGATCTGATGAAATGAAATTAATATTGCATGTATCACCGTTAAACATAAAAACGCCTACACGCGCTTGGAGAATGTTTTACGTTTAACAGTGTTATGGTCTACATTCTTGACAAGGCTCCAGCAGTATACCACATGACATAGCACCATTAAATGGAAAACATGTCTACACTACATACATAGTTATTGCTGAAAGTATTAGGCAACGCTTTGACACATACAGAAAGGTAATACACATAGTCATAATGGTGATGGTGGTAGAGATGATGATGAACAATTTTGATGAAAGTTCAACTTTTGTATACTTTCTGATATGTTAGTCCAATATTTACCAAACTTCATCTATAGCTTCCTCACATTGGTGGCTATCCACCCAGTGTAATTCAGGTGACCTTGATCTTCGTGGGCGAGACACTCGCCAGTGATCGCTTTGTTGTCTGATGTTAGTATACAAAATGTACAAAACACACATTTGCAAAGGTGGCTTTTTATACGCCCGTTTGAAAAAAGGGACGTATTATGTATTCATCTTGGGCGGGCGGGCGGGCACAGCTTGTCCACGCAATAACTAAAGTAATACTTGACGGATTGTAATCAAATTCGGTATACATGTTTAATTTTCGAACTCTGTATCCTTGTCCACGCAATAACTCAAGTTCTACTTCACCAATCGTAACCAAATTCGGTATACATGTTTATCAAGGCAATATGAAGATGCCTATTGGTTTTCAGTTGACTGGCCTTGCCTCGACGGGCGTATATTGTGACCTTCGGAACTCTTGTTATTGTTGGTTTAGTTTTGCGATACAGTATACATGTATACGAGTATGTCGGGCCTATTTACAGTGAACTACCTTGGCTACCTGGACTATCTGCTGGAGTGGCAGGACGTCATGGCCACGTCCGGTCTACCGATACACCTCGTCTACTACGAACATCTCAAGCAGGTAGGCCCTCATGCTCAAAGAAGTGGGCTAAGACGTAGCCCTCTTCTTTCGCTGACCCCTTCAATTCAGCGGAGAAATAAATAAATACGGAACCAGTATATTTACCACAGTACTGAGTAGTGTAAGTATTAGTACGCCAATCAAAATAAGCGTTTTAAAATGCGCGTAACATCAGAGCGAGGTCTCAACAATGGAATCGTCAGTAAAGAATGCACGGACCCTTCTAAGTTTGCTTGAATGCAAAACTACAGCATAATTGACTGAATGCCCCGAAGTGCAATCTAAATACCCGCTGTCCGATATTTCAACAAAGAGCCACCAACTGCCACGCCAACGAAAATTAAAAAATGTGTGTCTTCAGGAATTCAAATCATGACAAATTGTAAGTCGGACTCCATCCATTTCACGCACCTGCAGGTTATGTAATCAAACCCGACCTGTTTTCATACAAAATTTCATTTTTGAAGGCCTATAACGACTAATTATGGATATTTTGAGAAAGTTTAAGCAAATTGACAACTCGCCAATGCCAGTCCATGAATCATCGGCTCGCTAGTGTTTAATGTGCGGTGCGGTACCGATGGCAATGGAAATCACCGAAGATGTTTGATGTTGATACACATTCTGTAGAATTGGTTTTCTTTGTCAATAATACCAAATAAAATCTGCAGCAGGGGGGCTGAGCCCCCTGACCCCCACAAAGGGCTTTCACCCCATTGGGCACCTGCCCCCACCCCCGGCAGATTTTCGACATTTTCAATTCTTTTCTGTTCCCACCCCTGCGAAAGGAGTGCAGGGTCAAGTGATAATGGCACCCGACACCAAATCAGGATCTTTGAATTCAATTTCTCCCCAATACAGACATCTAGCATCTTCATCTACATTGCTTGGCCCTAAATTATACTATTTTTATGTTGATGGGCCGTTAAGCACCATTCCATTCCCCAATACAGGTGCATTCCCGGCTCTAAATGGCTTAAATTACAAGTCGCTAAGCCATAAAACACCATATCATTATCATCCACAAATGTTCCTTAATAATTTAACATGATCCGGTCCCTGTTGAAGAAAGTCAAATAAAAAGTTGCTCTCGTGAATATCCGAAAAATCTACAAACATCGGCGTAGATGATGATGAAAGGAAAGTGAAATAGTGTTAGAAAGAACTGTTTATATGTATTTGTTGATATTTACTTGAAAATATTCTGCAAAAACAGCTATTGGGTGCAAAATAATTAATTGTCAAAATTTCATCGGGACCCACCATTTTGAATTCCCATTCAACATATTGCAGAAATTGTTTTCAGACTAGATACTGGTGAACTATGACTTGGTGTAAGGCCCATGTGATGAACAATTAATCAATGAAACCTATTAAACAATAAATATATCAATGAGCTCCACAAAACATTATAAATACTTAGAAAAACAGGAGCAACCATTAACAAACAGTGCCATCTTGAAATATAAACCTATTGTAATTGCTGACAGCAAAGGCAACTATATAAAGCCACATTCGCCTACAACAGCTCCTGACAGCAAAATAATCTGGTTGAATAAAAGTGGTGGAACCTCATTAGAATGTATATCATGGCTGTCTAGCAATATCAATGATTTGATCAAATCAAATAGTGAAATACATCTGTACATCTGGGTTGGGACCTGCGATCTGTCCGACAAAAGAGGCAAATTCATTTATGTAAAAGAAAATATAGAAAATGCAGTTCGGTTGTTAAAAAGGAATATAAACTCTGTCAAAGAATTAATAAACAATACTGCAAAATGTTGTGTCACTTTCTTAACCATCCCATATTACTCAACATGTGCATGGAATGAACTTAAAGGGCACAAAGACGCGAAATCTAACATAAACACTGACAAAAAATTATCTGAAAGCATAGATAATGTCAATCTGTTTATCGATGAAATAAATAGAGAGCTGGGAACCTACTCGCCCAAATTCAATCTGGACTTGCAAAGAAGCAGACCAAGCAAAAATGGAAAATTGAGGTATTCCCCGAGGCTGTCATTACAGGCTTTCAAGCATTCCTACTTTTCCTACTTTTTCCTACTTTTTCCTACTTTTTCCTACTTTTTCCTACTTTTTTTTTTATTCCTACTTTTTCCTACTATTTCATCAAAATTCCCAAAATTCCTACTTTTTCCTACTTTTTCATTTGAAAAGCTAAACAAAATTAAAAACTATGCTGTTCTGATCTGTTATGAGATTTATTTGCAGAAAAAAGCTGTGCATGTTATATAGAGTGCTCTCGGGTGTCTTCTTCTTGTGGCCTTGATGTTTGTGATACCTCAGATGCCTGCCAGTTCGGAACAGCATACAGTATTCTCAGGTGAGTGTTGTAATATACTCTTGCTAAGTGATTTTACCCCCAGGTACAGCCTTTTCTTTGAACATTTATGTGCCAGATTAACTGATCCAAACAATTGTGCTGCAGTAGCCCCTGCTTCTCATAAATGATGAGTTAAAGGGGATGGCATTTTCCCTGTGTGCCACAGCATCAAGCACCAGATTAGGATAGTGAGAAAGCTCCTTCGCACCTGCTCTGGGACTTCTGCCAACCTACGACGTCACTTGCACACATTCTATACAAATACAGTGACGCATGCCGTCGCAGACTACTTATAACGCTCGACATGCCAACTTCAGACAATGATTATACTATTTTGATACATCTTTAAACGATTTCACTCTTTGACTATTTATGTTTATAGCGAAGAACATTGTACATGTTTAATGTTTAATGCTAATACATAATATTGTATATTTTATTGTATACTTTCTAATTAGGAATTAAAATCTGTGTGTAAAAGGTAAACACTGTGATGTTTATATGAGTGTTGCATTGGGAATTTTGATTCAGTATATTGAGGAGCAAATTATATTTCAAATAGACGTGCATGTATTTCAAACTGCTGCTGTTTCAATACTAAATTGATTTGAATTAAACAACCAAGTTAAATGAGCAATACATTTATGCAATTTAAAATAGTTTTCTACATTGAAGTTTTCTGAAGTAGTTTATAATATGCACATGTTTGAACTTGATGTTGGCATTTTGCGTCACTTTTCATATGACATCGCCATTGACATCGATTGAAAATCCATGTTTAGGGACTGGCACATCTCATGAATGGATGAGTCGAACAAGACAAGATAGCTCAAATTATTCAGCAGTTGCAACTACATTTCTGAAGCTACCTTGCACAGTCCCCTTGGTATAATTTAAAAACAAAATATGAAAATACATGATAGTCTATGGGAAAGGTATTTTGTCCTTTAAATACACGGCACATTGATATATTTCTAGTCGTCATCGGCTACACATTAGTATATTAAGTAAATTGGGCCATCAACTGAGAAAATGGACTTTATAACTTTTCCATCCAGCTGAGCATACACATGTGTAGTTTGATCAGACTCAACACTGCTTCCCAGACCCATATCTTAGCGCCGTGTAATGGCATGCCAAACAGTGTACACTGAGATCAGACCTCATAACCTCATCAGGCGCGGATACAGGGGGGGGGGGTGTCCAGGGGGTCCGGACCCCCCTCTGCTCCCTGCAAAAAAAAGAAAAAAAAGAAGAAAATCTACAATACTCGAATAGTTGGATGACTTTTTTCGTGGCCTAGGTGTCAGGAAATCGCATCTGCGGCGATCTGGCATTTAAAAATTTCCTGGGGGAGGACCCCCACACCCCCCGACTTTCGCACTCGCGCAGGTCAGGTACGCCAAATTTTAATAGACCCTGCAATTATTTCTGTATCCGCGCCTGCTCATACATGCTGATATGCTGGTTGAAAACCATAAAAGGCATGCTGTTAGTTGGTATACATATTGCTGTAAAATGTTAGTTCAAAGAATAAACAAAATAATTTCAGACTGGCAGCATCCGTAATGTTGAAGACACAAGGCCACAACAAGAAGACACCTCTGAAACACCATGTTCCGAGTAACCGTGAGTACAAGAAATGTTCAAAGTAAAAGTCAAAGGTAAGAAAATATGAACAAATGTTCCTACTTTTTTATCATAAATTCCTACTTTTTCCTACTTTTTTCCTACTTTTTGCGAAAAAAATTCCTACTTTTTTTCCTACTTTTTCACAAAAGGTCACCAGAGAGCCTGTCATTACTTGCGGACGGAATCCACCCAAAAGAAGGATTAGCAAAAAACTGGCATAAAAGCATCAGAAAATTAATTATGAGAGTGCCTCGCAGAAAATTAATGAAAATTCAAATGAAAAAGATATGTGTATAACAGACTTCAAATGAGCATGTACATCAAACTTCATATGAGACAAAAATTAAGCAAAATGTGTTAGGTGTGGAATGCCCCACCACACAGCCATTACTGGTGACAAAATATCTATCAAAGGAATCTGAACATGAATTTACAGTTTTATAAACAAACGCTATGTAAGTGTAAAGTGTACAACACACTTCATATGAGCATGGACTAAATTAATACACCCGAGTTGACATCACTCTGTTAGGTGAGGATTGCCTCGCCACACAATCAATGTTTAGGTATTGTACATTGCTATAATTTAGCCATATGCTCGTGAATATATAATTTTCAAAATGGCCGCCAGAAAAGGATCAGTGAGGAAAGGTGGAGACGGAGATGGATGGACATGTCAATTGTGCAATGCAAAATATGTGGATGACAAATCGGAACTTCTTGAGTGTGAGTATTGTGAAAATCACTTTTGCCGTAAGTGCTTATCACTCTCTGCAGTGGAATATAAACTTATGTCCAAACGATCAGATATACACTGGTACTGCCCGCCTTGTGAAGAGAAAACGCTAAAAAACTTGAAAATAGAACGAGAGGTAGAATCACGGTGTCGTGAATACTTTGCTAAGATTGAATCAAGGCTTGAAAAAATAGAGGCATCACTGGACAAAAAAGCAGATTTAAGTCAGGTAAAAGAAATGATAGATGAAGTGGGGAAAACAGATGTAGCAGAAGGAGGTGCGAGCGAAGAAAACATTGATGAAAAAATAAACGAATTTAGGGAGAGCAATGCAAGAAAAGCAAATGTGATTATGTATAATGTTCCGGAGACAGAGTCTGACCAAGCTGAGGTTAGGAAAACAAAGGATATGGAAATAGTTGAAGAACTGTGCAATATCATGGACACCAGCCCAAATAATGTGAGAAATGCAATACGTCTAGGATAAAAAAATCAAGGAACAGGATGTAGCAACTGAGCGCCCTCTGAAAGTATCGTTTGACGATGAGAAACATAAGAGCAAATTCATGAAAAATCTAAAAAATCTCCGTAGTGCTGAAGAACGGTTGAAGAAGATTAGTGTAGTACGTGATATGACAGTCAAGGAGAGACAGCAAAATAGGGAATTGGTGAGTGAAATGAAAGAATTGAATGAAAAAAACGAATCGGGGGACACAAAATACATTGTGACGGGGCCACCGTGGGAGAGAAAAGTGGCAAAAATCAAACTGAAAAACTAACAGAAATAAGAAATGGTGTAAATAGTTTTAACAGTTTGAAATGTTTCTACGCCAATGCGGATTGCCTCACAAACAAACTTGATGAGCTAAAAGCCAAAATACACAAGTCAGAAAGCAGTATAGATATAATCGGAATAACTGAAGTTTTCCCAAAAAATTGTCGGTATTTACCTGGAAAAGCTGAGTTACAAATTGAAGGTTATGAACTATGTGAATCGGCCGCTAAACGAGGAACAGCAATATATCTAAACGAATCGATGGTAGGCACAGAAATTAAATTGGCAACAGATTTCCAGGAAAGTACATGGATTAGTGTCAAATTAACAGGAACAGACATAATCTTGATAGGTTGTGTATACAAAAGTCCTAATAGCGATGCAGATAATACCAATGCTCTAAACAACCTATTTCAAAACATTGTAAATACAAATGGGCAATACTCGCATATTTTAATCATGGGGGATTTTAACTACCCAAATATAGACTGGAACTCCTGGACATGTGGGGGGATCGAGTTGAAGCCTTTACTGAAAGTGTAAGAGACAGTTACTTATATCAACATGTCACCAAGAGTACCAGAGCGAGAGTAAATAGTGACCCAAGTCTGCTGGACTTAATCTTCACAAATGAGGATAACATGATACAGGAGGTGGAGTATAATAGCCCACTTGGGCACAGTGACCATAGCGTATTGGAATGGGACTACAAGTGCTATTATGAACAGAACAAAAACTGTGAACCAAAATGGAACTTTTTTAAGGGAAACTACGAAGAAATGGAGAAGGATCTTAATATACAATGGGATGAATTGCTGGTCGGAGACGACATGGATGAACTAGTACAGAAGATGATGGAAAAATATAACTCCGCAAGAGAGAAACACATACCTAAACAAAAGATCAAAACCGCAAATAAAGCAAAATCTCACAACTATGTTCCGCTGAAGGAAAACACAATAAGAAAAATCAAACGTAAGCATAGGTGCTGGCAGAGATATATGGAGACGAGGGATGGTGAAAAATATAGAGAATATGCGAAACTACGGAACCAAGTAAAATGTGAGTTAAGAAATGCTAAAAAAGAAATGGAGAGAGACATTGCAAAACAGGCTAAAACAAACCCCAAAAAGTTATGGAAATATGCGAACTCTAAACGGAAAACGAAATCAGGAATATCAGACCTAAAATTTACAGAAAATGGACAGGAAAAAACAGCGGAAAGCGACAGTGAAAAAGCGGATGTGTTAGCGTCATTCTTTAGTAGCGTCTTCACCAGCGAGCCAGATGGGGAAGCACCCACAATGGAAAATGTGCCTGTGGAACATCAGTGCAAAGACAGAATGTTCAATGCAAAAGAAATCGCAAAACTTTTAACAGAATTGGAGCCAACCAAATATCCAGGCCCGGACGAGCTACATCCGGTGTCCCTTAAAGCATTGGCAAACACAATGAGCAAGCCGTTGGAAATTATATACAATACCTCCCTGAAAACTGGCAACGTTCCCAGAGCATGGAAAGCAGGAAACATTACAGCATTATTCTAAAAAGGTGAAAAATCTGATCCTGGGAATTATAGGCCAGTTAGCCTGACAAGTGTCATATGCAAACTTATGGACAAATTAATAAGAGCAGAAATAGTTCAACACGTGAGTAAAAATAAGTTATTCAGCAATAGACAATTTGGCTTTCTATCAGGGAGATCAACAACATTGCAATTGCTAAAAGTGCTTGATGAATGGACAGATATTTTGGATAATGGAGGTTCAATAGATGCGGTACACATGGATTTCATGAAAGCATTTGACAAAGTACCACACCGTAGGTTATTAAACAAATTAAGATCATATCAAATCAGCAACCAATTAGTGAAATGGGTAGAGGATTTTCTTAAAGATAGAAACCAAAGAGTCATTGTGAACGGGCAAAAGTCAAACATCAGCCCAGTTACAAGTGGTATACCACAGGGCAGTGTTCTAGGACCAATATTATTTGTGGTGTACATAAATGACATGCCAGAGTGCATATAGTCTACTGCATACGTATTCGCGGATAACACAAAAGCATATAGAGAAATAAAATCAGGAGATGATACCAAAAAACTACAAAGTGACCTCGACAAACTATTCAACTGGTCCGACAAATGGCTACTGAAATTCCATCCCAACAAGTGCAAGGTAGTGAAGATCACCAACAAAAAACAGGACAACGATAGGCAATACCATATGTATAATGAGAAGGGAGAACCACTTGTATTGGTTGTTTCGCAAGGGGAGAAAGATATAGGTGTGTTAGTTGACAATAAACTGTATTTTGCACAACATATCCAACAGCAAGTAAACAAAGGAAATAGCATTATGGGTCTTATTCGGAGGACATATACTTATTTAGATGAAACCAGCTTCAAATACCTGTTTCAAGCCCTAGTAAGGCCTCACCTGGAATACGCTGAAGCGGTGTGGAACCCATATTTGAAAAAGGACATAGAATTAATAGAAAATGTGCAAAGACGTGCAACAAAACAAGTGCCTACCCTAGCAAACATGGAATACGCCGATAGACTTAGGACATTAAAAATGCCCACACTCAAATACAGAAGACTAAGAGGTGATATGATCGAGACATTTAAAATACTGACCGGAATTTATGACAAGGACGTCACAACGGATATGTTCTAAATTGATGAAAACTCGAGGACAAGAGGACATAAGTACAAATTGAAAAAGATCAGAAGTCGTTTGAATATTCGAAAGTGCTATTTCACAAATAGAGTGGTTGATACATGGAACTGCCTACCAGGAAGTGTAGTCGACTCAAAGAATGTAAGGTAATTCGAATCACGTTTGGACAAAGTGTGGGAGAACGAAGAAGTAAAATTTGATCATACCCAGGAGTTAAGTACCGGAACCGGAAGACAAGTATCTATATTAGAAGAACAATTAGATGTGGATATAGTGGCAGAGATGCCAGCGTCCATAAGA
Organism: Conchocele bisecta; assembly: GCA_029237695.1. Taxonomy (NCBI): domain Eukaryota; kingdom Metazoa; phylum Mollusca; class Bivalvia; order Lucinida; family Thyasiridae; genus Conchocele; species Conchocele bisecta. The sequence goes on from CM055277.1 coordinate 38,696,208, forward strand.
AGCTCCTAAGGTATCCTAAGGTTTGATTAAAACTTTTTCAACATATAGATTACCTTCAATGCTTTAATGTTGTATGCTCATCCAAAACTACTGACAGTCATTACAAACGTATGACAGATTGCTTTTTGACTACTGACGGCATTCGTTAGGGGTAAACAGATCTGCGAATCATTGAATTCAGCAATGAATGCTGTTGTCTGGCTCCAGGGCCGGTGCAGTTTCAAAGTGTCCCAATTGTTTTGGTCCAACGTGCAAATTGCATATATTGTTGGCAAAATTGAATGGGTAAGAAACGGGAAGTCAGCAATGAATGTGGTTGTATTCTGGCTGCAGGACCCGATGCGGGAGGTGAGACGACTGGCGGGGTACCTGGGGCTGTCCCTGGGAGACGATGTCCTACAGTCAGTGTGTGACCACTGCACCTTTGACACGATGAAACGGTCATACAACCAGCAACTCATGTCACTATACAAGGATAACACGACTGATGGATTCTTCAGAAAGGGTTTGTAGACTAATATATGGCTATGACTGGAGAAATGGGGCTTGCAGGATTTCTTACCTACAAAAGTATGCTATTGTATTTGATTAGCGGATACCGCTAATCAAATACGATAGCACACTTCTGTAGCCTGACAATGATCTATATGCATTGTTAGAACCAGGACGGCTGTTTCCTTCATGGAATGGCGAACAGAAGAGGCTGATCTGGATCTACACTGGTTGCAAAACCAATTTCTCCAGTCACAGCCACATTACCATGATTACAGTTGGATAAGCACGTTACATCTTCATCATATTTGTGGAAACATGCATTTATACTCCTGTAATGGTGCCAGAAGGTATCCAGGGTGTCCATTTTAGAGACGTTTCACTATAATTCCGATATAAGAGCACTGAAAAACATGCTTGTGTGCATTGCAATCACGAACACTGATAAACATCAGTGATATTCGACAGTAAAATCGTCGGTCATACTTAACACATCGATGTCGCAATGGTTGTTCATTTTAGAGGTTCCACTGTAACATAATGTTATTAGAAATGTGGGTAGCCGACATTGAAGCCAGGTGTCGACATGCCCGATTGGGACCGTAATTACTACCTTGCCTGACACAGACATAAACCAGCTAGCTTGTACCCAAATAGTCGGTTTGATGATCACAATTAGGTGATTGAACCCTCCCCCTACACACACTCTTGTTCCACCATTAGCCGGGTCTGCCTGTAATGGATGTATGCTTTGGCGTAGCCAGGCATACACACGTACGCACGTGCGTACGAGAAAAAATAAAAGAATTAAAAAAAAAGGCTTATTTTTCGAAATATGCAATAAAATGTTGGGGATGGTGAGGGGGGGGGGTTGCTATTGAGTCTGGAACAGAACACATTTTGTATCAAACGTACATGTCGATTACAAACAAATGGTGCCGTAAATAATGCAGGAAAACGCGTTAGATAGGATCTCCCAATGCTCACCCAATGTTCTACCATTTGATATGTGTGCGTATCAGAAATTTGTCCCTGGCTACGCCCCTGGTATGGGAGTGGGGCGTAGGGGGATGTGGATGGGTGTGTGGAGTTCAGTCATCTGTTTTGTTTGTTTCTTTGTTGGGGTTTAACGGCCTATCAACAGCTAAGGTCATTTAAGGCCGGATCAATGGGTTTAGTACTAAATCCCATATATTACCTGTACAAGTACATGTACATGTTCAAGTACAAAAGCAGTAGGATCAGTAATAATCTTACTACTTTTATAATGGGTAATAACCCAATTAAGTAAAGAGCCAAAGATAAAAACGTACCGGAGGGCCAAACCAGGCAAATCATGATTCCTATAAGGAGGAACCCATACCGTTAATTTACGCCGTCTCATTCGCCCTACCACCACCCACTCCGTCATATGTGGTGTGATCGCCCCGATGAAAATAAAGCAGCATGACAAGGGAGGTAATAAAAGGCGGCCCAACATTATGTCAAGGTCAATAGCGAGATGCAGTATGACCTCTCTAAACCGGACAGTTAACATTAATGCGCGTAATATTGATATGTTACATTGCCATTTATCTCCGATTATAATGTCTGTTCATGATCACAAAGCAGTCACGCGTCTCTTAAAGTAGTTATATGCCCGCTTTACAGTGGTACCTCTCTGAACCGGACACCCTGGGGACTTCCCAGGGTGTCCGGTTTAGAGAGGTTCCACTGTAATGTCAACTTGAAAACATGTGATTTGGTTACAGGCCAGCTGATCTAGCATTGGCTGTACCCCCATTTTCTGTGCTGGTTGGTTGGCAGCATGTGATGGGTAAATTAACGATCGGGATTCATCCTTACCGGAATCCAGACTGGAGACCTGGTTTGCCCCTTAGATGTTTGTTTGTTGTGGTTTAACGGCCTATCAACAGCTAAGGTCATTTAAGGCCGGGTCAATGGGTTTAGTACTAAATCCCATGTATACATGTACGTGTTCCACAGTACATGTACAAATGGAGGGAAAACCCCAAAATAATGTTTTTGTTTGTTTATTGGCGTTTAATGGCATATCAACAGCTACGGTCATGTAAGGCTGGGCAAACGGGTTCAATCCCGTTTCAACCTGCTGTATTGTGGGGAAAATCCCAAAATCAGAACGGAATATTTACAATAAAAAAAATATATATTCAGCCTTGAAATCAGAATAATCCTGATCTGATGCCAGGTCTTCGCCACACCAGAATCACTTGGATCAGTAATAATCTTACTACTTTTATAATCGGCAATAACCCAATTCTACTCCTAGGTAACAAAAGAGCCAAATATAAAAAGGTACCGGACGGCCAAACCAGGCAAATCGTGATTCCTATAAGGAGGAACCCCTACCGTTAATTTATGCCGTCGAGTTCGCCCGACCAACCACCCACCTGCCCCTCAAGATCTGGTTATACCCCTTATACGAGTAATCCTACCGGTATTTTTATGGGTAGGGGCCCAGTGACTTTGGTGTGGTATAGGCCGGTAAACACCAATAAATCACTCGAATCGATCCCCCATTGCAGGCTCGGTGGGAGACTGGAAGGGCTGGTTCACGGTGGCACAGAACGAGGCTGCCGACGCCTGGATAGACAACTATCGATCACTCAACTTCAAATTTCTCTATCAGCTCTGACTGGTTAGACATTAGAACCCCTTTAGACCGGATATACATAAAATAAAACATTTGTCTGCTGAATTGCGTTATTTTTGTCGCGCCCGCTTACGGACAGCATGATATAGTCGGCGCATTGGCATATGTACGTAGTATACTAGTAATGTGGTGTTTCACAAGACATACACGATATGCGCTTGAATATTTCTGTAAAGGCCTCGTCTCAGATGATGTCTCAGATATCCAATATGTGGTGTTTGGCCTTATGCAATCAATCACACACATTTCTGAAAAACATGTATTATATTGAGGGGATAATCAAGCTAGAGTAGAATGTAGGAACTTATACTGTCTGAACTCGGTTGTATGGTAAAAGCGATGTGCGTTGAAGTTTTGGACAGGTTCTTCCATTAGTGTTACTGATTTCTTCGAAAGCTAACTTTCACATTTATCAGAATGTGTTATTTTGTTTGCTTATTGGTGTTTAACGGCCTATCAACAGCTAATATCATTTTCAGGTCAGACCTTTATTCCAAAATCCACATATTTTATTAATACCTATGCTAAGCTATATTTGACATGAATTACACACTAGCCGATGCACGTAATGCCAAAATTACACTATAGTACAAGTACGTATTTTCAAATACAACAGCAACTATTCATCCATGTTGCAATGGTTTAACTCAATATCGGCCCTGAAAATGGGATAACGACATACGTCTGTAAATTTGACATTAACAATATTTTCTTGTAAACAATTATTGGATTTACATTTATTGACCATCAATTGAAATTTCCAGACGATCCTAAATTTGCACTTACAACATTTTAGTCCTACGAAGTTTAGTGAAACAGTCCCCAGGATAACCACCAAAAAATGAAATTCACTGGGTATTCAATGAGCAGAATACAGTACAAGCAGAAATGGTGGGGTATCAGTTTACTACTGCACCGGAATTATAAACATCTAGCACTATTTTAAACTTTAATAAATATCTTCAAAACATACCACAAAATATACAATTCCATCCACCAATAGATGACTCGCCATTCTTGAGAAATGGGGCTTATGGGCTATGTAGCACACTCCTGTAGCCTGATATTAATAAATAACATATATTCCTTATTTGATGACATTGTGAACTGTTCAGAACAGCGCAGATCCTGGTCAGACTGCGGATGCACATACTGATCTGAATTTACACTGGTTGCAAAACCCAGGTCACATTTCTCTAGTCACAGCCACATATAGGTTTTATCTGGAAATTATTGAAAAATGTATGGTGACTGGAGAAAAGTCGAGTATTGCTTTCGTATCGAGACCTAGATCAGCCTGCACATACAGTCTCATCAGGGTATGCACTGTTCAATATTCCGTCATACCCATTAGGTTTCTAAATAAACAGTATAGACCCTAACCAAGCTACATGAACATGCCAGCCGATGAGGAACAACACTGGCCAGAATCATGCAAGAAATCCCATTTGTCCATTCACAGTTATATTTTTAGGCGGGATCTCAGTTTCAAACCGCTACCTCCGGTATTGAAGTTCAGACTGTCAATACATCCAGCCCGTGATCAAAGATAAATCTGCGACAGCTGGCCTTCCATCATACATAAATTCACACATTTTACTGGCCTCAATCCCTGAGAAACAACATATTCAAACAATACAATACTACGGAGCCCTGCAGGGGACGTTTGTTTGTTTGTTTGTTTGTTGGGGTTTAACGGCCTATCAACAGCTAAGGTCATTTAAGGTCGGGTCAATGGGTTTAGTACTAAATCACATATATTACCTGTACAAGTACATGTGCATGTTCAAGTACATGTACAAATGGGGGGAAATCCCAAAATCAGAACTGCATATTTACAATCAACAAAACTATATATTCAGCCCTGAAATTAGAATAATCCTGATCTGATGCCAGGTCCTCGCCACACCAGAATCACATGGCCCCTCCCAAGAGCAGTAGGATCAGTAATAATCTTACTACTTTTATAATGAGCAATAACCCAATTCAACTCCCAGGTAACTAAAGAGCCAAAGATAAAAATGTACCTAAGGGCCAAACCAGGCAAATCATGATTCCTATCGGGAGGAATCCATACCGTTAATTTACGCCGTCACATTCGCCCGACCACCACCCACCTGCAGGGGACGTAGAATTATTTTTTATTAATTCATTCCCACTAAATAGCAATTCGTTCCCTCGATTTAACAATTCGTTCCCATGAATTAACAATTAGTTCCCACGAATTAACAATTTGTTCCCTCGATAAAACAATTAGTTTCCTCGAAATAACAATTTGTACCCTCGAATTAACAATGGGAACAAATAGTTATATCGTGGGAACGAATTGTTAAATTGAGGGAACAAATTGTTATTTAGTGGGAACAAATTAATAACAAAATAATCCATGTCCCCTGCGGGGCCCCGTACAATACATCAAGTCGTACAATACAACACTATTCTAATGTAGAGAATATATCACCGTCAGTCACTTTATCGATCTTTACATTTTACCGATAACCTAAAAATGAATGTGGCATATTTATTTCATTTTTTTGTTATTTAAATTTATAACCAATTCAGTTAACGGTCTCCGAATACTGTTCCTAAAATATACATGAGGGGCATTTAAATAATTGGCATCTTAGCATTTGTTTGTGTGTTTGTTTGTTGGGGGTCTAACGGCCTATCAACAGCTAAGGTCATTTAAGGCCGGGTCAATGGGTTTACTACTAAATCCCATATATTACTGTACAAGTGCATGTACATGTTGAAGTGCATGTACAAATGGGGGGGGGGAGGGGGAATCCCAAAATCAAAAATGAATATTTACAATAAAAGAACTATATTCAGCCCTGAAAGTCAGAATAATCCTGATCTGATGACAGGTCCTCGTCACACCAGAATCACTTGGCCCCCACCGAAAAGCAGTAGGATCAGTAATAATCTTACTACTTTTATAATAGGCAATAATCCAATTCAATTCCCAGGTAACAAAAGAGCCAAATATAAAAACGTACCCAAGGGACATACCAGGCAAATCGTGATTCCTATAAGGAGGAATCCCAACCGTTAATTTACGCCGTCGCGTTCGCAATGAAATTAATGAGTAACCTGTGCTGTCACTTGTGTCAGACATAGGCGATGGCAAATACAGGTTATATCCTTAATTAATCTATGCCATCAACACAGTGCATATGTGCCACGAAACACAGTGCCGTGAAACATTTTTGATATCTTGTCAATACGACCCAATCACTACGTATGAATATGTGCGGTTGTCATACTTGTCGATTCTCCGATTTTGAGGATGCGGCTGGGGTTATTTTTTTGCGTTTTAAAGCTATTTGTTACGGAGCCTTATAAGGGACATGCGAAGAGAAAATATGTTCTGACAAATTTGATTATTTCGTTAGAACGCATTCCAATTCGTTCTAACGCATTCAATTATTGCGTTCTAACGCATTCAAGTTCGTTCTTACGATTTCAATTATTTCATTCTAACGAATTCGAATTCGTTCTAACGAATTCGAATTCGTTCTAACGACTTGCAATTCGCTCTAACGCATTGCAATTTGTTCTAACGCATTCAATTATTGCGTTCTAACGCATTCAAATTCGTTCTAACGATTTCAATTATTTCGTTCTAACGAATTCGAATTCGAATAACGCATTGCAATTCGTTCTAACGCATTCAATTATTGCGTTCTAACGTATTCAAATTTGTTCTAGCGATTTAAATTATTTCGTTCTAACGAATTCGAATTCGTTCTAACGCATTGCAATTCGTTCTAACGCATTGCAATTCGTTCTAACGCATCAATTATTGCGTTCTAACGCATTCATTATTTCGTTCTAACGAATTCCAATTCGTTCTAACGCATTGCAATTCGTTCCAACGCATTTCATTATAGCATTTTGTTATAGGGGGTGGTCGATATTTTCGTGCATTTCTGACTTCAATTGACCACAATACTTGAAAACGGGATTCAGGCCCGAATCCGACGGTGCCGACGCATACTCGGGATATAGTCCTACATTTCAGTATGTGTCTACATTGGGCAACTGGACTTGTTTGACCAGCCGTCATGCCATTTTAGTTCAGGGGGTGGTCTATTTGATCATTTTCTTGGTTTTCTGACTTCAACTGACCACCATATTTGTAAATGGGATTCAGGCCCAAATCAGACGGTGCAGACGTACATGTATACTACAGGTTAGACACCACCAAATAGTTTTACTATATAATTTAACCGAATGCCATCCAATAAGGCCAGTCTCTCCTACTTTCACTATTCGTATGGATGCTGTGGGACCCACTTGTACATGACCTGCAGCCAGTCTGTACTGGTTCTGCATGAACTAAACAATAGGTTCACTTACTCCTAAGAAAGAAAAATCCAACCTTGTCATATCCTCCAATATTGTGTACATTTTTTGGCCACGGAAACTCCGTTTACATCAAGTGACCAACAGGGTCAGTGTTTTCTTTTAAATGCTACAAATATGCTGAAAACTGGTGTTGAAGGCACCCCAAAATGTTCCTCAAGTGAAACTGGGTAGTAATGGATCAAGATTTGCAAGCAAACGGTGTCTGTGACCTCAAAACACCCGCACTATATACCGGACTACTTTGCATACACCCTGGGCGTTTCGCACCATTTGGTGTCTTCTAACCTATAAGTGTAACCAGTCCCACTACAAATCATTCTACAATATTCACTATTCAAAAAGTAGCTTCTATTCCTGGATACAGTACCAAGTTTGGAGCAAATATCTCAAATGGTTGTCACACAGCAGCTGTGTAACTCCACCATGTGACTGTCCCACATTCTGCCTTAATTTAGCTACTACAGAACTATGGAGAATTTTAATAGATGATGAATTAAAAGCACAAATCTCCATAAAATCACATAACATTACCCTAAATAGTGTTATAGCTAACCATCTACATATACAGACTCATCACTGAATCTATACCAACATGTATGCCACTCTGGAATGGTCGACAGACAAAAGGGTACTGGCTTGGAACGGTCAGTCAAGAAATTTGCTTTATAACACAGGAGGAAAGGAAAAACAATGTTTTCTGAGTACTAGTGTCTTGGTACTATACCGATATGCGAAAACAATACACTTACGCCTAATTTTGGCAAATTTTGGAACAGCGTCACGATGTCGCGCCACTTTCCATAACTTCTTAATTGTCCATCAGCAAGCCAATATCAATGAAAAAAAATGTAAAAACACACTATAATCACTCTTTCGGTGTATATTTCTGTCACATTCCAAGCCCAATCACCTACAGGTAATTTGCATACACTGGTTTATTATATTTCACTAAATAAAGCTGAGAAATCAAGATTTTAGAAGATTTTGAAGCCGATAACTGTCCGTCTGAGATACAAAAAGAACAAATATGTTGCATCGCGGAGTCCGCTCGATTATTCTTGTCGCAGTAACTTTAAATTAAATTATGTTCCCAGAGACATAGCTACAAGAAACATAAACTTCCAACTTCAAATTCTCTACAAACAAACATATCTCACATAGGGCCTAGGCACACCTTATAGGTTAGACACCACCAAATAGTTTTACTATATAATATAACCGAATGCCATCCAATAAGGCCAGTCTCTCCTACTTTCACTATTCGTATGGATGCTGTGGGACCCACTTGTACATGACCTGCAGCCAGTCTGTACTGGTTCTGCATGAACTAAACAATAGGTTCACTTACTCCTAAGAAAGAAAAATCCAACCTTGTCATATCCTCCAATATTGTGTACATTTTTTGGCCACGGAAACTCCGTTTACATCAAGTGACCAACAGGGTCAGTGTTTTCTTTTAAATGCTACAAATATGCTGAAAACTGGTGTTGAAGGCACCCCAAAATGTTCCTCAAGTGAAACTGGGTAGTAATGGATCAAGATTTGCAAGCAAACGGTGTCTGTGACCTCAAAACACCCGCACTATTTTTTTATACCGGACTACTTTTGCATACACCCTGGGCGGTTTCGCACCATTTGGTGTCTTCTAACCTACAACTCAGTATATGTCTACATTGGGCAACTTGGCTTGTTTGACTAGCCGTCATACCATTTTAATTTCGGGATGGTAGATGGTAGATGGTAGATTTCTGACAGCCTTATTGTACACCATTTCCGGCGGATGTGTAGGGCTGATTCTTTATGGGATGAACTTCCGGCGGGCAACGTCAGCTTAGGCATCACGGGACGGTTGAAAATAGCCAAACGTGACTGCTTTTCTGAGGGCGGCGGGTGACTTATAAAGATCACCGTCTCTCACAATCAGTTAAGGAGCTCTTGCGACAAATATTGAAAAATACTCGCAAATGAAATACAAATCGCGCGACACAATACAAAGGCAGTAACCGCATTAGATGTGTTTAATTATTTTTACAAAGTTACCCCACCCACCTATTTTTGGCCAGAAATTTAAACACGACTGAATTTGTTGGAATTGTTTTCATGAAAACATGAGGCACAGAGACTTTGTTATGTCTTGTTCTATCACTTGTAACACCACACCATTTCCTGAAAATGGTTCCAAAGCGGGGTCATAACCACATCAAATTTTCGCTACAAATGCCAGAAAAATACCTTAAATTCTGACGCCAAACCGTACCGGCGATACAGCATAGCATGCGCCATTTTACAAGATGTCAAAATCAACCGGAGCCAACATTCAGTTTCGTAGAATTATGAAATACTCTAAAACATACACCTAGTCAAGCCTCCCAAAGTCAAGAAATATTCATAAACCTATTTTTCTAGACACACGTGTGTAACTTGCAGGGTCGGTAGTGAAGTATATAGAAAATCGTCCACCCACTTTTTAAAGCTAGCCGCCCACTGTCCCGTGATACCTTCGTCACGCCGATGGCGGCAATGGCACTGTTGTTGTTGTTGTTGTTACTGCATTGTTTATTTGAAATCCAGCCGCTGAGTTTTTAATTTGAATGCGTCAGAACGAATTGGAATGCGTTAGAACGAATTGAAATGGGTTAGAACGAATTCGTTAGAACGAAATTATTGAAATAGTTAGAACGAATTTAAATGCGTTATAACGCAAATATTATACTTGAATGCGTTAGAACGAATTGGAATTCGTTAGAACGAAATGGAATTCGTTAGAACGAATTGGAATGCGTTCTAACGAAATAATCAAATTTGTCAGAACATTTTTTCTCTTCTCATGTCCCTTATAAGGCTCCGTAATTTGTAGTGTTGACGGGATAAATAGAATAGTAGGTTAGTGCCGTGAATGGGAAAAATATCTGGCGCTGCCTTCAGAGTGTATTCCTGTAATAACCCATTCCTTTCGGAATACACCTTTACAGGTATGAAATTTAATAAATATTTTATTGTTGTTATTTCTCAATGAATTGATTGATTGATTATTGGTGTTTAACGACCTATCAACAGCTAAGGTCATGTAAGGGCGGGCCAACGCGTTCGATCCCGTATTTAACCAGCCCATAGTGAGGGAAATTCCCAAAAAAATATATATTCAGCCCTGAAATTAGAATATCCTGACCTGGTGTCAGGTCCATTCCACACCACAGAGACACTTAGCTGCAACCCCGAAATCCGGTTAGGATGAACCCCGATCATTAAATTACCCTTGGTGTGCTACCGACCAACCACCCACTTCTCTATGAAAGTATATGTTGTGACCACTCATTTGAACGTGGTCGCAACATATACTTCTGAGCGCATAGAAGGTAAATAATGGCGGATACTCGGCATGAAAATGGTTAACTCTTGCCGTATGCCCGGATGTGGGTACTCGCTGCCAATGACGATGCACAGAAACGAGTAAATATTTTGGAATGTGAATTATTACGAGATATAGTCTGTCTTCCCACTATCAGCACTGAATCTACAGAACATGACAGATCATCGTTTATGTACTGTTCACAAGTACATGTACTACACATTACACTTACATTTAGTCACAGGACAATATTTACATTTCAAGGAAATGTTATGTCGAAATGTAAATATTTTCCTACTACATGTAGTCTTATCGACAAAACACATGTCTGTGACACAGACGATGCCCATGTTGTATAGCCTTTCTAAACGCATGCTATTCAATTACAAACATGGGGGGAATGGATTTCCAGTATCGATTGGGCAGAACTCTGGATATGTTTGTTGCACATTTTTCTGCCGACGAACTTTTGGCTATTAAACTCATTACATCTTAAAAATATTTAAATGTCAGTACTTTTTCATTAATAACAAAGAAGTCACCCATCCCAAACAATTTTGTTTGATGAAATTCCATCAAATATTGATTTTATAGCGAAAAAAAACTGGAATTAACATGGGACGAAAAGAGGTGGAAGCAGTGGAGTAAAATAAAAAAACGCTGGCTAGTGTGCTTGGAAATGATGTAACTAAGAAAACAAGTTAGATTTTTAAAATCTACGGAAGCTTAAAAGGGACATGTGCAATCTTTTTTCTATGTCGTTCCAACGACATAGCATCTCGTTCCCACGAGATAGCATCTCGTTACCACGACTTAGCTATGTCGTTCCCACGACATAGCATCTCGTTCCCACGAGATAGGATCTCGTTCCCACGAGATAGGATCTCGTTACCACGAGTTAGCTATGTCGTTCCCACGAGATAGCATCTCGTTACCACGAGTTAGCTATGTCGTTCCCACGACTTAGCATCTCGTTACCACGACATAGCATCTCGTTCCCACGAGATAGGATCTCGTTACCACGAGTTAGCTATGCCGTTCCCACGAGATAGCATCTCGTTACCACGACATAGCATCTCGTTCCCACGACATAGGTAGCCAATGAAAATGAAGCATAATTACCGCCATTTTTTCTTTCAGCCATAGTTGAATATAGTCCGGCAGCCAAAGGCCGATTTTGAGTTTTACCTTGTTTTGAATAACATGTGTTTTTGTATTACTGACTTTGCATGTCCAGACCTTCTAGTTTTGAAATCCAACGGATGAAAAGCTTGTCACCCTTAAGAAATTTGCACAAATTCAAGATGGCTGTCAAATAGATATAGTGTGCCATATAGTTGCATTGACATGAGGAAATTCAGCAATTTAAGAGCGTAAACTGGGTGTATTTGACATAGTGATGAAAATTGGCAACGTTAAAATTCAATTCCTTAACTGCACTATGGGAAAAATCCAAAATGGCCGCAAAATGTGACCATTTGACGTAATTTCACTAGTTCGTCACAACAAAGAGTATGCTTTTATAATCTTGGGTTTATTGAAACAATGAATGTTTATTTTTGTAACTTTTCTGTGTAATTGAATAATTGTCTAAATAGCAGAACTCCAAAAATGGCCGCCAATTATAAATATAATACATTATACGTGCAATCATATCTCTTCATCATAAGAAAACATATATAATTGCACTCAGACCCTATATCAGAGCAAATTTGCATACGAATATTGTATTTAGATATACAATGATTTTAGTACCTTAGGTACACAATTAGATCATTGTTTCGACAGCTTTAGTCCAAAATGGCCGCCAACTCTTTTGATATTATTGTAGCAATTAGCTTATATAATTGGACTCGTATGAATGTAATTGTACCAAATACTGGTATTAAGTCAAGATGTTCGTTTGTTTTCTTAACTTAATATACACCATTAGACAACGTTCAATAACAGAAGTGTAAAAATGGGCGCCGGATAATAATATAGTACATTCTACTAGTAATCAAATCATATACTTATAAATAGTACACTTGGTTATATACGTTGGCTTATTCAGTTTATTTTGGAAAGCCTTCTTGTCTTGCCATTCCACATCAACATTCATGCTGACAATATTCTGACACCAAATTATGTAATTATAACTTACATAGTGGGCGTTGTCAAGAATATGTAGGGTGGAACTTTACAGTAAACATTAATGACTTCCTAATTTGAATGAATGCAAGAGGTTTTCTTTCAAACCATTTGTTCCAAACGCTTCAATGCTCAACAAGTTCACTGTGAAATCACGCGAATTGGCTAACCTAGCTAGTACAAATATATATATATATATGTGTTCTCCATTTGTACTAGCTAGGTTAGCCAATTCGCGTGATTTCACAGTGAACTTGTTGAGCATTGAAGCGTTTGGAACAAATGGTATGAAATATATATATATATATATACATATATATATATATATATATATATATATATATATATGTGTGTGTCAACGGTCCCATTAGCGTTATTCCCATAGCAACTAAGGACTCCCACTGATATTATTACATTCTGGCAAGTTATTTTTTATGCGAAAGGTACATACATTCTACTAAAGGGCGGTACGTACATGGTGATTTATGTACCTTTTAATATCACTTATCATTTGGTAAACTGCAAACAATTGTTATATATTCAGATTTGTATTGATTATGTGAAGCAAAGTATATGTGTATGATGAGATCATGTAATATTTCTATAACATTCTTGGTTTCAATGACAAATCGGAATTCAACGTCTGACATGCATGTGCAGTTGATTTTATTACATACAACTCAATATGGAGTGCATGCATATGACATGTTAACATACGTAAATGCTGAACAAAGAAACTAATACACATTGGAATGGTATATACGACAGTCATTCCAGCTGAGCCACTACTAACTCACGGTAACAATAACTGTTATAGTCATTGCAGACTATAATACACATAGTACACACCAATATATACAACATGACAGCATGCAAGGTACAATGCAATGGATATAAAAAATGCAGTAGTCACGAAGTTTAATATACTAATATGACAATGCTAAACAACGTAACTGTCATCCCTTGCGGCTAGAGTATTTGTGCCATCATATCTTCTTCTTTTCTTATAGTCATATCTACAATATTAACTTTCATTATTTCATGTATACTGTGTATTTCGTTTTAATTAGTTTGTCGTTATCGTATGATATATTATTCGTTTTTTGATTGCCTTGTATATTGATGTCCTTTTGAAGCTTGATGGCGAGGTAAGCGGGAGGTTTGCCAAACAGTTCAGTTTCAACCATCCAAGTGTTCTGTTTTATGCACTGTCCTGTTACTTTACCAGTAGTTCATTGGGGAATAGTCGTTGTTGTGCTTGCTCTGCATTTGTTATACTGTTTATGTAGTGTATGCACAGTTGCTTTCATTTTGGAACCGTACACCGTTGATCGTGGAGTGCATGTGTGTGCCGCGTTGAAGGTTCTGCGACCACCGAGGTGCGCATGTCATTTGCTTATTAGGAAGTATTTATTGCGTTGGTTTCTTATGGGTCTCACTTTTCTACTATGCTATCCATTTTAATAATCATTTCATTATTATGCGATCGTCATTGACATATATTTGTAAATTATTGCTATAGCAGTGTGCTCCCTATGGAGCTGGACTGAACTTAATTATATAACTTAATTATTAAACGATGATTGCTATAATTTATATTTGGCAGCCGTCTTGGACTTCTGCTATTGGAACACGTGTCTAATTACATAACAAGGTTATAAGAGAACACAAGATTGACATAAATATGTGTTTTTTCTTTGTAATAGGTCAACGTGACATTTCATATTTTAATCATTACACATTATGATTGTCATTGCCAGGTAATTTATATCTGGCGGTCATCTAAGGCTTCTTCTTTCTATTGACACAATCGTATAATATTGCATTTGAAAGTTCAAAGTTATATACAACGTTCAATGTGTCAATAAACCTGAGATATGTATACTAATATGCTTAAACTAATCAATAGACCCGGTAATTAGTATGCAATTTGCGCAGTATAAGGCAACGTGACTTTTTTGTTAAATATTTGGCGGCCATTTTTGACTACTGCTATTGGCACAGTTATTTAATTATGTGTCTAATTTACTGAAAACGTTCAGAGTATGCCTAAATCCAATACATCTATACCAATTTACTATGATATGGCGTTAATATGCAGTTATATACTTAATTATCAGTCCGTTTACATTATTGTTATATGATACTATAGCTATATGTGGCGGCCATCTTGGACTTCCCCTGTTCAACAACTTGTCTACGAACATATCGAACGTACCGAAAGCGTTTGTTGTGGCAATATATCCAATATCATTATCATGTTTGCTTTGATATAGAGTGTGAGAGTAGATATATGTAAAATATGTTACATTTGACGGCCATTTTGGATTTTTTCCATGTCACAGTGAATTTAATTGAATATTAAAAATGTTGACCGCTTATCTGATAAGTCAAGTAAATCCACTTTACGCTCTTAAATTACTTCAATACCTCACACGGCATACTATAACTGTCTGGCGGCCATTTTTAATTTATGCAAATTTCTCAAAACGCTCAAAGATGACAGAGTATCATTAGCGGATTCTGGATGTGGTTGGCATGGACAAGCAAAATCGCCAATAACAAAACTATGTTAATCAAAACAATGTTAAGCTACCGGCTGTCAGACTAAAATGGCGGTAATTAAGCTTCATTTTCATTGGCTACCTATCTCGAGGGAACGAGATGCCATGTCGTGCGAACGACATAGCTAACTCGTGGTAACGAGATGCTATCTTGTGGGAACGAGATCTATGTCGTGGTACGAGATGCTACTCGTGGAACGACATAGCTAACCGGGTAACGAGATCCTATCTCGTGGGAACGAGATCTAGTAGCTAACTAACGACGATTACTATCCTCGTGGGAACGAGATCCAATCTCGTGGGAACGAGATGCATGTCGGGTAAACGCATAGCTAACTCGAGGTACGATCCTACTGTGGAACGAGATCATATCTCGTGGGAACGAGATGCTATCTCGAGGGAACGAGATGCTATGTCGTGGGAACGACATAGCTAAGTCGTGGTAACGAGATGCTATCTCGTGGGAACGAGATGCTATGTCGTGGTAACGAGATGCTATGTCGTGGGAACGACATAGAAAAATATTTGCGCATGTCCCTTTTAAGCTTCCGTAAAAATCGGTCCACAAATAAAAAATAAGTTAAACAAATCTATTTTTAGCCCCATTGCTAAATTCGCATAGGAAAATAGTTTTTTTGCAATAAGTGTACACTTGTATCGTATTTTTAAACCAAATTGGACATGCACAAATGGAGATTGGTAAGAAACATGTTTATAACACGCTAGTTAGTTTTATGTATTATACACCTATTTTTCAATCGATGGTTACTAACTTATTTTATTTAAATTAACTGCACTAGCGTCCTTTGTGGAAGCCTCTTTCTAATTTTGGCATAGTACATGGACCATACATACATTTATCCTGCGTCCCAGCATTATCATCATCATTTTACAACAATTAAATAAAGAAGCTAAATTAGGCCAGATGGAATTATCTCCCCTGCTTATCACAGTTATCACAACGCATTCCCTTGGGCATGTGATCAAATAAAATGGTGCGTTTGTCATTGACATTATTGAGAGAAGTTTTTGTTTATTTTGTACTGTGAATATTTGCTGTTTTCATTTGCTCTACCCATCGTGCAGGTATACATCTTGTTAAGGCATACTATTTTAAAAAAGCCTGCATTCCTAATCTAGTATCGGTTCGCAGAATCTTGTAGTCTGTAAAACTTGTGTACTCGGAAGTCAAAAATATGTTCTATATGTTGTATACCTTTGTCATACCAGTCTTTATAAAATTGTGCTTGTGATTCATGTTTAATGGTTGAATTGTTCCATATGAAATAACTTGATGATGTTGCTGTTTTCTGAGAAATATATTTTCGACCATGCTGTAAGTATACTATTTATAAATGTGTGCTTGAATTATTTTTACATCTTCATCTTTAATATTACATTCGAATATAAACATTCCTCCATACGTTTTCAGTTGTTCTTTATATATGCTTTTCCACATACCCGTGTTATTATGATCGGACAGTCGTTTCACCCAACTAGCTTTTAGACGGATGTTACAAACAAGTCTATATCAATCATCTTATTACCACCGTTCTCATAGCCTGGTATTAGTACATTTATTTTAATTTTGTCTGGTTTTGAATCCCATTCAAAATCATAGAGTTTTTTCTTGACACATTGTATTGTGTTCTCGGAGGGTGTTTGAGTAACTGTTAATGGATATATTATTTTTGGTATGGCGAACATCTTTATTACGTTTACCATGTTTACTTTTCCAATTAATGTTAAATACCCGTGTTTCCATTTGTTTAAGCAGTTTTGAAATTCTTATATTTTTGGCTCGATGTTGTGTAAATCAAATTTGCATTGTTTTAAAATATCATTCCAAGTGTTTGTGCGGTATCTGACGTCCAAGTACATTTTTTATTGCGGAGATAGTGGATCAATGATTGTTTTTGTGATCTTTCCTAAAGTGGTAAGCTTTCTATGTTTCCATACTTCCAGACATTGTTGAAATTCCTTTATTTTTGGGATTAAATTTATATCGTGGACTCTTTATCCTTAGAGAAATATATACCTAATGTGTTAGCAAATTTATTTTTCAATATACAAATTCTTGTCGTAAATTCGATAAACGTTCATACATATCGTCTGTGTTATGTACTTTTTGCAGGCGTTTGAAGCTGTCATGCGTACTAAGCCAATCTGAGCAGTCCGTTACTATCTCACATATGGACAGTGTGGATTTACGTCGCTGGAACTTTCCAGATAATGACAATCCTGCTGACTATTCCATGAATGCTGCGATTGGTGTACTCTTCACAACGAAAGTGGAACCCATACAATTTCAAGAACAATTTTGGGAGCTGGCGCGCAATATGACGAATAAGACACATACGGTTGCATCTAGTGAACATGCTCTTTATTATTACAAACTCATTCGAATATTTGGGTTAGACATTTTGAATGATGTTCTTGTCTTAAATCCTAAAGATCCAACAAACAGAATTGGGGTCTGCATAGATACATCCAATATTGGCAGGTGTGATTTCTTGAATCGTGAGAATACCAGCGTCGTCAAACTGAGAGCCAAACTCGGATGCATGGCATATAAGGAGAAATTTGGAGTGATTTTTCAGAACTACATCTACACATTTGAAGGTCGTTGGTTCTGGGCAGTGACGTATGAAAAACATGTTGTGAAGCCAGAACATGCACAGCAATATGTCACGTTGGTAAAAAATTGGTTTGTGAAGCAATCGCCTGCGTAAAATTTAACTTTGGGATGCAGAAATGGCAGCCAAAAATATCTTTCTCAAATTCCAACATAGATCGTCAGATTCAGTGTTGTTAATGCAGCCTAGATTGCATATCAACTGGTCACCACATGCATCCCACGGCAATGTTATCAAACTAGTTACAAGGGGCGGCCATTTTGTATTTCGCAAAATATGGTGGTCGAACACTTTTTTGCTATTTATAACATCGATCTTCGGATTTAGCATTGCAAAAACTGTCTAAACATACATGGCTCAATACATCCTGCTATATATCGGGCAATACTGGAAAACGGCGGCCATTTTTTGAATGTAAGGAAATGCGGCCAAAAAACATGATTTTCGCAAATCCCAACATAGAATTTCAGATTCAGCATTGAAAATCCTTTCCAAAAATGTCAACATTAACAAATCCCCAAAAAATGTTCTACGAAACTATACGGAGCCCCGCAGTGGACATGGATTTTTTTATTAATTCGTTCCCACGAAATAACATAATAATTCTGCATACTTTTAATCATCAAATATATGCAGTTGTTAGTTCTATATGAAATAATGCATTTTTCCAATTTTTGGGGCAAATAAATGATAACTCTTTCAAAGTATACTTTACTAGATAAGTATGCTTTGCAATTTTGATGAAATATGCTACAGATTTCAGCGGTTTTGTTGCATATTTGATTTCCTCACTACTTATGTAGGCTTAGCTACACTAATTCGCCTCTGATATGTCATCAACGGCTACAATTTGACCCATTCAAAAAATGTGAGCAACCGAAGTACATACACAAACCTGTTGAATGTAGGTCAAAATTTAGTAAACTGTATATTGTATACCTAGTAAATTGTCAAAATAAAATAACAGGGAAAACATTGTCCCATGTAAGCCATCGTTTCTCTTGGTATTGTTCAACATTCAACATAACGAGCTTTCAAATTTACACAAGATATACATGTAAATTTCAGATAAACACCTTGACATGGTAAACTGACCAATTTCTGCATGTGTAAGTTCTTTATTAGTATTGTATTGATACAACTTTGACAGTTTTATATCGCTAACATATCAAACACGCCGGATAAAAAAATCACTCTTCCGTGTGTTACATTAAAGAAATGGGGTTAAATTGCTACCCTCGCGAGTGGTACGGAGCGGGGTAGCAATTTTGTTTTTAAGGTACGCCGTGTTTTGAACACATACTTTGTATTTCACCTTTAATACTGATATATATATCATTAAAATCGATAACATCTTCATTCTCCAATATTCCTTAGCATTTTCGAGTGTAGCATTGTTGAATTTGCCCGTCTTATTTCGACCATAGCAGGCGCGGATAGGGGTGGGGGTGGGGGGGGGGGGTCCAGCGGGTACCCCCCCCCCCCCCCCCCACACTCTGCTCCGGCCAAAAAAAAAAAAATAATCTACAATACTCGAATAGTTGGATGACATTTTTCGTGGCCTAGGTGTCAGGAAATCGCATCTGCGGCGATCTGGCATTTAAAGATTTCATGGGGGAGGATTTCGCGCTCGCGGAGGTCGGCTATGCCGACTTTTAATTATTACAGACACTGCAATTATTTCTGTATCCGCGCCTGCCCAGGTGCACCCTACCAGCCGTATATATATATATAGAGCCAGTATGTGTATTCCTGTTGCACATTTCACACTGAACGCACATTGAAGTCTACACACAATAGGCGAACAGTATTAGACATAAACTCGCCAAAGATCGGAATAAAATAAGCCAAAGCTGATGTTTTCGGTATAGGTCCAGAATATCATTAGGAGAGAAACATATCAAAACTCCCCATGAATCCCACTGGAGCTTACACCAGAATTCAAGACGTCCAATAAGGCTGCCATAAATTGAGTAAGCACATATAAGTGACTATAATGATCACATTCACACGTACTATATTATGGCAGCATATCACTGAACAATGCACATATTAAACTTTCCAATACTTCTGAGTCGATTTTACTCACACCCGATTTACCAGACCCAACATATGAATATGCCAGTGAGCACGTTTTGTCACCTTATTATACAATATAATAAAATATGTATTAAATGAATGGCTGAATTTGAATGGTAGCGCAACATACAGGCAACACAATTGCATTGTGTATGACCGGTAA
This sequence comes from Conchocele bisecta, assembly GCA_029237695.1. Lineage (NCBI taxonomy): Eukaryota > Metazoa > Mollusca > Bivalvia > Lucinida > Thyasiridae > Conchocele > Conchocele bisecta. The sequence continues at coordinate 38,716,666 of CM055277.1, forward strand.
TAAAACCTGGATTGTATGCACTAACGTAATTATTCTTGAGAATCCTGCAGAGAACTAACTCCAATTTGAGACATGTTTCAAGCATAAATAATAATTAAAAAAAAGATTTCACCACCCGTGCCTAGGACTTAAATATAAATATAAGTATATAAATATAAGTTATTTTGCGATATTTCTCTAAATTTGGTGGCATCTTGAATATCAGTTTACATAATATAATAAATAAAATATGCATAAATGTATTGCGTTGTTCAAATAGCACCTTACAACCAATATACAAATTCAAAAATAATAATTAGGGTTAATGTTATATATTGTAAAAACAGATTTACGCCACGTTGTGACATTTCTCGCAATTTGGTGGTCATTTTGATAATATACTACGTAAAGTATGTATTAAATGTATTGCGTAGTTGGAATGACCAATGATACATTAGAATATACACACGTTTGCTCAGTTTAGAGAGTTAAGATATGTTGGCGGCCATTTTGGATGCCATCTGTATTGAATTACTTGAATTAATATGATTTATTAGTTATACTTTGTCTGTTTCGGTGCATTTTGTTCTGATTGGATTAGTGGATTTTGCACTAGTTATATTTTGTTTCGTCATTTTGGCGGCCATTTTGGACGCCATATTGATTCCTGGAATAATAAGCTCCAATGGGAATTTGATATGTTAATACTAATGATATTCGGAACAATTTCTTAATTTTTTCCAATCTCAAACCTAATACTCTTCGCCTACAAGAGGATACTCGAAATACGTGAGCGATATGATGCTGAAAAGCTGTATTATTTCCATAATAGCTCAATAGTTTTTACATAGGGTACCTAGTACCCTGTGTATTGGTTTCGAGTGGCTCATTTAACCACGCCCCCAACACCCCTCGATGGGCTCCTCCGTAGTGATATGTGATATTTTGTGCAGATTCTGATTATACCATATGCATTGTGTTACTCATCCTTTCAATGCAGTTTTGAAACCGCTAATTGAAAATAAAATTATGAAAAACTACTTGCACTGAGCAATATCAACACCAGCTGTTCTACGTACGCTAATACATCGGATTATTTTGTTGCGCGTGATTTGCCCCCATTTGCAGCACAAATCGTGCGGTCATCGCTAAATTTAGTAACATAGTTAACTCCCCTCCGAATACTCTCCAAAACAAGCGACGCGTTTAACACACAAACTACATCAAGTTTGACCTTCCGACAGCCTATTTTTAAACTCACCCGACACCTGTGCGAAACAAAACTCGCACGTGTAGGTCTAACTGATGTTTAATCCTCATTCTCTCTCTCTATCGATGGATTTACAGTGGATTTTAGTGACATTCCTGAATTCGGCCTGATTGACATTTGTCTATGGTGGCCAATACACGCCAACATGAGTGTCAATTCTACGTTCAGGGAAGGAGGTCAATAAGTCAGTATTTAAGGTGATAACTTACAGTCAGGGAACACATTAATGACAGTATAACACATCCAGCGTATATTAATACCCATATTAATGCAAGTACTGAAATACGACAAAAAAGTAAACTTGGCGATGTACCGATAAGGCATTTTCAGGCGCGACACCGCTTCCGTGGCGGAATTATTGTAACTATTGCTCTTCAATCAGTTTTAAATATATCTATAATGATCATAGATATCTGGAATCTGTATACTTGAATTGATGATGTCTTGTATATGTGTTCCCGTATCTTTCTGATAGCGCTTTAAAGGTACATGCCCACTCAGTAAGCCCAAAATGTCATTTATAGGAATTAAGTAAGTGTATAACTGTGTCACTATTCCACCAGTTCTAAACGTTACAAGTGCCCGCTATACAGATATAATCATTTAGTAATATTTATTTTACTGATAGTGACGCGCGGTGGTATCAGGCTATTTTCATATGCAAATGAGGCATGATATTTTTTAATTATTTATACTAAAGAAATGCGTCACCTGAAAAAATAATATTTTCGACAGATTTTAAAGTATGATCATTGCACATCTTACAATAAATACAGAGATTAAATAGTAATGTCCGTTAATATTTTAAACAAACACGGTTATCGCCCCTGATATCAATGTGTAAATTTACGTCTGATATAAAATGTATAATAATGCCAATCAGTACGTGGGATAATGGCGCATGAATGTTTATTTTGCCAGGAAATGTCTCAGATGATGTCTCTGATGTAAAGAACATTTTGTACCTACTGAGTGGACATGTACCTTTAAGGGTTAATGAAACTGCAACACCAACAATCAATCAATCAATCTAGTTTAATCTTGTAGTACCCTATGTTCAGTACTTTCAGTACTTTGATTAATTGGTTATGGAAAATAGTTGGTATTTAATGTCCCTACTACAGTAAGACACTTCTTGTTAATATAAGTGTTAGTTACGTGTCTGCCAGTTGCCGGACAATGTAGTACAGTAAAACCTCTCTAAACCGGACACACATACAATATGTGTCTGCTTAATTGTATGTGTCTAAGGTCATCTTTCACCGTTGCTTATACATGTTCATGATCGCAAACCACATATACCTGTTTTGCGGTACCAATATGTGGCACCTCTCTAAACCGGGCACCATGGGGACCTCCCAGGGTGTCCGTTTAAGAGAGGTTCCATTGTACATGCGTCAATGGTGGTTCGTGTAATGTAATTCAGCAAACACTAAATAGTCTAGAAGCCTGGGCCAGATATTTAGCCTAACCCAAAATTCTCTGGTTAAGTTGTGTTTTTCTTTTGATTGTGGTAGGGGGGTGTGTCTGTGTTAATATCTAGGGGGGTGTCACCCTGTCACCCTTGAGGAAAATCCATGGCGGCTATTTTTCAAAATGGCCGCCGTCCGAAATGGTTTTTGCTCGCATCTCAGTTTGCGAGGCTCATAAGGGGTTTATTGTGGTGTCTATAACCATGAATTCAGGGTCAGTGAACATGAAAAGAGCATAAATTATACTATTGGATGATTCTGAAGTCAGAGCCATTTTTTATTTCAAAATGGCCGCCAAAATGGCCGCCATCCAATGTCGTTTTTGCTCATATCTTGGTTTGTGAGACGTGTAATGCCCTAATTTTGGGGTCTATACCTATGTTGTCAGTGTGACACGATAAGAACACTGTTAATACTATTGGATGATTCAGAAGTGACAGCCACATTGAATTTCCAAATGGCCAACCAAAATGGCCGCCATCTAGTCGTGTTTTTTTTTTGGCTTATATATATCGCATTGCGAGGTTCGTAAAGCTTCAATGTTTTTGTCTATACCCATATTTTCATGGTCAGTGATAAGAACATTAATGCTGATATTGGATGATTCAAAAGTGACAGCCATTTTGATTTTCAAAATGGCGTCCAAAACGGGCACCATGCAAACTCTGTTCAGGCACTGATCCTGGGGGTTTGTCCACCCAGGGTCCGGATTCACGCCTGCTTACAGTCGTAAATGTCCATAGCGCGGTAATCCAATACTTTATTGACATTTTTTTCTGTTTTATATCGCGTTTTTTTTCTCCGGAATGGTGGTGCCGAAAAGTAAGCGGAGGACTCTGTGGGACCTACAACAACAACAACAACATGACAAAGTATTTTTTCTGGGAAAATTTGAAAGTTACCAATGCCAGATGTCGAGTAAGTTAACTAATTATTCACACATAGCTTGACCATGTTGTATTGCTTCGTTTTACCCATTGTCCTGAGAAAGCTTAAATGAGACCCTCCCAGTGGCCATTTCCATGATACACGAACCCAAAACTGTGTTATACCCATTTCCGTGCATACATTAGTCTACACGGGCCAAGTTGGGGTATGATTGTTGCAGAGAAAAAACTGTTTTGCTCTGTTAGGGGACCTTCCCTCGCCAATTTTCTTTTTGGATGTTTTCTTAGCCATTTTCGGGCACATTTTTATGCGGGGGGGGGGGTGGGGGGGTATGGTTCAGAAACAACAATTTTGGGAAAACCCCATTGACCATTAATAAGTTCATATACTGGTATTTTTACGCATCATAGTGTTCTAGTCTTGGACCCACGGTGGCATAATTTGATCCGCGTGCATGTCATTTGTCTCTACGATTATTGTCAACCACAATTAATCAATCAAATCATAAATCAACCGATTAGTCAACCATTCAATTAACAAATACGCAGACAGATAATAAATGTCTCTCAATAAATACGGCTGATCAGCAACTGTACAGAGTAGCTCTACACGTCAGATGGGATAACCCAGCCACATTCCAAAATGTATATCTGCGGTTGGGTGGAATGCACCTACTTATGAGCTACTGTGGCTCAATTGGCTCCTTGATGGCTGAATCTGGTCTAGATGAGATTATGAGTGTGGCATTCGGTGGCGTCCATAAAATGTTGACGGGAAAGAAATACCCACATAATGTGAGGGCACTTATGCTATTAGTTGAGAAGATACTTCGCCCTGTATTTGAAGGGAACAACATGGAAAGCATGGGAGATCTACATCGTGTCCTTGAAACCATTTCAGAGAAGTGTAGGACAGCCAAGCTGTGGATTGATTGCTTGATTCGCCCAGTATTCATCATGCTCAAGTACATCAGAGCTGAGCGCGAGTCAGATTGGCCATTGGACCTGGACTCTGTGAGAAGTATGGTCCCTCTCTTTTTCGCTGCTGGTGATGCACACTACGCCAGATACGCACTATATTACTTGCGGTCGATGAAATCACTTCCAGATAATGTCTTTGTGAAGGGAGAACATATTATGCACCATAATCCAGGAATCTTCAATGGCATACGGACTGATATGGCTATAGAGACCACCTTCATGCGGTATGGCCATGGACGTTCTGGGATCATAGGAACCACACTAAAGCCAGAGAGTGTACAGACTTGGACGTACAGTCTGCATGCATGTAATCGTCTGCTCGGCAACCTCGATGAGATGCGAGAAACTGATGGTCCGCCAACCCAAACCCACCACAAGGAAGCATCCATCGCTCGGATCAAATCAGATACGAAGGACAGAGACACATTGAGGGAGATAAGTTGGAGGTGTGTATCGATCATCTTGACCCAGATCAACACACAGATAAGGATGGACTTATAAACGATGAGAGTGGAAATATTTTTACAAACCGAGATGTGAACGTTGACCAAGCTGCAACCATAGGTCGTGATCAAATGGAGGAGTTCGAAAATGGCTGGCCAACTAGCTTCCACCAAAAGATTAAACGAACTGTAACTACTATGACTGCCTCACGTAAATTATATATGCCAGAGCAATGGGGCTGCAGTCAAGTTCCAGGGGTATTGATATAGATGAACTAATGTGTTACGAACTTGCCCCTTATCCTTCCTCAATGTTTGATGAGACTGGACATCTACGAGAATCAAAAACCAAATCAAACTTGAAAACTGATCTCCGACTTGATGCTCCTAATACAGATTCAGAGAGCGTGGCCAATGCTACCTTCCTCGGTGGATGTGCAGTTCTATGGGTCATAGCATGGCCGTCTGGGACAGTTCAAGACTACATCAACATATTTGTATCATATGTGACTGGTCAGCTGAAACAATCTGATGTATATCTCGTCTTTGACAGGTATGACATGAGCAGTACAAAGGAATCTACTCGAACCGGCCGAGACAAAGGAGCAAGTAGGATATTTACACTAAAGCCAACCACCCGCTTGCCTTCACAGAAAGTCATTCTGACTGTCACGTCGAACAAATCACAGCTTGTGAACTTGATCTGTAGGGATATCACATCAAAACCGGACTTATTCAGCAACACAACCCACAAACTTGTTGTCACCGGACAAGAGCCTGTTCCATTTGAAATCCACAATGGTATACTGATATGGAGACAGGACATGCGATCAACACACGAGGAGGCAGATACCCTGATAGTACAACAGGTGATCCATGTCGCAGCTAGATCCTCGCTTGTCATCGCAGATGATACAGATATATTCGTCTTGCTTCTCCATTTCTGTCATTTGAGCAAATTATCTGGCCACATCATGATGGTTGCTCCTGCCAAAGGTCGCACTGTGATTGATATTTCTCAGACATATGAAAAGCACCGTGACATTGTTCCAAATCTACTGAGCATGCATGGACTAACTGGTTGCGATACGGTGGCAGGCTACTTCGGCATAGGGAAATGTACAGCACTTAAAGTGATGCGTCGCGGGAACCACACCCTTGGATATTTAGGAGCTCATGAAATGCAGATGGATGCTGTCTTCAAAGAGGTGATACCGTTCATTCTCGAATGTTACGGGTTTCCTCAGTGTGACGCCACAACAGATGCTCGGAGAAAGATGTGGTCACCCAAGGTTGGACGCAGCATGGCATCGCGCCTAAATTGAAATCCTTACCACCAACAAATGAAGCTTGTGCCGAAAACGTGAAACGTGCCCATTTACAAGTATGTGTATGGCGACACGCACTTGATGCCGACCCTCCACAGTTGAATCCCGCAGATTTCGGTTGGTCCCGTGAAGATGGAGTATGGTCTCCCGTCACTGTACCTGATGGTATCCCGGTAGCACCTATGGACATCTTGAAGCTCATCCGGTGTTCATGTGCCACAGACACCCCTTGTTCCACAAAGAGATGTGGATGTACACGTTCAGACATGCCGTGTACCCAATTATGTTCCTGCCAGGGATCTGAGAACTGTTTCAATTCACTCAGCAGACAGAATGAAACCATTGAGATCGATGTTGGTTGACAAGTGAAGTGATGTATGAAATGTCGAACTAAAAGTATGGCATTTGGACCGTCACTGATAGATCAGAGCTTAGTGCTTCAAGCAGTATACTAGTATAGCTGACCAGAAACGGTACAGGACAAGTATCTGTAGAACATTCCAATTCATATACACATGTATGCAAATGAATTAAAGTGGTTTGCCGGTACTTATCCAGTTCCACTAATGATATTCAGTTTGTATAAAACAGATACTTGTATACATCAGTGCCGATTGACATATAGTTACATATTTGCCAAATTAACAAAGTCTGACATCTAGAACTGATTATATATTATGGTACGTGCTCCAGTTTCCGGCATGGTTCGGATAAATACGTAATTCTAATTCGTGCGAGTTCCACACGTGAATAATTTCTTCACACAAACGCACACTGATGACACTGGATACATTTTCCTGTACAAACCAGAGAAATGTAGCATAAACTGGTGAGTCTTCGACGATCGTATTTTAGTTACCAAAAAAACATGCCGAATACTGGAGCATCCATCATATATATTTATGTAGACAGGCTCTGAATAGAGTACATGCAATCCATCATTTATGAGTGTGTACATTTTCTTAGTATGTACCGTAGTTTGCGGTGAATATGGAAATGCGGGATGAATAGCTGCAAACATTTGAAGAATAAACCTGATCTCATACCAATAAAAGTAATGAAACATTTGGTTGTTGAAAAGTAACCAGAACCACAGAAATATTTCATCAGCGAATCATTTGAGACAAATTTTACACTTCAAAATGCTGTCCATATTCACCCCAAACTACCGTAATCATATGTACCGTAGTACATTGACTTACATGGATGTCGACAAGAGACATACACATTGATTATGCATTATCTGTCGCATTTAAATTTGATTTAACTTTGATCCGTCTGATTTTTAGCATTTCTTGTATTTTCCACCCAAAAGTACAATTTGGCGGCCATCTTGGATTTTTTATTTTCCAATTGTCAAAAATAAGTCAACCAAATCATCTAATATTATTGGTATTGATGTTTTCTGTTACTTGACACTGAAAATACTGGTATATGCACTAAATGTAACCCTTTACGAATCACACAAAACAAGGTATTAACAAAATAGTTTTACATCGAATCATATTTGGCGGCCATTTTGAAATGTAAAATCAAACCAAATTATTTAATCATATTTTAAGTATTTGTATCATGTTCTTTGACCCTGAAAATATGGATATAGACACAAAAATTAAAGCTTTACAAGTCTCACAAACCAAGAAAAGAGCAAAAACCACTTTGGATGCCGGCCATGTTGGCGGACATTTTGAAATTCAAGATGGACGTCTCTTCCGAACTATTCAATATTATTACTAATGATCTTATCACATTCACTGACCCTGCAAACCTGGGTATAGACACCAAAAGTTACCATTTACGAGTCCCATAGACCGAGATATGAGCAAAAATGTTTGAAAAATGGCCGCCATGGATTTTCCTCAGGGGTGACAGGGTGACACCCCCCTGGATTTTTTTCACAACACACTCCCCTACAATAATCAAAAGAAAAAATACTTAACCAGAGAATTACACCTCCAATTCCTCTGGACTAAAATGGACGGTGTGAGTGGTTCAATATGTGTATCAGGTATGATAAGCTGAGTTCATCATCGATACATTGTTCATGCGGATGAGGGTTGCGTGTTTTGTGCTCTGTTGAATGTATATTGTGAGGATAATGACACCACGGTATATTAAAGGAAAATGCCCACGCAGTAAGCACAACATTTTCTTTATAGGAATAAAATAAGTCTATAATTGTGTCACTATTCTACCATTTCTAAAGATTACGAGTGCCCGCTATACAGATATACTCATTTAGTAATATTTATTTTACTGATAGTGACTCGCGGTAGTATCAGGCTATTTTCATATGCAAATGAGGAATGATATTTTTTAATTATTTATACCAATTAAATGAGTCTTTCGACAGATTATGATATCGACAAGTATGATCATTGCACATCAAGAAATAAATACAGAGAATAAATAGTAATGTCCGTTAACATTTTAAGGAAACACGGTTATCGCCCCAGATATCAGTGTGGAAATTTACGTCTGATATACAATGTATAATAATGCCAATCAATACGTGGGGTAATGGTGAATGAATGTTTATTTTGCCAGAAAAGAACATTAAAGCTAGAGTTCCACGTGCACATATGTACAATGGGATTGGTCTACAATGTATATTAATAGGTAAGGTCCGGTTGCATGCATCACAATTCATGTTTTAGGCCTAACTTAGAGACAAACACAATACTATGTCAGTCTGTAAATTGAGGAGCATAAATATTATTTAGGTATCAGACAAGTCATGTGATTTTGTACGTTATAAAATGTGCGGTAGTTGATGAAAATGCTTACAGAAACTGTGATATGTTCCGTAAATTAGACACATCTGAGTAATTTCATGAAATATGGTTACAATATTTGCACTATTTTCTGTAAAATGTGTCAAAAGTTGACAAAACATCCAGAGTACACGTACTCTGAAAGTTTTGTCAACTTTGGAAAATATTGTAAATTTTGTAAACGTATTTAATGAAATTACGCAGATGTTCGAAGGTAAAAAATCACATGCCGTGTCTCAAATGACGTCCAATGTTGACGATGTTTTCGTAGCAAATGCAGAATTCCATTTGCGGGAAATATCGTATACATGTATTTTGTAAATATTGTTCTTGAGATATCGCACATCTTATGTACAAACTCACATGGCTAATCTCCTATAGGTATATGTGACTAGTGAAATGGGGCTTATGGATTTTGCCATCAGTGTAGATCCAGATCAGCCTGTGCATCTGCACACAGTCTGATCAGGATCTGCAGTGTTCGCCATTACATCAATGAAACACGCGTCATGTCGCTCACAAGCAATACAGATCGTTAGCAGGCTACAGGAGTCTGCTATTTGATCAGGATCTAACCTGGTCACAAATACCATAAGCCCCATAAGCCACATGTCTCCAGTCATGGCTACCAATAGTGGTGCAACATATATTGCAATGTTGAATAGTGGAATAGTAATGTATGGAACGCCATGACTGCCTTAACCGAAGACATGTATTGCTCTTATATGGTTTCGTATTTATTTTACGTGGGCTCGTCTTTACTTTATGTCAGTTCGTCCTTATCTTATGTCAGTTCGTCTTTGTCTTATGTCAGTGTGTCCTTATCTCGTGTAGATTCGTATTTTTCTTATGTCAGTTCGTCTTTATCGTGTGTGGATTCGTGTTTATATTATGTCAATTCGTCTTTATCTTATGTCAGTTCGTATTTATCTTGTGTGAATTCATCTTTATCTTATGTCAGTTCGTTATCTTATGTCAGTTCATCTTTATCGAAAATCAGTTTGTCTTTATCTTGTGCGGGTTCGTCTATATCGTATGTCAGATCGGCTTTATCTCGTGTGGATTCGTCTTTATCTTATGTCAGTTTGTCTTTATCTTAAGTCAGTTCATTTTATCGTATGTCAGTTCGTCTATATATTATGCAAGATCGTCTTTATATTAGGTCAATTTGTATTTAGCTTACGTCAACTTTTATCTTATGATCGTATGTTGGTTCGTCTTTATATGGGCCGCCTGGCTGAGAAATGGGACAGTATGGCGTTTACAATAATTGGCACTAATTGGATATATAATTCCATTTGCAAACTCACACAGAAAATGACTCGATTCTAATCGTCTTGCTGGTGTTATTGATGGAATAACGAATAGCGTAGGCCCTGATAAGACTGTGCGGAGGCACAGGCTGATCTGGGGCTTCTCTGATCGCATATGTCGTATGGTCCCTTTTGTCAGCCGGGGGCATATATTGTGTCGGGTTGACATTATCTTTTGTGGGTATATCTTAATCTTATATGGGTTCGTATGTATCCCTGGTCCGGGTCGGTTCTTCTTATCTTATGTAGATTTGTATTTATCATAAGTCAAGTTCTCTTTATGTTCTGTCGTTTCGTCTTTATGTCGAACATTGTTAATATGGGTTTATTTATTGGAGAGATATTTGTGTTGACACCGGCTATTTCTTTTCCGCAACAACAATAGGAACTGACATAATATAAAGACGAATTGAAACAAGATCAATACGAAATGCCATACGATAATTATGAACTGGCATAAAATAAACACGAACTGACATAATATAAAGACAAACTGACATAAGATAATTATACACTGACATAAGATAAATACGAACTAACATAAGATAATTATACACTGAAATAAGATACATACGAACTGATATATGTAAGATAATTATACACTGAAATAAGATAAATACGAACAAACATAAGATACGTACGAAGTGACATAAGATAAAGGCGATTTGACATAAGATAAATACAAACTGACATAATGTAAGGGCGAACTGACAAAAGATAAATACTAAGCCACATAATATAATGCTAAAGAAGAATCGACACAATATCAAGACGAGCATATATAATATAAGGACCGACCGGCTTAAGATAAATACGAGCTGACATATTAAAAATAAAGATGATTGACACAAGATAAAGACGAACCCACACAAGATAAAAATTAAGCCAGATAATATAACTATGAAACCATATAATAATTATATATATATATATACCTAAGATAAAGACGCATCCACATAATATAAATACGAAACAACATAAGATAAAGATGAATCGACATAAGATACAGATGAAAGCACATAAGATAAAGTTGAATCCACATATTAAGATAAAAACAAATCCACGATTCCACATAAGATGAAGGTGAATCTACATAAGATGAAAATGAATCCACATAAGATAACAATACTAGTTCAGTTAAGACAGTTCTGGCGTTCCATATTAATGGATATCATTTGTACTGCAATGACTTTATATTAAATCCTTTCATGTTAATATACAATGCTGATTTGGCAGATATCTAAATGTATTCGTTTACACTGTATATTTATCAGATAACCTGCCCATGTATTGACCGAATACGTACCGACTGATAACATATTGTTGTATCAGGCAGGCATTGACCTGATACAAACATCCGGGCTACAACGAAGTGAAAGCTGACGTTCCATTGGTCGGATAACGTCGCGTGACGTTACCGAATGACGTCAGTGTAATGACGCAACGTAAACAAGTCCGCGTTCTGTGCATATATAATGACGTCATTTGTGGTCATGTTTGAGCATAAAACATTACCTGATAAATATAATACCAGGCTACTTTCTTAATATCAAGTTTATCAGGCTGGGCTCGAAAACGGTAGGAATTCCTCGACAAGCCTCGGAATTCCTACGCGTTTCCTAGCCTTACCTGATAAACTTGAAATCAAAAGACAATAGCCTGGTATTCTCTATGTATTATGATAGTTGGAAATTTCATATGAACATGCCAGTTAGTATCTCATCATGTAACTTGATCAATTTGCTATATCAGTATATGTGACTGTGACTGGAGAAGTGGGGATTTGTGACCAGTGTGATCACAGCCACATATGTATAAATATTATTTAAATATTATCCGTGCACTGGTTATTATATAGATATGTACTTATTTAATTCCCATAAAGATCAGTTTGTGCCTACTGAGTGGGCATGTACCTTTAAAAGCATTGTGTCTCAAATGATTTCTCAGATATTCATATGTGGTTTTTCGCTTCACGCACTCCAAATAGAATTGCACATATCAACAAATCGCATCATTTCATTAGATCAAATTCCAAAACCTTTGCAATATGTTCAACTCGTGCCATCATAAACTGTGATAAACAGTGGAGATAATTTGATTATCAATATTCGCTATACATGTATACCACTGAGGAAAATTAATGAAATAAAACTATTTTTGTTGTAATATGATCATACAATGCCACATTTAGAAAATAATTTTCAATACCACATTTAGAAAGCTGTTTTAATCACAGTAGTTTAAATGATATAATGATATGAATATTATTATAGTAACAGTCGATTGCAGAAAATAAATAGTGTTTGTATCGCTGGACAGCATTGTGCTCCACTTATTTCACATATTGCAACGTTTAGCCCCAATATGTTATATATTACCAGATTTAATGTTAACCGTTCGACAGGAAATATAAAATAACTAATCAGATGGGACATTGCATTGTACACTTCGCTGAACTATAAGTGTGTTATTGTTCACATACTGGATTTATCAGGAACTAAATGCTGCGGTCGCTAGCGTTCCCTCGCATTTAATTCCTTACAGATCCAATATGTGAACAATAACTTATTTTACACTAGTACAACCCGTTTTTACTAGTCCCGAATCTTTCAGGCGACTCGTATGCACATTTGGGTTCGGAAAGACGGTATACCTCTATAATTAAAACATTTATTAATCACTTTCTGCATATATCTGAGCCCAGTGCCTTTAAAGTAATATGCTTGGCGATTTGTGTTAATGTGCATGTAGTTTAGAGGCCCGAATTACAATCTACCTTCATGTTGTAAGCACGTTGTGGAAAGAAACCCGGCAAAGCCCCAGTCCCATCCGTAGCTACTAGTCATAAACACGTATAATACTGTATTCAGTTTAAGTGGGAAGTACTGACAGCCCAGCAAAACTGCGCTCCGTAGTATGTCGTCATGAAAATGTGCTCTGAAAATGGCACCGAAACACCGTTAACGCTAACAGTGTAAACAAAGTCAGAGACAATGAACAGTGCTCCCCCGGTACAGTCAAACTGCACGGCCAGGTTGTGTGGATGTTCGTCCATTGCACTTGCTGCCTTCCAGGCTGCCAGAAACGCCGAGACAAAGTAGAGGAAAATGAGGACACTGAAGGACGATGACGTCGACGTCGACTGCGCACACAGGAACGTGTTGAGGAACAGCAGAATAAACAGCCACGAACAGCGGCTACTCGTGCCGTGGTGCCGCCCACCCGTTTCAATCGCAAAAAATGTACGCGAAGTGAACAATGGCGTAGGCTGTGCCACCTGGCACAATAAGAGCCGGCGCTGCCTGAAAGCAGTCGCCAACTGAACTGAATGCCAGACCCGCCAGAACGAAGCAGGAGTACACATCTGTGGGCATGGCAGCCCGCATGCTTCAAGACCTGGTCTTTACCAACTGGGATCTGAAGAAAAGCATATAAGTACAATTTTACTCTGATATTAAATAAAACATGTACAAGGAAAGACACTCGTATCCTTTCAAGCAACTGAAGTGGATTATTTACCTTCGACCTGGCTCGCTAATTTAGTAATTGTAACGCGCGCGAAGGCCGGGACCAGCAGGGTCATCAATGCCTTGAAATCCAAGATTTATGTTTTGTAAAATCATAAATGCACGATACATTGTGTAATATAAGCTGCAATTACACTGCAAACCTCTTTGTATACACCGAAAAACCTTGCAAACTGGTTGTTTCTTAACTATGTTTTATCCTTAGTTTTTAATACAAGTTTGTCTCTGTGTGCCATCTTCAAAGAAGAAGAAGAAGAATATTGTATTGACTTAAACTATACAACAGTTTCTCGTCACACAAAAAGGAAAAAATGAAAGAAAAAAATACGTACAAGCAAACATACATTACAATACATAACTACTGGCAATAGAGGATGGATATATAAAGTTCAATTGATTACTGTTAAACTTCGTAATTTAGCAGCATGGTATATAAACAGAGATAATTTGTATAAGTGTGCTTTGTTTGACGTCATAAGAAGGTTTAAGAATTTATGCATGCTACAATGACGGCGATAGTAAGCGGGAATATACCTCATACTGAGCTCGGTATACCTGGGGCACACACATACAAAATGGTATTCGTCTTCAATGTCACGTGTGTCACATATCGTGCAATACCTTTCGTTTCTTGTAACACGATTACGACCATATCGGCCAGTTTCAATGCGTAGTTGGTGCGTCGATAGACGTAGTTTGGTAAGCCCGCTGCGCAAATGTTTTCGCGATATTAGACCGAGGTATTCGACATAACCGAATGTCGTTTTCACATTAGTGTATAATTGTAATTTGTTGTTTGTGCACACATCTACAAACCATGCTTGTACAAAGTTGTCAACTAGTCTTTGTTTAAATTCCGTGCATAATGTTTGAGCGTTAACACGAAGCGGGTTTTCCCAAACATTTCCAAATCCGTGACGACACACCCGATGTCCAATTCGTCTTTCCCGCCTCGCAATCAGTGTGTGAAATGTAGTACGTAGATTTTATGATGTAATTTTCAGAATACAAAACTTTAAACCAGAATTTAACAATACGATGGTAGCGCATTATATACAGCGGGTATCTGTCCAATTATCCGTACACTCCGGCATTACTGGTAGACAGCTTCACACCTAGTATCCTTTTGCAAAACTTTAAATGAATACCCTCTAGTTCCTTCGACTTAGTATTACCCACACCTCACAAGCATAGTTAATAATAGAGGACACGAAGGCATCAAATAATTGGCACAATATTTTAGGTGAGAAATCACACGACTTTATATTTCGAAATAACACATTCATAGCTTTTAGACCTTTGCCTGACAGCGTCTGTTGATTGAGGCAAAACGATCTGTTGTAATGAATTACAGTTCCAAGGTAGTTGAAATCACTGACTAACTGTAGAGGAAAGTCATTATAAAACCACTTTTCATCACGCTTTGTAGCTCCACGTTTTCTAAACACCATTACTTTAGTTTTCTCAGTGTTGACAGTTAGACCCCACTTTTGACAATACTCGTATAATGTATCTAAACTGTTTTGTAGATCAGCACATGTTTCACCTACGATTGCCATGTCATCGGCGAACAACAGCAGAATTATCACAATATCTTGGATCGATAGCCCACAACTCTCTTTCTGTTGAAGATACATCCAGAAACAGCGTGAATAGGATCGGAGAAGTTACCTCACCCTGTCTCAGTCCGATCGAAAACTCAAAAAATTCAGAAAATGTATTACAATGCTTCACGCATGACTTCACACTCGTACACATGTCCTTAAATATTCTCAAAATTTTACCGTTGATACCCATGCGATTCATTTTATACCATAGTCCATTCCTATATATACCGAGTCTAAGGCTTTCCTCATATCAACAAATGCACAGTATAGGCGTCTGTTCACATTCAGGTAATGTTCCACTATGCTTTGAAGCACGTAAATTGCGTCGATAGTTGAATACCCCTTACGAAAACCATACTGCGCGTCTGACACAGATTCGTATTTTCACACCACACCGTAACTCTCTTATTCAACACCTTGTGAATAGCTTGGCTAAACAACTTATTAGCGTAATGCCTCTGTAATTATTAACGTCAGTTTCATCCCCCTTTTTGAATAGAGGTATTATAAACCCACGTGACCATTCCTCTGGAAAATACCCCGAATTCAGAACTATGTTGAATAAGTCAGTTATGTGTGATAACAATATATCACCAGCGCAAATTAAGTAATCGTTAAAAATACAGTCCCCCGCATAGGCATTGCCCCGTTTCAGCAGTTTCAGCGCATTAGAAACCTCAGCCTCCGAAATTGGTTCATCAAGTTCATCAAACACAGCACGTTCACTGAAGTCGTGGGTCGTATTAAAATTCTCGGCACATTCCTCTCTAACGGTGAAAATATTGGTTGCAACATTTTGGAAATAATCCAGGAAATCTGTGGGCGAAATGTCATTGCCTTTCTTTTTACTGGATTTACGGAATTGCTTCCAAAAGGCGTTCAATACTTCTCGTTCTGTTACGATCAAATATACCCTTTTTCCTTTTTACAAGCTTCTTGTAGTTCATTTTTTTATTTCACAAATTCAATCTATTCTCGCGACATGTGTTCACATTAAAGAAGTGCAGCGCAGTTTTATATTCCCGCTTACGATCACGGCATTCTGTATCGAACCATTCACTAGTATACACACAAGGTCTACCAAAAATACCATTCGTACGTGTATGATTGTGCGAAAGTAGAGGGTCAGCAGCCTCCCTCAGAATGCTCACAAAACCAGATACCGCATCCGTAACGCTTTTCCTGTCATGGGGGCCAACGTTATCTATAATAGCGTTCAAATGGGGTAGTTTACAAATAAGAACTCAGCGAAACTCCGCACTGTGTACATCATTCCATTTGTAGAAAGTGCGTGGTTCTCCAGTTGGAGCATTCAAATGAGTCGTCCGTCGGCCGACGTGCAAGGAAAAGCTAACACACTAAATTTATTGATTGCAAAGTTATGAATTAATTTGAAGTCAGTTTGTTTCAACAACAGATAGTCGATCACACTCGATCCGTTTCTACAATAGTATGTGAATACACCATTGTCTTTATCAGTACCAAGCCTGCCATTAGCTATCCTTAACGTGGACGATTTACATAGTTCTAGGAGTTTGCTCCCTTGGGTGTTACTAAATGTGTCCATTGATACCCTGTCCAGTGGTAAGTCAGGGGCATAGCTAGTATCATCCGTCACGCTGTTAATGGCATCGTGTGTAATATAGTCGAGCCGATTACCCACTATGCCGTTAAAGTCGCCTGCAATGAACACACGCCCTAACTGATCGAAATAGTCAATATCGTCTTGTAGTAAATCAAATAAATCTACATCTACAATGTTCACTGCAGGCGAGTCTTCACCCCACATATACACGCCACAAATGTATACATCAGAGTCGAAAGAAAAGAAATGCCCATCAAGTTTCTCCCATACGATAGTATCGTGATGTAATCGGACAATATTAACACCCTGCTTTATGTTGTCCTTGACATATAACACAATTCCACCACTGTTTTGCGTGCCTATTTCGAAATTTCCGATAAAAGTTATGACACGTGTAACCAGACAACTCAATATCACTATCTTTGTCTGTCCAAGATTCTAACAAAAACACCAAGTCATTATCATTCAAAATTTTACAGAAATCACTATCGTTGCGCTTATATTCGGCCAGGCCGTTATAGTTCCAGACTAGCACGTTAATGCTGGATCCACCCTCTGGGAACCCCTATGGGTCGTTGGATTCACGATCTGTGTGTGTAGGTGGCCCTCTTGTGGTATTCTGATCGTGCCCCGGATCGTGCCCGGGATTGTTCCCCGGATCGTGCCCGGCCCGGTTGAATGTGCCCGGATGTGCCTGGGATCGTGCCCCGGTGTGTGCCCCGGATCGTGCCTGGGATTGTGCCCCGGATTGTGCCCGGGATCGTGCCCCGGTGTGTGCCCCGGATTCAAAGAAAACCTAAACTGTAATATACACCAGGCGAGATAAGATAAAACTCAAATTGAGTGGATTTTCTAATTGAGTGGGTGTGGGTATTCAAACGAGTTAGACTGGAGACTGAAGCCTGGAACAGCGCGGCCACCTAGTACATGATGTGGGCCTAGTCCCCCCCCCCCCCCCCCCCCCCCACCATAATCGTTCCAGCCTGTCTCCATGCCGGCTAGTGCTCTCAACTGTGCTTAGCGGCCATCCCGGACACAGCGTACCTCACAGTTACTTTTATTTCAGCTTGCTGGTATTGGAACCAGTTAGGCTGGAAACAGAAGCCTGGAACAGCGCGGCCACCTGGTGTACGATGTAGGTCGAGTGCCCCTGTATGCGTTCCAGCACATCTCGCTTCCGGCTAGTGCTCTCACCTGTGATTAACGGCCACCTCAGATGCAACGAACGTCACTATTTGCTGCTATTATGGCGTGGGTGGGGGTATTCAAACGAGTTAGACTGGAGACTGAAGAATGGAACAGCGCGGCCACCTAATACATGAAGTGGGCCTAGTCCCCCCGTAATCGTTCCAGCCTGTCTCCATGCCGGCTAATGCTCTCAACTGTGCTTAGCGGCCAGCCCGGACACAGCGAACCTCACTGTTACTGTTATTTCAGCTTGCTGGTATTGAAACGAGTTAGGCTGGAAACAGAAGCCTGGAACAGCGCGGCCACCTGGTGTACGGTGTAGGCCGAGTGCCCCTGTATGCGTTCCAGCACATCTCGCTTCCGGCTAGTGCTCTCACCTGTGATTAACGGCCACCCCAGATGCAATGAACGTCACTATTTGCTGCTATTATGGCGTGGGTGGGGGTATTCAAACGAGTTAGACTGGAGACTGAAGCATGGAACAGCGCGGCCACCTAGTACATGATATGGGCCTTGTCCCCCCGTAATCGTTCCAGCCTGTCTCCATGCCGGCTAGTGCTCTCAACTGTGCTTAGCGGCCAGCCCGGACACAGCGAACCTCACTGTTACTATTATTTCAGCTTGCTGGTATTGAAACGAGTTACGCTGGAAACAGAAGCCTGCAACAGCGCGGCAACCTGGTGTACGATGTAGGTCGAGTGCCCCTGTATGCGTTCCATCACATCTCGCTTCCGGCTAGTGCTCTCACCTGTGATTAACGGCCACCCCAGATGCAACGAACGTCACTATTTGCTGCTATTATGGCGTGGGTGGGAGTATTCAAACGAGTTAGACTGGAGACTGAAGCATGGAACAGCGCGGCCACCTAGTACATGATGTGGGCCTAGTCCTCCCGTAATCGTTCCAACCTGTCTCCATGCCGGCTAGTGGTCTCAACTGTGCTTAGCGGCCAGCCCGGACACAGCAAACCTCACTGTTACTGTTATTTCAGCTTGCTGGTATTGAAACGAGTTACGCTGGAAACAGAAGCATGGAACAGCGCGGCCACCTGGTGTACGATGTAGGCCGAGTGCCCCTGTATGCGTTCCAGCACATCTCGCTTCCGGCTAGTGCTCTCAACTGTGCTTAGTGGCCAGCCCGGACACAGCGGACCTCACTGTTACTGTTATTTCAGCTTGCTGGTATTGAAACGAGTTACGCTGGAAACAGAAGCCTGCAACAGCGCGGCCACCTGGTGTACGATGTAGGCCGAGTGCCCCTGTATGCGTTCCAGCACATCTTGCTTCCGGCTAGTGCATGTCCCTGCGGGGCTCCGTATATCTGGCATTGAATACCTGTACGAAAATAAAATTAAACAACAATATACTATTACTACACAATGCATGTCCTTGGGAGAATTCACACTGACGTGCTAAAACCTCTACTGTCTGTTTCACGAAACATGCCCAAACTATATGGCTAATTAAACAATGCCAAAACAATATTTTTTCGATAATATTAAATTTTGTCAAAATTTAAGAATGCGCCTTCTTTTTATTTCATGAAATTTTGTCAACTATAGATTTTATTATGAAAACCAAATTTACCCATGTTAAATCCCCATAGACATATTCACTGTGAAGATGTCTATGAGGATTTAACATGGTGAAATTGTTCTAATTTCAGAAAACGTGGACCGACTTTCAAGATTTAACTTTTGTTTTCTTAGTTAGATCATTTCCAAGCTATCTAGCTATGTTTCGAAGTCAATTTCCAATAACATTTTGTTTTCATAATAAAATCTATATTTGACCAAATTTCATGAAATAAAATGAAGGCTCGTTCTAATATTTTGATAAAATTTAATATCATCGAAAATGATATTGTTTTTACATTGTTTATATGACCGTAAACTTTTGGCAGGTTTCGTGGAATCGACAGTAGAATCGTTCTCCTATTGATATCCGGATGAACTTTGTTTTGAAGTGAACACATCTTGATAATGGGGGGAATACTTAATTATGGATGAAACACAAGAAACGAGGAAACACAAGTAACTAATTTGCGAAGAGGGAATTCTTATTTGGAACTAGCCATGCGATGTTATACCTACAAAGAAATTAAAAATATTTGAAGAAGCTGTGATATTTTCAGTAAATGATGTCGAAATTTGACGAAATGGTCATAGCAAATGCGGAATTTCGTAAAATTTCGACGTCTTTTATTAAAAATATCATAAACTTTGTAAACACTTTTTCATGAGATATGTTGTGCTTTCTTATATGTCCGATGCAACATGTAAAAGTGACCATGCGATTCATTTTAAAAATTCCCAATCTAATGCGACAACGAAATGTAATGTCACACAGCTGTTCTCATCTTAAAACCTTTCCTAAGCGCGTTCTCGACAACCGTACTAGAAATCAAGCATACTGATTGGCGGAGTTTGACCAAAGCTCAACCTCGTCCAATCAAACCGGTTGACTTCGAACATGTGTTTGGAGCACATGCACAGGAAGTATTATAACGTAAAACATTCCGGGCATATTTTCGAATTTCGCATTGAAAAACAGCCATTTTGATTGTTTGGGGCATTCGAAAACAGCCAGTTTGATTGCTAGTGTCCGATGCATTGGAAAACAGCCAGTTTGATTGGCCGAGGCATTCGAATACAGCCGTTGTTATTGGCCGATGCATTCGAAACAGCCAGTTTAATTGACAGAGGCAGTCGAAAACAGCCAGTTTGATTGACCGACGCATTCGAAAACAGCCAGTTTGCTTGACCGGGGCATTCGAAAGCAGGCAGTTTGTTTGATCGAGTCATTCGAAAACAGTCAGACTGAGTTTGATTGGCCGAGGCATTCGAAAACAGACAGTTCGATTGACTGAGGCATTTGAAAACAGCCAATTTGATTGATCGAGGCATTCTAAAAAAAGCCAGTTTGATCGACCCAGGCATTCGAAAACAGCCAGTTTGATTGACCGGGGCATTAAAAAATATGCAGTTTAATTGGCTGAGGCATTCGAAAACCGGCAGTTTGATTGACCGACGCATTCGAAAACAACACATTTGATTGGCCAAGGCATTCGAAAACAGTCAGTTTGATTGACCGAAGCATTCGAAAACAGGCAGTGGAGCACGTGGCCGATTGGTCTAAAGCGTCAGACTGATGCGTGGGTTCGAGCCTCGCCAGTGGCAATGCGTTGTGTCCTTGGGCAATACACTTTTTCCACACTGCTTCAGTCCACCCAGCTGTAAATCGGTACCGGTTAATAAATAAACCTTTCCCGGTAAAAGGTCGATTGTATTCGTTTGTTTGTACATGTATATATAAATATAATATGATCCTGCACATAATCATTGCCTCATGGGCCTCATTGCCGGGCGGATATTGCCCTGCTACTGGTGGCCCTGGCTACCGGTCGAACGCTCCGGTTTTCACTGTTTTCACTTACTGGTATGTTTATGTATATTTAATGCATTTGTATACCTTTGTCGGTTACGTTAACCTGTTCGCGATACCTGAAAAATATGTGTGAGTGAACGGACTTGGGTTGCCAAGAGATCGGGCGCAACAGTTAATTCCACAACACTGGAAACAATGACAACACTGGATCTGTCGGAACGTGGCCCAAATGTTTGGTGATTTTACAGGTGTTAACTTTATTTAAATAAATTCACTCTCGTTCACGAGGATTAGAAGTGTTGAGACGCGTAGGAATTCCGAGACTTGCCGAGGAATTCCCACCGTTTCCGAGCCGAGCCTGATAAACTTTATACCAAAAGACAGTAGCCTGGTATTCTATTTATCAGTTAACGTTTTACCCTCGAAAATGACCGCATATGAAGTCGTTATCTATGGACAGAATGCGCACTTGTTTACGTTGCTTAATTATACTGACGTCATTCGGTATCGTCACGTGACGTCATCCGACCAATGGAACGTCAATTTTACAAATATTAACCAATACTTTACAAATGACCGATTATGAAATATGGTGGGTAGAAATGTACAATATCGATAGAGTTCAAATTGCTCTTAATCGTACCAACTTATATGCATGATGTAACTGCACACACTGGTCGATCGGCCCACCATCCTTTTCTACCACAGTACGCAGACGTTTCTTCCATGAATGAATACTGCTTCTGACCTTAGCCAATGTCACTTTCTTTCAACATCTCTGAATATCTGCTTTGAGTTCCGCTTCAGTGAATGTTCATGCAAAGTTTCAATTATTTATGTTCAGTAGGGTAGGAGTTATAGGAAATTAACTTTGGGAACGTTTTTTTTCGTCTCACCAGATATAAACAATGCAAAATAATACAATTTAAGAATTAGCCTTCTTTTGATTTCGTGAAATGCGATCCAATATTGATTTTATTGAGAAAACAAATTCCTCATGTTAAATGCCCATGTACATCTTCACTCACTCAGCGGGTATTACACAAGCTCTTGTGTACTTACAATTCGACATCAGCCCCACCTAT
This sequence comes from Conchocele bisecta, assembly GCA_029237695.1. Classification (NCBI taxonomy): domain Eukaryota; kingdom Metazoa; phylum Mollusca; class Bivalvia; order Lucinida; family Thyasiridae; genus Conchocele; species Conchocele bisecta. The sequence goes on from CM055277.1 coordinate 38,739,494, forward strand.
GACGACTGGCCAACAGTCGCGTATGGAAAGCCATAGTTGTCTTATGTAGGCTTACACCTTGCGGTTCCATCATTACGTCATGCGGTTCCGTCATTACGTCATGTGGTTATGCAATTATGTCATGTGGTTTCATCACTACGTCATGGGTTTTATCATTACGTCATCTGGTTTCGTCATTACGTCATTTGGTTTCATCATTACGTCATGTGGTTTCTTCATTACGTCATATCGTTTAATCATTACCTCATGTGGTTTCATCACTACGACATGGGTTTCATCATTACGTCATCTGGTTTCATCATTACGTCATCTGGTTTCATCATTACGTCATCTGGTTTCATCATTACGTCACCTGGTTTCGTCATTAGGTCATTGGGTTCATCATTACGTCATGTGGTTTCTTTATTACGTCATATAGTTTCATCATTACCTCATGTGGTTTCTTCATTACGTCATGTGGTTTCATCATTTGGTAATGTGCAAACAACTTTTTAAGTTATGCGCTAACTTCATAGGTGGTTTCGGATAAATTATGCGGTTGAATTTTACATGTAACACGGGACACCTGAATATCAAGCGTCTACAGGTCCACCACCAACAAGGATTTTTCCTACATAAACGAACAATTGACCACACATTTTGCTATTCTCTGCTACTTTCGAGTAACATTGGTGAATTTCATTAAAAGTCATATGAATATTAATTATATACACTAAAATGACGCTTGTCAGCAAATATTGCAGTGATAAAAGAGATTTTTCCTATATTTACGTAGGCGATTGAGAAAAATGTAGTCCAGCGAAGCTTTATGAGCAATATTTTTGTGACACAAAGTTTTACCGCAAGTTTACGTTGATGCAATTCCTATATTTCTCGTTGTATCGACATATTTAAGAATTCATATCCCTGAATTCACTATCTGGACCTTATTGATGCTTAGAAGGACAACTTACGTTTATAGATATGGCAAATTTGCCCACTATTCACATCTATGTCTTATTCCCTGATACAGTATGAAGTTTGGGGCCAAGGTATCCAGTAGTTTTCGTACTCCAGCCATTGACTTGTCGCAAATCGCGCCAGCTCGAACATGTTTAACATTTCAACAGTCGCAGACCACATACACAAATCTAGCAACATAATAACCACTAAAAACATTTTTGTTGGAAAAAGATCCCGCCTTGGAACGGTCAGTCAGAAAAATGGCTTTATTGCTCAGAAAAGGCCACAAAGCTGTGTTGAACCTTATATGTGACAGAAACGAATATATCACACATTTCGGTGAATACTGGCCGAATTCTGCCGAATACATCACAAACCGAAAATCTCACCCAAATATTTTTTACATTTTGGTTTAAACGAATATGTCACACAATCGCAAATTTCAAACTTGACCGAATATGGTCATATCATTATCAAATCGAATGTATCGACAAGACGATCATTTTGGAGCATTTATTGTCGAAATCTGATCATTACGTAATCCAAGATGACCGCGGAAAGGTCAAAAGGTAATTATTTTATTAGATATTTCAAACGTCTTATTTTCATGAACATCCGGGCTGATATTGGACAAACTTCACAGTTATGTGGTGAAGAATTTTCATATTTGTTAAAATGGAGATCGTCGCATAATCCAAAATGGCCGCCGTCAAAAAGTATGTCAACTTCTTAAAAAAAATTCTTCTCACGAACCGCCAGACGGATTTCGATGACACTTGGTAGGAATGATCGATAGTTAACGCTGTTTCAGATTTGTTCAAATGGTGGCCCCTGAGTCAAGAAAGGGCGGGCCGGAGGGGTCAAGTAGGGGTCAAATTTCAGATTTTACCGTTTATGGTCATGTCATATATCAAATCACAGGTATCGACAAGACGATCACTCTGGAGCATCTTTGGTAGACATCGGATGATTACATAATTTAAGATGACCACCCGCCGAAAGTTTATTAGTGATTCCAAGCGTCTTTTCCTTGTTCATCAGACTGTCTGTTATATCTACCGGTTATCATTTATTCATATTTGTTCTGCATCACAGTTGTTAATGCTGTTTTATAAGCATTATGCTGTTTATATTCTCATTTTTTATGTTTCAAGCCAACTATTAATATGGTGGACAGAACAATGTTGATGGTATATATACATGTAATAGACAGTCTGGACCATTTCTGACTTACTTTATAATTTGGATACTTACTGAGCGAAGCAGGCCCATTTTGGCCTCTTGTTGTATTACTTTTTAATATCCATGTCTGTGATATAGAGTCTATCGCATGAAATGTAAACTTCAATGCTAATAGTAACTAAATATAAATTATTAACCGATGGTCAGTTTCGCCTGTTCAATATTTACATGTCCAATACACTTTACATATATAATAATGTTCCAATCATTGGGTGTTCTATTTAGATGATTAAAATGAGATCACCTTTAGATTTTAAAAGCATATGTTATCATCAGTCAATGTATATTCCCGCACCACTCCCCTCCAGGGGAGTAGCGCGGCTTTATCTGGGAATACTGGGCATACACCAGGGCTTTAACCACCGATGATGTCCCGCACTGCGGTGACATTACAGGTTATTTAACTGTTGCTAAAAATGTGCTGCGACGTTCACCAACCAAATGGCCCTGCACTGCGGGGCATTTTACCGGGACATTTACTGGATTTAACAGCATAATTTATCAAGCCCCTCTATTTCTCGGGGGTGGGGGGGGGGGACGATGCGGGGCTGGGGGTGGGGGTGTGGAGCGGGTATTTAGTACTATGCATGCATGCCCCTTTAAACTGTGACCTTGCGGAATGCATCATCACTATCATAAGCTGGGTGTCATGTAATAGTTACTGCCCTAATTGAGGTGTTCATGTGTTTGAACAACCTACATGTGCCCATGGAACACCGAGCCGCGAACACATGGACACCTCAATTAGGGCAGTAACTGACTTACACATCGACTTACCGACTATATCTGGTTAGCATTCAGTGGAAATTGTGAACTTCCAATGTGTCATCAAAGGAACTGATTATATAATTATGACAGCCGATCAATAACAATAAACATTCATGTTTGCTTTATTCGCGTCATGCTGCAATCGGGAGTGTTCGTGTCCCACTGGCACTACTATCATAATTATTTGTGTTTGACAGTCATTCATGTATACAATATATGCCGCAAAGAGTGAAACTGATTGATAGCCTATACGAATTTAATGAAGTATATTTCACAGTGGATCCTCTCTAAAAGGAGGTCCCCAAGTTGTCCGGCTTACAGTTTCCACTGCGACTAAGCAATATTTGTACATTTTTTTTTGTCATTTTCAGTCATGAACAGACACGGCAATGAAATAAATTACAGTCAAAATTAAACTAAACACAATGGTGTCACCTGTGTGTCCGGTTTAGAGAGGTTCTACTGTAGCCCAACACGTTTAAGCTCAATAGTTCCCTTTCAAAACATTGACGAATTGATGATCACCCAGCCGTACATGCATAGAATATGTTTGTAAGCGAAGGGCCTCGTAGCCTGGTGTAGTGTATAGAAATGTACATGCACGTGAAAATGGTGAAGCATATGCATTAATGTATCTATTATTGGTTTATCAGTTATACAAATCATTTACGAGGGGTGTTCAACAATTAAATTGAACACGCGAAAACGTTGAGTGAAAAATAGATTTTTTTGAAAACCAAAAATGAGAAGCCGAAACGGAAGATTGTATTCGTACACCGAACCATGGAGTTACGAATCGCAAATAATCGTGTATGGTGGTTAATCGTCGCACCCTTAGACTACGAAAACATTTATCACACTGAAAATGCGATCAAGCTAAGTTGTTAGAACTATTGTTTATGGCGTAAGACCCGTCATCGGGGTTGATAAAAAATAATTTATAATTATTATACTGAAAAGAAAACTAACGTTGCGAAAGCTAGTTTTGTGTGCAACTGATGACTAACTTAGTTTATGCTGTTGTCTGAATGCATACTATAACGTATTTGTAAGCCAATCGCTATCCACACCACAGTTATGAAACTATACCAATATGTGTATTACATGTATGTATAAATGGTTGCTGAGTGATGTGAACACATACCACTTCACGAGAGAGCATCGATATATAGCACTTTCCTACGATTTACTGAACACCCCTCGGGTATATTCCGTGTACTAATGTAAACCGAAACATGGAAATTCGCCAGGTATGAATATATATTTTCAATTGTAACAATGTTCTACATTTATTACACTTTAGTGATGTCTTCCGTGAGTCTTTCTGTTAACATATTTCGTCAATACGTCAGCTACTGACCCAGGTTTGTCCCCGAAACCCGATTACAAGTGAAAGTCGTGTGTTTGTTTATCATCATCCATTTATCCATTCGATAGCCCAACCAAGATGTCCGAATCCACAAAATGAATGTCAACGATTGAAATGTTACTGCATCTATTCCTTGTCTGAGTAGAGGGGCAGGTGGAGTGGGACAGTCTTTGGAGACGGAAAACGTAACAATCGACCGTCTTTAATCATGTTAATTCATACCTCTTGGAATTAAAGACGTGTTTAATTGGAATGTGTTGTCTGTCTAATTCTTGTCTCCTGGTTATTTTTAGCTCGCCTGCACGAAGTGCAGAATAGCTTATGGCATACCCCCGGCGTCGTCGGCGTCGGCGTCGGCGTTGGCGTCGGCGTCCACAAACTTAACGTTGGGATAAATGTCTTATAACTTCTGTTTCCTTTCATGGAACACCTTGTTATTTCATACATGCATTCATCTGATGATACTCTATCGTGCTATAGCAAATCCATGACCCACCACCCACCCCTTACCCCAAAGTCAAGGTCACAAACTTAGCACATTCATAAACTTAATGTTGGGGTAAATGTCTTATAACATCTGTTTCCTTTCATGGATCGCCTTGATATTTCATACATGCATTCATCTGATGATACTCTATCGTGCTATAGCAAATCCATGACCCATCGCCCACCCCTTACCAGAAGGTCAAGGTCACAAACTTAGCACATTCATAAACTTAACATTGGGGTAAATGTCTTATAACATCTGTTTCCTTTCATGGATCGCCTTGATATTTCATACATGCATTCATATGATGATACTCTATCGTGCTATAGCAAATCCATGACCCATCGCCCGCCCCTTACCAGAAGGTCAAGGTCACAAACATATAGCACATTCATAAACTTAACATTGGGGTAAATGTATTATAACATTTTTACTTTTATTGAACGCCTTGATATTTCATACATGCATTCCGCAGACGACCCTCTATCATGCTGTAGCAAATCCACGACACACCACCCAATCCTTACCCCAAGGTCAAGGTCACAAACTTAGCATGTTCATAAACTTAACGTTGGGGTAAATGTCTTATAATATCCGTTTCCTTTCATGGAACTCCTTGATATTTCATACATGCATTCATATGATGATACTCTATCGTGCTATAGCAAATCCATGACCCACCGCCCTCCCCTTACCCCAAGGTCAAGGTCACAAACTTAACGTTGGTGTAAATGTCTTATAACATATGTTTCCTTTCATGGGACGACTTGATATTTGATACATGCATTCCTCAGATGACCCTCTATCATGCTGTAGCAAATAAACTACCCACCAACCAACCGTTACCCCAAGGTCAAGGTCACAAATTCAGAATGTTCATAAACTTAACGTTGAGGTAAAAGTTGTGTAACTTCTGTTTCTTTACAGGGAACGCTTTGATATTTCATAGATGCATTCATCTGATGATCCTCTATTGTGCTACAGCACATTCATGTCCCATCCCCCACCCCTTTTCCCAAGATCAACATCATAAACTTAACGTTGGAGTAACGTTTATAACTTATGTTTCTTTACAGGGAACACCTTGATATTTCATACATGCATTCATCTGATGATCCTCTATTGGGCTACAGCAAATCCATGACCCCCACACCCCTTTCCCCAAGGTCAATGTCACAAACTTAGCACATTCATACATGCATTCCTCATGTGAATAGCTATCATGCTGTAGAAAATCACCAAATTAGTGTGTTCATAAACATAACGTTGGGTTAAATTTTGTATAACTTCTGTTTTCATGGAGCGCATTGATATTTCATACATGCATTCATCTTAATATGCTATATGGCCGAAAGTAAATAGTCGTTTAGCTAAATTTCAATTCAAGATTGATTAATTATTTTTTCTGTTGTATGCAAGTTTCTAATGGTAATGGAAGAATGACCATCAAAATATGGAAGTGTATCTCATATTCAAGATGGCCACGATTCGGCTATATTGGAAAACATGGCCGAAGATGTATATGTTTAGCTTAGCACATGGCAAAATCACTATTGTGTATGGTAATATATATTTTGTTTGAGAGTGGCTTATTTTATTGCAACACATGTTTTATTTTATGAGCAAGCAGAACAGTACACAGTTTGTCAGGCTCACTAAAGAACCTAATTTATACAGTATGGTGTTTGATCGTGAATTGTGTTGTAGATAACCTATATTATGGAAACAGGAATAATCCATGTAAATGTATATATTGCACACATTACATGATGTAATAAAATTAATACCAGACGAGACGATATTTAGTGCGCAAATACATAATGGTTGGCATACATCACGATCTAATGGTCAACGTTACGTTCTTTTATAATTAGTTCAGCTACAGCGATATATGATTTATCCGCTATTATGTATAATGATGACTATAACACTATCCCCTGCTAATTGGAACATTGCTACATATCGCGGACTTGGTTTAAACTTTGATACAATGACGCCAATAATATGCAATGACAATGTAAATTGACGAATATAGCTATGTTTGGTTCATGTCGGCGATTGGAATTATTAAGTGAGTCTGTGTTTCTCTGAATTAAAATTGCCTCTGCGAGACAGATACTGAATATATATAACATTACACGAACAAGCTTGCATTATGACAAAATGCCATGCATAAAATATGGATTGTAAGACTTAAAGTACTATACCATTACACTATGTGCTTATAAATGATTAGTATGTGATGATTTATATTACCATGGAATGCATACATTGTATCTTCTCATACATTTGTATATGATTAAATGTGATTGGTATATGCATATTTTATTAGTATACAGTATACATATATATTGGTAAACGGTGCAGTGTACATGTTTTCATCATTCATTCCGGTCGTCTGTTGATCTGTACTGCTGACAGTATTTTTTGTGTTAAAGTTACCATTCACAGTGTCAGTGCCAAATGCTTTAAGCTGTATGTGTATGTGCAGGCGGCAGCCCCTTTTCATTTCCTCAAAGGTATTTCTGGCTTCCAATTGTTTTCATCATGCCATCTAATTTTGTTTTCATAACTTTTACTAAGTTGTCAATTATGTGTGCTACTTTCGAATGGTACTTAAATACATTCTAACAGTTAAAAATGCCTGAAAAAAATAGTTTGTGGAATCAACCGGATCCAAACAGTGCATGTACAAACTGTACATATGTATTATTGTATTTGTATGTGTTTCTACATATACATGTGTAATCTGTTTCCGAATGATTGATGGCAGCCATCTTGGATTTGAGATTCAGTTTTATTTACATATGTTATTATATACCTCATTTCATTTACTTCAAGTGAAAACTGTAAATGATTATCATAGCATCTACGACAAATAGTTAGCGAACTCGGATTTAATTGAAAACTGGCTGATGGCGACCATCTTGGATTCGAGATACAACTTACTAATTATGTTATTCAGTGATCTATGACACATGTGTAGTTCTATATCAAAGAGGAGTCACATTACAACATTAATTCATTAACTACATAATATTGACAGCAATTTTTACCAATACAGCAACCGGCGTCCATCTTGAATTTTAGATAAAGCTTCTGTATTAGATATTCATTCCTCCATGACCCTTAGAAACTTGAATATAACGGAAGAAATTTAAAAATTACTTTTATTGCTATTTAGCTACACATATATATTGTCGGCCACTTTTTCAAAAAAAGCTGTCAGCAGTATTTTACCAGTATGACCATCGCAGCCATCTTGCATTTGAATAACATACAAATTTCATATTAGGTATTCATTCCTCCATGACCCTTAGAACCTTGTATATAACAGAAGAAATGTAAAGCATTACTTTTATTGAAATTTAGCTTGTATACTGTGGATCATTGTTTCTCCAATATGGCCGCCGGCGGCCATCTTGGAATTGAGATACAACAATATTTGATATTCATTTCTCCATGATTGTTAGAAGCTAGCATACAACACTAGATATTGGAATCATAAGTTTAATTGAAATTTAACTCAACTTATATATCGTCGGCCACAATTTCAATATGGCCGCCGGCAGCCATCTTGAATATGAGATAGAGCGTGTGTCTTTGGATAAAAACAATTATATGGTGCTAAGGAACTTCCATACCACACGGGACCTTTGCATCATGATGTGAAGTCAAATCCCTATTTGGTGCACTTAACAAGCCTACTACAGTCTACATTCGTTTACTCAAAGTCGGTTAAGTCGAATTCCCTCGTTACATCGAATTCGTGTCCATGTCCCGTTTCAGATCCTATTATTTTCAATGTAACTGGCTACCGTTACGTCGAATTTCGTTACGTCGAATTTTCGCCAATTCGAACTAATTGTTAGGTCCCGAAAACAGAAATGTCTGGTATTTCACTCTCGTTAAGTCAAAGTGTCAGTTTGCACTCGAAGTGCGAATTCGCGGCGCCAATTTACCAGATCAAATGCTAAACTTGTTTACCTGTGTAAGCCTGTGTAAACAAACTTTGAATAAGTGTTCAAGGTGATTTACTCGACACCAATCAAATTGTAAGCGGTGTACATGCTTTAGTTATTAAGCATAATAAAATGTTATTTTACTGCTATGAAACGCAAGTAAATACATTATAGTTGTGTGTCACAGGTCGTATGGGATTTGCCTACCGTAACTTGTATGACAATATTTCGAGTTCCTGTTTAGATTTCTTTACGTCGAACTTCGGTTTACTGGAAGTATTTATCACAGTCCGACGAACTTCGAGTAAACGATCGTAGACGGTATATGTTTTAAGACAAGGTTGGCCAGTTTGTGTCACCAGAGCATATTTGATTACTTGATCCGGCTTCCAGAGGATGTCGATTTTGGCCGAAAACATAAAAAAACATTATATCGAGTAACAATTGGTGAATTTCATTAAAAGTCACATGAATATTAATTAGACACACTAAAATGACGCTTGTCAGCAAATACTGCAGTGATAATAGAGATTTTCCCTATTTTTACCCAGGCGATTCAGAAAAATGTCGTCCAGCGAAGCTTTATGAGCAATATTTTCTGTGACGCAAAGATTTACCGCAAGTTTACGTTGATGCACTTGCTATTTTTCTCACTGTATCGACATATTTAAGAATTCATATCCCTGAACTAATTATTTTCCAGACAGCTCTGAATTCACTATCTGGACTTTATTGATGCTTAGGTGGACCACCACCAAATATTTTTCCTATATAAACTAACCAATGACCACACATTTTGTATTTCTCTGCTATTTTTCGCGCTTGGATGTTGTGGGACCAATTTCCCCATAACCTGCAGCTATTTTGCTGTGGATATTCACTAATTAAAATATAGGTTTAATGATTGTTAAGAAAAATAAATTCAATCTCATCTGACCACCCGCAAAAGTCAGTGGTTGGAATTGAAACCGCCTCACATGACAAACATGATGCGACTTACAAAATAATCACAAAGCATATGCGTGAAACTGATGTAAATGATACATTGAAAGTACATACCCACTCAGTAGGCACAACATATTCTTTATAGGGATTAAATAAGTGTCACTATTCCACCAGTTCTAAAAATTACCAGTGTCCGCTATACACATATAATCATTTCATAATATTTATTTTACTGATAGTGACGCGCGTTGGTTCAGTCTATTTTCATATGTAAATGAGCCATGGTATCTTTTAATTATTCATAGTAATTAAATGCATCACCTGGAAAAACAATATTTTCGACAGATTATAAAGTATGATTATTGCACATCAAAAAATAAATACAGAGAATAAATAGTAATGTCAGTTAACATTTTAAGGAAACACGGTTATCGCCCCTGATATCAGTGTGGAAAGTTACGTCTGATATAAAATGTATATTAATGCCAATCAATACGTGGGGTAATGGTGAATGAATGTTTATTTTTCCAGAAAAGTCTCAGATGATGTCTCTGATATAAATAACATTTTGTGCCTCCTGAGTGGGCATGTACATTTAACATGCCTGTGAAGTACATTAGTGCATCAATTGACTGGTTTGTGCAAGCAATGAGTGTCTATGGCATAACAAATCTGGCTTATTTGTTTAACGTACTACTTTTTACTACACCGCCCATGAATATCTGATGATTTAGTGTGGTTAAACCTATAAGGACAACTTATGTTTATAGATCTGGAAAGTTTGCCCACTATTCACAGCTATGTCATATTCCCTGATATAGTATGACGTTTGGGGCCAAGGTATCCAGTAGTTTTCGTATAAACCTTGATATTCTGGTGTCCAGTGTTACATGCAAAATCCAGAAACCACCTAATGACGTAATGTTTTTTGAGCATTACCAAATGAAGAAACCACTTGACGTAATGATGAAACCAAATGACGTAATGATGAAACGATATTAAATATTATACACGCATGTGCCTTTTAAGATAATCTGTGTGACAATACAACTGAAATATATTGATCATTTCATATACTTTCAAGAAAGAATTACGGTTCCATGGGCGTTACCAGCATTTTTGAAAATGGGGCCCGACTTTTAGCAGTGGAGCAATCGAAATCTTACAAAGTGCAATTGCTTAACAGACCCGGACAGTTTTCAGTTTCCAGAAGACAAATGCTGCATTCGGGTGTATTTGGACAACAACTAGTTCCTGTGCTATAGTTTTGGGTCAATTTAAGAAGCGTATTTCTGAAAATCGGCGTATTGCAATAGGTTTGACGTCGCTTGACTTCTGCTAGTAGGGCATTTGCATAATATAATGTCTGCTCATTAATGCATTGAAAATGGCTATCGCGGGCCTACGGTTGCACAGCGGGATAGGTAAGTTTCGCATTCGACAGATTTTGGTGCACACGCGGTAGGTTTTCGTGCACACGCATTAGGTTTTGGTGCACACACAGTAGGTTTTGGTGCACACGCGATATGTTTTTGTGCATATGCGGTAGGTTTTGGTGCACACGCGGTAGGTTTTGGTGCATATGCGATAAGTTTTGGTTCACACGTGGTAGATTTTGGTGCACACGCGGTAGGTTTTGGTGCATATGCGATAGGTTTTGGTGCATATGCGATAGGTTTTTGTGCACATCCAGTAGGTTTTGGTGCACACACGGTAGGTTTTGGTGCATATGCGATAGGTTTTGGTGCACACGCAGTAGGTTTTGGTGCACATGCGATAGGCTTTGGTGCATATGCGATAGGCTTTGGTGCACACGCAGTAGATTTTGGTGCACACGCGATAGGTTTTAGGTTTTGGTGCATATGCGATAGGTTTTGGTGCATATGCGATAGGTTTTGGTGCACACGTGATAGTTTTTGGTAAATATGCGATAGGTTTTGGTGCACACGTGGTAGGTTTTGGTGCACACGTGACAGGTTTTGGTGCATACGCGACAGGTTTTGGTACATATGCGATAGGTTTTGGTGCACACGCAGTCGGTTTTGGTGCACATGCGGTAGGTTTTGGTGCACATGCGATAGATTTTGGTGCACACGTGGTAGGTTTTGGTGCACACGCGGTAGGTTTTGGTGGATATGCGATAGGTTTTGGTGCACACGTGGTAGGTTTTGGTGCACACGCGGTAGGTTTTGGTGCATATGCGATAGGTTTTGGTGCATATGCGATAGGTTTTTGTGCACACGCAGTAGGTTTTGGTGCACACGCGGTAGGTTTTTGTGCATATGCGATAGGTTTTGGTGCATATGCGATAGGTTTTGGTGCACACGCAGTAGGTTTTGGTGCATATGCGATAGGTTTTGGTGCACACGCAGTAGGTTTTGGTCCACACACAGTAGGTTTTAGTGCACACGCGATAGGTTTTGGTGCATATGCGATAGGTTTTGATGCACACGCGATAGGTTTTGGTGCACACGCAGTAGGTTTTGGTGCACACGTGGTAGGTTTTGGTGCACACGCGATAGGGTTTTGTGCATACACGCAACAGGTTTTGGTGCACACGCGGTAGGTTTTGGTGCACACGCGATAGGTTTTATAGGTCACGCAATAGATCATATGTATAAAAACAAATCCTGGTGGCTCCAAAAAATGGTTTGTACGAACTCGTCGAACATCCCCTAACGGCGCTATTTGGGTTAAATCATCATCTGAATTCGCGTCCGTTCTCACTTCCTTTATGTAGTTTAGCTGGAAGCATATTTTTGATCTGGTTACGTAGATTAACTATAGGCATTCGCTATTCAGAACTGTTGAAGTAGAAAAGCAAAAATTTACTCGCCACTCTTACGCCGATATGGAGCGTTTGTATGGAAGCGTCCTGGTGTCAATGTTAAAATATATGTATCTCCTAATTAATTAGGAGTTAATATCTCCTAATTAGGACTTACTATCTCATAATTAGGACTTAGTATCTCCTTAGTAACTCCTAATTAGGAGATAAAACATGTTTTAGCATTGACACAGATAGTAAGTCCTAATTAGGAGATACTAAGTCCTAATTAGGAGATATTATGTCCTTGTTAGTTGATAGTAAGTCCTAATTATAAGATACTAACTCCTGATTAGGAGTTAGTATCTCCTAATTATAAGATAAACATATTTTAGCATTGGCACCAGGACGCTTCCATACGTTTGTTAACGCAGTATATTGGTGAGTACCTGGACAAATATAAAGTAGAACAACCATATACTACTACACAATGCACAATACCTGTGTAGGCCTCGACAAATCCACTCGCCCGCTCGCATTCGTGAGTTTATTTTGGATCTGGGCGAGTGCTAACTTGAAGGCATAATGCAGCATTAACTTTAATGGATGATCGTGTTACCTTCCAGTATATTCACATGTCCAGGACGAACCGTAACAGAGAGAATCGTGTTTATATGTGGCTGTGATTGGAGAAATGGGGCTTATGTGATTTACGACTAGTGTAGTTCCTGATCAAATAGCATACTCCTATTATGAGCCTGATAACAATATATAGTGCTTGTTATAAGCTGATGACGGGTGTTTCATAGATGGAATGGCGAATAGTACGGATCCAGGTCAGACTGTGACTGGTCGCAAAACTTATAAGCCCCATTTCTCCAGTCATAGCCATATATAAATTGAATCCATGCTGACGCTGGTAGACACCGAGTTATAGTATTATGGAGGATACACAGGAAACTAGGAAACGCAACACGGTACGTATATTGGAAGGTACAATTCGAGGGAACGCGTTTTTTTTGCTGTGACTGGAGAAATAATAGTCCAATTGCCAAAATGTTGACCCTGCAATGTTAATTACTGTAAACTGTTTTCATGGAAATGTGTTCTATATGGTTATGTGAGCAAAATTAGCTTGGTTGCTACTTGTGCAATTTTGAGCAATTCTCAAAATTCAAGATGGCCGCCGCCGCCTTTGGAAATAGACTGATTTTCAACGTTTGATCTCGATGGCTTAGAGAGTCTTGTAATACAACTTTTCAGGGGTTTTCATAAGTGGGGAATCTATTTTTGATGATATGTCTTTGATTAAGTGCCAGTAGGCATATATATAATTGCATATTTAATTATCCCACCCACTTTATTTCTATTGAAATGCATATGTTACAATGTGTGTCTTCATACATATGTTGTAGCTCACTTAGCTGTGAATAATACACATATGTGTACTTACGAAACGCATACTAACACTAGTTGATGTTGTTATATCAATATCACAACAACTATTCAATGAATATAAAAGCATACATAAATACATTTACCCCAACCACATAGTTTACAGTCGTTTGAGCTCACATATGTCTTCATTTCCACGTTAGATCGGCATGCTAATAATATACATGATTTATAATCATGAATTATATGTGTGTATATACGTTACTGATTGTCCGTATAAGCCACCATACACGATAGACGATTGGACGAAGACGACGACAACAACAACATCAACATCAACAAGTATCTACCCCGGTTTCTGTGGGTCAGGCGGCGTATTTATTACAGAGAAATAAGACATCATGGTGATAATTGTTATTATTAATCACATTGTTCTGCGCAGGTTGCGTTTTTATTTGTAGATATATCAAAATAGCAACATTGCAGACGATATATTTATGTGTCATGTGTTTCCGTGGTTATTAATAATAACTCTGAAAAATACATTATTTTCATTTAAAATGTGCCTAAACAGAAACAAAGGTTTTAAATTTGATAATGCAATATATTGGCGTTATGGAGCTGAAGATCCCTCGACTCAAAAAAACACGAGACATCCTCTAAACATCACACCCACCAGGCTATACACCTCGAATACTACACAGGACCATACAAGCTGAAGTCACCCGTACTTCTACCGAAATAGCTGTCTGCTGAAGAGATGCAGCTTCAGTCCTCTGCCGTCAGGTTCAGTTAGGATCGAGATGCGGCGTGGCTGTCGCAAGTCCACGAGAATGAAAAGCAAATAGAGTGGGCGGGCTTCAATGCTCAGCAGGACAGAATAGTGGACCACCCTACCCAGAAGCCCAGACTCACCACCCGCTCATCCTGATACCGTTCTGACTACGCTTGTGTATCTCGAAAAGACACTAAATACATTCGGGATGCAGTACATCCACCTCTCAGTCGACCTCTAACTGTACCAGACAGCCTGCCTAATCCAGTGGAACGACCCTCAGCGCTGGAACAGACTAATACTTCACCCTGGCATGATGCACACTCTCATGAGTTTCATCGGTTGTATAGGGACACTGATGAAGGCAACTGGCGTGGAAGTTCTCATCAGTGCATTGTCAATGGAAAGGCCTGGACCAATGCTCTACGAGCATACCGTCTCATCATCGCAGTGTTGTTGCAGAGCTTCTACTCAAAAGGCGCCAAAACATACCAAGAGCTGAGCAACTACCTTGTTGCATGTAGAAAAGATCCAAAACCTACCTGCTGGCGCTGATGTTCCTGCGCGGAGAGCGAAATGGTGTTTTTTGTTTGTTTGTTGGGGTTGAATGGCCTATCAACAGCTAAGGTCATTTAAGGCCGGGTCAATGGGTTTAGTACTAAATCCCATATATTACCTGTACCAGTACATGTACATTTTCAAGTACATGTACATTTTCAAGTACATGTACAAATGGGGCAAAATCCCAAAATCAGAACTGAATATTTACAATAACAAAACAATATATTCAGCCCTGAAATCAGAATAATCCTGATCTGATGCCAGGTCCTCACCACACCAGAATCAATTGGCTCCTCCCAAAAGCAGTAGGATCAGTAATAATCTTACTACCATATAATGGGCAATAACCCAATTCAAAGGTAACAAAAGAGCCAAAGATAAAAAAGTACCGGAGGGCCAAACCAGGCAAATAGTGATTCCTATAAGGAGGAATCACTACCGTTAGTTTACGCCGTCTCGTTCGCCCGACTACCACCCACGCGGAAGAGTGACTTTCTTCTCCGGCAGCACTGTCTCAATGCGATGCTACCGTATTTCTTCGCCGCATGTCACCACAATTATGCCCGCTACCTGACCTGGTATGTACGACAGATGGAGCACCTTCCCAAGCATGCCAAAGAGGATCTACTAGCAGGCTCCCATGTCTGTCGACACTCGGACGGTGGAACCGCGGTGCCAGCTGATCAGTTTGGCGAACAGACATACATCAAGCGAGGGAAGGGTGCTGGAGGCATGAACGGCATTTCGACGAGCGCCGAGCAAGTTACCGTGTGGGTCAGCAGTTTCAGTGTATGATCGACATCGCCATTGAAGATATGTACAGCGAAACTGGAGACAAAGAGAAGCCACATGGTGGAGTGGACGAAGAGAAGAACAAGCACAAGGAGGAAGGAGAGGGAAGAAGGAGACTGGACGAGACCGATCGGAGGAACATCGCGTCAGAGCTGGAGAAATATACTCATCCCCTCAAGTAGAAGCATCCAGCTTTATATAATATCTGCAACGGCCAAGTGGCGCACCATACAGTGATGTTCCGGATGCACTGGCTATCGGAAGTGAGCAGAGCGAACAGTTCTCGGCTTCGCAAAGCAATGACTTCCACACAACCATAAAGAGAAAGGTCAAAACCATGGAGGCGCTCAAGAAGGCAGTCACCGTCAAGGGAATGGCCATATACGACATTGAGACACTGTTCAGTCGGCTGTTGGTTGTGGGAGAGTTAGCAGATGTTGTACAGTTCTAGCTGAATCCAGTCCCTCCCGCCCTGGTCGATGAGTACGGCTGCCTTAGGAAGGGTGTCAAGGCCGTGCTCCTCAAGGGTATGAGTGTCACTGTCACAAATTCACCTGATCCAGACGTGATACTAGTTGACGCCGGACAATTGCTGTACCACGTCGTCTGGCCAGTCGCCAGCACCGCAGGATATTTGGCTGCCAGCATCGGAGCTCGAATGGCCCACTACCCTCCTGACTGTAAGAAAATCGTCCTGTTTGATAGGTACGACCAAGAAGCTCCTAGCGCAAAGGACCATGATCGGACAAGAAGAGGAAGAGCTAAGGAAGTCCGGCTGACCCCGAACACCCCTCTTCCATGTCGAGAAGCTATTCTTCATAATGCCACGAACAAGGGTCTGTTGAACAATGTATTATGTGGCTATACGTTTCCACAAAACATCCAGCTTGTCAACAAGTTAGAATGTGACGTCACTCATGCGGAGGCGGACATTACCCTTTGCAGCTACATGTTGACCGCGGCGGCAGATGGCTCCCAGACCATCCGCATCCTCAGTGACGACACTGACGTTTTTGTTCTCATAGTGTACTGGATGTCGAGGAAGCGCATCGTTTCCAGGGTTCAACTTGAAAAGTGGAATGGTGATGTCAACAAAACTGTTCAGCGGTTGGGCCCAGAAAATGCAGTCAGCTTCTCGGTGTCCACGCGTTGTCGGGCTGCGATACGGTGTCATATCCCTTTGGAAAAGGAAAGCAGTCAGCGCTCAAGCTCCTAGAGCTAGACATACCCGGCCTCGATAAAGTACTCGGTCAACATGACTCAACCCATGCTAAACCGAAGGCGACAGTAGACAGCTTCTTCCTACACCTCTACGGACAAAAGAGCTGTACGTCAATGAATGAAGCACGTGCCCGCTTCCATCGTGCTCGTAAGAAGCCTCCGCCACTGAAAAAACTGCCACCGACTGATGCCAACCTGCAGCTGCATGTGCCTGGAGCACACCTTCAGATGCTACTGTGGACGGCTGCGGACCAACGTGACCCACCTAAATAATCTCAAGACATTGAGCACTTTGGGTGGAACATCGAAGGCTCGAAGGTCACACAAGCCATCACAACAACACCAGTTGCTCCTCAAGCATTGCTGGATGTAGTGAGCTGCAGCTGCACTGCACATGGAAAGACATGCAGTAGCGCACGCTGTAGTTGCAACAGTGCAGGACTTTCATGCACGGACTACTGCAAGTGTGAGGGGGGGGTGTGGTCACATGTTGTTGTCCGTTCACCAGCAAGCAGGTAAACATTGAAGAGGATGAAGGGTGGCTTGTTGTAGACGACGATGATGAAGACCAGTAGGTGGTTGTGACTGTTTACCAGTAATACTGTGGTACTATAGTGTGTCTCCATATAAGTCATGGTGCTGTACATCAGCTGTTTTGGTTCATGGTGTACTGTTATTACATTTACAACTACATTTCGTTTTCTAAACAGAGATGTGGGTGCCATTGTGTCATCCATAAGCCAGTTCTTGCATTTTGTTTGTTAATCCATGCACATGTATATGTCCAGTCAATGAACATAGTTATCAGTGTCAATATGGCATCGATAGGCCAGTTCTTGTTATACCGTTTGTTATTTAATGCCAATATATATGTCTAGTCACTGAACAGAGCTATGAGTGTCATTATGGCATCTATATGCCAGTTCTTACTGTACCGTTTGTTATTTCATGCCAATAGATATGTCTAGTCACTGAACAGAGCTATGAGTTGCACTATGACATCCATATGCCAGTTCTTGCTATATCGTTTGATAATTTGATGCCAATATATATGTCTAGTCACTGAACAGAACTATGAGTGTCACTATGCCATCCATAGGCCAGTTCTTGCTATACCGTTCGTTATTTCAGGCCAATATATATGAATGCCACTATGTCATCCATATATCAGTTCTTGCTTTAGTATTCGTTAATACATGCACAGTTCAATATATAGTCACTGAACAGAGCAGAGCTATGAGTATCACTATGTCATTTCATTGTTTTCCTTAAAAAATGAGTGACCTATTTGTGTCATATTGTATATGTATCGCACCAGTAGGCCTATCATTTAGACCACATTTTCAATGTTAGACAAGCCTGTAAATGTAAAGTTTGCCTTTATTTATACGTATCTGTGTTATGGGCAGATGTGAACGGTACAGATGCTGATCAGATTGTGTGAAAATCTCCAGTCACAGCCACATATTTGAGAGAAAATAGTCGCGAAAACTGTGTTAGGAATTATTCAGAATTATTCAGATTATAACTGCATAAGTACATTTGGTGTTGACGGACTCATAGTAAAACGGCAGGAACATGGGGCCCATTTCACTAAACTTAGTACATGTACAACTAAAATGTTCGTAAGTGCAAACTTATGATAGCCTTTAAATTTCACATTAACAATGTTTTCTTGTAAATAATTATTGGATTTACACTCAGTCGGCACAAACTTTTCTTTATAGGAATTAAATAAGTGTATAATTGTGTCACTATTCCACCAGTTCTAAAGATTACGAGTGCCCGCTATACAGATATAATCATTTAGTAGAATTTATTTTACTGATAGTGACGCGCGTTGGTATCAGGCTATTTTCATATGCAAATGAGGCATGGTATTTTTTAATTATTTATACTAATTAAATGCGTCACCTGACAAAATAATATTTTCGACATATTATAAAGTATGATAATTGCACATCAAAAAATAAATACAGAATATAAATAGTAAAGTCCATTAACATTTTAAGGAAACAAGGTTATCGTCCCTGAAATCAGTGTGGAAAGTCTGATATAAAATGTATAATAATGTCAATCAATACGTGGGGTAATGGAGCATGAATGTTTATCTTGCCAGAAAATGTCTCAGATGATATCTCTGATATAAAGAACATTTTGTGCCTATTGAGTGGGCATGTACCTTTAAAAGCAAGAAACCACAGCCGTATCATGCCTCATGGGCGCCGGCATTCATCCAGTGTAAACATGTGATAAAAAAGTGATCAAACATATTAGTAACAAGAAATGTGGCCTGTTGGCACACGGATGCCACCGCTCAATGCATGTTAGTAATTTTAGCCCCGGTGACCTTCAACTTGGGCCGACGGACTACATTGTCAATACTATTAGGCGTCTTCCCACAATATATATCATGGTCTGAATAGTTGCAAAGGAACTCTTGCAACGAACACCACTTTCAATAGGTGTTTTCCCCGGATCAAATCAGTGCACATGTGAAGTATGGTGGAAATCGGCCTAACTTATTTCAAGTTATCGTGCAGAAACAAGCAAAGTATATTTATTGTGACTCCACAAACAAACACAAAGACAACCATGTTTCACTACTGTCTGTTTCACGAAACCTGCCCAAATGTTACGGCTATATAAACAATGCAAAAACAATATTCTTTTCGATAATATTAAATTAAAGCCAAATTTAAGAATGAACCTTCTTTTTATTTAGTGAAATTTGGTCCTATGTTGATTTATGGCGGTATTTAACATGGGGAAATGTTTCGAATTTCAGAAATACTGTAACTTTTGTTTTCTTAGTTAGATCATTTCTAAGCTATATAGCTTGGTTTCGGAGTCAAATTCCCCCCATAGCTCATACACCTCATTTTTCCCCCATGTTAAATTCCCATAGACAAATCAATATTTGACCAAATTTCACGAAGTAAAAAAGGCTCATTCTTAAATGATGGAAAAATTGTGTTTCGTGAAACAGACAGTAAGTATGCTTGCTGGCACAGTAATACCATGAATACATTTCCAAATGTGTACAACAGTCTATGAGAGTATACGATGCACTAAAACAGAAACTTTGGACAATTTGATAAAATGGAATGGTGCGTTTGATTGATATGGGCCAATTGAAACTCATAAAGCCAAACATCGCATATTAAATATCTGAGACAACATCCGAGTAATCGTGCCTTTAATGAAAACACGGATATGATCGATGAGATTTCATTGTGTACATTAAATGTTTTATATACTATTTGTATACAATGTTTTATACAAACAATTTACGGCCCGTATACAAAAGTGAACAATGGGCACACGCATGGCGGCTCAGTGTGGACATTTAATTTCGTCGTTTCTGCTCTGCGTTACAAGTGACTAAAATGAATAACATTACATTTCATTTCTTTCGTAGAGACGAACATCTAGAACCTTGTTTGTCATCACTACGCGGCGTAGAAACGAAATTTAAATGTGGGTGCCCTCAAATTATGTAAAAATACATATTTACGCCGAAATTAAGCGGGTACCTCCACATGTTTTTAACATCGAAAGTGTCCGTTTTTACAAGTATTAACTAATACTTCATATCCGTGTCGGTAGTGGTGATCACCAGTGTATGTACATGTAAAGAAATGGTCAATAGTTTTAATTATTTAAATAAATAATGTGTATAAACTTAAAGGTACATGCCCACTCAGTTGGCACAATGTTGTTCTCTACATCGGAGACATCATCGGAGACATTATCATGCAAAATAAACATCCATTCACCATTACCACACGTATTGATTGGTATTAGTATACATTTTTTATCAGACGTATATAGTTCAACACTGATATCAGGGGCGATAACCGTGTTTCTTTAAAATGTTAACGGACCTTACTATTTATTCTCTGTATTTATATTTTGATGTGCAATGATCATACTTTATCATCTGTCGTAACTATTATTTGTTCAGGTGAATAGCATGCCTCATTTGCATATGAAAATGTCCTGATACCACCGCGAGTCACTATCAGTAAAATAAATATTACTACATGATTATACATGTAAAACGGGTACTTGTAATGTTTAGAACAGGTGGAATAGTGACCCTATTATACACTGATTTAATTCCTATAAATAATAGTTTGTGCCTATTGGGTGGACATGTACATTTAATTACGACTGCTGTCGATATCTTATAAAGTATAATTATTGTACACCAGGAAATGTATTGTACAAATAAATATTGATTTCCGTTGAATACATATTGATTTTGTTAATATTTTGAGAAAATGCGGTTATTTCCCCTCACCTCAAGTTATTAAAGTCCGTCTTTAAAATAAGGCAAAATAGTGCCAATATGTGTACCAGGTAATATAAAGTAATTGCTATCCGTGTATATTAATGATATATCTAATGGCTGAAACAATGAAAGATAACCCCTACAATACATCCTGATGTGCGGGACCCCATCGTTAAGTTCCAAAAACTATATAAGGCTTACAAAGTTCTTCCTCTGTTAGGCGTCCGCGTGCGGGTAGGTTTTGAGGGTGGTTCTATGAAAAAACAAACAAACAGTGTATGCTATTTTACAATATTTACTGGTGAAGTAATATGAACATTTATTTTGGACTTGTCTAAGTTTTAAATCCGTTCATGAATTTACACTTAATACTAAGTTTTAATAATAACTTTTCTTATTATTTAGCGGAAATTTAAATTTATGTTAAAAATTCCCCAACCCTTTGCACGCATTTTTCAAGGTCTTGTTTGTTTTTACCGGATATGTTAGTAGGGTTTGGCCATCCGGGTGGACGCTTAACAGAGAAAAACAATGGCATGGCCTTATGTTTTTGCATGACGTGGCTTAATCTGGGTCCGCGGCTAAGATTATATCCGCAGATAGGTAACTAAATCCGTGGCGGTCACCATATTATCCATAGAAAATCATCTAAATAATGTTAGTAAATCATTCGCCTAAACTGCGCATGTAATGTATACTGAGAACAAAAACGAAACTATGCTGGTACCATTTTGTGGATTTCTTTGACGTTTCCTAATATGATGCACATGTAGTAATGACGATGTGTATGTGTCAAATGATCATTTGACAACACATCCCTGTCATTTTATACATGTACTGAAAACTCCATATGTTCTATCCGAAAACAATTGATGAAGTGAACAGGGGGAATAATCAAGAGAAAAAAAGTTTCCAAACTAACTTGGACTTGTACTTGTGGTGTATGTTATCACTTCCAAGTGGCTTTTATTTGGTGGCAAATTAACAGGATATGTTCCCTAATAGTGACCACCGCGTGGAACACTGCATTGACCCTACGTCGCATATAATTGACGTAAGTCTAGATAAGGACGTTTGGAAGACCATTCCATTCTCTGACAAGAGAATTGGACGATTGATCGACGTTATGAAGCACATATCACTCCCGCACGCGTCTCCCGACATCATCCCAGATATAAGAATGCATTTAACATGTTGACACAAATGGGCAACTTTGAAATTCAATTCCTTAACTGCATGCTGAAAAAATCAAAATGGCCGCCAAATTTGACCATTTTACATAATTCCACTGAATCGTCATATCAAAGAATATGCGTTTTCTAGTTATATGTTTATAGAAACAATGAATGTGTGTGTTTTCTGTCTTTGTTGTAAAATTATGTAATAATCTAAATATCGGAAGTCCAAGATGGCCTCCAAATATTAATATATTACAATATGCTTGCATCCGATCTGTATCTTGAAATAAGAAACAATATCTAATTGCACTCGGACCCCATATCAGAACAATTTTGCATATCAATATTGTGTTTAGGTATTTGATGATTTCAGTACCTTGTGTATGCAATTAGCTATTTGTTTCAATAACATTAGTCCAAGATGTCCACCAAATATCATGAAATTGCCAGATAATCTTTGTCAATAATATCAATCTAAGATGGCCACCGGATTTGAATATAGTACATTATAATAGTAATACAATTATATAATAATATAAGATTTAAAATAGTGCATACAGTTATTAGATACGTTGGATATTGTTTTTGTTTATTTAATAAAGCCTTCTTGTTTCCATTCCATAGCAGCATTAATGCTGATGATACTAAGATACGAATTATAAATGGCTGCCAACGTATGTACTTCTAACTTCTACAGTGGATTGTTGGAAAGGAGACATATTGCGGAACTTTGCAATATACTTCAATGACTTTCTAATTTGCATAACTACCATATGTCTATTTTTCATACAATTGGCTCCAAAAGTTCAAATGCTCAATATAATTCACTATGCAACTTCACACTAAATGGCTCCTCTGGGTAGCGCCATTAACAGCTTGAGTGTCTGTATACAACAAATAAACAGTACAAATGGAAGATACATATACGTGACGCGCCAAGCAAAAACCTCCTTTATGGGTCAAAAATGCGAAAGTGAGTGTTCAACATATTTAGAAAATATGAACTCTCGATTAATATGATATATAAACCAATGTTGTATTCAACTGATAAACCATCTTTCTAGACCAACAAAGATACCCATCAGACGTCACTTCGTCGCAGCGACGTTGTTTCGACATGCCGTACGTTACGTCGTCTTTATTCATATCTGTGAACAGCGGACCGCACGAGTCGTGACGTTTTCGTGCTACAGTTGTACTAACACACAAAATTCTCTGAGTTTCATCACAATGCACATATTTATCCACTACAAGTATATTATTATTAATATATACTTAACGATATTTCAAAACATTTATATCTAATTTATAAATAGTATGAAAAGTATCAAATCAAGGTTCAATATATGTCCACATTTTAGTAGTTAAGGAATCTCAGGGAAAAGTGAGAGAAGTGTTGATTTCCTCCCCAACCAAATTCTCCCAGTTATATTTAGCTATCATTAATATATGATCATAGCAATACTTATGGTAGTCAAATGTAAATGAACTAGCCACAAGTTTATAAAACATTCTAATGTGTTAATCATTTCTCTATATGCTGGTATATTTGAGCAAAATAAGTAGATTCCGTTATATATATTGGGCCAAGTGATGTTGGTGTGGTAAGGGAATCTGCCACCATATCAGCAAATGGTAGTCTCAGTGTTGAATGGATATTCTATATCCCCCACTGTAGCGCCGTTAAACGCAAAAACGCTAAAGATAGCCAACATTACATAAAATAATGTTGATGTTTTTTCCCCAAAACATCTGGCATCTAAGGGCCGTAATGGCTCCACTTTTCTCTCGGTACAGTATACATATACTTCAGGGACAATCTGTTAATTAACAGTTTGTAGCGTATATTCTCGGCGGTATTTATACTCAAATGTACTTTGCAAAACAAATTACTTGTATCTAAAGGTTGTATCTTCTTGCAAATGAAGCTGGTGTGCGATTATCAAGATCACGTGATCGGCAAATGTTCGATTGATTGGTCAGCTGGGTCAGCCAACATTGGTCCGGTCCAATCAAATCACGAATACAAAATATCACGTTTTGTAACGAATAGTTTGGGGTTTATTGTCGATATTCCGGCACCGCGTGTTAATTTTTGTTTCTTGGTGGTTTTGTATGCATTTGGGGTCTGGCTTTCCGAAAAATCCGGGTGCCATTTTTCTCGGACACGTTCACTGTCATTTCAAGGTCATTGACCTATTTGGCATAATTGGAGCCCGTGTACCTGAATTATACACCAATATGTCGTGTATACATATGACCCTAAACTGGTATAAATTACACACAAGACACGATTAATAGACACACTAAACATTTTCGGAAGATTCGATTTTCAACTCACATATCTGGCGGTCATATTTTCAAGATGGATATTCTGAAGCTCTGTAAGTGTAATATATTCTGCGACTGTCGTCTGTGTTGAGAACAGACGTCCAGACTGTGTCTGCCCTACTTTTGTGGGTGTCAAAATTGTCTATGTTCATGAAAGTAAATTACTATGGATTTGCCAATTACTTGGCGGCCATTTTGAGTTTTTTGACAATGGAGTATGTTAACTGCAACATTATTCCAGTTGAAATAATTACCCTTTGACTATAGGTGAAGGCGCTTAGCATTACACAAATATGTAGCAAGTCAACCGAAATCTCATAAATACCCGATTTTTCGCGGCCATCTTGAAAATATGATAATTATATACTGAATATCAGGTGCAGCTGTATTTATTACAGGTGCAGCTGTATTTTTTACAGGTGCAGCTGTATATTTAGTTTTGACCCCGTTCGTACACCACGCAACTGTTCCTTGTAGTTATACAGACATAGAGCATACCCAGTGAAAATGTGTAGCATATCCTCCCAATGGTATGGATTACTGTTTACCAATAATATTTCTTTCAAAGATACATAATATACATCAAATTATATGCATCTGTGTTTTACAATTTTCCCCACTCCATTACTCCACAAGAGGTGCTTGAACATTTACCAAACAAGAAATTACGAAAACACATTGAGTGAATACAGGCTGCAAGGATTGTGAAATGATTCTTTTTCATTCTTTCAATGGAACGTTCAACATGAATTCTATGTTTAGCAATGTCTTTTGTCGCAGCTTCCTCTTGTGGAGTAAATCTGTGTCTCGTACCAAGAAATGGTGGCCTAATCATTTTCCCTTGACGCTCATTCAGGATATCATCAATCAAAAACCCTCGGTCCGCCATAATGACATCACGTAGCTCAAGGAAATCTAAAACATCAGACTGTTTTACAATTTCCTTGTCACTAATGCTTCCTTCAAATGTATCACTTACATAAACAATAGCACCATTTCGAGCAATAGCTAGAAATGTTTAAGATGTATATCCCTTGTAGGAGGACTACGGATTTCCTTGAGCCTCGAAGTTACCAGGTGATTTGACATGAACTTCAGTGCAATCTATTATACACCTTATATTTCCTTCTTGAAGCAAACATAGCTTTGCGAAGTGCATATAATTGTTTGTACATTAACTGTATCCATGTGATGATGATGGTGGAAACCAGACGTGTATTGGTTTTGAACCGTTAAACTAAATCCTGGTGCAATAAGCCGAGATGTAGACGTATTAAGGTCATGAATAATTGGTTCATTGGTGACATAGTTCTTTTACTCGGAGTCATATTGGCATCAGACACAATTCCAATAGTTCATCTTTTCTGTACGTTTCCCTAAAATATCCCACATACACATGAATTTAATGTAAGTTAATCCAATATAAAATTGGCTTTATCATCATCCTTGACACTGTCAACATTGAATGTGTCATGAAATGCAGTATATGTGTCCGAGGTTTGTTTTTTACCCACAGGCATGCGTAATGCAAATGGTGTAACACTTTCATTTAATTTGGCACTGTTTTCCAATATTTTATTTTGTATACTTAATTTAATTACTTCAGTGTTGGTAGATTGTCTGTTTGACATTCATGAACACGTACATAAGGTTCACAGGTGGTCCCAACACTTATAAAGAGGTGTCGCTGGTCTGGAATGGTCTTGGATTGTGAAGTTGATGGAACTTCTGGTGCGCTGGAGCCCAAAACACCCACATCACTTTCATTTGTATCCGTCAACAGCAGTAGACTCTGCGCTGCATCCGATCTTTCCAGTTTGATTTGCTTTGGTGATCGATATTCAATAATTAATAGGCCTGATGTACTTGTGTTCCGCATTTTATGGGGTCGGGATATTCAGCTGTCGGGCCTCGTTCAGCCACAAAGTGCATCGAACATATGTAGGTGTCTCTGGTAACATTGTCAATGGTAACATATTTTCGACAGTTCTGTACCCAGCGTTGACATTTTTCTCGATTCTGTGCAGGTTTTGGAAACCCGTTCCCAAATCCATCCAATAAAGTATTTGTCTTCACCGGGTTTCAGGGTTCGTGAATCGCCATAGCAGCAATGTTTTGTTGTCACCATTATGTTCAGAAATATTCTAGCGTAAAACCTGTACTGTATGCTTTATTTATCTACATGTGACCGGGCTGGTCGCTCTGTCTTAGCGATTCCCAAGGCCGGTAGAGTAAATCGGGGGTTCTCTATCTGGTTTGGACGGGTGCAGATACATGGGAGGTGAATATAGACTTTAAATACAATATTTACCATGACATATTATTATTATTGACATGTACAAAATGTATGAACTAATCAATATGGCGTCGGGAAAAAAGTGAACGGAAAAGCTGCGTGCGCATGCAACATGCATTTGTTAGTCAGGTGACTTCCTAACAAAATAACTGCACTAGTCCTGTCAACAAATGCCTATTCTGGACTGTAATAGCCCAGTACACTACCGGTAAATCTGAAAGTGCTACATTGACTAGACCTAAAGGTACCGCTACTAGACTACAAAGACTACACATTATAAAGGCTACATTAGCCAATGAGTGGAATGAATTACAATATATCACAAAGACAAGTTTTATATATTTTAATTCATCACCGCAAATTCCAAATACATGTACAACAGAAATGGTCAGGAAGTGGATGGGATTAAATACACACAACTGCCACATACTCCCCAGCTTTGCGAAAATGTCGTCCCGACTTTCATATTATACATACATGCACATGTACAAATAAAAATAAGAATATGGTAATGACACAGTAACATAACAAATGACAAGATAAATGACAATGACGAGGGTCTAGAATTACATGAACATATGACAAGGTATCACATGAGAAAACGGCAAGGTATCCAGGCACATTATGGCATGTGACTAACGACGATCTCTCGTGAATGTAGATTAGTATGTAAGCCCGCAAATGCCTTACATTAAGGAAGATGCTAACACACATCACACCACTGTCGATACACCACCCACGCCTCCCTCAATGAAGGTGGGTATATCGCCAAGTCATTCACCTAAGTACATAAACAAAATTAGCTGTAACCTGGCACTCATTGGTGGTGCCTGCCCCTAATAGCTTCCTAGCTTAACAACTAAATAGCACCCTAAAAGCTGAGTACAAGCTTGTTAACTTAAGAGGCCCCAGGAATATCCACGAGGGCCTTCCAATATGGATTCATAGAATCATAAGCGCAACATGTAACATTGTGTACATATACTAAATACACACACATTTACTATCAACGGGGTAAATAATTAAGGGTCATGTGTATAATTCCACATATAACTATCCTAAACGACGGGAGAAATGAACGTCAGTACATATGGCAGATCTCGAAGAGCTAGTAGGTACGTTGGCACCCGCCACTCTTACACTCTTCAAGCCTCATGTCATAGTCGTGGTAGCTGTCTCATTCACGGTAGTTCGGTTGTCTGCCCACTACAACAGTATCACCTGGTCACGTGGTACGGTGAACACGTGTTCCTGGGCTTGTGGCAAAACACAGTCACCCGTCGTCATCCATGCAGGCTGCTTCGTCTGGCGCCGAGGTCTACTGCTGGATGTGTCGTCCTCCGTCTCATCACTCTCAGATGATGATCGGGAACGATGCACCCCATCATCAGTCAATGATGTCGATCGAGGCAGTGGACCTGACACTCCTGTCTTCATGCGCATTGGAATGACGTACGGCGCCGCTCGGTCACGAGACACGTTAACTATTGGGGCTGGTGTGGCCTTCTGTGACCTTCTATCTTGGGTAGGTGACACGCACATAAACGGCAGGAGAAGATTCCGGTGCACGGTTCTGGACGTCCGTTTTCGTTCATGCTCTGGGGTGACTTCGTACACGGGATTGCCGGGGATTGGTTGACGCTTGACGATATAGGGTTGTCGTTCCCACCTGTCAGCCAGCTTCTGTTTCCCCCGAAGTCCGACATTGCGGTCTAGTACGATGTCCTCAGGCTTGAGCACATAATGCCGAACACCCCTGTCGTACTGCCGTTTCTGGTTCCGTGCGCTCTGCTTGGACTCCTGTCCGGCCTTTGTGTATGCCAGCTCCAATCTGTAGTTGAGTTTCTGAATGTACTCAGATGGGCATTTAGCGCTGACATCATCCGGTCTGAGACCCAGGAGCGCGTATATGGCCAGACGCGGGTGTCTCCCATACATGAGGTAGTATGGGGAGTATCCCGTACTATCATGCTGTGTACAGTTGTACGCATGCACCAGGGTTGGTACATGCGCTTTCCAGTCGCTTTTCTGGTCATCCTGTAGCGTACCGAGCATCTTCAGTAGCGTCTGGTTGAAGCGTTCGACCATCCCATTTCCATGGGATGGTACGGTGTAGTCCTTGACTTACGGATTCCAGCAATGGCACACAGTCCTTCAATAATCTTCGACTCGAAGTTCTGGCCCCTGTCGCTGTGTATGGTGGCCGGAAACCCGTAGTGCACAATGAATGAGTCGAAAAGCACCCTCGCCGTCGTCCTGGCCGTCTGATTCCTAGTCGGAATAGCCTGCGCGTAGCGCGTGAAATGGTCAATGATGACGAGGATGTTCTCGAATCCTCCCTTGGACCGTTCGAGTGACAGGTAGTCCACACATACCAGCTCCAGGGGCGCAGACGACGTGATGTTTACCAGTTCTGCGCTTCTTGTAGGTGCCGCTTTTCGCAGGATGCATCGGTTGCATGTCTTGACCTTCTCCCGCACGTACGACTCCATGCCGGCCCAGTAGAATCGTTGCTTGAACAGCGTGATGGTTCGGTCGCGCTCTTGGTGGCCCAGTTCATCATGGAGTGCAGCGAACACCTCATCGTATAGAAGTTATGGCAGAACCAGTTGTTTTACTTCTTGCCCCTGGAGTGCTGTCTTTCTGTAGAGGATGTCATTGCAAATAAGTTGATGATCCCAATTCTTGATGTATCGTCTATCAATAGCCTCGGCGCCAGCCCGCGTAGCGGACGGACGGTCGCCTCTCTTGATAGAGTCGATGATATCATGAATCTGGGGATCTGCCATCTGCACCTTCCTCCAGTCTGTTGACCAGCTCTGCAGGTGGGTCTTGTACCACGCTGTCCAGCAACTTGACACTGTTGATCGAAGGTCCAACGCTAACCACATGGGGAGTGTCCTCTGCTGAGATAACCGATACCGCCTGGCAAACTGCCATCAGCACCGGTGTAACGACGACTGTTGTGCGTCGGGACAACCCATCAGCATCGTTGTTGTTCTTAGCAGTACGGTAGCTGATGGTGAAATCGTAATTGGCAAGTGCCGCCACCCATCGTTGGCCCGTCGCATCCAACTTCGCCGTAGTCAGGATATACGTGAGGGGATTGTTGTCAGTGACGACGGATAACTTTGTTCCATACAGATAGTCGTGCAGCTTGTTCGTGATCGCCCACTTCAACGCCAGGAATTCAAGTTTATGAGCCGGGTAGTTTTTCTCGGATGGCTTCCACCATAGGCTACCACTCGATCCTTCCCGTCCTGTCGCTGGTACAATACCGCTCATAATCGACTGGCGGATGCGTCGCTGTGTACCATGGACGGCAAGTCGTAGTTGGCATATGCCAATACTGGCGGATTAGTCAGCTGGTCGACCAACGAGTCAAATGCAGTCTGCCGCAACTCGGACCAGACGAATGGTGTTCTCGGTTTCTTGCTCTTGGGAGTCTTGGCGGTTGAGAGTCCCACCAGCAGATCATTCAAGGGCCGTGCGAGGGTGGCGTATCCCTTTATGAAGCGGCGGTAATAGCCGGTGAATCCCAGGAACTTCCTGACTTCCTTGGCAAACTTTGGTACAGGCCAGTCCTTCACAACTTGTATCTTCGTGGGGTCCGTCTTGATGCCATCCTCGGACACCACGTGGCCTAGGTAGACTACCTCGCGCCGAAAGAACTCGCATTTGCATGTTTTCAACTTTAAGTTGAATTTCCGCAGTTGCGAGAAGAAAGCTTCCAGGCGCCGGACATGCTCGTCAAAGTCTGACGAAAAGATTATAATATCATCTAGGTATATTAGACACTCTTGCAAGTGCATGTTACCCATACCTCTTTCAGCCTCAGAAAAGTAGCCGGCGCATTGCATAGACCAAATGGCATTCTATTAGCTTCATAGAAGCCAATTGATCCAACCTGGAATGCTGTATTCTGCTTGTCCTCTTCCCGAAGTTCCACCTGTCAGTAGCCGGCTTTAAGATCTAGCTTTGTGAAATACTTCGAGCCTGCTAGGAGGTGCAGAGTTTCTTCGATCCGGGGAATCGCATACGCGTCCTTTGTAGTTCGTTGATTCAGTTTGCGGTAATCAATGCAAAATCGGATGGTTCGGTCTTTTTTTCCGCACGATTACCACATTGGAGGAATATGGGCTGCTCGATTCGCGGAGTGCCCCGGCTTTCAGCATCTCAGCCACATGCTCGCCGTGGACTTCTTGGATCAGGCCTGGCGGTACCCTTCTGTAGGGTTCTTTGAATGGCTTGTCGTTCTCTAAGTGGATTTCATGTCGGATCACGTCGGTGTGTCCGAGATCGGTGGGTCCCTGCGAAAATATGTCCTGCCATCGCGACATCATGCGGGTTACTGCGGATTTCTGGTCACTGGTCAACGACGATGCTTCCAGATACACCCCATATGTAGACTCGGCCGTGTTCGCCCCCTCAGTTGTCGTTGTTTGCTGACTGACATGTGCCATTTGGGACTTATCATTGTCAGCAACAGGACAACTGCGACGAACATTCACTTCTTGGAGTTCGCAGACAATCGACTTTGTTGGAATGGTGATAGTACGTGCTGACAAGTTGCATATTCTGACTGGTACCCATGATGTTTTTCCAGGGTTCTTCAAACTGACGACCCTCGGACATGCGGATACTCGTGACGTGTACTCTTGCTGGCAGCGCTCTGTCACGGCGCTATCCACTTGCTTCGTCTTTCGTATTAATCCGGTGATTTTCCTGGTCTCCATATGTCTCAGGGTAAACTTGGATGTCGTACGCACAAGACCTATCGAGTTGTGCAAAATTGCCTCAAATGCCAATGCCCACTGCTCCGGAATCTGGCTGCTTTCGTCGTCCATGGTGCTGAACCTGCACAACCGTATACTGTTGGTACCCACTATGACCGGTACGCGTTTATTTAACTCGGTTCCTGGGACAACCAATAACGGTATGTGCAATGATTCCCCTTGCGTAAATGGTACAGTGACATCTACTTCTATGTACCCTATATAGGGAAGTTCATGTCCATTTGCTACCTCGACACGCAAGTCCAGTTCATCTAGGTTGTGTATAATCGGGCTTGGTTCGAAGTTTTCACAAAACTTAGCACTGACGGTGCTGACCATCGACCCCGAGTCAATGAGTGCCCGAGTCTCTACTCATTCGATGCCAATTACATCTACATTTGCATCGCCGACCAGTCTGGACATTAGGTTTTCATTAGGGCTGGCCGCTGATCTGCCCTTTGACAGTGACATCTGCTAGTTTAAAGACCCGTCTGGCCTATTCTGTGGTTGTTCTGGCGCTCGAACCTGTGGTTCCGGTGTCTGGTTCTTCTTCCTGGTATACCACGTTCCACCCTGACTTCTATTCCTGCTCATATTGTTCATCTTCTGCTCCATTCTTTCCATCCGGGCTAGCAAGTCAGCGAACATACTCTTGTCTTTGTTCAACTGGATCTGTTGCTGTTGTATTGTCTCCTGATTCTCTTTTCCTGATCTCATCGCTTTACTGTCTTTCCTGTTCGTCTCAATCTCACATTCTTCTGAGCGCACTTTCTTTCGCATTCCTTAGCTCGTCGCTCTGTAATCCCCTCCATAATTTGATCCTCAACATCTCATTCCTCTGTTCTGGATGAATTTGGCCCTTCCTAATCGCTTTCTGAAGGAACCCCTCTAAGCGAAGGCCCCATGACGTCACAGTCTCTTTATCAGTCTGTCTGGAGCTGTACAATCGCTGTAGAACAGATTCTCCACTGACCACGTTGTCAAATACACTCTCCATCTTTTCGATGATTGCCTGAGCCGTCGCAAGTGGTCCCAGCGGTAGGAGTACCCGTTTCGCTTCTCCTTTGAGAGACTGTCGGATGGCTTGGCTAACCAGGTAATCCGGGTAGGTGTTGATGATGCACTCAACCTCCAATGTCCAAATCTCAAACGAGCACTCATTCTTGGGGATTGGTTCCATCCCAGAGAAAGAGGTTACGGTTGGCTTGACATAAACGTTTACTGGCCCATCCTTGTTCATCAGAAATGTGTTACCCAATCTGCTTCTTGACTGATCCGTCGGTATCTGCTCGGATTCCTTTTGTTGCTCCTCGTTTCTCTGGATCTCTTCTTGTATGGCGTGTGCCAGTCTCTGTTCGGCTTCAAAGAGCATCCCTAAACGATATGTTGTGGGATTCTGTTCTTGTTGCCTCTGTATATCAGCTTCACAATTCATTAGGCGTTCCTGTTGATCGTGGATCCCTTGTTCCCTTTCTCGTTGCTGATTGGCACACTTTCTTAGTTCCATGTGCTCTTGTTCTTTTCGTATCCTCTCTTGGACTGCACGTTCCCTTATGTCATCCTCTTCTTTAAAATCCCTTAATGTCTGCTCGCTTTGTCCATTTTTCAGCTGAGCTTGTATCTCTTGCTCTCTTTTCCGTTGCTCGGCGGCTTGTCTTTGTAGTTCCCTCTGTTATTGTTATCGCTCCTTCAGTAACCTTGCTCGTACTTCATAGTCCTTCATATCATCCTCTGCCCTCAAGTTCCTTAGCATATGTTGTCTTTGCTCCCCTTCCATCTGCTTCTGTCTCATTTCCAGCTTGTACATCCGATCGATTATTTTCTGTTCCTCCGTTTCCTGTCTCTGTCGTTCCATCAATATATCTTCTTCCTTCTTTTTCATCAGAGTGTATTCCCTTCTCCAATTGTCCTCCATATGTCGCTGTTTGGACTCTATAGCGTGTAGTCTACTGATTCTATTTCTTTCTTCATCTATCAGCCGTTGATTCTCCAACTCCATCTCTTGTTCCTTCCTCCTCAGAAACAGGATTCTCTCTCTGACTCTTTGTTCAACTTCAATGTCTGCTCTCTTTAGTTGAGCCAATCGTTCTTCTGCTTTTCTTTCTTCTAGCAGATATCGTATATCCCTAGCCGAGGAATCCATCATCTCATACGGTTTATTGGCAGGTGTCTGCTTGTGATCCTCTGGTGCTTCCAGGAAAATGGGAAGCCTAGTACTATCTCGGCCCTCATATGCAGTACGAACTGTCGTTCTTGCATTCTTGTCTATCAGGACATCATCAACACCACGCTTCTGAGTACCGGTGGATGGTTTTGCACCAGCACTGGCCTCGAAGGTTGGTGTTCCGGTGTAGCTATATACATCACTGTATGGGATCCTATCCTTACTGCAGGGTATGGCGGCTACATCCTCTTTCTCGAGTGTGGTATCCAGGGAGCCAGCCAGGTAGTGACTTAGTAGTCGCGGTTCTGGGTAACTACTACCGACTGCAACCTTCTCACGGGGTGCCGGGGTCGATTTGCTGTGTAGCTTCTCATCATAGCCGGAGAAGGTATGATGACTTCCATCTAATTCATCCGAAAAGCTGTCAGACTTTCGTACCGCTTTTCCTGTTGTGAGAGGTGTTGACGCAGATCGGTCCTGTTTATGATACCTGTCTACGGAATCATCTACGAAAGTCAGCTTGCTGACAGGACTGGTATCACGCAGACGTGTGTTGGGTTCAGTAGTTCCCTTGTACGACGTCGTACCTGATGGACAATTTAGATTTTGATATTTTGTGCTTGACAGAAACTCATCTATCGCAAATCATAGAAACATCGTCCATACAACTTGAGGGATTTGACCAAATATTTAGGAAAGACAACTCTGCACACTGTGGATTACTTATATATGTTACATGTTCAATGATATCCAAACGAATAGTCGATTTAGAAACGTTCTTACCCGAATCAATATGGATTCAAATTACTGATAAAAATGGCACATTTCTTGTATGCAATGTTTACCGCCCACCACACACAGCAAATGACTTTTGGGAACGACTGAATATATGCATAGAACGGGCATCCGAAATAACCAAACATATAATAATAGTAGGTGATATAAATGAAGATCAACTTAATCCAACCAGCAACAAGTTTAGAAGTTTTATTATGATTAACAATATGAAAAACATAATAAATGAACCGACTAGGGTGACAGATCTAACGCAGACACTGATCGACCCCATTGCAGTTACTGCAGAAGTATCCGTATACGATAGTGGAATCATCAAAACTCCATCGGAAATTAGTGATCATTATGGCACATATGCATATATATATTGTAACTTACCGTCTGCAACTCCGTTTAAAAGAAAAGTCTGGAATTATAAACGAGCTAATTATAACATATTAAATATGATGATACAAACAACAGATTGGTCATTTATTAATAATGAGGGTAGCTTAAACATAGCTTGTGAATCCTTCCAAAATAAATTTATGGAAATTTTGCATGTATGTATTCCGACTAGTCTTGTTACAATACGCCCTAATGACTGGTATAATTCATTAATACGTAAAACATCTCGCCAGCGTGACCGTCAAAAAACAACAGCTTTACGCACCAAAAATGAACAAGATTGGAAGACATATAAACAATTACGTCACAAAGTAAATAATATGAAAAAATATGCAAAACAAACATTTTATGACAATTTAGAATTTACAATGCAAGATCTTAATGCTACTAATCCCCGTGAATACTGGAAAATAGTAAAAATGTTGGTGAAAGAAAATTCAAAAAATTGTGATACAATTCCACCTCTTTGTAAATCAGACAACACGTATACATTCACCGACACTGAAAAGGCTGAAGTATTGAATGAATATTTTCTTTCAATATCTACAGTAGATGATACAAACGTGGCTTTGCCGATTTTTTTATCTCGAACAAATGATAGAATAAGAACAATTTCGATTAAAGAGAAAGATGTGAAAGATATAATTTCAATATTAAATGTTCATAAAGCAACTGGACCTGATGAAATCAGTCATAGGATGCTTAAAGAAACTTCCTCTACTATATGTAAACCTCTCGCATTACTTTTCAATCGATCAATACAGGAAGGTGTATATCCTGAGAAATGAAAATATGCTAATGTTATGCCACTTTTCAAAAAAGGTGAACGAGACCAACCCTCAAATTACAGACCTATTTCTTTGATTAGCTGTGTAGGCAAAGTTATGGAACGAATTGTATTTAAATATGTTTACAACCACCTACACTCCAACAATTTGATTTACAAAAACCAATCCGGATTTTTACATGGTCATTCAACCGTATATCAACTGATTGACATATACAATCAGATATGCAAAGCAATAGATGAACGAAAACACACATGTATCGTTTTTTGTGACATATCGAAAGCATTTGATAGAGTTTGGCATACAGGTCTTCTATATAAATTGAAACAGAATGGTAGATAGGCAATCTTCATAGTTGGTTTGGAAATTATTTATCAAACAGATCACAGAAGGTTTTTGTAGGTTCATCCTTTTCTGAAAACAAAGTAATAAGTGCAGGTGTTCCACAAGGATCGGTTCTTGGTCCTCTTCTCTTTTTGATATATGTAAATGATATTGCTGACAATCTAATCAGTACAACCAGACTTTTTGCCGATGACTCATCTATTGCAGTTTCAACACCAGTCATGAATATAATAGAACATAATATAAATCACGACTTAGATAAATTAGCGGAATGGTCAAACCAGTGGCTTGTGAAGTTCAACCCCTCTAAAACTGACGCAATGATATGTTCACTAGTAAGACATGTAGATCCAGCTCTATATTTTAATAACGTCCAACTCCAATTTGTCGAACATCACAAACACTTGGGGTTAACTCTTAGTCAGGATGGAACCTGGCATGAACATATTTCAAATATTATTGTATCAGCTTCTAAGGTATTAGGTTCTATGAAGATGCTTAAATTTAAACTGAATAGAAATATTAAATCAAATATATATATCTTACATGAGACCAATTGTTGAGTATGCAGCAATTGTTTGGGACAGTTGTACCCAATATGAACGTGATTCCCTTGACAAACTGCAATATGAAGCAGCTAGAACAGTTACTGGTCTAACCCGTTCAGTTTCAATTAATAAACTTGTCCAAGAAATTGGATGGGTGTCGCTATCAGACCGGAGAAAAATACAAAAATTAGTGTTAATATTCAAAGAAAAGGCAGGTAAACTTCCAACCTATCTACACGAGCTGTTCCCACAACTAGTCGAAGAAAATAATCCATATGAATTGCGTAATAGGAACAATTTTATTACATTAGCCAGGCGAACAGAAATCTACTCTAAATCTTTTATACCATCTTCATTAGCATTATGGAACGAGTTAGATGACGAAATTAAGAATTCCCCCTCCTTAGTAAAACATTTAAAGCCAAACTAAAACAGCTGTTCAAACCGGCAATTGTTCCAGCATACTACCTGATAGGTGAAAGAACACAATCAGTTTATCACGCCCGCATAAGAAATCAATGTAGCAATTTAAATTCAGATCTATTTATAAATCATCTACGAGAACACAAGACGTTGAAAATGCCGAGCACTACTTTTTCAAATGCACATCATTCAACCAACAACGCCATCAAATGTTTACCACAACTCGTCAACACAACCCCTTGTCAATAGATACTATACTGTTTGGAGACGAGTCAAAAGAATATGAATCTAATGCTACCATTTTCAAAGAAGTTCAGCGCTACATAAAACTCGTTTTAATAATTTTAATAATGAGTAGACTCACTAACATGTTCCTGTTTTATAGGGAAAATAATCAACTTACATAGTGGCCCAATTTTTGGATGTCAAGCGGTCTGAATTCACTGGA
The DNA here is from genome assembly GCA_029237695.1 of Conchocele bisecta. Classification (NCBI taxonomy): domain Eukaryota; kingdom Metazoa; phylum Mollusca; class Bivalvia; order Lucinida; family Thyasiridae; genus Conchocele; species Conchocele bisecta. The sequence goes on from CM055277.1 coordinate 38,777,495, forward strand.
GAGTGCAACACGAATATATATGCATGCTAGTTTTGTTGTGTTTTTTTTTCGTTTTTTTTTTGTACATGTTTATTGCTCTATATATCATTACATTATACCGTATATTTCACCGCCATTATACCACATGTTTAATACTTGTAATAAGCATTTGGCAAGGGCTGTAGCTAACGTTGTAAAAACTTGTAGCCCAACCCGTTTGCTCTCTTTACCAGAAATTTGTTTATTGTACAATTATTGTAAATTGTAAAAAAAAAAATGAGCAATAAAATATGTTTAAACTAAACCTGATGGACTCTGACCAACAGCGTTTGATGTACCTTTCCGTTGTTCTACGGAGCTGTATACCTTCTGTCCATCGTCTCTGACATCTCTGCATCTCATCTCCTCCTCTGCTCTTAACAGCTCCCTGTTCTTCCGCCTAACAACTATTTCGTCCATACTGGTATCTGCCAGCTGTGATCGCTCCATGTCTATATCTTCGACATAGCCAGTCCATTCTTCTTTCTCTGCATCTCCCATAGCTATCTCCACTTTCAAATTTCTGAGCTCTCGCTCTCCGATTCTCGCCAATACTATTGTCAAGGCGCGGGAAAATAGGGGACAGCAGATTACAAAAAAATAATATGGGGATTGAAGTACTCGTTAGGAAGCTAGTCAGCTACCCGCCTATTTTCACACAAGTGGTATAAGTGTCACTTAAATGTTATCTCACTAGTCTATGACAAGATCAATTATCTGGTAGGTTGTTCTCATCTAAGGTTTCAGATGAAAATGTAGTAGCAGCATATAATTCAAGTTGACACCAAAGTACATGTACCCATGTCCAACAGTGTCTAAATTATCTTCAAGCTACCGAACTAAAACGCATTTGGATATTTAATATACCACTAAATATCCACTGTGCCGCTACTCGATTGGTGGAAAATTAGCATGCAACTAATTTTCATCTGGCTGCTGCACTAAGTTGAATTGTAGAAAATTAGTATACAACTAATTTACTAAGTCGTTTGGTACTGAACTAAATTTTGATTTTCAAAATGTATCCGCTAAGTAAATCCTCACCAGGTTCCGCACTGAACTCCGCCTTCCGAAATTTAACTGAATTAATTGACCTGAGGTGGAGGGGTCGGTTAAGGTCAATAAATCAACAACCAATTAGACCACCACTGCTATGAGCCTTTTATTAGTTACTCCAGTGGCCTCTACTGCAAGCAATGTGGGGACCGGGGTATCAACAGGTCAAGAATAATTTGGTGGAACCATCAATAATCAAGCACTTGCTATTTTGGGTCAACCAATGACCAATCACTATCCCTGTGGCTGTGGGGTCAGTCACTCAATGATCACTTACACTGTGTGGCAGATTGATCCACAACTTTAGTTGCGAGCCTCTTCAAAATCCGCTCTGGTGGTTTAGGCCGCGTGTATCATGCGATTCAGCAAATTGATTATGCAACTAGTGTAATAATCAATAAACAAATCAATATTGCTATGCTATAAGTATTTCGTACATATATCATAGAAATATTAACATTGTCAAACAAATTTATTTAATTTAGGAATAAATTTGTGAAATCAATATTGCTATGCTATAATGTACTTATACATTTATCAGAGAAATACTGACGTCAGCGTATGTTGTCAAATTATCGAGATATTTTTGTTGTTTTCTGTTGTTGTTTTTTTGTTGTTTTCTTATTTTTTATTTTTTAGTTTTAGCACCGATCATCTCGTTTGTATTTCCCTAAATTCTACCTAGGAATTTTTACATAACCATTTACAAAATGCCATATGCATCATTGACTGATCAATTTCATTAATACGTATCAATTGCAATTTAGTTCAGAGCCTCCTTTATTTACAAAAATTGCCAATCCTGTAAACTGCAAATAAAGTAATATGAATTTTTTAGCTGACAAGTACCTTCCTGCACTGATCCGTCTACTGTCAGTGTGCGGGTTAGTTTGGGGGTATTATTAGTGCCATGCAACTGGGGAAAGTGAAATTAGTGATTGTACCGGGGTGCGAGAGAATTTATTTATTGAATTATTTCCAGCAATTTATAGTTTACCATTACAAAACACACTACTTCTTCAATTTGAAGAGTTCAGAGCCACTCAAGCAAACAATGCCTAAAATGTTTACGAATTGTGTGTTTTGTTCCTGTGCACTATAAATTACAACATGATCCTGTCAATTGTAATATCACCTAGTGAGTTGTCAATTATAATACTTACTGAAGTCAATTGTAATTTGTATCACCTACTAAATTGTCAATTGTATCACCTGTGAATTGTCAAATGTATCACCTGTGAATTGTCATACGTATCACCTGTGAATTGACAAAGTATTGTCACCAACAAATCTGCATTTACAGATCAGATCTTTAACCTTTCAGATATTCCCACAACAGGCGCGTAGCTGCATTAAGGCACTGCAGGCCCGGGCCTGCAGAATTTTCGAGAAAAGGTGTTTTGAAATGTGCCAGAGTGCATCATTTACCTTCTAGTTTCGATTTTTGTTTCTGTAGGGGGGCGGGGGGCATGCCACAAGACCCCCCTAGCATACTCGCACCAACGGTGCTCGAAGTCGTCAACCGGGCCTGCAGATTCAAATTGGCTAGCTACGCCCCTGCACACAATGACTGAGTGAGCATAGAATCTACAGGCCAACACACACACAAACCGAAAGTACACAATAATAAACATGCGGTTTAACACAGTGTGAGCAATGTATGTACGTCATTTACATGAATAGTGTGATCAGACAGCTTTAGATTCGTTCACTATGTTGGAAATCTGTCATGAAAAGATCAATTCAAACATGAATAGTACATGAACGTGATGAATGTTTCAAAATTGTTCAATGTTTACAAACACGGCTTACTCATCTCCGGAATTACCAGGTCTATTTATAGATAAGTCGTTCACGCTCACTACATACGGACAGGTGCCCGAAATTCATACAGCGAATTTAAATCACTGCAACTTTGTCAGTTCCGTACGGAAGCATGGAGGGGACATGTGCTTTTTTTATTTATCTCGTGGCCACGACATAATAAGTCGTGGCCACGAGATAAAGAAAACAAAAACACACCTGAATTATGTCGTGGCCACGAGATCTTTAGGTGTGTTTTTTTTTATTTATCTCGTAAGTCGTGGCCACGAGATAAATAAAAAAAACACACATGTCCCCTCCATGCTTCCGTAATTCCGACTTTAAATCCGAATACATCACTTCAAAGTACATGTGGAGATCGTACATCCCTTCTTTCGCGAATGTAGTCGTCTATTTCCGAGAATATCGTTTATGGGCCCATGTTTTTAACGCGTTATAAATCCATCACACATGTACAGTAAAGTTTATAATTGACACGGCTGGTCACCTGTAGTGGTAAAGCCTGCGCTGATTGGCCAAGATATGTTGGCAAGTCAAGGTGGTCGCTGGGTTAACCCCATGTCTATAACTGTTTGATGTGTTCGCTACACGAATTTACACGACGTGTATATTATGTATAGCGTAATGAACAGCTGATTGCCTGTTGGGAATTCCACTCATTCTGTCACTGTTGGCTTAGAAAACCAATGTTGTCCCGGTCAGCAGATGCATGTGGACGAACATTGTTCGTGATTGTTTCTCAATATATCGTTTCATACATGTACACGATTGGCGCCGCCACATCGGGCCACCGAACAGGAGAATGTATCTAGATAGTGAGTGTCCAAATCTCTCCGAATAGATTGTTGTGGGCGCCATTGTGGCCGGGCTGGTCGCTCTGTTCTTAGAGATTCACAAGGCCCGTAGAGTAAATCGGGGGTTCTCTATCTGGTTTGGACGGGTATAGATACGTGGGAGGTGGATATAGACTGTAAATACAATATTTACCATGACATATTAACATTATTGACATGTACACAATGTATGAACTAATCAATATGGCGTCGGGAAAAAAGTGAACGGAAAAGCTGCGTGCGCATGCAACATGCATTTGTTAGTTAGATGACTTCCTAACAAAAGAACTGCACTAGTCCTGGTGCTCCCTCGTTGGGCGCCAAATGTCACAGGGCTAGAAAAATGTGCTCTGGCCCGGGGCTCGAACCAGGGACCTCTGGTTTACCGTACCATCGCTCTAACCGACTGAGCTAACCGGGCACGAATACACACTATCTCCCCACAGTGAGTTACGTACCGTGATATACTTCTCCGCCAAATTGGAATTCGTCCCCGAATTATATATTTAATTCGTCGCTGAATTCCATATTTTTTGTACATTTTGGGTAGTATATATATATCAGTCACGGTCCCTCGTTGGGCGCCATTGTGGCCGGGCTGGTCGCTCTGTCTTAGCGATTCCCAACGCCGGTAGAGTAAATCGGGGATTCTCTATCTGGTTTGGACGGGTGTAGATACGTGGGAGGTGGATATAGACTGTAAATACAATATTTACCATGACATATTATTATTATTGACATGTACAAAATGTATGAACTAATCAATATGGCGTCAGGAAAAAAGTGAACAATTCACGACAACGGATTTTGGAATAGATCTCCAACGATATATGTGACACAAATGAATATTTGATGTCGCATATATCCCTGGGGACAAGACAATGCACTATATTAACCCCAAAACATTACCTGTAAATACAATATTTACCATGACATATTATTATTATTGACATGTACAAAATGTATGAACTAATCAATATGGCGTCGGGAAAAAAGTGAACAGAAAAGCTGCGTGCACATGCAACATGCATTTGTTAGTCAGGTGACTTCCTAACAAAAGAACTGCATTAGTCATGTCAACAAATGCCTATTCTGGACTGTAATAGCCCAGTACACTACAGGTAAATATGAAAGTGCTACATTGACTGGACCTAAAGGTACTACTACTAGACTACACAGAGGGTGTATACACATTAGAAAGGCTACATTAGTCAATGAACGAAAGGAATTACAATATATCACAAAGACAAGTTTTATATATTTTAATTCATCACCGCAAATTCCAAATACATGTACAACAGAAATGGTTAGGAAGTGGATGGGATTAAATACATAACACACACAGGTTTTGTATATGTATTCCAACCCTCCACAAATTCCAACTGCCTCATACAGATTACACTCCGCAATACACAAAGTTGTAGTCACTGTGTGTTTGTCCGAATTATATGGCAGCACGCGAGTGGGCGGAGCTACCGGAGCTACCGGTTACAGTGCCATCTAAAAATAGACGCAAGCTCCAATTCGTACAAATTGCCCCGGTATCGCATTTTCAAAGTACTCCCCCTGATAAAAGTACTCCCCTCGATACACAGACGGAAGTACTTTGAAAATGGCTAGTCTGCCCATTTTCAAAGTACACCCCTCGATACACAGACGGGAGTACTTTGAAAATGGCTAGTCGGCCCATTTTCAAAGTACTCCCCTAACGTTTCGATCAATCTACGCAGTTTGTATACGCGTTCAGTATATAGGATCTGTGTCTACATTGTTGGGCATTAAGTGCAACTTTCATCATATGTCCGGATATATTCTGAGGGGGGAGTGGTTTGGAAATGGGTATACACGGCCATTTTCAAAGAACTCCCCTAAACAAAAAGAACGAGCATGACGATGTGACGCATATAATCAGCATACGCGTTAATGGTATAAGATAAGCGTCTACAGCGTTGGTCATTGCTGTGCATACTTCCGTCGTACATGTACTCATGTATGAGATATTGAGGGGGAGTGGTTTGAAAATGGGTAAACACTGCCATTTTTAAAGTACTCCCCTAAACAAAATGAACGAGCATGACGATGTGACGCATGGAATCAGCATACGCGTTTATGGTATAAGATAAGCCGTGCATGTACTCATGTATGAGATACTGAGGGGGGGGGGGGGGTGTGAAAATGGGTATAAACTGCTATTTTCAAAGTACTCCCCTAAACAAAATGAATGAGCATGACGATGTCACGCATATAATTAGCATACGCGTTTATGGTATAAGATAAACGTCTACAGTGTTGGTCGATGTTGTGCATACTTCCGCAGTGCCTGTACTCATGTATGAGATACTGAGGAGAAGTGGTTTGAAAATGGGTAAACACTGCCATTTTCAAAGTACTCCCCTAAGCAAACTGAACGCGCATGACGATGTGACGCATATCATCAGCATACGCGTTTATGGTCTAAGATAAGCGTCTACAGTATTGGTCGATGTTGTACATACTTCCGCCGTGCATGTAATCATGTATGAGATACTGAGAGAGAATTTTTGGACAATTTGAGGGTATCTAAACTACAAAAGCTACAGTTCACACATAGTTATATAATTCTTAATGTGTATATATGATTGTGTACTGTATAGTGATTTGTATGGCACACCGTTTTTGTCGCGCCCGCTTGCGGATAGCGCGACATAGTCGGCGTACGTTCGTCCGTACGTCCGTGTGTTCGGGTTTGCATTAAAGTGTTCGGGTACCCCTTATCTGTTCAACCGTTAGTCGGATTGACTTGAAACTTCATATACCTATTAATCATCATCCATATTTATACCACACCCATGCGACCCTGATGCCCAAGGTCAAGGTCAAATCACTTTGCGTCAAAGATTTGCGTTAATGTCAAGTCGGATTTATTTGAAACTTTGTATACTTTTCTCATCATCCATATTTCCATTATATAGCACATCCAAGCGGCCTTGATACCCAAGGTCAATGTCAAATTACAAGGTCGGGTACCAAATATCTCTGCAACAATAAGTCGGATTGGCTTTAAACTTCTTAACCTTCATCCATATTTTTATTCTGTAGCCCACCCATGTCATCTTCATGCCCAGGGTAAAGGCCAAATTACTTAGACATTTGTGTTAAAGTTTTTGAAATATTTGTGGTAAAAGTTGTTTTTACGGTGAAGTACCAATATCTTTGCAAACTTAAGTTGGATTATCTTGATATTGCGTGACATATAGTGGCACTTTGGCGTCCATACGTGCGTCCAGATTTTCATTTGTGTTCCCTATCCAGCACTCGTAGGGTGCGACATGCGGGCCGCGGCCATCTACATGTAGTACTACTTATTCCCGAAACGAAATATCTCAAAGATACCTAGATTTGTGAATTAGGTATATTATTTAACCAAATAGACTATATATTGTTCCATTAATAGATATCTTGTATTACAATAGAGATATCTCAATGTAAGATTTGAATAAGATTTCCATTGGTTCAATAAGAATAAGATATCTCGTTGATATTAATATATCTGTTTGACCATTCAAAGTAATAGATAATTATCTCGTTTCGGGAATAAGTAGTAACACGGCGTGCCATAGAGTTGTCGCGTGACATGAACATGATTTGCTATTGCACATTTTCATTGTAGCGATTCGGTCAGCGTACTACATGTACCTACTTACGATCATAATAAAGTTACAAATGTATACATATAAACTGGTACGTGTAGCTGGGCTCATGATTTATATAACGCAATACACAGTACATGTGCACAGAACGGATATATGCCATTCCTTATGTTTACATACGGGACGTCTGCATATGGAAAAAAATGCAACAACCTGTGCGAACTTGTTTTATCCAAAGATGTTTACTAATGAAATAAAGGTACTACCAGGAGCGGACTATCTAAGGTTGGTGTTCCCTTATTGGAGCCCCATGTAATGTCAATGGAAATCAAACGAAAAAATGTATAAAACAAAGTTACTTACAAAAATAATTTATATCTACATGTTTATTATATATTGGTGCTTGTCTTATTAGCATGAAAATTACACATTATGTTGAAGTTTGGAAATAATAGGCACAATGAGGTGTTTTCATGTACACATGTTATCATTACACACCTGTTTGCACAGTGTGTTTACACGTGTTGCCATCAAATTGTGTTTGTTATTCGCAAACTACTGCAGTATTTCTCGGTACGTTGATACTTATATACATATACATTAAACGTTGATATGGAATATTTGTGTAGGTAACTTTCTTTTGTTTAGCTAGATTTCTTGTTTGATTTCCATCGACTTTGCAGCTCCAATAAGGGAACATCTACATTAGTCTAATATCGTATGACACTCACGGACACGAACTAGTATTATTGAAAAAGTATTAGTTGATTTTTTATTTGTGATGCATGTTGTTCCCATTTATCATTAAAATATGTTTAGCGAGATATGTATTTTGTATATTACGCCACCCCAAGTCTCCGTTTCAAATACACACTGATACATGTATATTCACACTGACGTGACATAAAAGGACAGGTAAATAATATAATAGCATACGACAAATTTTACCCGTAAGCCAAGTTGTTGTTTTATGGTTTGCGGACTTCTAGGATATGCTGGTTCACCATAAAGCTTGCTGCCTAATCTGGTGCCACACTGTAGACTTGGTATTTTTAGAATAAGTACACAGGTATGACTTTGTGACTGCACTTGTGTGACTGAAACACGATATTATCTGCATTCATCAGATCAGTATCTGGTGCCAGGCGCCATATCTACACTCAAAGAAACACAATTAAGAGATCGACAGGAAATTGCATACTACAAGTTGGAAGACTAAACAATGTTGACAGCCCACTGCACCCACACACCCCTCCCAACCGACACACACTAGCGCGCTAGTCATTTAGTTTCCGTTCATAAATTAAGCCTCGTTTCATATGCTGGGCTTATACAGCCATATACATAATTATACACCCCACTCGTTATCATTTTGAAAAGGGGAAATGATGATGACAATGTAAATGCGTAGATTATTCAAAAGTCTAAAATCATTTCTTAAACACACAGCTTAGTATATATTTGGGGAGTACTTTGAAAATGGGCCGACTAGCCATTTTCAAACTACTCCCGTCTGTGTACCTGAGGGGAGTACTTTGAAAATGGGCCGACTAGCCATTTTCAGACTACTCCCGTCAGTGTATCGAGGGGAGTACTTTGAAAATAGGCCGACTAGCCATTTTCAAACTACTCCCGTCTGTGTACCTGAGGGGAGTACTTTGCAAATGGGGAGTAATTTGAAATTCCTATACCGGGATTAGAAGGCAAACCGCCTAACTTTAGTTTACCGAACTTTTGTAGTTATTTTTAAAACGTTTATGCATTGCCAGTTTACCGAACTCTTGCAGTTAACACGTTTATATATAGCCAACTTGTCTTATTTCGCTATAGTTAATGTTTTAAACAGAGGCAATGGCCAAACATGAAAAAATATCCGTTTGATGTAATTTGGAAGTGATACAACAAATTTCGCGTTTGTAGATTACCGAATATAGGAGAAAAGGGTGGTTACAAACTTTTTCACAAATCATGGATAACAAATATATAGCCGATCTATAAATATATCGGCGAATAATAAGAAACAATGACAATGACAACGTCGCAGGTAAATGATAGTTTCCAACGTCATGTAAAGTCAACCTCAGACTCGCTTAATAAATTCCGTTGACTCTGTCCTGTCTACATGTGTAATATACGTACTTGTGTATTTATTATACGTGTCACTGTAAAATCTCAATTCGTATATAAATGTATTGCATACCTGCTAATTTGTATCATATTTCGATTTCTGATTCCAATGTTCATCATAGCGTCCTGACGTTGTCAACGGTACATTTCACCAACCAAGTGGGACACATTTATACGCACATTATCTGCATACACACATTTACATTACTGTTATGGAATTGTACAATCCTTAAAATTATCATACTATGAAGTACACTTTTTTATCTAAAATTGGGAATGATGTCTAGATTACACTTCACATAAACGTTTTATACATTAGAACGAACCAGTCAGATGAAGGCAGTTGCCGACTGATGGTCGACTCGAAAAGATAATTTATGATATTATTTTGTATGAATATATGTTTGTCATGAATCAAATGACCTTTACTGAAGTTATATTCTAAGATGTATGTACTTGTATCTTCACCAGTATAAAATTGTAATTCTCGTCAAGCCGACTGGGAGCAGGGAATCTGCATTCTAATCAGTAAAGCTGCGATAATTGCATTGCTCCACACTGCGGACACACTGGACTGAGTAGTGGTCCCATCCATATTTCGAGCACAAATTGCCGCTAATTGTTCGGTGTAAATATTGAAACCCTGACGTATGCGTATGTAGTCATGATAATGAAAAAAAAAACAATATATTTTCCCGGTCTAGTGCATCAATGCAATTCAGTAAGTAGCATAGACTTTATAGTAAGTCATACGTTAAATATGCTCGCCGGGCGCTAAGTAAACTATAAATGTTGTTCGTTAATCAGGACCGGAAGAACTATTTGGATGGTCAATTAATATTCCTTTGAAAGATTGCGATCCGACACGTACAGCAAAAACAAACCGAATATTTTAAATTGCTAACTAAAAAAAGTTAATCGGGAAACACGAAATCAATGTTCTGCGTTTGCCTAGAGCGAAAGTAACCGACTTGAATGTTACCATGCCAATTCGCTGTATATTTCATTCACTGGCGTCTTCCTTGCATCCAACACAGGAAAGGAATAGTTAGTCTTGATATTTTATCAGATAATAAAACATATATGTTTATTATATACGTACATTCGTTGGCCATTGAAACACAATGGAAAGTAAATTGTCAATATTTTACCATGTTGACCAGTGCCAGAATTACTTTTCACCTTGTAAAATAGTTCCTTCTAAATCATCAGTAATTTGTTTACTCCATTTATAGTTTGTATATTTTTAGACCCATCTTAGTTGCGAGTGATTTACATATATCATAAAATGTTATTTGATTTGTATGTGGATATATGCCACTCGTTCCTACTAAAGTCGCGCAATATCGCATGCTACGGAGCTCGTGCATATATCCACATATAGAAAGCAAATATTAACCTATACGTACTATATATATGAACGAACCCCGTCCTTGTGATAAGCATTGTACATGTACGAGGCTTTTGTTTATATGAACATTTCAAAGGAAATGATTTCCAATATCTGCAATTCTTATTTTAAATGATGTCAGCACAATGATTCTAATTTTAAATGTATAGTGTTTTTTCTTGACGGTCGTGGCGTACATATTTGGAAATTTCTCAATTTTTTTAAAGAGAGGTGGTCGCGTGTAACACAGGAGTAAAATCTGTGTGTCAGAAGTTGAAAATAAACACGGGTACGTCGCCTGTATTGTTCGGTACCAGTGCGCCCTTCCTTTTGCGGGAGGCAGCACGGTCTACATTTGGATGTATTCAATACTGAAACTTAGAGAACAACACTAGCCAAAATAGTAAAGAAACGAATGTAGGACAGGTTTTATCCAACGGAGTTATACCACGTTTAAGGACCAACTATAGTTTGCTGGCATACTATTTATAGCTTGCTGATCTGTCTATTATGTATTGCACCAAATTATATTTAGTTTACTGTCATATGATTTGCTGTACTCGTATGTGTCAAACGCACGAAGTGATGAAACTGTACGATGACTTGCACATACAAAGATGACAGAGATGGCAACTCCAGGCTCCATATATTATACTGTAACAAGGCAATATTCAAATATGTTATAGTCATATATCACATCACTCTTATGAAGCAATTATCATTGAAGTCAAGTGTATCTATCTATTACCTAATTCCTTAACAATTAAAGTTTCGTATACTTTGGGATCAACTGTCGATGTAAATGGGACAATAAACTATATGACATTTGGATGTGTTTTCTCAGACCTTAGTAACTCAGAGGCGTCGCAGCTGGGGCAACATATTTTGGCGCCGCGACCCCAGTATCTTGCTGCAAAAAAAAATCCTTTGAACCGGTTACTTATGCAACATACCGGGAAATCGCGTCTGAGGACACTAAACTTCGTAAGACTAAAATGTTCTTAAGTGCAAAATTATGATTCACATTAAGGACCCGTGGGCATCCAATGATTCATGCATAATTTCTTCATAAATGTGATGGGATATATGCATAAAATACACGTGAACATGTTCTTCTTATTAAATCCCACACAGTGCATTGAGTTTCCATATCGGCCATCTTAGTGTGTATAGGCCATCGGCCCGTTTTATATCGTACAGCGTTTGACACATGCCAATAATAATATGACAAACACATGTATAATCGTTGGTGCAACATGATGGGGATACATCAGACAACAGCGTGCTATGCCTTGTTTTCATCAACTTCATCAACTTTATATACAAAGTCTGATATATGAAGGGTTTGTTGACTCTTTGTTAAAATGTTTGAGAATTCAGTAAAGACTGTGTAACAGTAAGAACAATGCACAGTGCTGTAGATGTATACCTGTATTACCATACATACTGCATCGATTCCAGTGTCTTGTAAGCAGTTATCTGAGTGTATTGTCACTACTGTCTACTTGCCTGCTATGCGAGTAAATACAGCTTTTGCCTGTGTCAGATGTACTTCTAATAATAGACAGTGCATCAGCATTGTATTTGCTGCCATAGTATTGGCTGTACGTGTCACACGCTCCAAGTGGTGGAACTATCCGATAGCATGTACAAACTAAAATGACGGAGATGGCAACGCAATGCTCTGTATAATATACTCTAAGAAGAACAGGGTCATATATACTTTATATAGATACTCAGTCAAATGAATGATTCTACTACATTTGAAACAAAATTTCATATTCTATATTGTCAGTTCTCAATGACCCATTCTATACCTGATCATTGTTTGATTCAAGGATAATTGCTTCGTAAATGTGATAGAATATATGTATAACATACATGTAAAGATTGCCTTACTGTATCCTATACAGCACATGGGGTGGCCAAGTCGGCCATCTTTGTGTTTTCCAGCCATCAGCCAGTTTCACCTGTTCTGCCGTTTGACAAAGAACTCAAAATGTGAAGTAGGACATATGATCCAATGTAGCTAATCACATGTAGAAAAGCCAGGAGAACGGACTCCTGCCAATTATATTACGCTAAGCTGTAAAATATTTAAGTTTTCTGGACATGTTTCTGCCTGTGTTTTTAACAACATGAACCACCATTCTATATAGCCTCATACATAGAAAATCGAACAGTGTATCACTTTTACCTGGCATGCCACACAGCACATACCATATATACCCACTACTGTACTCTGTTATTAGCTATAACCTCCAGTGGCATGTAAGTAGTTACCTAAGTGTATTGTCCCTGGCGTCTACTCACCTACTATGCGAGTAAATATGGCTTTACCTATGTGCAATGTGTACACTAGCATAGGCTGTCCATCAGATTGAAACGTTTACACATCAACATTTATTGATGGGAGAAATTCTCACATATCTCGTATTTTGTATAGTTTACTGGAATAATATGTATATCCTGCAATTGTCATATCTGTCTATTATGTATTGCACCAGATTTTATTTGGTTTACTGTCATATTATTTGCTGTATGTGGCAAGCGCACGAAGTGGTGAAGCTGTACGATTGCTTGTACATACAAAGATGGCGGAGATCGCAACTCAATGCTCCATATAGTATACAGTAACAAGACAATATTCACACATGTTATATTAGTATATCACATCACTCTTTCGTTGCAGAACCAGCCCCGAATGGAAATGTATGGGTCTGGTGAACTTTCAGAGTGCATTTTGTTGACAATAAGCCGTCATTTGACATTGTTGGTGACAAGATTTTACAGCAGAACACTCAACTGTTGAACTTGAGATGAGTCACATTTGTTAATGATTAATTCGGAATGCATTGCCACCATCTTGTTTATTTTTGTTTCCATGAATCAGTTTAGTTTAATTAGTGTATTTCTTTATTTACGTCTCACCAAAAGTACACCATAATATATAGAACAATTATACAAGAAAAATGCAGAGTTGACATTCAATATAGAATTGTAACAGACGACTCACTTCCACTTATCACAATACAGTTTAAAACAACGTATGTACCATTCTAAAGTTCACAATCCACACATGTACACGGTTTATAAACAATAGAAGAGGATATAAGACATTCGACATTTTACATACGTAAATACAATACTTGTTGCGTAATATGGAGCTACATGCATACACCCTCCGGACCACAGGTGACGGGGAAAAAAATCACATGACAGTATTTATGACAGGAACATCATACTATCAGATTGGTTTTTCCCATCATCTGTGCTCCGGACTATATATACATGTACATGAGCATGCATATATACTCGTGTTATCGATAAGCACAATCAGCACATAGTGTCACAGAACTGCTGGACTCCAATTGACATATTTCACAGGATCGGAATTAACTGCGATGCCATGCTACAACTCTTCTGTGACACGGGACTTCTGTGGATATATGAATGAGCTCCATATTCGCATCAAATTAATATAGTTTTGTATTTTTTCATGAACGATAAAAAGAATAAAATAAGGCGTTGTAACGTTATACATTTATTTTGTTAACATTTCGACGAATAAAGTACCGAAAACAAGTAGATATATTGATAACTTTAATGTCATGGCTGTTGATTAAGGGACTTTACAACCACAATGTATCGAACAATGTACTGAGCGGAAATAATGGAGTGTTTGACGTAATTCCGTTCTAAGTTGTCTCGCTCTCGAAGGCTAAATTAACTAAATTAAGTTAATTTAAACGCTGTCTTAAAGTTTTGACCGGATAAATAGAATACATGTAGTAGGTAGTAGGTAAGTACCGTGAATGGAAAGTATCGCCCATCCTGTTTCCTAAGTATCGCCAGATATGTTTTACCATTCACGACACTAACCTACTATTCTAACGTACGAATGTAAAGCAGCTACTTTAAATGGGAATAGAATAATTAGTAAATATGGATAAAATGAAAATATTTTCTTTATATGTACGGTATAGTTATTTGTTTTGAAATACAAAACTATACCACTACATTGTATGGTTATATTTGTTAAATAACTATTAAAAACGATGTTACTTAAGACATGTTCCCCTCCCAAAATCCCCACCCCAAAACAATCGTATTCCTTTTTTCTAATGGAAAATCCCCAATAGTAACCCTTACACATCGACTCTATTGTTGGTCAGAGGTTGGTAAGTGATTTGAACACCCCTGCAGACAATAGAAATGTTTGCATCTATATGCAAACCTGGGCACGAAATAGTTCGTGCTTCACGGTAAACCACACACGCTGTTCAGCTATGGTCATTTGATGACACGCTGATACCTGCTGAGAAAAGGGACCTTACGACGGCGACCGTAGCCCACATCAGTCTACACATTTGCGCAATTTGATCAGGGGATACGTTCAAGCAATTAAAGTTATTATTGTCACCGACCAGCAGAATTTGATCAATATATCAACCGAATAACTACAAATGGCGGTGAGAATCTGTACTGGTCACTCATACATGTAATGTACATACATTGTTTTATCAACCAGCGACCCACGCGAGTAGCGAGAATCAAATTGGTGCAGCCTGGATATATATGTATTTTTACTAAAGGTTTTTGTTAATCCACTGGGAATTTGAAAAAATAACCAGGAGACACGAATTAGACAGACAACACATTCCAATTAAACAAGTCTTTAATTTCGAGAGGTATGAATTAAAGACGACCGATTTTTATGTTTTCCGTCTCCAGGGACTGTCCATACAAGTTCCCACTCCACCTGCCCCTCTACTCAGACAAGGAATAGATGCAGTGACATTTCAATCGTTGACATTCATTTTGCGGATTCGGACATCTTGGTTGGGCTATCGAAGGGATAAATGGATGATCATAAACAAATACACGAATCTCACTTGTAATCGGGTTGCGGGGACAAACCTGGGTCAGTAGCTGATGTATAGACGAAATATGTTAACATAAAGACTCACGGAAGACATGACTAAAGTGTAATAAATGTAGAACATTGTTAAAAATGAAAACATATATTCATACCTGGCGAATCTCCATGTTTCTGTTTACATTAGTACACAGAATATACCCGAGGGGTGTTCAGTAAATCGTAGGAAAGTACTATAAATCGATGCTCTCTGGTGAAGTGATATGTGTTCACATCACTCAGCAACCATCTATACATGCATGTAACACACATATTGGTATAGTTTCATAACTGTGGTGTGGATATCGATTGGCTTACACATACGTTATAGTCTGTATTCAGACAATAGCATACACTAAATTAGTCATCAGTTGCACACAAACAAGCTTTCGCAGCGCTTGTTTTCTTTTCAGTATAATAATTATATTATTTTTTATTAACCCCGATCACGGGTCTTACGCCATAAAAAATAGTTCTAACAACTTAGCTTGATCGCCTTTTCAGTGTGATAAATGTTTTCGTAGTCTAAGGGTGCGACGATTAACCACTATACACGATAATTTGCGATTCGTAACTCCATGGTTCGGTGTACGAATACAATCTTCAGTTTCGGCTTCCATTCTCAGAAATCTCTATTTAAAACCAAAAATCTATTTTTCACTCAACATTTTCGCCCCCCTCCCACCCACATGTTAATTCGGCCCAGAACAAGCACTAGTGATACTTTATAGTGTTTATTCCATAATAATGGTACTAATGTCAATTCATATTTATGTAACGTTATTACATGTACCTCACGACTTGTTGTAATTGTTGAACACCCCTCGTAAATGATTTGTATAACTGACTAGAGGGGTACCGCTTTCAGCTGGCGCCATACATTTTTCGCTCGCTTTTACTATTTTGGCGCCAGAGGTAATGCACACATCCCTTGTCCACCTCGACTCACTGCAAATGCAAATATGTTACGGAGAACACCATGTCGAAAAATAAACCTCTCACTTCAGATAATAAACAAATACATAAATAAACGTGGATGCATGTGGTTCATAATTACCATGTCAATTGTTGTTACATGTAATAAAGATGCATTAAAAAGAAAAAGAAAACACAAAAACAATATTTAAAAAAAAAAAAAAAAAAAAAAAAAAAAATATATATATATATATATATATATATATAATGGCCAAAGTGAGGATCGAACGCATGTAGTGCAACATTAAAATCAAGTGCCACCGTTGGCCGCCAGTTTACCCACTGCTCCAGTATGAGAAACTGTTTTGTCAATCGCAATATATCGATCATGACTATATATAGCGACGCGCCATAATAAACAGGGAAATACCTACATGTACAGGAATTCCATGTTTATTTATAGTATACACCAATGTTTACATAAACAAAGCATGTAAACAACGCCATGTCAGGCTGGTATACTTATAACCAATAATAGGTACATTAATTCACATGATTCACGTGCATGTACAATTTGTATACACTACACCAGGCTACGAGGCCCTTCGCTTACAAACATATGATATACATGTACGGCTGGGTGATTATCAATTCGTCAATGTTTTGAAAGGGAACTGTTGAGCGTAAACGTGTTGGGCTATGTATATTCAGTAGAACGTCCGGACACCCAGGTGACGCCATTGTGTTTCATTTAATTTTGACTGTAATTTATTTCATTGCCGTGTCTGTTCATGACTGAAAATGTACAAATATTGCTTTGACACAGTGGAAACTGCTGGACAACTTGGGGACCTCCGATTAGAGAGGATCCACTGTGATATGTTCTTCATTGAATTGGAATAGGCTATCAATCAGTTTCACTCTTTGCGGCATATATCGTATACATGAATGACTGTCAAACACAAATAATTATGATAGTTGTGCCAGTGGGACACGAACACTCCCGATGGCAGCATGACGCGAATAAAGCAAACCTGGATGTTTATAATTATTGATCGGCTGTCATAATTATAGAAACAGTTCCTTTGATGACACATTGAAGTTCACAATTTCCACTGAATACTAACCAGATGTAGTCGGTAAATCGATGTGTAAGTCAGTTACTGCCCTAAGCATGCTAAGTGAGGTGTCCATGTGTTTAAACAACCTACATGTGCGGCTCGGTGTTCCATGGGCACATCTAGGTTGTTCAATGCATCTTGTTTTGTAAATTGTATAGGATTCTAACTTATTAAAATGATATGCATATTAAATATTGTGGATATACATGTACATGTATATGGTATGGTTATCTTTTTTAAAATTACATTTAATATTTGGATTAACATATTATACTTATTATATTATTTACACTCAATGAAGATTTTCCAGGGAAAAGGGTTTCTTTTGGAAAAGTGTTCACCAGAAAAATTGGTTACGGACGTTTTGGTGGTAGCAAAGTGTCTTAAAAAATAATATCTTTATTAATAAATAATATAATAAACAACATGTCATACTATACACATTTGTTTGAAGGTCATTAATTATGCGTATGCTGTCACAAAGTGCTATTGTGTCTAATGTATCTGTCATTCGTTAACAGTATAAGGGTTGTATATCCAGTGCAAATGTGGTTAGGTCTATTTTTCAGTCCATCGGTCGACATATTACATGTATGTGTATGCCGAATGTGTTGTATGCTTTCAGAAAAAGTGCATTCACATTTTATGTTATTATTATATACCCTAATGCTAATACTTTCATTATGCTGTATTGTACCACCAGCATAGATCCTGATGAGCTATCACACGTTCGCATTATATGTATTGCAAGCAACTTCAGGTTAGTTATTAATAAGTCGTGAATATTATGCAGCATCACAATACCTCGGTATAGCATCCTAATGTCAGACTATTACTCTGCGCGATGGGATACAAATGTATGTTTTTGAACAAGTCGTGAGGTACATGTAATAACGTCACAAAGTATTATTAAACTGAAACTGAATGACTTGAATGTTGTCAAATCACAAACCTATACTAATGAGCACTGATGTCTTCTATGTATGCTTTATTACCGATGTCTATCCATTTTAAAGGCGGTAACCAAACATGGGTGATAAATTACATGCATATGATGTTTCAAGTCAATCTGTCATACTTTAAAGAAACGCTTCCATATTAAACCGCAATGGTAGCTAATGGAATGAAACGAGTACATGACGATAAATGGTGCTGGAATTGTTGTGCCATTGGCCAGCTGGATCCGACGAGAACATGTGTGACACACCGTATTTATTTCGATAGTTGCACATAGACAAACCGTAGCGTATGTTTGAGCAAACCAGTATTAGTTTCTGCAATTTCTTACGGAAGCTCTAAACCATAACAGGATATACACACCATAACCAGATAAATCAGAAAATGCAATATTACATGTCATATCCTACATGCATAGAGCTGACACTTTCCACGGATCATTTACACTGTATTTACTCGTTTCATCACGCTCACACTATCCAAAATAATTCATGTACAAACAGGTGTCAATGTGTCATCTTTGCAAGCATATTATTCAGAAAATACGTTGTCATAGGTATTCTGAGCGTCATCGTTGGAAATCTTATTCATTTCGGCATCAGTACATACCCAGATACCTTGCTGATGATGTCATGTAAGCTGTTACATATTGAATTGAACTGAAACCTACCTGCTGTTAAGAGATATATCTCCTAGTTAGGGCTTACTAGTGTCTCCTAATTAGGACTTGATATCTCCTAATTAGGAGTTAGATAAAACTATTATAGCATTGACACCATGACGCTTCCATAGTAAACCGCAGGTGATTACGTTAAACGTATTTGCGTCAAATATTACGAAATACGAATGCAGTTTTTAAATGACAGCACCGAAAACGATGACTAGTTCACCCATGTTGATTTGATTGGTCGACTTGATTGATTTATCAACTAATTAATATGCATGAATAAATGTGGCCTGCTTGTATGCCAGAGTTCATGTATAACCAACAGACTTGCTTCAAATGTACACCGTGTTGTTTTGCTTTATTCCCCTTTGTATATAGATCACTCGCAGTCTTTGGCAATTTGTAAACAGCCTTATTGGCCTGACTCAATAATTGGTATGCATGATGTCTGTGCAAGTCGTGTAGTTACAGTGGGGTCAGCGTGTAAGCGCACACACGAACGAACACGACATGTTGGTTCCAACCTGTCGTGTTCGTTCGTGTGTGCACTTACACGCTGACCCCACGGTATGCCCATGGGCATACTCTACTGCATTGTCATACTTCGCATGATGTGTAAATACCATCCACTTTATCGCCCGTCTGTGCCTGTGTGGTTTAGCAAAATGCCATAGAAGTTCATGATCAGGACCAGTAGCATATTTCACCAACATTTTCTAGCAAAGTATACTTTGAGGGAGTAATCATTTATATTTCCTGAAATGCATTATTTCATATAGAACTAACGACTGCATATATTTGGTGATAAAAAGTATGCAGAATTATTACACTGAATTTATTACATTATCACAGCCAAATATAGTATAATAAAAATTAATAATTCTAGCACAAACATATTTACACTATTCCCTATGATTTTTCCGTAGCAAGTCTCTGTCAAAAATGTATATCCCAGTAAACGCCAATGCCGAACTACTTTCCGTAACCGTCAGGGGCAGTTAAAATAATTCTTAAGAAAACGGAAAATAAACACATTTTCTTGATGAATTTATTTCAAATGCTGGAATTATAAGGAATGAATGGCCTTTTTGTTGAATTTATCGGGGATATAAACTTGGAAAAGTCGTGGGAATACTTGACGAGGCCTTCCGGCCATCGTCCAGTATTCCCGCGACTTTTCCAAGTTAATACCCCGATAAATTCCACAAAAAGGCCATTCATTCCTATAATAAATTTATCATAAAATTGAAAATTACTCCCTCAAAGTATACTTTGCTAGATAAGTATACTTTGTAATGTTGGTGAAATAGGCTACAGGACAACCTACGTATATTTGATTGATCGATCTAATTAATATTAAAAAAAAACTGTGGTCTGCTTCCATCTGAGCAATAATAAATGTGGCCTGCATCAACCCCAGTTATGGACTACTTACTTATATGTATATATCAAAGTACTGAAATATGTTATCTCCACAAAAACTGATCACTTGTGGAACTAGAGACTGAAAGCTGCATATTTTCTCAATCATGATCCAGAGGCAAATGTACTGTGATGGTGCAAACCCATGCAAACACGGTTTCTCTAGAATACATTACTGTTTGTAGCTCCCAGAAAAAAATTGTACGAAATAGGCGGCGAACTGATCACTGCTACCTAGCAGTGAGAACTAAGATAAAAGCTGATGTATTCATACGCACGAACTGGCTTGATTCGTATTTTCCAAAATTTAAGCCCAAAACTGTGAAAACTATAGAGAATAGTACATGTATATGCAGTGTTTTAGCAAGACAGACCAAAACGCCATATGATAAGTTGGTCGTACTCGCCGTTTAGGCGTAGCACGACAATATGGCTGCCCCCCATACACATTTGCGTGGCATAATATGCTATCTCAAGGGAGATAACACATAAAAAGTATCAGTAAGTGAAATAAGAAAATGACAGTAAAGCTGTCTTTAAAAATAGCTAGCAACTAGATCGCTTGGGACATAACCACTTCCGCTTTGGCAAAAACGTGAAAATAGTAGACGAATCCAGGGCTGAACATTTCCCGAAACTGGATTCCGTCTAAAATAAATAAGGTAATGTATATATTCTCGTATAACAAAGAGTCAAAAACATTCTTTAACTTCTTTGTTTTTACTTACTTACACTTTAGATATATTTGTGGCTGTAACTGAAGAAATAGGGCTTATGTCATTTTTGAACAGTGTAGATCCAGATCAAATAGCAAACTCTTGTAGCCTGATAACGATCTATATTGCTTGTTAGAAGCATATCTCTTGTTTCATTGGTGGAATGGCGAACAGTGCAGATCCTGGTGCACAGGTTGATCTGGACATACACTGGTCGCAAAACCCATACGCCTCATTTCTCCAGTCACAGTCACAGTTAATGGTTTATAGACGGTAAGGTCTTTTTTGGTATTGGGTAGAGTAACCATGAAAGATAAATGCAAGTAATTTACACTTATTCCGTAAATGTTGCGTTCCCAATGCTTCGCATTGCATGTCGGGACCGACTATTTAAGTCCCCATCCGATAGAATATAGGCTAGCACGAGCGGATCGATGTGGAACCGAACTCGGCGTCTCCCGATCCGCAGTCCGACGCTCTAGCTAATCCGGCCACCTTTCCACACACACGATATAATGCTAGGATTTAACTGGCTCGATAACATTGCATGTCGAGACCGACT
The DNA here is from genome assembly GCA_029237695.1 of Conchocele bisecta. Lineage (NCBI taxonomy): Eukaryota > Metazoa > Mollusca > Bivalvia > Lucinida > Thyasiridae > Conchocele > Conchocele bisecta. The sequence goes on from CM055277.1 coordinate 38,799,650, forward strand.
ATTTAAGCCCCCATCCTATGCTAGCACGAAGTTGTCTTGCCAAAGGACACACTGAATCAGCCATTCGGAGCGGTCGAGGTGGGATACGAACCCGGGGTCTCCCGATCCGCAGTCGGACGCTCTACCTACTGAGCTAATCCGTCCACCACGCCACACACACGAGACACTTATTTTAGTATATACTTATTTTAGTATTATACTTTCTTAAATATATCAACAAATGGTTTGTAGAAATTTGTATAGTTCATATAGCAAATTACGGAATAAGCAGAATTGATTCCCTTGATGAAAGGTTACTCTACCCAATACCAAAAATACGCTACTTCAACCTGTGTTAACGGCCAGCCACTCGCGGTTGTAGACGGCATCCACGATACTGGTGGGCAGTGTCGACTTCGGCACCACGTACTCCGGCTGGGCCTACCAGTTCATCCACCACTTCAAGTCCGAGCCAACAAAGGTCAGTGATTCACCATGTTATTAATGGGAGGCTGGTTGGGGAGGCTAGTTCTGAGTACATAACACAAATTACATTTCGTAATACTGCATACATTACATATTATTAAGCGTTATGTCGGAGTAGTCTTTCCAAATGTGCGTTTGAGCGTTCTTTGTTTACTTTCTACTTCCTGGAGAGTGACCTAAGAATGCTGCTAATACGCACTTTATTAGGTAAGTTTATGGTAATATGTTTCATTCATATTGTAGGCTTGTCTCTCACTAACAAAATAGTGAATTGTGAACGTCAATACCCTTTTTTATATATGTTAGTGCGTGAAATGTAAATGATAGTACGCACATTTTTACTGTGTAGCATGGTGTAGCGATATAGTGCAACTCGTTGCCTATAAAGCGGAAAACGTGCAGATAGTTAGGAGCATGCGAATTTTCATTTAAAGATGGGGTTCATCCTTATCGGAATCCCGACATCCATGGTTTGGTTGGCTCTACATTTTCCGCTTTCTTGTATATGACAGCTGAATATATTTATCCCCATTATAATACTAGCACGATTAGTACTAATTATATTACTTTTAGGAGTGGGTTACATGAATTTGGTGTGGTGAGGACTTGCCTCCTATACACGAGGGATACTACATTATGTCATGTGCAGGTTTTCATATGACATTTGTATGCAGTCTAGCTTCTGATCTGAGCGTGCCACTGTGTCCCGTAATCATATATATTTTAATAGTATGTGTTTTAGAAGAGTGAATGGTATTTATTTGACTAACAAACATAAATATAAAATTATCAGATTGCGCTGATGTCTAATGCGCAGACTATATGTCTAAACTGGTAGAAAATTCCATGTTTGAAATGGCCGCATCAATTCAAAAGCCAATTTGCGAAAGGTCTTACACAATGTTAACATGTATATAACCACGTATCGGTGCCGTATCGTCATAATTATTGCAATAGTTACTTAACGCAAGTGTTAATGTTGCCTTTAGCAAACGACATGCCTGTCCGGCTATATGAGTAGCATCGTTGGTACACTCTGCTCGTAACGAGCCGTCTCATCAGGATCGGCAATTTTATAAAGTAAGTTTCATATTTAAAGTTTTGAGAATAAAAACACCCCCTTTTCATAAAAGGACTAGTCTGAAAACCATTTTGCGACGGTTGGATTCACAGGTGACTGAAATACATCGCATTTCAGTATCATTTTTAGTATAAGTGTAAGGTCAGCAACGTAGATATTATCGTTGATTCTTTTTCTGGCACCTGTGGTTGGATTGGTTGCAAACTTAATATTTCAAAATCCAGTCCAGTTACGTAGGTGTGAAACGGTTGAAATCCCACATTACCATCTATTAATTCTGTGTTCTAAGGCGTTCGTGAAGCAGTGGCACGCGGGCAGTGGCACGCTTGTGACAGAGAAGGCGCCCACTTGTATCCTGATCCGGCCGGACGGCAAGACGACCGAGGAGTTCGGCTATGATGCAGAGAACAAATACCGGCAGTTGGCTGAGGACCAGGAACAAGCCGACTACTACTACTTCCGCAGGTTCAAGATGGCTCTTAATAAGAAGCTCGACGAGGTATGCGAGTTGACACCCAAATGGACCATTTAGCTCCGTAATTATCATATCTACTACAGTGTATGTATTGTCTCATCTATACAGCGGAACTGGCTGAACACCATATATTACAAATATGTCACTCATGATATACGGTAATCATAATATCAAGTGTCATCCGGGCTTCTTGTAACAGGTCACATATAACTATTAGCATGGATGACAAGCACTAACATGATAGCTTACCCCTGACGCCATTTCTAGGACCTTTTTCAAAATTAGTTTCTTGTCGAATGTGACGGGTATTCGTGATCCATTCATGTAACAAAACATCGTCTCTTAAAGGAGATATAACCCGGTTCTGTTTTTGCGGTACGCTTATGTATGCATCATTTATATATCAAATAAAACAAATTTCACAGTAATCCGACCAGTATGTGCCGTTCTTTTACAGATTTCATATTCCGGACAGCCAGTTTTTCCAGCCGTCACTGCATGACTAACTTCCCCTTATTTTGCTTACCACAGTTATTTCCCTTTGCCGTCACGCGGGTATATGACGTATCAGTAGTAGTTCCGAAATGTATGCATAATACGATTATTACACTTAATAGTTCACTTCACAGACTACTCAGAACTCCAGTTAATTAGAGCGTTGATATAAATATATGGAACCCGAGCTGTATAAATATACGAATGACCTAGTTGCAAACTACTTACTGAAATGCGACAGTGGGTGACAAAATGAACATACTAGTCTGTATCAGTGGTCTGTATATACATGTATTTATATTTACATCGTCAGGTTACAATCTATGTTTTCCTCGATAGTACTTATATATAATGCTAAATCAGTCGGGCAACAGAGTAGACACTTATCAGAGCTGTCAGGTGCATATATGGAGCTGGTGCTATGCTGGTCAAACTGTCATAACGTCATTCGTGTAAGCCATTGTCCATTGTATTATGTCAACATCCACTGTACTTATCAGAGCGATTAATTGCCCCATCAATGGTCCCTGCCACAGGGCACTGCGACTGAGAAGGTGCAATAAGCCAAACACAACACGGGGCGTATAAGGCGTTTGAGACCAGTGTATATCTAGTTCAGCCTGTGCATCCGCCAGTCTGAACAGGATTTGCATTTTTCGGCATTCCTTCAATGAAACACATTAACAAGCAATATAGATGGTATTTAGACTACATTAGTGTAATATTTGATTAGGACCTACACTGGCCACAAATCACACAAACCCCATTTCTCCAGTCACAGTCACATATAGGACCAAGGTATTCTATTTTCTATTTATTTGAAACAAGTCAGTAGGCAAATAAATTAGAAGTAATAAAGAATTTTACTGTCCATGTGAAAATTGAATATATAATTTTAATTCGTTTTATCTGTCAAAGAACAAAATGTGTGATTTAGTTATATTTCAGTATTCGAAAACAGTATTTACGGAAAAAATAAGGGAGTGGACATTCAAGTTACACAATTTTAGTCCTGCAATATAACAATTATCCATGTTTAAAACCAAACACATCAAGATTGGATTTTCGGAACTGTAGAAAGCATCCTGATGTGCACATTGTATATATTCTTCCATTTCGGTCAAGCTGGACTCAACCAATCAGTTTGGCATAAGTGTGGCCTCGCCGATTCAATATACACCTGCCGCATTATTGTTGACATCCGGTGGGCAACTGTTTGAACGTGGCTTCACACGTCTGTCACTGACTAGGAACGATAAACAACATGGATTCAACCAATCAGCATTGAATAGGTGTGGCTTCGTTGAATTCAGAATACACTTGTCCCAAAATACACTTCCCTACTTGCCTGCGGTCAAATAATCGGATACATGTAAGTTGTTAGGTATGCCGAACTATCAATGACCTCCGGCGGCATCCATTTGAAAGTAGCTACACACGCGTGTCACTGATTATTTCAGCTCAAAATAAAGAATTCATTTCAACTCGAAATTGTCAAAACACAAGTATCCTGAACTGACTATCTGCAAAGCATTGCAGAATCAATTTACGAAATGTGGGAGATTATGTCGGCATTTTGTATTTTTTGTTTAGAAATTTAAAAGATAGGAACGTACTCGCTGTATTCATATTAAATCATTCAACAATATCGAAATAACACGAACGCGGTAGATAACGTCGCGAAAAAAAAAGGTCAATGCCCTTATTATTCATGTTTTGTAACTGGCTTCAAATCGCCTGTACGTTCCATCTTGGATAGCCGTGACGTCACAGTGCGGGGCCGTGTACAAGCATATCACCTAATCGGTAAAATGGGAGCTGGTCAAAACGGCCCCGATTATCCATGATCATACGGATGGTCTAATTCACTGTTGTGTTTTCTTATGCACCATACTGAAATTTTAGTAACAATTTTGAGGGAGATTTCCACCTAAAAAAAATATAACCTATACTGTTTCATCACAAAACAGACAGGATCATGTTTGCAACCAGCAAAATGCAACATCTACTGTACGATACCGTACCATACAATTTCAAATGAATGATGTAGCCCCTAATCAGACTTTATTGTATTTATTTGCTGAATATAACTGAAATTAAAATAATTTATTTCCAAACCCAGAAGCAGGATCTACCTAAAAAAAACATATAATTCTTATGACACAGCAACACGTGGTGTTTTCTCATGTGCTGTGTAAATATGTTTTACGACCAGCAGAAACATCCCTGGGGCTAACCAGGGGACTACAATATCTTTGGAATTCAGAAGGCAGTATATGGCACTCTTTAGTTTAAACATAGTTTATTGCATATAAGTACAATGGGCTTGGGCTACAAGTTCTCACAACATTAAGTACAGCCCTTGCCCAAGTATTTCAACAATACATCACCTTAACAGCAATGGCGATAAGTATACAGGTATATGTACATGGGTACATACCAATAATCATGCGGTATATGTATATATATTTGCACAATGTACGAAAAGAAAAATCAGATAAAAAGAGACAGTAAAGAAAGTGAGAGGGGAGATTGGGAAAATGAATGAAAGAGTACATATAATATAACCTGATGCATAGATAGATGTGCACTGCAGTTGATTTCAGTGTTCGTTGTTATCAGGTGGTACCGGATGATGTTGGCAAATGGAAAGCATCCGTTATAGCTTGCGTCTCAGGCATCCACCAAGTGTGTTACTCAAATCCTTTCGTAGTTTTAATATAATCTTGTACAGCTTTAAAAAATAGCAGTATTGCACTCATTACTTTCTTCAGGTATGCCATGCAAAATTATATGTGCGTTTAGGGGATAAAATTGTCGCAGTGACTGGCATACAATTAGACGTTTCGCATGATATGTAATACATTCAAAGAAGTAATGTTCAGCATCCTCTACAACTTCACTACATTCGCAGTAGGGAGTTTCTCTGATATGGTTATTGCAAAGATCACAATTGAGACTGCTACATTTATTTCGAATTCTTGCTGCATAATTGAAAACAATCGAACTCCCTCTAAATAGTATGGTGGTATATTATATTGAGTATATAGTTGTTGGGCACATGATGTTTTGAAGTGTCTAAGACTATCTACATTTCTCAGCAACGGGTCAGTTTCATTCCAGAGTTGTACCGAAGATGGTATAAACGATTGTTTGTATACTTCCAGTCGTGTAGTAGGGACATTTAAATCAAATTGAGTTCTAAGATTGCAACGAGATATATTATCAACAGTGGGTGGAATCAGGTTAGAAATATAACTAGGTACTTGATTATTGTTGGCTTTGTATATGATCGAAAGCTTTTGAATACTACGTCGAACAGATAGAAGTTGCCATTCAACTTCTTACCTTAATGTGTCAAGTGATACTGACCGTGTTAATCCTGTTACTATTCTCGCGGCTTCATTCTGAATTTTGTCCAACGAATCCTTTTCATATTCTGTACACCCATCCCAGACTGATGAAGCATATTCAAGTATAGGTCTCATATAAGATGTATATATTTGGTTTAAAGACTGTCTGCTTATCTTAAATTTCAGGTTACGCATTATTCCCAATACTATCGTAGTCGAATTAATTATGTGTTGTATGTGTGTATGCCATTTTCCGTTATTGCTCAGTGTTAAACCAAGATATTATGATCGTCAACAAAGGTTATGGACGTGTTCTGAAAGATTAAGTTTAAGGGTCGATCAAGTTGTCTTAATGTTAGAAGCATCGCTTCAGTCTTGTTCGGATTGAAACTAACCAACCATTGTTTAGCCCAATCAGAAATGGTATGCCTTTTAGAAAAGGACAGAGAGCTGTCGTCGGAAAATAGATCAGCTTGAAAAAGCAGCAGTCTCATAATTGTATGCACAATTTGCACAGTATGATCAGGATCTGCACTGTTCACCTTTCCATCAATGAAACACATGTCCTGCTTCTAAGAAATATGTATCGTTACCAGGCTACAGAAGTGTGATATTTGATCAGAAGCTATACTGGTTACAAATCATAAAACCCAATTTCTCCAATCACAGCCACAAATGTGTAGTCCCCGTTAAACACATCGGGGGCAGATACGCTTTAAAACTACGTCATGGCGCGGTTGCGTCTGACGTGATTTTAATGGAGGTAGCCTAAAATCCCTATGGAGTGGATATTAGAAATTTAAAACCAAATATATGTGGGATTATAATAAATACAAGTCAAGTAAAGCCACGATATGTTTTTAATATAGCTATATAATGCAAATGTGTCGGTTTTGGGGAATGTGTTATTCTCCTTTAACATTTAATTCCACATGTTTTCTGATTCTGGCTTGGCTGTCTGTTTGACCGTGAATTACAACTGACTTCCGCACAGATAATCATCGCCGACGATTGCAACCAACGTATATATAATCCAAGTCTAACTAGGCGAAGGAAAAATAACGATTAACGATTAACGAGTAAACGACACAAACGAAGAAATTATGCAACAAATAAATGATGTCCGTAAATCCAAACGATATTGTTTAAGAAACCATTATCCACCAATCAGGTAAGCTGTACTACTGCTACGCCATAGCGGTTATTTTTACACCTCGCGCCAGTAGGTCTCAGTAACAGGAGAGATAAGCGATGACCAATTAATTGCCTGGCTCTGTATATGTGTCAGATACGGTGCGATATGAGAAATCTCAATATCACGAAAAATACAAACGAACCGGAAATCGGTTATTATGGTCGCCTTTGTTCTTTTTAGAGCATTTTGAAGAAAATGAGTGATAGTTTGAAATGTGACCTTTAAATGTTGCCGTGATTGGAATGTGTGACCAGTCTATGTTCTGGATTTCCTGCACACGCCTACAGCCTAGTAACACTGTTTGACCGAATCGCGAACAGTGAAAGCTCCATTTCCCAGTCAGAGGCACATTTATGTCATATTATGACGTGCAATATGTTATGCCGATTGTCGTACTATTAGTTTCAACACAAAGCAGCGTGTTTGTGTGGTCATTACGTCATGTGTCTCCTATCGCGGTGATCATAACCGATACTCAGTATGAAACAATTAATGCTAGCTGTAAATAAATCATTTGAAGAGCTCCCTAAATCATTTGGAGCTAGCTCTAAATATGTAAGGTTGACTAATTATTTAGAGCTAGCAATAATGATTTGCGTTTATGTAGATGCGGCGTTCGAGAAACGAAATATTTAGCTCGAAATATGTAATGCTAGCTCGAAATATTAATGCTAGCTCTAATTATTTAGAGCTAGCATTAATTATTTGAGTTTATGTAGATTTTGCGTTCAAAGGTCTGTGCTCATTTAACAGAGGCTGCGGAGGAACGTGACCATCAAAGACGAGATGGGCAAGGAGCTGCCGGCGATGCGGGTGTTCGCCCTCGCCATAAAATACCTGACGGACGACATGATAAAGACGTGTAACACGAAACTCAAAGACGAAATCACGGCCAGTGACATACAATGGATCCTTACCGTTCCCGCCATCTGGAATGACTCGGCAAAACAGTTCATGCGAGAGGCTGCGATAGAGGTGTGTGGAATGTCTATGCTCTGCTATGTAATAGTTATAGTCACCTATTGAATTTTTAATAAAGTAATTTTGTAGCGAGCGCTGGCGATCGAGACATTAATTTATAAAAAATTCAATATGTGAACAATAGCTAACATATTGTTTACCACGCCCCATCGAGTGATCATGTTACGTTTGAACGGAGCGCCGCCCCCTACACGCTTGCAAATCCCGATACTATTAAATGACTTGTGGTATTACAACGAATCGACCATGTACACGCGGTGACATGATGCGCGTCACAAGAAATTACGTCAACAAGACGGACCCTCTGGTTATAAATATAGCTTTGCAAGTATTGCTACATTTAATGATTAATTTAATAGATATTAACGAAAGCAATATGCGATTAATTGAGTCGAAATGATGTGCTTTCATAGGTCGAGCAAAACAATAAGCTGGTTTGTTGTTCCTTATTGATACACAGCTCCTAGCTACTCAATTTGTTTTTATGACTCTAACTAAGAGCCGTAAGCACAATTTTCGCTAGGTACTGCGTATCAATAATAAACAACTTTAATACGTTTTCTCTGAGAGACGACGATAGAGATTGAGAAAAGGAAGTTTATACATGTTCGAGAGACTGTGATAGAGGTTAGAAAAGACTGACCCTCGTACAGTACAGTTTATATTAGAGACTGTTTTAGAGTCACGGAATTAATTAGAAGTTGCTTGGAAATACTGTTTATATGACATATGTATAATGTACGTATTTAACATATTCACATTTCATAGGACGAAGAAACAGTGACTCTTTTTTTTTCTATTGTATTGGTCAAGTAACAGTTGAAAGTTATAACATTTCACTTCAGCTTGCCCCAGAAATTTATTCGCACAACTATTGATCATATTTTGCACTTGACTCGCTCAATTTGTATAAAGTATTTTTTGTAATGTAAGAAATGGTTAGCCGATTGTGTCGCCTCGCTCACTTGTTTGTTTAGCATAAGGATCAAATCACTCGTGCATTGTTCCACGATACTTAGTTCACCTGGGGGCTGTTTCACTAAACTTTGTACGACTAAAATGTTCGTAAGTGCAACATTATGATAGTCTGTAAATTTCACATTAGCAATGTTTTCTTATTAGATTTACTATTATTGTGCATAGCTCAATAGATGTAAATCCATCTATTGAAATTTCCAGACGATCCGAAATTTGCACTTAGGAACAATTTAGTCATACACAGTTTAGTGAAATCGGCCCCTGGTTAAATAAACGGTAACATATATCACAAGGCGACCAAAATATTGTAACCTGACCGGTGAGTGTGCACCTTACAGGCCGGGATAGTCACCGAGCGGCTGTCGATTGCTCTGGAGCCAGAGGCCGCCTCTATATTCTGCAAGCTTCTGCCGCTGGAGAAAACAGTGTCAAAGACAGCAGGCTCCACATTCGCCCCTGTTGCACCGGGAACCAAGTACCTAATCCTTGACGCCGGAGGTAATTTGTTGAGGCTACCTGGAGGGGGGGGGGGGGGGGGGGGCGGTGTTCACTAAACGTCATACGATTAAAGTGTTCGTAAGTGCAAATTTATGATCGTCTGGAAATGTCAATTGATGGATTTGCATTTATTGAACTATGCTCAATAAATGTAAATCCAATAATTGTTTACAAGAAAACATTGATCATAATTTTGCAGTTGCGAACATTTTAGTCGTACCAAGTTTAGTGAAACGGCCCCCAAATATCATGTTTATCAGGCAATGTTTTATTTGGGACCCGTAGGAATTCCGATTCGAGCCTTTTACAATTGATATTAAACGACACAAGACTATTCATATCAGTATAGTACACATTATATTTATCAGTTAGCGTTTATGCTACAGTATGGGTAACTGTAAGGTGGTTTTCTCCTCGGAATTGTTAGCGTTACGTTATTGCACTAATGTAATTTGGTAGGGTCATTCATTAAGGTATTGGTGTATAATGGTGTTTCATGCAAGTGTTGACGAAGCTGCTAGAATTTGCTGTGATAGATGGATGTTTTATTTCAGGCGGCACTATCGACATCACGGTACATGAGGTTGGAACCTTCGGTGGTCTGAAGGAAGTCCTTGCACCCAGTGGGGGGCCGTGGGGAGCCACGCTGATAGACGATGCTTTTAAAACCATATTGCTCGACTTAGTTGGTGATACAATGTATGATGCATTTATGAGGGAAAACGGCGATGACTGGTTTGACCTATGGAGAGATTTTGAGGTAAAAAAGAAATCGTTTATGCCAGACAAAGGTAGAAAGGTCACTATGAAGATACCTTTATCACTGGTGATGATGTACAAGGACAAGAAGCAACTAGAACTAAAATCGGCTATCGACAGTTCAAAGTATAAGGGGGATATTCAACTAGCAGGCGACAAGTTATGGATTCAGCCTAACCTTATGCAAAGTTTGTTCAATGTGTCCATTATTAAAATAGTTGAGCATGTGAAAGATATTATTGAACATGAGCGAGCGAATGGTTTGTCTACGATTTTAATGGTTGGTGGGTTTTCCGAGTCGCAAATGCTACAAAGTGCTATACGGAATGCGTTCCCAGATCTGAAGATAATCATTCCAGAGGAGGCGTCGACAGCGGTGCTAAAGGGCGCTGTGATCTACGGCCATATCCCCGTGTCGATCACACACAGGGTGCTGAAGTACACGTACGGGGTGCGGACAACACGGCCATTTAAGGAAGGCATCCACCCCGCTAGTAAACGGAAGCAGACAGACGATGGCCTGATGTGCCAGGATATTTTCAGCAAACACGTGGAGATAAATCAACTCGTGAAGGTTGGCGAGGCGCAAGTCGAACGTCGCTACTCCCCTCTATACAACGATCAGAAGATAATGAAGTTCCCCATCTTTGCTTCGAAACTTAAAGATCCGGAATACACAGACCGAAGATGTAGCCAGATAGGGAAGGTGCGACTGGAAATCCCCGACATTCATTGCAGGCTGGATGACAAAGGTGTCATGGTGAGCCTGTGTTTCAGTGACACCGAAGTGAAGGTCGTCGCCAAAGACGAGCAAACAGGCAAAGAAGAGTCGGCAAGACTGGATTTCCTCGACTAGCACTAACTAGTGTTGAAGTTATCATTTTATTCAAACATAATTGCTTTTTAAACTTTGTGATACTGTTTATATGTATAACATAGTTGTGTCAATTGTATTGTTACTGTATCCTATACGGCGTATGGAGTTTCCATATCTGCCCTCGTACAACGTACAAACCATAGGTCAGTCTCACCGATTGCAGCGTTTAACACAGACATAATAAAACATGGCATATAAACTAATAACATTTGGTATAACATATTCCACAGATTTACAACGTGCTATCAATTGTCACATGCCAAAGTGTACGCCAGGTTTCACCCTTGGTTTCTTAGTTTTGTCATTTCCAAAATCTACAATGGCCATGTTGCACTGCGTAAATCATCCGGTCACTCCACTCAACTAATTTTTGAACTGCATGCATGACAGGTGTACCACATATATTCTGCTAGCAACACCTTTCTGATAGCAGCACAAGTCCATAACATATAAATATTACGTATTGCAATCTATACAGTATACATGGTAAATCCACTATACGACTGTTCATTATAGATAGAATGTGTTGAGATGTCTGTGTTTTGAAAAATGGGCACATTTAACGTCTCAAATCAGACTTGGTATTTCCTAGAGGTAGATATAACGGCTAGGACGTTGTAAAGAATTATTTTAGAAAACATTGCACTATATTAAATTATATTATTGTAAAATAAATGGCTATTTCAAATGGAAATACTCGACCAATCATGTTTATCCGCGCGAAGGGAACAAACAACTGATAACATAATATGATAAAGCTACTGCTATCACCGCACATATGAACATGTGACTATTATGCTACGCATCTCACAAACACATTTCGATTTGCATTAGAGTATCTGTCAAATTCCTGAGCGTCTGTGTCAAACTCTGCAAGGGGTAAAACTGGTCGATAGCTTGTCCATGCTAAGATGGCTTAGATGGCAAGTGACTGCACAGTATAGTATACACTAAGAAGAACATGGTCAATATCCAATCAAGCTATTGTCTTCGAAACAAAGGATGGTGTTCTATAAAGTCAGTCCTTAATACAGATGCTTGACTTCGTCAACTGTACTGATTTGTTGGTAGTAATCATAATCACACTGGGTAAGCACGTCGCAACAAAAGTCAACGTCATTGCACACACACAAAAAAAACACAACGAGTAGACACATTTCGATGTCTTGGCGGTAGCCTAATATTTTGTTGGGGAATGTACCACTTCTTGGGCCCTTGGCGCCATATGCGTGGAAAATGCCCCGTGAGCTTCCATCCATGGGGCCGTTGACCCACAAAGTCGCAGTCTCCCGGAATACTCCCATAACTATGGAAACGTCATGGTGCCAATGCTAAATCAAAGTATTGAAATATGTTATCTCCACAAAAACTGATCACTTGTGGAACGTTTCATATTTTCTCAATCATCATCCAGAGGCAAATGTACTGTGCTGGTGCAAACCGCTTCCCATCCACACGTTTTCTCTAGAATAAATTACTGTGTTTAACTTCCAGAACAAAGTGTACGAAATTGGCGGCTAACTGGTCACTGCTACCTAACTGTGAGAACTAAAGATAATATGAGAACTAAAGATAATAGCTGATGTATTCATACGCACGAAATGTCTTGATTCGTATTTTCCAAAATTTAACTGATAACCTGAGCCCAAACCTGTGAATGGTTTCGTACATTTTACATGTATTTTGATAATAATCAGAAACAAGTATACAAATAAAGTTCGCCTTTGTTTCTATTTTGACAGATATAACACGCAACACCGGAAATATGTGTGTCACATGTTAGACAGTTCAATGCGAGATCAGGGATCTGCCATTATTGTTGTAAAACATATAAATATACTTATCTCCCAATTAGGAGAACACTAACTCCTAATTAGGAGATACTATCTCCTAATTAGGACTTAGTATATCCTTATTAGGAGATACGAATATTTTAGCTGTGGCACCACGACGCTTCCACATATAACTGGTTGTATACGCCTGTTTGAAAAAAATGGACGTATTCACATTGTATGGGGGGTGGGAGATGAGGGTGTGGGCACATATCATCCACGCAATAACTAGTGGTCTACTTGACGAATAGTAGCCAAATTCGGTACACACATCTCTCCTTGGCGGTCATGTGTTTATCGTGATTGCGTTATATTACTTTCTTCTCTACTTGGATTCATGTGTCTCATTTGTGCATCGTTTTCCTTATTTTATATTTTGAGTAAATATCAACGTTTGTATATTTTCACAAGTTTAGATTATATACACATGGTAGTCTATGGAACTTTCTTCTGACGATTAGTGCATACATAGATCAGATGATGACTAAAAAATGCATTTTTCCGAAATTTCCGAAACTTGCCTAATCGTTCTGTTTACAGTTGGCGAGACATGTCGTTTTGTTCATATGTTTTTATGTCGTCTTAGACGAGCTATATAATAAGGACCCGTTGGACACATGCTCAACTTAGAATTGAGACATAATTGCTTCCTAAATGTGATGGGATATATGCCTAATATATATGTGAACATTGCCGTGTTACTGTATACTATAATACGGCACATGGAGTGGCCAAGTCGGCCATCTTTGTATGTTCATCAGCCAGTTTCACCTTTTGTAGCGTGTGAAAAGCCAAGACACACGTAGCTACATTATAATGCAAAGTAGAAAATATGATATAATGTAGCTACGTGTATCTTGGTTTTTCTACATATGATTAGCTACATTATGCCTATATCACATGTTCTACTGTGCATTTTCCGTTCATGAGTGTCAAACGCCACAAGAGGTGACACTTCGGAACTCACAAAAATAGTCGACATAATTATATGTTAGGCATATATCCCATCACATTTATGAAGCAATTATGATTAAATTATATGATGATCACGTGTTCAACTAACCCGAATTATCTGCCTGTAACGCAGGGTTACAGCAGAGAATTCGAGTTAGTGATTAACGAGTCCATAAGCGCAAATCGGACGCATGCAATGATCTCGTGATTTGGTCATGATTTATTGTTGCGCATGTTGGCTGAAGATAAATCGTCGAGCGGAACAGTGTATGCATGGTAAAATTATTATTTTCTCTCCACGTTGTGTTATTTTTTTTCTTTATATATAGAGGATCTCAAACGAGTTTCCATTTGCTTTGAGATTTATGAAACGAGTCACGCACAATGTATGCACCGAGCCGCTGGTGAGGTGCATACAATTGCTGATAATTTTCATAAATCTTATATCAAATATGACCACCACGACATTCACACCAATTGCAACACATATCGACATACTTACTTTTTGTGCATCTTCCTTTGCAGCAGGCGCGACAATAGTCGCCGCTTTTTCCGTCGTTGTCGTCGTCCGCGTCGCCGTCATCGCCGTCGCCATCGTCAACAAATGTCTATAAGTTTGTAGAAGTTTCTTCATCATGATATATAACTTTAATATTACTTGATGAATTGCTTCAATATCTGGACACTTGATACATGTCAGCATTTGGAACACACGCATGCCACAATTAACATGACATTCACCTGGTTGCGGAAACACTTAGCCATACTTTGGAAAACACTCATGCCGCCATTACCATGCCCTTTACCTTGTTTTACCTTCACATGGTTGCAGAAACATTTAGCCAGTTAGTGGGTGAGCCAGGAGAGGTCACCATTACCACTTCGGGGGTGGGGGTGGGGTGGGGGGCAAATTGCCCCAATAAGTGACCCCCCACCCCCCCCCCCCCACCCCCCCAAAGAGCGACAGTTATCTCAGTAAAACGGCTGTATTGCAAACGTTCACATAAAACTGCCGCATAATCGCATGTACACGCTGTAAAACGTACTGAAAACATTGCAATTGGTATTTGTCATTTACATAAAATCGAACTAGAACATTTTCATTCAAAATGGCCGCCAAAATCCAAGATGGCCGCCAATACACCACTACCTTACCCCACCACACTAAACCATATAGAAAACTATTATATATGACCAGTTATTGGTTTATTCTTATTGGATTATATGCTATAAGTGAAATAAAAGTTTATGGTACTTCAATAAATATGTATTACTTGAATAAGTCTGTATATAAAAATGGCCGCCAACAATCACAATCTCTGTTAATTTGCCACCGTGTTACTTATACATGTATATCATCATTTAACATTTCAAAACATACTTACGTACGATCATACGTACATAGTAAATGACCATGACAATAGCAAAACATACTTCCATAACTGTTTCGTGTACCAAAATCCAATTTGGCCGCCAAATATCACGATTTCTCACCAATTTACATCGTGTTATCTATGTGATGGCATTACTCATTTAAAACAAGTAAACAGTATTATACTGACACACTAAAACAAATGTAACACATGCTTGGATAAATGCCTAGTTCACCAAATTATAATATGGCCGCCATAAGCTCACATTGTACCGTAGCAATGTATTAGTATGGGCTATATATTATTGGATAAGACGGTTACCGTAATGTTTAATTTTCTGTGATGAGTGACCACACGGTTTAAAATTGTGGAACTTATTATAATATACCTGAGTAAGATCGGCCTTTGTATGAAACAGACATAGCCACTTTGTTACTTTGATTTTGGTATATTTTAATTCGCAAAGCAGTAATATTACGCAGGGCTTGTGAAATATTTTACAGTAATCCGACCAGTAATTGCCGTTCTTTTACGGATTTCATATTCCGGACAGCCAGTTTTCCAGCCGTCACTGCATGACTAACTTCCCCTTATTTTGCTTTCCACAGTTATTTCCCTTTGCGGTCACGTGGTTATATGACGTATCGGTAATACTTCCGAAATGTATTCATAATACGATTAGTACACGTAATAGTTCAACAGACCACTTAGAACTCCAGTTTATTACACCGCTGATATAACTATATGGGACTGTACTGTACTGTAAAAATATAAGAATGACCTAGTTACAAACTACATACTGAAATGCGACAGTGGGTGACAAAATGGACATACCGTGCAATTTACAACATCTGTATGATACCAGTCTGTATATACATGTATTTATATTTACATCGTCAGGTTGCAATCTATATTTTCCCTGATATTACTTATATATAATGCTAAATCAGGCAACAGAGTAAACACTTATCAGAGCTGTCAGGTGCACAGATGGATCTGGTGCTATGCTGGCCAAACTGTCATAACGTCATTCTTGTAGGCCATTGTCCACTTACAATGAAACAATGCTGTACATAGGGTAAATTAAGGAAAGCCCGGGGTGACAGCAGTGGGAAAATTAGTCGCTCTAATTGCCACGGGGAGTGGAGTGTTGTTTGAAGATTGTGTCAACATCCGCTGTACACTGCGACTGAGAAGGTGAAATAAGCCAAACACAACACGGGGCTTATAGGGCGTTTGCGACCAGTGTAGATCCAGTTCAGCCTGTACATCCGCACATTCTGAACAGGGTCTGCACTTTTCGGCATATTATTACACACTAAAATGCAATCTATATCGTTTTAGACTACATGAGTGTTATATTTGATTAGGACCTACACTGGTCACGAATCACACAAACCCCATTTCTCCAGTCACAGCCACATATAGGACCAAGCTTCGACGTAACACCGATTTGGCAAAACAACGATTTTCTTCTTGAAAACATCTTTAGTTTTTAACATCAAGTCCAAATATTTTCTATTGATTTGTAACAAGCCTGTAGGAAAATAGATTAGAAATATTAAAGAATTTACTGTACATGTGAAACTTGAATATATACTTTTCATTATTGTTATCTGTCAACGAACACAATATGTGATTTAGTCATATTTTAGTATTCGAAAACAGTATTTACGGAAAAATAAGCGAGTGGACATTCAAGTTACACAATTTTAGTCCTGCAATATAACATTCATACATGTGTAAAAACAAACACATCAATATTGGATTTTCGGAACTGTAGAAAGCACCCTGATGTGCACAGTGTATCTATTCTACCACGTCTGTCAAATTGGACTCAGCCAATCAGCTCGGCATAGGTGTGGCCTTGCGAATTCAATATACACCTGTCGCATTATTGTTGACATCCGTTTGAACGTAGCTTCACACGTCTGTCACAAAATGGATTCAACCAATCAGCATAGACTATATGTGGCTTCATTGAATTCAGAATACACCTGTCCCAAGATCCACTTCCCTATTTGCCTGCGGTCAAATCATCGGATACGTTGTTTGCTATGCCGAACTATTAATAACCCCCGGCGGCATGTTTGAACATAGGGACACACGCGTGTCTCTGATTATTTCAACTCGAAATTGTCAAAGCACAAGTCTGCTGAAGTAACATTCTGCAAAGAATCAATTTACGAAATGTTGGAGATTATGTCAGCATTTTGTAAAAAAAAGAAAAAGAAATATAACATTTAATTTCACATTTTTTCTGATTCTGAATTACAACCGACTTCCGCACAGATAATCGTCGCCGACGTTTGCAACCAATAACGTATAAATAAACCAAGTATAACTAGGTGAAGGAAAACATAACGATTAACGTATATATTAAACGACAAAGACGATGAAAGTATGCAACAAATACATGATGTCCGTAAATCAAAACGATATTATATAAAAAAAACACCTTCATCCACCAATCAGCTGTATTACTGCTACGTCATAGCGGTTATTTTTACAGCGCCACCTCGCGGCAGTAGGTCGCAGTAACAAGAGAGATAAGCGATGACCAATTAATTGCATGGCTATGTATAGGTGTCAGATAAGGTGCGATTTGAGAAATCTCAATATCACGAAAAATACAAACGAACCGGAAATCGATTATTAGGGTCGCCATTGTTATTTTTAGAGCATTTTGAAGAAAATAAGTGATAGTTTGTAATGTGACCTTTAAGTGTTACCGAAGTATATATAATTAAGTCTAAACTACTCTAATCCATCAAACCATTTTCTATTTTTTACTGAGTGGATTTTACGAACATGATGTTAACGACATACACGTACGTGTATCGCATGCCAGTACGCAGTTTTCGAATATCATAAAGTATGGTACTGTTACATGTTCATTATAAGCTGCAATAACTATGTTATTTAATCAGTAGTCATGATCTTAGTCAAACCAGTCGATAATAATCTTCCGATATATGTCTATTGAACATCCATATACGTCCTGCTTCATGTGTGAGTCCGTCATTGACAGGCACCACTGCTACATATTTCATATAACAATAGGTTTCACACAACCGCGGAATGTGTTACTATTTCGACATTCATTTAGATAAACCACACGTATGATATATAAACACGGATATCTACTGCGTATGTTTTCAAAAAAACACTCACGTACAGTCCAAGGAGGCAC
Organism: Conchocele bisecta; assembly: GCA_029237695.1. NCBI lineage: Eukaryota > Metazoa > Mollusca > Bivalvia > Lucinida > Thyasiridae > Conchocele > Conchocele bisecta. The sequence goes on from CM055277.1 coordinate 38,818,159, forward strand.
CAAACCGTACCGTGTCGAATCTTCAGTGATCAATATAGTTCGAAGAGACCGTTAAACCTGGTTAGCATGGCATTACAACGCCCGAGCGGTCTCCTTAACTTCTTATTATGGTACACAGAGACAGTAACATAGAGGAGATATACAGCGACGAAATAAAACGGCCAATAAGGCAACATCCTGACAGTGACAAACCGCAACACTATAGTGTAATGTGCGACAATCAAGTAACAGGTCACCCATAAGTACAATGAAACAAAGCACATGCTGCAAACGAAGGGACAATATGATCAAATTGAGTAGCATTGTGAAAGCTGTCGCGAGCTCTGCTGGACAACATATTTTGGATATGCCACGTAATTACAAACACGTCATAGAAACATTGTACTTCAAAGTAATAACAGTAGCGTTTAAACACGATATAGCAAAATGTTACTCATAATAACACTTTAAGCTTTTCAGGTTAAAGTCTGTTACAATGGGGTCATTATATTGTAAGTATTTTTAGTCGTTCGGTTTTTTCATGCAGGCCAACTATTTTATTGTCACGGATTTTCGAGTCGTTCTTTCTTTTCAATAACACACCAGCGTGGAACACACGAGGGCAATTTTGTCGTCAGTAAACTTGTGGTATTTAAAATTAAATAATGGCCAACAGTTAACAAATATTTGATATTTATCACTATGAATGTTTGCTACTGCTATTGTGTCGTTTATATTTTTGGGAAGTTTGAGCTCTGCTGGACAACATATTTTAGATATGCCACGTAATTACAAGCACGTCATAGAAACATTGTACTTCAAAGTAATATCAGTAGCGTTTAAACACGATATAGTAAAATGTTACTCATAACTGCATTTGACAGCATCCGACCTCGGCACTAGTTGGCGCCAACAGAAGTAAATGTCCTGATAGTAAGTACATGATAGCCAATTCGAACATCAGATGAACATCCCCTCTCGGTTCATATAATACACTTCAATGATTGTCATAGGCAGAACGTGTCATAGACTATATATGTCTGGAAGTGACTAACTTTAAGTTAGTACAATGCATTATCCTTTAAAATGGAGTGGTCCGTTGAAATACATGTAGCTGGTGTGTAAAATGGCAAATATTATCGTCCACACTACATTGGAAAGTACATATTGTAATGATAATCTGGTTAACTAAGTGCTTAGCGGTATAACACTACTATATGTATGTACTATATACTGTATATTCCACGTTTTGCTGCCGACTAACGTTTGGCTAAAACACATTAAATGTAACAAAATATTTAAAAGTAAGTACTTTTTCATCAATAACAAAAATGTCACCCTCCCCAAAAAAAACATTATTTTTATGAAATTCCATCAAATATTGATTTTCCTATGAGAATTTAACATGGGGGCTAAAAATAGATTTTTATTTTTTTTTTTTTATTTGTGGACCGATTTTCAAAATCTAACTTTTGTTTTCTTAGTTACATCATTTCCAAGCTATCTAGCCAGGTTGCGGAGTCAATTTCCAAATGTTTTAGTTGTTTGACCCTTCAGGACCAGGGACAGGGACATGATCGCATAACATAGTGTCGTATGTTATGAAACAAATATGGTTCGATTTGAAATGTACGCATCATTTTATATATTATTTTTTTTTTCAGCTTTGAAAATATTTATTTTCCCCGTAATAGGTTTGTGGTAGGTCGGGGCCATCCCCCACAAACCGTACATAATATACATGTAATAATCAGATGCAAATACAAAATATACAATTACAGATATTCACCCTCTTTTGCTCTTGCAGTATTGGGTGGAAATCACTGTTCTACTAAGACTTCATGGTTGAGTGGTACATTAGAATCGTCATTAATGAGAGGCCTGAATTTTCAATAACAAACTTGCACGTGTTATTAAAAAAAAGACAGTAATACTTATAATAAACCCGCAGCAGATGAAAATGTCACTCTCCAGCGCTGCAAGAGCCAAAGTTTGATTTAGCATATGTAATACATGTACATGTATTTGATTATATGTTATCATTCATATTACCCATGATCCAACTGAACCAGCCCCACTCTGTAAAAAGTGAAGTTCAATCCTACTGTGCATCTACATGTTTAAATCGTGTATTAACCCTTTCAACACTACAGCCGTTTATATAGGTGTTTGTAAACAGTGTAGATCCAGACGAGCCGGCTCATCAGGATCTGCACTCTTTGCAAGTAATTTTCATATTTGTTAAAAAAAAAAATTATAAATCGATTATTTGAAAAGTATTTTGTGTTGAATGGAATTGACCGAAAATTAACATATTATATATAACCCATTCCATTTATTTAGGGATGAAAGGGTTAAATGTTAAAGTTGGTGGTAACATTATGTATTGAAAAGCCAATGTACTGTTCCGATTCCCACACTGGTTATAAAACAAAACTCGGCTGGTTCCATCAGATCATGGTCTTTGCTTGAACCTGTATTACTCTGTGTATATTATATTCTTCTACTAGATTCATATTTATAATGTCTTTATTTCCCAAACCTATAATATGAGGTGGAATGGGGGGCGGGGAGGGGGTGTGCAAGGGGTTAAAACAAAGAAAGGGGAATAAACGGGCAAAAGTAGATATTTATTATAGCACCCGCAACTAACTCAGCTGAAGATGAAATCTTATTTTGGTATTTTTGTTACATAAATTAAACTTTTGAAATGATAAAGTCTTCCCAAATTTTTGTAAAGTTTTCAAGTTTGTTGGCCATTATTGCTGCCTTCCTGGAATTTTCATACAAAACTTGAAATCGATGCTTCAGTATGCTGAGACTTGGAACAACTTTTGAACACCGGCAATAATAGAGATAGTATTTAGTTTCTAATAGTATTAATTGTTTGAACGATACTTATTGTTTTTTCGTAAATCCCAAAGGTGAATGATTTTTCGTTAATTGTAATAGTTATATTTTTGGTCGCTAACCATTCTTTAAGTTCCCTAAATATGCTTTTTGTAGCCTCACAATCCCAAAATAAATGTGTTATTGTTTCAGAAAACTTCTTACAGAATGTACATAATGGACTACTGACAATTTTAATCTTATTTAGGAAATCATTTGTGGCCAGAATATTGTGGTTTATTCGGTACTGGAACCATTTTCGAGTTGTGTCTTTTGTTCCATGTTTCATTCTTAAAATTATAGGTGGAGTTCCATTTAATTTTACCAGCTGGAGTTTCAGAATTGGAGTTTAATGCGAGGTACATGTCTTTTGTCCCGGTTTTGTTTTTTAGATATATTTTTAGTTTGTATGGAGTAAATTGGATTTGTAACTTTTTTTCGATATTGAAAAGTTTCAAACTTTTACCCCAATCTTGTATTGCTTTCACAAGGCCATAATATTGAAGAAAGTTTATATTTATGTTGAAATTGTTTTTAAGTTCATTTTGAGAGGCAAAATTTCCATCAATTTTGATAATGTCATTTATAAAACATATTCCCTTATCAAACCATGCTTTATTGAAGAAGGTTGTCCCACATTTTATGTTCTTATTAAAAAATAATTGGCTAGAAATGCATCCATACGCATTTTTGTATGTGTTAAATACTAGTCGCAAGGATTTCAGAATGTTTTGGATTTGTATAATTATGTATGCTCGGTGAGCACGTAGCAACTATTGTATGATAGACTATAATACGAACTGTTTTGAATAAATGGACCTGTCCATGACATTTCCAACATTGACGTGGTAGAAGCTATGCCATAAAGTAGGCACGCGATAAAGTATATAGCGTGGCGCCAATGCAGCCGACACACACTTATGCGTATGGCAGCCACGTACAAATAGCAAACACTGCGGGTTTTGACAATATACGTGTTCAGAATCGCGAGATTTGTTCGATTTGGAATAATAAACGTACCAGATGAAAAGTCAAATCAAGGTTCAATATATGTCCACATTTTAGTAATTACGGAATCTCAGGGAAAAGTGAGAGAAGTGTTGATTTCCTCCCCAACCAGATTCTCCCAGTTATATTTAGCTATCATTAATATCTGATCATAGCAATACTTATGGTAGTCAAATGTAAATGAACTAGCCACAGGTTTATAAAACATTCTAATGTGTTAATCATTTCTCTATATGCTTGTATATTTGAGCAAAATAAGTAGATTCCGTTATATATATATTGGGCAGTGATGTTCAGTTGGTGTGGTAAGGGACCCAACCTGCTACCATATCAGCAAATGGTAGTTTCAGTGTTGAATGGATATTGTATATCCCCCACTGTAGCACCGTTAAACGTAAAAACGCTAAAGATAAGCCAACATTACATAAAATAATGTTGATGTTTTTTCCCCAAAACATCTGGCATCTAAGGGCCGTGATGGCTCCACTTTTCTCTCGGTACAGTATAAATATACTGCAGGGATAATCTCCACTCGTATATTGTTAACTAACAATTTGTAGCGTATATTCTTGGCTGTATTTATACTCAAATGAACTTTGCAAAACAAATTACCTGTATCTAATGGTTGTATCTTCTTGCAAATGAAGCTGATGTGCGCTTATCAAGATCACGTGATCGGCAACTGTTCGATTGATTGCTCAGCTGGGTGAGCCAACATTGGTCCGGTCCAATCAAATCACGAATACAAAATATCACGTTTTGTAACGAATAGTTTGGGATGAATTGTCGAGATTCCGGCACCGCGTGTTATTTTTTGTTTATTAGTGGTTTTGTATACATTTGGGATATGGCTTTCCGAAAAATCCGGGTGCCATTTCTTTCGGACACGTTCAATGTCACTTCAAGGTCATTGACCTTTTTGGCATAATTGGAGCCGTGTACCCTGAATTATACACCAATATGTCGTGTATAAATATGACCCTAAACTGGTATAAATTACACAAAAGAACCGACTAATAGACACACTAAACATTTTCGGAAGATTCGATTTTCAACTCACATATCTGGCGGTCATATTTTCAAGATGGATATTCTGAAGCTCTGTAAGTGTAGTATATTCGGCGACTGTCGTCTGTGTTGAGAACAGACGTCCAGACTTTGTCTGCCCTACTTTTGTGGGTGTCAAAATTGTCTATGTTCATAAAATAAATTACTATGGATTTGCAATTTACTTGGCGGCCATTTTGAGTTTTCTGACAATGGAGTATGTTAACTGCAACATTATTCCAGTTGAAAGAATTAACCTTTGAATATAGGTGAAGGCGCTTAGCATTACACAAATATGTAGCAAGTCAACCGAAATCTCATAAATACCCGATTTTTTGCGGCCATATTGAAAATATGATAATTATATACCGATTATTAGTGTATTTTACGTAAATTCTTTAATATATCCATCAGAAATGTTTTTGAACAAGTTACACCAATTTCCAAGTTAAGGACCATGACCTATTGGCTCATATATTGGCAGTTTTCGACTTCCGTCAAGCATAAAGGTCAATGACCTTGACATGACCTTGAACTTGGTTTAAAAAAATGGCACCCGGATATTTTGGAAACCTTATACATTCAAGTTTATAAAAAAACCGGGTGCCATAAATTAACACGAGGTGCCGGAATCTTATATATATACCTACTTCCGCTCCAATCAGATGTATACTTAAGGGAGCAGCTGTATTTTTACAGGTGCAGCTGCATTTTTTACAGGTGCAGCTATACTTTTTACAGGTGCAGCTATAAAAATACAGGTGCAGCTGTATTTTGTACAGGTGCAGTTATAAAAATACAGATGAAGCTGTACATTTTACAGGTGCAGCTACAAAAATACAGGTGCAGCTACACAACTACAGGTGCAGCTGTATTTTTTACAGGTGCACCTATACATTTACAGCTGCAGCTGTAAATTTTGCAGGTGCAGCTATACATTTACAGGTGCAGCTATAAAACTACAGGTGCAGCTGTATTATTTACAGGTGCAACTATACATTTTCAGCTGCAGCTATAAAAAATACAGGTGCAGCTGTATTGTTTACATGTGCATCTGTATTTTTTACAGATGCAGCTGTATTTTTTACAGGTGCATCTGTATATTTACAGATGCAACTGTATGTTTTACAGCCGCACTTGTATATTTACAGGTGTACCTGTATATTTTTATAGCTGCACCTGTAAATTCAGTTTTGACCCCATTCGTACACCATACAACTGTTCCTTGTAGTTATACAGACATAGATCATACCCAGTGAAAATGTGCAGCATATTCTCACAATTTTATGGATTAATGTTTACCAATAATATTTATTCCAAAGATACATAATATACATCAAATTATATGCATCTGTGTTTTACCATTTTCCCCACTCCATTACTCCACAAGAGGTGCTTGAAAATTTACCAAACAAGAAATTACGAAAACACATTGAGTGAATACAGGCTGCAAGGATTGTGGAATGATTCTTTGGAGGATTTTGAACTTTTTCATTCTTTCAATGAAACGCTCAACATGAATTCTATGTTTAGCAATGTCTTTTGTCGCAGCTTCCGCTTGTGGAGTAAATCTGTGTCTCGTACCAAGAAATGGTGGCTTAATCATTTTCACTTGACGCTCATTCAGGAGATCATCAATTAAAAACCCTCGGTCCGCCATAATCACCTGGCTCAAGGAAATCTAAAAAATTAGACTGTTTTACAATTTCCTTGTCACTAATGCTTCCTTCAAATGCATCACTTACATAAACAATAGCACCATTTGGAGCAATAGCTACAAGAAATGAGTAATATGTATATCCCTTGTAGGCGGAGTACTGATTTCCTTCAGCGTCGAAGCTACAAGGCGATTGGACATGCACTTCAGTGCAATCTATTATAGACCTTATATTTCCTTCTTGAAGCAAACATGGCTTTGTGAAGTGCATATAATTGTTTGTACAGTAACTGGATCCATGTGATGATGGTGGTGGAAGCCAGACAACCGATAAGGTAAATCCTGGTGCAATAAGCCGAGACGTATACGTATTAAGGTCATGGATAATTGGTTCATTGGTGACATAGTTATTTTGCGCCCTCGTCTTTTACTCGGAGTCTTATTGGCATCAGACACATTAAAATTCCAATAGTTCATATTTTCTGTACATTTCCCTAAAAAATCCCACAGACACATGAATTAGATGTAAGTTAATCCAATATAAAATGTAAAGGCTTTATCATCATCCTTGACACTGTCAACATTGAATGTGTCATGAAATGCAGTATATGTGTCCGAGGTTTGTTTTTTACCCACATGCATGCGTAATGCAAATGGTGTAACACTTTCATTTAATTTGGCACTGTTTTCCAATATTTTATTTTTTATACTTAATTTAATTACTTCAGTTGTTGGTGGATTGTCTGTTTGGCATTCATGATCACGTACAGAAGGTTTACATGTGGTTCGAACACTTATAAAGAGCTGTCGCTGGTCTGGAATGGTCTTGGTATGTGAAGTTGATGGAACTTCTGGTGCGCTGGAGCCCACGACACCCACATCACTTTCATTTGTATCCGTCAACAGCAGTAGACTCTGCGCTGCATCCGATCTTTCCAGTTTGATTTGCTTTGGTGATCGGTATTCATGACGCTGAGCTGGTCGTACTTCTTTTAGTTGAGACCTGCAAATAGAAAATGTACAAACAATACCATTAATGTCATTATGAACCATTTCAATAGATCCAGATGAGCCGACTGATCATGCTGAGCTCATTATCAGGTGCATCAGCAAGATCTGGACTGTTGTCAGCATAGACCCAGATCAGACTGCATACTTATGACTGACTGACCTTAGGGCTATGGGCATGGCATAATATGAACTGGATCGTATGAACAGTAAAACAGTATGGCCCATTTTACAATGATTTAAGTTGAACAACTGAAAAACGGATACACACACTCCCCAGACACAGACGGACATACGGACGTTAAACCCATTCACCTTTCCTCCAAACTACCCACTTGATTCATTACCATGCTGCTGCATTACATGTTGTCTGCTGTCTTTACGAATATAATTTTAGTATTTCTTGACAAATAGTGGAAAGTGCAACAATGTCCCAGCAACAGCTAAGGTTATATACAGAACTTGGGAATTAAATGGTCTTTCAGATTACTGTGCAACACATCCTACTGGACTGTATCGACTTTGCCGATATTCGACGCAAACACTTCAATGTTACTTCATTTGCGGAGTTATTCCTGGTGGAGAACATTGAAGGTTTGCTTAGCTTTCTCCATGAAACCAGCTTGTATATGGAAGATCTGATGTTTATCATTGTATACATGTTTCTCATTTCAAATAGTTTATCATTGTATACATGTTGCTCATTTATATTGTTCATCGTATTTATATTTTTACCTTAATTACCTGATTATCTACCACATCTAACATACTATTTTATAATTATTTTTATTCTTCATCTACATTGCTTGGCTCTAAATGATACTCTTTTGTGTTGATGGGACGTTGAGCACCATTCCATTCGGATCAGACTTGAAACTCAGTTTACAGCCATGCTGCTTGAAAGTGTTTCGTGTTTCCAATGGCTTCTTAATCCTTTTTTGGATTTTGATTATATTTAGCAAGTGGTGCCACTTTTGTTGTGCATGTCCACTGTCTGGTCAAAGCCACCGAGTGATGTTCATCTTGTGCTTAAAAATGCATTTGCACATTAATCATGTTAATTCTCTTTAATCTCTTGTCCAATTTTAACTCTGCATGCTAGCGGTGAAATTATCCGTCAAACGAATTAGGAGTATATGTTTTATTTCTCTCTGTAAATATGTCTTTAGGACTCAATTCTAATAAAATTCCAAGACATAGTCATGATATTTACGGGTAGAAATACAAGAAAATATGATGAATTTTTGTCCGCTAGTTTTGAACTATGTATAGCCCACACGTTTCCCAGCAGGCAAAGAGTTAATAATACTCGAAAACATTACGCTTCGATACATGTACGACGCCCACCCCCAAGTATCTATGCGAAGGCTACTTTCTTGTTATGTTTACTTTGCTTTGTGCACCAATGCCATTTCTTGTCATTATTATAGGTTACCAGCAGACTTAACGAAGAAGAAAATCCCGACGGTGTTCGTTGTTCGAAATCCGAAGGACGTTGCAGTGTCTATGTAAAACTTCGTTACTGGACTGAAGCATTATAATTACCACGGCAAATGGGAAAACTGGCTCCAGCTATACATACAGGGGAAACGCAAGTGTTTTAATCAAATATACAGTGGATATGTTTGTTTGTTGGGGTTTAACGGCCTATCAACAGCTATGGTCATTTAAGGCCGGGTCAATGTGTTTAGTACTAATTCCCATATATTACCTGAACAATTACATGTTCAAGTACATGTACAAATGGGGGGGAAATCTCAAAATCAGAACTGAATATTTACAATAAAAAAACTATATACACAGTGGAGATGTTACACAGTGACTGTAAATCAGACATGTCAGCGCTTCATGACACTTTCTAGTGTTTTACAATCATGAAAAGTTGTTGAAATCAGAGATACATAACAGAAAAACACATCTAAGTTAAACATCCATATTTTCCCGAGTGTCCGGTTTAGAGGGGTTCCACTGTACACACTTGTGCTGCACTCCGCGCTGGCGTAAAATGTTTCACATCAAAATAGGCACCGGATTCCTGACGAATTCCCGTCCAGCTACATACAGAAAATACTGCCTACTCAGACATACATAAAATACTGCATAAAATACTGCATAAACATTTTGTAACCGGCCCAAGAAATTTGAGCCAGTTACTAGACAAAAAATGTGTTTATGACATACATGTAGCTCCAAGTAAAGTTGAGTGGCATGTCGTCAGCAACCCAGTAATTTTTTTGACGTGAAACATTTTACGCTAGCACGTAGTGCACTCACCACTGAAACTTATGTCTTGTTCTTCATTACAGAAATCCGAATATTATCTAAACAATCATCAGAAAAGCCAAAACAAAGGGCACATTCACTTTTATTGTCAATGGTTTCTGCAAACAATGTCGTTAAGAGTGGCAACAATGTCCAAAATAAATTCTGAATCTATTATCTCCTTCTCCCGGGAGCATGATCTGATGAAATGAAATTAATATCACATGTATCACCGTTAAACATAAAACGCCGACACGCGCTTGGAGAATGTTTTACATTTAAGAGTGTTATGGTCTACATTCTTGACAAGGCTCCAGCAGTATACCACATGACATATAGCACCATTAAATGGAAAACATGTCTACATACATATTTATTGCAGAAAGTACTATGCAACGCAAGTACTAGGACATATACAGAAAGGTAATACACATAGTCATAATGATGATGGTGGTAGAGATGATGATGAACAATTTTGGATGAAAGTTAAACTTTTGTATACTTTCTGATATGTTAGTCCGATATTTACCAAACTTCATCTATAGCTTCCTCACATTGGTGGCTATCCACCCAGTGTAATTCAGGTGACCTTGATCTTTGTGGGCGAGACACTCGCCAGTGATCGCTTTGTTGTCTGATTTTAGTATACAAAATGTACAAAACACACATTTGCAAAGGTGGCTTTTCATTGTTGGTTTAGTTTTGCGATACAGTATACATGTATACGAGTATGTCGGGCCTATTTACAGTGAACTACCTTGGCTACCTGGACTATCTGCTGGAGTGGCAAGACGTCATGGCCACGTCCGGTCTACCGATACACCTCGTCTACTACGAACATCTCAAGCAGGTACGTCCGGTCTACCGATACACCTCGTCTACTACGAACATCTCAAGCTCTCATGCTCAAAGTGGGCCAAGACGTAGCCCTCTTCTTTCGCTGACCCCTTCAATTCAGCGGAGAAATAAATAAATACGGAACCAGTATATTTACAACAGTACCGAGTAGTGTATTAGTATTAGCGTGGTTATTTTTGTCCGCCAATCAAAATAAGCGTTTTAAAATGCGCGTAACATCAGAGCGAGGGCTCAACAATGGAGTCGTCAGTAAAGAAGGCGCGGACCCTTCTAAGTTTGCTTCAATTCAAAACTACAGCATACTTGACTGAAGGCCCCAAAGTGCAATCTAAATACCCGCTGTCCGACATTTCAACAAAGAGCCCCCAACTGCCATGCCAACGAAAATTAAACAAGAGGGCCATGATGGCTCTAATTCGTTCACCTGACTCCATGAACACCAGAGGAGAATGTGACATTGAGTTCATATATGTTTTTAAAGAAATGTGCTATTTTTAGATGGCGGTCATCTTGGATTACGCGATGACTCTCATTTTACCAAATCTGAAAATGCTTCACCCAAGGATCTTTACTTACTATGTAGTTTGGCCAGCATCGGCCATGTGGTTCCTGAGAAAAAGACGTTCAAAATCTCGAATAAATGGACCTTTTGGAGACCATCATGGATGATATAATCATCCGATTCCGACAAATATTGCACCAGAGCAATCGCCTCATCGATACCTTCAATTTGATATATGACATGAGCATATTTGGTAAAAAATAAAATTTTACCTCACGAGCCACGCCCATTTTTGACCCCGGGGTCACCATTTTACCACCTTTGAAAGAGCATTCTACGTCGATCATTCCTACCAAGTTTCGTCGAAATCCGGCAGGCGGTTCATAAGAAGAAGATTTTTTAAGAATTTATGCTATTTTTAGATGGCGGCCATCTTGGATTAGCGACGATCTCCGTTTTCACAAATCTGAAAAGGCTTCACCATGGACCATAACTTTTAAGTTTGGCTACCATGGGCCAAGCGGTTCATGTGAAGAAGAATTTTGAAATCTCTAATAAAAGAACGACCTTTTGACCTTTCGGCGGCCATCTTGGATGACATAACCATCCGATTTCGACAAAAAAATGCACCAGAGTGATCGCCACGTTGATACATTCGATTTGATATATGGCATGACCATATTTGGTCCAAAATAAAATTTGACCCCAATTTGATCCCACCTGCTACGCCATTTTTGACCCCGGGTCACCATTTTAACAACTTTAACAGCATTGTACATCGATCATTCCTACCAAGTTTTGTCGAAATCCGGTTGGCGGTTCTTGAGAAGAAGATTTTTGAAGAAGTTGTGCTATTTTTAGACGGCGACCATCTTGGATTACGTAATGACATAATTTGAACAATTTTGTAATCCCCCTACCTAAGGACTATGACCATGAAGTTTGGTGACTATATGCCCAATGGTTATCGAGGAGAAGACGTTTGAAAATGTTCACGGACGACGGACACATTGCGGTAACAATAGCTCACATGAGCTTCGCTCAGGTGAGCTAAAAAGTCGTGTCTTCAGGAATTCAAATCATGACAAATTCTAAGTCGGACTCCATCCATTTCGCGCACCTGCAGGTTATAATCAAACCCGACCTGCTTTCATACACAATTTAATTTTTGAAGACCTATAACAACTAATTCTGGATCATTTGAGAAAGTTTAAGCAAATTCACAACTCGCCAATGCCAGTCCATGAATCTTCGGCTCGCTAGTGTTTAATGGGCGGTGCGGTACCGATGGCAATGGAAATCAACGAAGATGTTTGGTGTTGATACACATTCTGTAGAATTGGTTTTATTTGTCAATAATACCAAATAAAATCTGCAGCAGGGGGGCTGAGCCCCCTGACCCCCACAAAGGGCTTTCATCCCATTGGGTACCTGCCGCCACCCCCCCCCCCCCCCGACAGATTGTCATCATTTTCAATTATTTTCTGTTCAAACCCCTGTGAAAGGAGTGCGGTGCCAAGTGTCTTGGCTGTGATAAGGGCACCCGACACCAAATCAGGATCTTTGAATTCAATGTATCCCCAATACAGACATATAACATACTATTTTACTATTATTTTTATTTTTCATCTACATTGCTTGGCGCTAAATGATACCCTTTTGTGTTGATGGGCCGTTAAGCACCATTCCATTCCCCAATACAGGTGCATTCCCGGCTCTAAATGGCTTAAATTAAAAGTCGCTAAGCCATAAAACACCATATCATTATCATCCACAAATGTTCCTTAACAATTTAACATGATTACAACTTTTTCAACATATAGATTACCTTCAATGCTTTAAGTTTGTATGCTCATCCAAAACTCATTGAAAACTACTGACAGATTGTTTTTTGACTACCGACGGCATTCGTTCGGGGTAAACAGGTCTGCGAATCCTTGAATTCAGCAATGAATGCTGTTGTCTGGCGCCAGGACCCGGTGCAGTTTCAAAGTGTCCCAATTGTGTTGGTCCAACGTGTAAATTGCATATATTGTTGGCAAAATTGAATGGGTAAGAAACGGGAAGTCAGCAATGAATGTGGTTGTATTCTGGCTGCAGGACCCGATGCGGGAGGTGAGTCGACTGGCGGGGTACCTGGGGCTGTCCCTGGGAGACGATGTCCTACAGTCAGTGTGTGACCACTGCACCTTCGACACGATGAAACGGTCATACAATCAGCAACTCATGTCACAATACAAGGATAACACGACTGATGGATTCTTCAGAAAGGGTTTGTAGACTAATATATGGCTGTGCCTGGAGAAATGGGGCTTGCAGTATTTCTTACCTACATAAGTGTGTTAAGGTAACAAATACGATAGCACACTTCTGTAGCCTGACAATGATCTATATGCCTTGTTAGAACCAGGACGGCTGTTTCTTTCATGGAATGGCGAACAGCAGAGGCTGATCTGGATCAACACTGGTTGCAAACCCCATGAACCCAATTTCTCCAATCACAGCCACATACTACAGGGACAGTTGGATAAGAACGTTACATCATCATCATCATCATCTTTGCGGAAACGCTTATTTATACTCCTGTAATGGTGTCGGGGAAATAAAACCATTCCATGCTGAAGTAACCAGTATGCCTACACTGTTGCGCAAATACGAGCAATTTGGAGAATTAATGTTTGTAACAGTGGAACCTCTCTAAACCGGTTTAAGAGACGTTTCACTATAATTCCGATACAAGAGCACTGAAATACATGCCTGTGTGCATTGCAATCACGAACACTGTTAAATATCAGCGATATTTGACAGCGAAATCATAGGTCATAATTTAACACATCGATGTCGCAATGGTTGTTCGTTCCACTGCAACATAATGTTATTAGAAATGTGGGTAGCCGACATTGAAGCCAGTTGTCGACATGCCCGATTGGGACCGTAATTACTACCTTGCCCGACAGACATAAACCAGCTACAGTGGAACCTCTCTAAACCGGACACCCTGGGAGGTCCCCAGGGTGTCCGGTTTAGAGAGGCTCCACTGTAAATCAGACATGAACACCGCTAAACAGGTATATGTGGTTTGCGATCATGAACACACGTTATCAACGATGAGAGATGACGATAAACACATACAATTAATCAGACAGATTGTATGGGTGTCCGGTTTAGAGAGGTTCTACTGTAGCTTGTTCCCAAATGGTCGTTTTGATGATCACAATTAGGCGATTGAACCCTCACACTCTTGTTCCACCATTAGCAGGGTCCAACTGTAATGGATTGTATGGGAGTGGGGCGTAGGGGGATGTGGAGGGGTGTGGAGAGTTCAGTCGTCTGTGGTTTGATCGCCCCGATAAAAAAAAAGCAGCATAACAAGGGAAGTAATAAAAGGCGGCCCAACATTATGTCAAGGGCAATAGCGAGATGCAGTATAACCTCTCTAAACCGGACACAGTTAACGTTAATGTGCGTAATATTGATAGGTTACATTGCCGTTTATCTCCAATTATAATGTCTGTTCATGATTACCAAGCAGTCACGCGTGTCTTAACAGTGGTACCTCTCTGAACCCGACACCCTGGGGACCTCCCAGGGTGTCCGATTTAGAGAGGTTCCACTCTAATGTCAACTTTGGTCCCCAGGGTGTCCGATTTAGAGAGGTTCCACTCTAATGTCAACTTGAAAACATGTGATTTGGTTACAAGCCAGCTGATCTAGCATTGGCTGTAACCCCATTGTCTGTGCTGGTTGGTTGGGAGCATGTGATTGGTAATTTAACGATCGGGATTCATTCTTACCGGAAGCCCGACTGGAGACCTGGTTTGCCCCTCAGATGTTTGTTTGTTGGGGTTTAACGGCCTATCAACAGCTAAGGTCATTTAAGGCCGGGTCAATGGGTTTAGTACTAAATCCCATGTATTGCCTGTACAAGTACATGTTCCACAGTACATGTACAAATGGGGCGAAAACCCCAAAATCATATATTTTTTTATTGGCGTTTAATGGCCTATCAACAGCTACGGTCATGTAAGGCTGGGAAAACGGGTTCAATCCCGTTTTAACGGGGAAAATCCCCCAAAAAAACGGAATATTTACAATAAAAAATAAATATATTCAGCCCTGAAATCAGAATAATCCTGATCTGATGCCAGGTCCTCGCCACACCAGAATCACTTGGATCAATAATGATCTTACTACTTTTATAATCGGCAATAACCCAATTCTACTCCCAGGTAACAAAAGAGCCAAAGATAAAACGTACCGGACGGCCAAACCAGGCAAATCGTGATTCCTATAAGGAGGAACCCCTACCGTTAATTTATGCTGTCGAGTTCGCCCGACCAACCACCCACCTGCCCCTCAGATACGTCTTTGGCTTCTCGTATGCGAGAGTTGAATCTGGTTATACCCCTTATAAGAGTAATCCTACCGGTACGTTTAGGGGTAGGGGCCCAGTGACTTTGGTGTGGTATAGGCCGATAAGCACCAATAAATCACTCAAATCAATCCCCCATTGCAGGCTCGGTGGGCGACTGGAAGAGCTGGTTCACGTGGCACAGAACGAGGTTGCCGACGCCTGGATAGACAACTATCGATCACTCAACTTCAAATTTCTCATCAGCTCTGACTGGTTACACATTAGAACCCCTCTAAACCGGATATACATAAAATAAAACATTTGTCTGCTGAATTGCATTTGTTTTGTTGCACCTGCTTACAGACAGACAGCACGATATAGTCGGCGCATTGGCATATGTACTAGCATACTAGTAATGTGGTGTTTCACAAGACATACACGATATGGGCTTGAATATTTCTTTAAAGGCCTTGTCTCCGATGATGTCTCAGATATCCACTGTTCTGTTTGGCCTTTAACATGCAATCAATCACACAATTTTATTTGATCAAATTTCTGAAAAACATGTATGTATTATATTGAGGGGATAATCAAGCTAGAGTAGAATGTAGGAACTTATACTGTCTGAACTCAGTTTAATGGTAAAAGCGATGTGCGCTGAAGTTTTGGAGGGGTTCTTCCATTAGTGTTTAATACCGATTTCTTCGAAAGCTAACTTTCACATTTATCAGAATGTGTTCTTTTGTTTGCTTATTGGTGTTTAACGGCCTATCAACAGCTAAGATCATTTCAGGCCAGACCTTTATTCCAAAATCCACATATTTTATTAATACCTATGCTAGGCTATATTTGACATGAATTACACACTAGCCGATGCACGTAATGCCAAAATTACACTATAGTACAAGTACGTATTTTCAACTGCAACAGCAACTATTCATCCATGTTGCAATGGTTTCACTCTCGATATTGGCCCTGAAAATGGGATAACGACATACGTAAATGTACTGTAAATTGCACATTAACAATATTTTCTTGTAAACAATTATTGGATTTACATTTATTGACCATCAATTGAAATTTCCAGACGATCCTAAATTTGCACTTACAACATTTTAGTCCTACAAAGTTTAGTGAAACAGTCACCAGGATAACCACCAAAAAATGAAATGCACTGGGTATTCAATGGGCAGAATACAGGACAAGCAGAAATGGTGGGGTATCAGTTTACTACTGCACCAGAATTATAAACATCTAGCACTACTTTAAACTTTAATAAATATTTTCAAAACATACCACAAAACATACAATTCCATCCACCAATAGATGACTCGCCATACTTGAGAAATGGGGCTTATGGGCTATGTAGCACACTCCTGTAGCCCGATACTGATATATATTGCTTATTTTATGACATTGTCAACTGTTCAGAACAGTGCATTTCCTTCATACCCATTAGGTTTCTAAATAAACAGTATAGACCCTAACCAAGCTACAGGAACATGCCAGCCGATGAGGAGTGAGTGAGTGAGTGAATAGGGTTTAACGTCCGCTTTTCTGACATAGAGGTACAAGCCTCAGGGAGTCTACACGCAGACGGGTCAACGGGGTCGTGTCCCGTATCCACCTGTCCAAGGGGGGTAAATCCCAACTTCAGAACTCAATATTTACAATCAAAATATATATTCAGTCCTGAAATTAGAATAACCTGATCTGGTGCCAGGCCCTCGCCACACCAGCATCATTTATCCCATCCCCTAAAAGTAATAGGATTAGCGCTAATCTTACTTTTATATATGGGGCATAGCCTGACTCAACTCTCACATACAAGAAAGCCAAAAATGTACATGAGGGCCAAATCCGGTATAGTGGGTTCCGGAAAGTATGAACCCAATCGTTAAGCCAGTTTAGTCGCCTTTTACGACAAGCAATGTCTACTGCAGCACTATTCTCAGGATCAGTTGATCCCGCCCCGGTGCCTGCACGGGGCCAGCCGATGAGGAACAACACTGGCCAGAATTATGCCAGAAACCCCATTTGTCCAGTCATAGCTATATTTTTAGGCGGGACCTCAGTTTCAAACCGCTACCTCCGCGGTATTGAAGTCCAGATGTCAACATATCCAGCCCGTGATCAAAGATAAATCTGCGACAGCTGGTCTTCCATCAGACGCGGTCATACATAAATTCACACATTTTACTGGCCTCAATCCCTGAGAAACAACATATTCAAACAATACAATACTACGGAGCCCTGCAGGGGACGTAGAATTCTTTTTTATTAATTCATTCCCACGAAATAGCAATTTGTTCCCTCGATTTAACAATTCGTTCCCACTAAATAACAATTTGTTCCCTCAAATTAACAATTGTTAATTTGAGGGAACAAATTGTTATTTAACAATTCGTTCCCATGAATTAACAATTCGTTCCCACAAATTAACAATTTGTTCCCTCGATAAAACAATTAGTTCCCACGAAATAACAATTTGTATCCTCGAATTAACAATGGGAACAAATAGTTATATCGTGGGAACGAATTGTTAAATTGAGGGAACAAATTGTTATTTAGTGGGAACAAATTAATAAAAAAATAATCCATGTCCCCTGCGGGACATCAAGTCGTACAATACATCAAGTCGTACAATACATCAAGTCGTACAATACAACACTATTCTAATGTTGAGAATATATCACCGACAGTCACTGCATCGATCTTTACATTTTACCGATAACCAAATGTAAAATTAAAAATTTCAGTACATTTACTTGATATTAAGGCCTAAAAATGAATGTGGCATATTTATTGCATTTTTTGTTATTTAAATTTACAACCAATTCAGTTAACGGGCTCAGAATACAGTTACTGTTCCTAAAATATACATGAGGGGCATTTAAATAATTGGCATGTTAGTATTTGTTTGTTTGTTTGTTGGACCTATCAACAGCTAAGGTCATTTAAGGCCCGGTCAATGGGTTTAATACTAAATCCCATATATTACTGTACAAGTACATGTACATGTTGAAGTATATGTACAAATGGGGGGAAAATCACAATAAAAAAACTATATATTCAGCCCTGAAATCAGAATAATCCTGATCTGATGCCAGGTCCTCGCCACACCAGAATCACTTGGGCCCCCACCGAAAAGCTGTAGGATCAGTAATATTCTTACTACGTTTATAATGGGCAATAATCCAATTCAACTCCCAGGTAACAAAAGAGCCAAAGATAAAAACGTACCCGAGGGACATACCAGGTAAATCTTGATTCCTATAAGGAGGAACCCCAATCGTTAATTTGTTTGTTTGCTTATTGGTGTTTAACGGCCAATCAAAAGCTAAGGTCATGTAAGCCGGGCAAACGGGTTCGTTCCCGTTTTAACCTGCTGCATTGGGGGGAAAATCCCAAAATCAGAACGGAATATTTACATAGAGAAAAAATATATTCAGCCCTGAAATCAGAATAATCCTGATCTGATGCCAGGTCCTCGCCACACCAGAATCACTTGGCCCCCACCGAAAAGCTGTAGGATCAGTAATATTCTTACTACTTTTATAATGGGCAATAATCCAATTCAACTCCCAGGTAACAAAAGAGCCAAAGATAAAAACGTACCCGAGGGACATACCAGGTAAATCTTGATTCCTATAAGGAGGAACCCCAATCGTTAATTTGTTTGTTTGTTTGTTTATTGGTGTTTAACGGCCTATCAAAAGCTAAGGTCATGTAAGCCGGGCAAACGGGTTCGTTCCCGTTTTAACCTGCTGCATTGGGGGGAAAATCCCAAAATCAGAACGGAATATTTACATAGAGAAAAAATATATTCAGACTTGAAATTAGAATAACCTGACCAGGTGCCAGGTCCATACCACACCAAAGTCACTTGGCCCCTTCCCCTAAAATAGGTTCACGAATAATCGTAATACTCACATAAGAGGTATAACCAAATTCAACTGTCACATACAAAATGCCAAAGACGTATGTGAGGGCCAAACCAGGTCTCCAGTCGGAATTCCGGAAAGAATGAACCCCGATCGTTAAATTACCCATCGCATTCTCCCACCTGCCACCCATCCAACCGTTAATTTACGCCGTCCCTTCACAATGCAATTAATGAGCACTTGTGTCATACATGGGCGATGGCAAATACAGGTTATATTCTTAATTAATCTATGCCATAAACACAGTGCATATTTGCGTTTTAAAGCTATTTGTAGTGTTGACGGGATAAATAGAATAGCAGGTTAGTGCCGTGAATGGGAAAAAATATCTGGCGCGGCCTTGCCGGATATTTTTCCCATTCACGGCACTAACTTACTATTCTCTATTTTCACATTCAACTGTTCCAGAGTGTATTCCTGTATTAACTTTCGGAATACACCTTTACAGGTATGAAATTTATTAAATATTTTATTGTTGTTATTTCTCAATGAATTGATTGATTGACTATTGGTTCGGGTTCGATCCCTTATTTAACCTGCCCATAGCGAGGGAAATTCCCAAAATAGAACTCTATACTTACAGAAAAATATATATTCAGCCCTGAAATTAGAATATCCTGACCTGTAGCCGATTTCATCAACATTGCAAAGTATACTTATCTAGCAAAGTATACTTTGAGGGAGTAATCATTTATTTTTCCGGAAATGCATTATTTCATACAGAACTAACAACTTCATATATTTGATGATTAAAAGTATGCAGAATTATTATACTGAATTTAATACATTATCACAGCCAAAATGGCTGTGATAATGTAATAAATTCAGTATAATAAAAATTAATAAATTTATCCTTAAATTGAAAATTTCTCCCTCAAAGTATACTTTGCGAGAAAAGTATACTTTGCAATGTTGGTGAAATAGGCTACTGGTGTCCGGTCCATTCCACACTACAGAGACACTTAGCTGCAACCCCGAAAGTAATATCGTATTACTTATTTAATGGGGTATAACAGGATTTAGCTGTTGAGTATCAAAAGGCTGAACATGTACACGAGAGCCAAACCATGCAAGTCGGCATTCCGGTTAGGATGAACCCCGATCATTAAATTACCCTTGGTGTGCTACCGACCAACCACCCACTTCTCTATGAAAGTATATGTTGTCACCACTCATTTGAACCGTCTCAACGGTTCAAATGGTGGTCGCGACATATACTTCTGAGCGCATAGAAGGAAATGGTGGATACTCGGCATGAAAATGGTTAACTTGTCGTATGCCCGTATGCCCGGATGTGGATACTCGCTGCCAATGACGATGCACAGAAACAAGTAAAAACAAGAAATGCGTCTGTCGAACGCGGATGCCACCTGCAACATATTTGAGAAACTGTGGTTAACCGAAAAGTGTGACGGAAGGACGGACGGACAGACGGACGGTCCAAACACTATATGCCACCCGTTTCTTCGAAACCCGGTGGCGTAAAAAGAGAACAAATTTGGAAATTGACTCTGAAACCTGGCTAGATAGCTTGGAAATGATGTAACTAAGAAAACAAGTTAGATTTTGAAAATCGGTCAACAAATAAAAAATAAGTTAAAAAAATCTATTTTTAGCCCCCATGCTAAATTCGCATAGGAAAATAGTTTGTTTGCAATAAAATCAATATTTGACGGAACTTCATCAAATAACTCTTTTTGGGGAGGGTGACTTTTTTGTTATTAATGAGAACGTACTTATATTTAAATATTTTTAAGATTTAATGTGTTTAATGGCCAAAAGATCGTCGGCAGCAAAACGTGGAACAGACAGTAGTGATCATGTAAGCCAGATACTTGAAGGTTGTCCGGTATACCAAGTATGAGTGAGTGAGTGAATAGGGTTTAATGTCCGCTTTTCTGACATAGAAGTACAAGCCTCAGGGAGTCTACACGCAGACGGGTCAACAGGGTCGTGTCCCGTATCCACCTGTCCGAGGGGGGTAAATCCCAACTTCAGAACTCAATATTTACAATCAAAATATATATTCAATCCTGAAATTAGAACAACCTGATCTGGTGCCAGGCCCTCGCCACACCAGCATCATTCATCCCATCCCCTAAAAGTAATAGGATTAGCGCTAATCTTACTTTTATATACGGGGCATAGCCTGACTCAACTTTCACATACAAGAAAGCCAAAAATGAACATGAGGGCCAAATCCGGTATAGTGGGTTCCGGAAAGTATGAACCCAATCGCTAAGCCAGTTTAGTCGCCTTTTACGACAAGCAATGGCTACTGCAGCACTATTCTCAGGATCAGTTGATCCCGCCCCGGTGGCTGCACGGGGCGATACCAAGTATGAAGTGGATCAACTGGAAACTGTAGAAGTATGTCCCCAGACAAGCAAAGTGTGAGACCTGTGTAAATTATAAATGCTCCCTGATCTAGTGCGAGTCAAAATATGCACGTAATACATTTAACCCTTTGACCCCTATCTTAATGTTTTTGTCGTCTGCTATTTATTTTCCATTTTTATCATCAAAACATGCTTTGACAGCACTTTAGAATAATTTACAACATGCTTTCACAGTATTTTAGAATTCATTTCCAATGGAAATGATTCTAAAGTGCTGTCAAACCATGTTTTTATTGAGAAATAAGACAACATATAAAAGTAACAGCAGACAACAATTGTTGAGAGTAGAGGTCTAAGGGCTAAATTACAGTTCTGCACATAGACATTTGAGTAGCAGGCGTTCCCAACATTAACCCTTGGACTGCTAATCACAACAATTGTCGTCCGCTGTTGCTTTTATATCTTGCCTTATTTCTCAATAAAAACATGGTTTGACAGCACTTCAGAATCAGTTCCAAAGGAAATGATACTGAAGTGCTGTCAAAACATGTTGTAAATTATTATAAAGTGCTGTTAAAGCACGTTTTTGATGCTAAAAATGTAAAATAAATAGCAGATGAAAAAAAAATAAGATAGCGGTCTAAGGGTTACAGATGTCGGTCATAATAACATGTACATCAATAGTGTCGAGCATACCGTAGACCAATCAATATCATACATGTATAACCAATACAAAATAATTTAAATGGTAACTAAAAATGTAAATATGTGGCTGTGACTAGAAAAAGGGGGTTTACGAGATTTGCGACCATTGTAGATCCAGATCAGCCTGTGCATCAGGATCTGCACTGTTTGTCATTCCATCAATGAAGCACCCGTCATGCTTCGAATATAAATCATTATGAGGCGACAAGAGTGTGCTATTTGATCAGGAGCTACACTGGTGGCAAATTTCATAAACCCCATTACTCCAGTCACAACCACACAGACGAATTGAACTTGTGATGTTTGGCTGTTCATTTGGGCGATGCACAAGCACGATCACATGACAGAATTTGTCATGTGACTGAATGTCCATCACCCAATAAACAGCAAAATAACAAAGTTCAAATGTTTACCCTTACAACGCTGAAAGTTGTCGTCTGCTGTTTATTTTTTATTTTCCATTTTTTCTCATCAAAACCATGTTTTGACAACACTTTAGAATCATTTCCATTGGAAGTGATTCTAAAGTGTTGCCAAACCATGTTTTTATCGAGAAAGAAGACAAAACATAAATCGACAGCAGACATTTTACGTTTCCCGCATTCTAAAGATTAACGATGAAGACAATTTGGCTGCACTCTATAATGGGTGTGTGGCTGCATACGGAATACACAACTACAGACCAATGTATTAGACACAACAGAAACAAATAAACACAAGAAAAACATTCTGCGCTAGTTGGTTGGGAGCATGCAATGGGTAATTTAACGATCGGGATTCATCCTCACCAGAATCCCAAACGGAGACCTGGTTTGGCCCAAGGTGTCTTGCCCAAGGACATGCCGAATCGGCCAGTGTCGGGATTGGAACTCAGGACCTTTCGATCCGTAGTCCGATGCTCTACCACTGAGCTATTGCGCCTGACGTTTGGCCCTAAGGTACGTCTTTGGCATTCTTGTATACGAGAGTTGAATCTCATTATACCCCTTATAAGAGATACACAATTATCTCTAACATTTGTATGGGAAGGGGCCAAGTGCCTTGGTGTGGTATGGACCTGGCATCAGGTCAGGTTATTCTGATTTCAGGTCTGAATATATATATTTTTTTATGAAAATATTCCGTTCTGATTTTGGGATTTTCCCCCCATTGCAGCAGATTAAATGTGGGATCGAACCCCTTGGCCCAGCCTTAAATGACATTAGCTGTTTATAGGCTGTTAAACACCAAAAACATCAAACAACCAATCAAGAAAAACAGTCACACTGATTGAGGCCCCCCCCCCACCCAATCAGTGTTTGCAACTACTGGTGCATGCTGTTGAGGTGGCTAAATTCTAAATGTGATAAAGACCCTGCTCGACTTAGCATACATCTCCATGCTATTGAAGACCGGGATTACCAATGTAGGCTTCCTTACTTGTGCCTATTATGGTTTAAAGGTTTTAAAGTTCCGACAGAACATTAATTGATTTTCGGGATACATAAAACCAAATTTATCCCGTCAACTATGTCGCTACTAGACGTGAAAAGCAGGTACGTGTATTTTTTCTCGTTCACATCTAGTAGATACGTCATTATGTATGACGTTACGTCATTATGTGAATGACGTAACACGATAATCTTGTCGCTTCAGAAGACAAACTTATGAGGCCACAAATGCATTTTTAGAGACATTTGAACAACTTTGATGTGGTTAACGGGATAAATAGAATATTATTATAGTGTCATGAACGTGAATAAATATCTGACTCGGCTCGAAATCAGGATGTGCTCGGCAAGCCTCGCCCATCCTGATTTCTCAGCCTCGACAGATATTTATTCACGTTCATGACACTATACTAATATTCTCTATGTAACATTGCCCAACCCACCATGCAGAAATGTAACATTGCCCAACCCACCATGCAGAAATGTAACATTGCCCAACCCACCATGCAGAAATGTAACATTGCCCAACCCACCATGCAGAAATGTAACATTGCCCAACCCACCATGCAGAAATGTAACATTGCCCAACCCACCATGCAGAAATGTAACATTGCCCAACCCACCATGCAGAAATGACAAGTAACTTCAAGGCCTTTCTTATGTCTTTATTCTGATTTTGAGGAACAAATTAACACAAATGAACATATGTAGGAACACAATGAATAGATGATGGGGTGCAGTTCCCAGAGTAATCCTACAGTTACATGTGAATATAAACAACAGAAAACTACACATGTTACAGAAGGATGGTATTACCTGCAGTTCATAAATAGTTAAATGTCAGAAAACTGACAAAACAGGCAAATAATTTGGCCCAGAAGTATATTGGGAGCCTTTGTTTTCATCAGCTAAGTGAAAACAATGGTATTGACAAAACACAAACTCATACTTTGTGTGCAGAGTATTGGAGTGGATGCCGAGATCAGGGATTCTAAATCCAGTAGTTTCATTGGCTCAACCAATCCAGCAACTTGTCATGCACATGAGATTGGTACAGATGTCAGAAATAGGTAAAATCTCACCATGAACGTACAGTTTTAAACCCTTAAAATGTGGGTTTCAAATATTGTTGTTGCATTTTTTTTCAACAATGTCTAAGTTTCAAAAAAAATGGTTTTGCCACCACATAAGAATCATCTCTCATGGAGATAGTTCTTCTATGTTGGATTATTTCACAAAAAAAAGAAGATACAATTAGGACACGACAGAATTTAACTAGAGGATTGTTTTTCAGACAAAAACATGTCTCCCCCAATACCACCACTGAATGTTATCAGGACTTGGAAAAAGTAGAATTTAAGGCAGCAACAGCATATATGTAGCTACCTTGTATTTTCTGCATAAGTTAGCTGTATATTGTGAGATAATAAAATAAGGAGGATGGCCGCGGCCCGCATGTCGAGCCCGCCGAGGCATTTGATGGTCTCAGAGTGTCTTTATTTGAAGTTTGATGCCCAATAAGCATACAAAGTTTCAAGCAAATCTGACTTACGGTTACAGAGATAGTAGGTATGTGAAAACTTTAACGCAAATATTGACAGAAACTTCAACGCAAACTTCCTAGTGATTTGACCTTGACATAGGGGCACAGGGGCCGCATGAGTGGGACACAGAATGAATATATGGATGATGACTAATAAGCATATGAAGTTTCAAGTCAATGTGACTTAGGACTGCAGAGATATAAGGTATTTAAAAACTTTAACACAGATTTCGGAACGCAAACTTCTAAGTTATTTGACCTTGACCTTGGGCACAGGGGCCGCATGAGTGGGATACAGCATGAATATATGGATGATGACTAATAATTATAAGTATATGAAGTTTCAAGTCAATGTGACTTAGGACATCAGAGATATAAGGTATTTAACAAGAGGCCCAAATGGGCCTGTATCGCTCACCTAAAAGCCTCCATAGTGGTCATCTTGATTTCACAAAGACTCTTCACTTACAACTTCAAATGTTCCACAGAATTTGTTGGTACCTTCTGATCTAACATATATTGCGAATGTGCATGTGATTTACTGCTATACCTTCGATTTGATATATAAAATGACCATATTCGGTCAAAAATAAAATTTGACCCCTATTTGACCCCTCGGGCCATGACCATTTTTGACCCAGAGGCCACCATATGAACAAATCTGAATCAGCGTTAACTATCCATCATTCATACAAAGTTTCGTCGAAATCGGCCTGGCGGTTTGTGAGAAGATTTTTTTGACAATTTGACCTACTTTTCAACGGCGGACATCTTGGATTTGGTGATGACCTCCATTTTAACAAAAATGGACAGGCTTCACCCACAGACCATTACAGTTAAGTTTGGCCAATATCGGCCAAGCAGTTCACAAGAAGAATACGTTTGAAATCTTTAGTAAAAGAACAACTTTTTTACCTTTCGGTGGCCATCTTGGATGACAAAATCATCTGATTTAGACAAAATATGGTCCAGAGTGATCAACTAGTCGATACCTTCGATTTGATATATTATATGACCATATTCGGGCAAAAATATAATTTGACCCCTAGTTGACCCCTCGGGCCACGCCCATTTTTGACCCAGGGGCCACCATATGAACAAATCTGAAACAGCGCTAACTATCGATCATTCATACCCAGTATCGTCGAAATCGGCCTGGCGGTTCGTGAGAAGAAGATTTTTTAAGAATTTGACCTACTTCTCAACGGCGGCCATCTTGGATTTGGTGATGACCTCCATTTTAACAAAAATGAACAGGCTTCAACCACAGATCATTACAGTTAAGTTTGGCCAATATCGGCCAAGCAGTTTACAAGAAGAAGACGTTTGAAATCTTTAGTAAAAGAATAACCATTTGAACTATCGGTGGCCATCTTGGATGACGTAATCATATGATTTAGACAAAAAATGTTCCAGAGTGATTGTCTCGTCGATACCTTCGATTTGATATATTACATGACTATATTTGGTTAAAAATAAAATTTGACCCCTATTTAACCCCTCGGGCGACGCCCATTTTTGACCCACGGGCCACCATATGAACAAATCTGAAACAGCGCTAACTATCGATCATTCATACCAAAGATCGTCGAAATCGGCCCGGCGGTTCGTGAGAAGAAGATTTTTTAAGAATTTGACCTACTTTTCCATGGCGGCCATCTTGGATTGTTGATGACCTCCATTTTAACAAATCTGAAATGGCATCACCCATTTATCATCCCTGTGAAGTTTGACCAATATCGGCTCAGCAGTTCGGGAGAAGAAGATGATTGAAAATGTTCACGGACGGACGACGGACGACGGACACTTTGCCATAACAATAGCTCACATGAGCTTTGCTCAGGTGAGCTAAAAACTTTAAACAGATTTCGGACGGACGGACGGACGGACGGACGGACGTCATTGTGATCACTATGTCTCGCTTTCCGCAAGCGGGCTCGACAAAAAGTGAGGAAATATGGAAATTGAAACGTCTAAAACACCAGGTGCGCAACCTCACACAATGACCAGTATTCCTGTAAAGTTTCGCGACTCTAACTGAAATACTTTTGGAGATAAGAGCGACACAAGTTGAAAATCCCCACTTTTCACTATGTCAAGGGCCATAACTCCGTGAATACTGGATGAATTCACACGATGACCAGTATTTCTGTAAAGTTTTGCGACTAACTGAAATACTTTTGAAGATACGCGCGACACAAGTTGAATATCACCATTTTTCACTAAGTCAAGTGCCATAACTCTGTGAATACTGGATGAATCCGCATGTAAAACGCCAGGTGCGCAACTTCACACGATGACCAGTATTCCTGTAAAGTTTCGCGACTCTAACTGAAATACTTTTGGATACGCGCGACACAAGTTGAAAATCCCCACTTTTCACCAAGTCAAGGGACATAACTCTAAAACCCCAGGTGCGCAACTTCACACGATGACCAGTATTCGTGTAAAGTTTCACGACTCTAACTGAAATACATTTGGAGATACGCGCGACACAAGTAGAAAATCCCCAATTTTCGCTAAGTTAAGGGCCATAACTCCGTAAATACAGGATGAATCCGCATCAAAAACCCCAGGTGCGCAACTTCACACGAAGACAAGTATTCCTGTGAAGTTTCACGACTCCAACTCAAAAACATTTGGAGATATGCACGACACAAATTTTGTGACAGACAGACAGACGGACGGACGTTCTAACATTTCGGGTTTATGAGCTATTTGTTCTTTAAAAGATCAAAGGAATAGCTCCTAAATTTCAATAGAACTAGAAATGGACGCTTGTCGACAAGCGCATGTGTATCCCCCTCCCCAGATACACAAGTAGTTTGAAAAAAGGGTGTTCGAGTTATGCTCCGGAGACAAAATCAGTGACGGAAAAACAAAGGGAGATAACTAAAGAATTAGTGATGCAAGAGTTGTCATTCTTGCGGGACACACCTTTAGGGTCGTGGTCTATGCATGTGTGAAGTTTCATGAAAATATTCCAAAGGGTGTTCGAGTTATGCTCCAGACACGAAATCAGTGCACGAAACAACAAAGGGAGATAACTAAGAAATTAACGACGCAAGAGTTGTCATTCTTACGTGCGACACACCTTTGGGTCGTCTTCTATGCATGTGTGAAGTTTAATAAACTAGAAAATGTGTTCATAGAACACGGATGTCCCACATATCGCTTTGATAATAAATGAGGCCAAATTGCAAGTCAAAATTTTCTTTTACCTGAGCGTTAAAAGTTTTTGAAGCACCAAGTATGTGACCTTGACCCTGGGCTTGGCGGGGGCAGGACAAACGTGGATTTGGCACAGGGCGGTAGAGGACCATTAGAGCAATGCATATATGAAATATGAAGCTGATCCGTGAAAGAAACAGAAATTATAAGATATTTACCTGAGCGTTAATGTTTTTGAAGCACTAAGTATATGATGTTAACCCTGGGCTTGGCGGGGGCGGGACGAACGTGGATTTGGCACAGGGCGGTAGAGGACCATTAGAGCAACGCATATATGAAATATGAAGTTGATCCGTGAATGGAAAGAAAAATTATAAGATATTTACCTGAGCATTAAAGTTTTGAAGCACCAAGTATGTGACCTTGACCCTGGGATTGGCGGGGGCAGGACAAACGTGGATTTGGCACAGGGCGGTAGAGGACCATTAGAGCAATGCGTATATGAAATATGAAGATGATCCATGAAAGAAAACAGAAATTATAAGATATTTACCCGAGCGTTAAAGTTTTTTGAAGCACTAAGTATGTGACCTTGACCCTGGGCTTGGCGGGGGCAGGACGAACGTGGATTTGGCACAGGGCGGTAGACGAACATTAGAGCAACGCGTACATGAAATATGAAGTTGATCCGTGAATGGAAATAAAAATTATAAGATATTTACCTGAGCGTTAAAGTTTTTGAAGCACTAAGTATGTGACCTTGACCCTGGGCTTGGCGGGGGCAGGACGAACGTGGATTTGGCACAGGGCGGTAGACGACCATTAGAGAAACGCGTATATGAAATATGAAGTTGATCCGTGAATGGAAATAAAAATTATAAGATATTTACCTGAGCGTTAAAGTTTTTGAAGCACCAAGTATGTGACCTTGACCCTGGGATTGGTTGGGCAGGACGAACGTGGATTTGGCACAGGGCGGTAGAGGACCATTAGAGCAATGCGTATATGAAATATGAAGATGATCCATGATCCATGAAAGAAAACAGAAAGTATAAGATATTTACCCAAGCGTTAATGTTTTTGAAGCACTAAGTATGTGACCTTGACCCTGGGCTTGACGGGGGCAGAACGAACGTGGATTTGGCACAGAGCGGTAGAGGACCATTAGAGAGCAATGCGTATATGCGTGTTCGAGTTATGCTCTGGATACAAAATCAGAGCACGAAACAACAAAGGGAGATAAGTAAACAAGAATTCCGCGGAATCAGATGCCTCGCCTTGTCCCGCCTTGACCTCGAGCCTGGGCCCGAAAGCAATTTTCACTGGCCCGAACATATTATACAATTATTGACTAGTGAACCATAGAATATCAGATTATATTCTATGGCTCACTAGTCAATAATTGTTTTATTATATGATAATAGTCTGTATATAGCACTTACGACCTTATGCTACTAGACAAAAATTGAAAAAGAATTTGAAAAAAAAAATGAAAAAAAAAAATGGAAAAAAAATTAAAAATTAAAAATAATAATGCTTGCTACTGGAGCCCAGAATTTTTTTGAATAGTCCTATATTTATCTACATATATCTGCACAGGTCCACATAATGCCACAATATTTTCAACACAGTTTACGGAAATGTAATATAATCATTTACCTGTATAAATTACTTGTAAGTGGTCAGTTGCACATGCTAGCACATGCACAGGTGAATAGTCTGTATATAGCACTTACGACATTATGCTACTGGACAAAAATTGAAAAAAATGAAAAAAAAAAAATGGAAAAAAAATAATGAAAAAAAAAAAATTACAAAAAAAAGTTTAAAAATAATAATGTTTGCTATTGGAGACCAGATTTTTTTTTAATAGTCCTATATTTATCTACATATATCTGCAGAGGTCCACATAATGCCACAATATTTTCAACACAGTACCCAATGTAGTGATTTACCTGTATAAATTACCTAGTCAGCAGTGGTCAAGCACTGGACATCTGCACATGCTAGCCCATGCTTAGCACATGGTTCTCCCAGTTTCTATTGTTCTCTCTACAGGTAAGGTGTACAGAGCACACGAGAAAAGGTATACAGAGCAGACGAGAAAACAGGTCTTCATGCATTATTGTCCAGTTTGTAGAGTGTGCAAAACAAAAAAGGGAGATAACTGAAAAATTAGCTACGCAAGAGTTGTCATTCTTGTGCGCGACACACCTCCGGGTCGTGGTCTATGCATGTGTGAAGTTTCATGAAAATATTCCAAAGGGTGGTCGAGTTATGCTCCGGACAGTCCGGACAGGAAATCAGTGAGCGAAAACAAAAAAGGGAGATAACTCAAAAATTAGCTATGCAAGAGTTGTCATTCTTGTGCACGACACACCTTCGGTTCGTGGTCTAATTGAATGTGTTAAGTTTCATAAAAATATTCCAAAGGGTGGTCGAGTTATGGTCAATCAGTGCGCAAAACAAAAAAGGGAGATAACTCAAAAAATTAGCTATGCAAGAGTTGTCATTCTTGTGCGCGACACACCTTCGGGTCGTGGTCTATGCATATGTAAAGTTTCATGAAAATATTCCAAAGGGTGGTGGAGTTATGCTCCGGACACGAAATCAGTACGAGAAACAAAAAAGGGAGATAACTCAAAAATTAGCTATGCAAGAGTTGTCATTCTTGTGCGCGACACACCTTTGGGTCGTGGTCTATGCATGTGTGAAGTTTCATGAAAATATTCCAAAGGGTGTTCGAGTTATGCTCCGGACAAGAAGTGTCTGCGGCGGACGCGGACGCGGCGCGCTGTCAAATCCATAGTATCCCCCGACGGAGTCCGGGGGATACAATTAGGAGCTTACGGAATGAATCAAAGGAATGTATTGTCTTAGGCTCCGCCCCTTAACTCTTAACTCCTGGATGTTAGTCCGGACGGACAGACGGATAACCAAGCCAAAAACAATATGTCTCCCCATTCATGGGGGAGACATAATTCATCATCATAAAGAGGTACTCGTCAAATTTTAGTTTCACTGTTGTCATTGATTTCCTTCTGCAAATCTGGTCTCAGACTATAGGGCATGTGTTGGTGTCAACCCCTGCATTGTAAGGTTTGATCGGGCTGCCAGTCCTCTAGACGTCCCTGTCTGTGGATGAGTTCATCTCTACTAGACATCACTATCTGTGGATGAGTCCATATCCACACTGTCCCCGTCCTGGCAATTGTGGCAGATGGGACATTTGAAGGATCCACTCTCGCCAGCGAAGTAGCAGATGTTGCATGTCTGAAGCAAGACATTTCATTTTGATTAACCATTTCATAAATACACTATTTTTCCAAAAGAAAACAAGAAATGCATCTGTCGAACGCGGATGCCACCTGCAGCATATTTGAAACTGTGACAAAGTGGTTAACCGAAAAGTGTGACGGACAGACGGACGGACGTTCTTACAGTACTATACTTATGTGGCTTATCACATGTTAAATATTAGCCACATAAAAGGATTTTTAGCCACATAAAAGGAATTTTTAGGTGGCTAATTGTAACCAACCCTAACCTTTACCAAGTCCATAACCCTGTGGGGCTAGCCACATAAGTACCCTAATGTGTGCCTGGATGGACGGACGGACAGACGGACGGTCCAAACACTATATGCCACCCGTATATGGCATACAAAATAGTAGTTTTCTTATTTCTCACTAAAAGTATATGCAGTGGCATCGGAACCGATCTGGCAGTAATAGTTTTTGACAAAAATATGATATGTATTGAAATATTTAGAAGTAAAAACAATACAGTCAGAAATGTAATTATTATTTTTTTCATTATAATTAACAACATACAATTTGGAGGTTGTGGAGGTGGGTTCACTCCCTACCTCCGCCAGGCCAATCTTATGCTTCAGACACCCCTGATATGTTGTTACCACTCAGGTGAATCGTCTCATCAAGATGATTCAAATGAGTTGCAAAATATGTATACGAGAAATACAAAAAATAGAAAAAATATTGTTGATTAATTTCTTATTTCTGTTAATTTTTTATTTGTGTGAATCAGTATGGCCGCATGAACAGTTATAAATAAGAACGCCGCCAATGGCATGTATCCCATCACTGTGGAGGTTGGATCGTAAACATGCACATGAAGTTTCAGAGCCAATTTTTCATATGGTGAAGAAGTAAAAAATCAAATCAAATTTACCTTGGGCACAGACGGAGCATGGGTGGGGTGAGGAATGAAAATATGGATAATGATAAACATGCTCATGATTCAAGCCAATAGTTGATACGTTAAACAAATTATAGGCAAATGCAGTAACTCAACACGCATCCACTGACAGAACAGGATATTTGAAAGTCATTTGACCTAATCTCTGGGAAGTCTGAACGTATGGGTGTACATGGAATGAACATATGGAACATGCACATGAAATTTCAAGCGAATCTTTCGTACGGTAAGCAAGTTATAGGGGGGATGGAAAATGGGACAGAGACGGACGACTTTTGCATGCCTATATCCCATTTTCGCTACGTGCGGTTATAAAAAAAATATTCCCAAAATATTTACTTACACCCTTAAATCATAGTTCTTACCATACTGCTTGTAAATTGCACTTAGGCCTATCAAAAAAAATTGTTTGTTTCGGGGCACCCGACCCTACCTGCTATTTTATTAACAAAATGTGCCGACCCTTTTTTTCCCCCACATTTCAGAAGAGGAAAAAAAGTTTTTGTCTATTTTGTTCATTTTGTTAATTTTTATCCCTCTCCTTGTGACTTTTGTCTCGCACCCAAACTATGTTTCATGACATTTTAATACCCGACTCTAGGTGTAACGACTCTAGGTGTGGCGAAAATGAAACGCCGGGACAAGCATTGCGGTAACTGCAGAGGTTATCCGAATATACAATTGTGTCCGGTGATTTCGCACGTCCGGTGATTTCGCGTACCTCTTTAATATGCATTGTCAACCTCTCGCTACCTGGTGTCGGTATATTAGAAGTCAACCTTTTCATAAACTATACAACTTCTGACGATATTTAGCCAGTCGAAGTATATTTGGTGAGTACAAGTTTTTTTTGTGTCAGTTTTACTCTTCGTATCCTAATACATTGTACATGCATACGTTTTATTTCTCAAAAACGGATCAAATTTTGCAGAAGACATCGTCTGTCAAAACCATGTTTACTTCTGTTTTGTGAATGAAATAGTTGGCCCCGGATCGAGTATATTAAAACATACAAATGACGTCATTGGGGAAACTACTACAACATTTTCAATGTATGGAAGCCCAAACTTGTTAGAATTTTGTTTTTTGTAGTATTTTCAGTACTTGCATTAATCTGGGTATTAATCTACGCTGGATGTGTTATACTATCTGTAATTTATCACATGCTGACTTATTGACCCCCTTCCCTGAACGTAGGAATGACAGACATGTTGGCGTGTATTGGCCACCATAGACAAATATAATTAACTGACGTCACTAAAATCGTACTGCGCAAGTACACCGGACATCCAGATTTTCGGGGAATACCCAACGTGTAAACTGTAATGGCAAATGGCTGCCGTTTACATTGATGCACTTTGTTTTATTGCATGACATTTCGTAGAAATACGGTGAAATGGCGAGTTATTATGCATATAAAGTTGTAGGTCTGAATATGCGATATTTATAGATCGGTTACGTTATTGTTTCCTTAGCTGCACGAAATCACCGGACAGCACCGTTGGCCTACAATCAACAACAACAACAGAAATTGGCATGATGGCTGGGGTTTCGTCTAGTGGGACTCGCATCTTGTTACGTATAAACATAGATGTATGCCAACATTCTCCAGAAAGATGAACATTTTACATTTTCCCTATAGCTAGTTCATCAGTGTTTGCGGACATGATACCATTGTATTGCGAGCAGTGCTCACGTCAAATCAGGATTATTCTGATTTCAGGGCTGAATATATAGTTTTCTTATTGTAAATATTCAGTTCTGATTTTGGGATTTCCCCCCCCCCCCCATTCGTACAGGCAATATATGGGATTTAGTACTAAACCCATTGACCCGGCCTTAAATGACCTTAGCTGTTGAAAGGCCGCTAAACCCCCAACAAACACCTGTGCATCAGCGTCTTCGGCATTAAACCATGGATTAAGTTTTGGGTCAAGTCTTATTTATTCTCAACGCTAGTTCATGTGCATTTACAATGGCTTTTGGGTTTGAATTAAACACAATTGATAATTTTTGACATAATATATTATATTCCATACAGGATGTACAGTTTCATGTGCATTCTGTGTGTTCTTTTGATGCAAAATATCCACCAGAATATACAATGAATTATGAGCTTAATTAATATTCATACTACCGTATTTAGCCGTGTATTGCGCGCACTGGTGTACAACGCGCATCTATATTTTGGGGGGAAAAAATTGTTCCGTGTCTATAGCACGCAACAAAAAAAGTAAATATAATTGGCGGAAATTTCGTCACGAGTATAACAAAATTGCATTCCGAGTTCACAACCACAATGCTGAACGTGTGCTGTTGGGCTCTCTCAAAAAGATCGTCAAAGGTCAGCTTTAAATTAGACTTTATATTGTCTAAAAGTATGTTATATTTATTGTTATTTACTCATTAATATGCTTAATAACATTCAAGATGCATGTAATAAACTTACTGAACCTACTTATTTGTGGTATACAATTCCACCATATTTGTCATTCGTGTATAACATAATTACCCGTAATCACAAACACACAGCAGCCATGTGTAAACTTCTTCCCCAAGGCGATAATAACTCCTACTAGTGACCTGCACATGAGAAATGGGCCATAAGCAATTCCCCCCAGCCAAATATTGACACTGTGGACCACCGTGGATATACGTAGGTACAGATAGTGTGTATTCACTGTTTATTGATTAGGTTTAACAATAGACATAGGTACTACCTGAATACACGACATTCCAGCATAGCCCTTATCAGTGTATGCGCAGACGAATCAGGGGCTATGCTGGTCGCACATGTTATAAGGTATTGATGTGTGAATACTTGTCAATACTTTACAAAAATAGTAACACAGTCAGTCGGCACCTAGCAACGAAAAACGACCATTACCGAGTGCGATCTGAATGTGCGTGACGCTAGATTTAGCATCTAAAACCTTACATCAAGCGCTTATGGGATTGAGATAATCTGTCCTCATTAATTATTCACAGTATGGCAGACGTGTGACGTCACTTTGAAAATTTACAACCAAACAATACCCGATGGGCAACATTTGACCGATATGAGATCGGTACACCAGCGTAAATACAGAAAACATGTAAATTTCCTCTAATACACGTAGCCTCTTATGTTACGAGCCTGGCTATATTAAATCCCAAAAGATACCAATTTACAATCAATCTATACTAACCGCACCCATTCATATCGATTGATTCCTTTTCTCTTGTTTCACACTATGCGTATTTCAACGTCATAGCGGACACCTGTCAAAAATTGATATTTCCGTTTCCGGGCTTGTTTTGCTTGCGTAAAACTGGCAGAAATCAGTTGGAAAAAACGTTTGAAATTTATGTTCCTACTTATAACGCACAGGGTGACTTCTGGATTAAAAATGGGGCTGAAAAAATGCGCGCAATACACGCAATACACGGCTAAATACGGTACAACTAATGGCATGTAAAGTAAACAAGGTACATGTTGTATTTAACGATTTAAGGCTTCATTTATAAAAAAATAAATACCAAGCTACTTTCTTTTGTTATGTATCATGTTTATTAGGCTCGCCGCGGAAATTGATTGATTGATTTATCAGTGTTTAACGGCCTATCAACAGCTAAGGTCATTTAAGGCTGGGCCAATGGGTTCGATCCCGCATTTAACATGCTGCATTGCGTGGAAAATCCCAAAATCAGCATGGAATATTTACATCAAAATAAAAATATATTCAGCCCTGAAATTAGAATAACCTGACCTGGTGCCAGGTCCATACCTCACGAAAGCCACTTGGCCCCTGGAAATGGCAGGAATTCCTCAGCCAATTGAAACATGTTTCTTAGCCCTGCCCTATCAAATCACAATAGCCTGGTACATTGTATTCTTTATATGTGGCTGTGGCTGGAGAAAAGGGGCTTAAGGGTTTGCGACCAGTGTAGATCCAGATCAGTCTGTGCATCCGTTGCAAGTCTCCGTCCAAAATTTATATCCCAGTAAACTCCATGCCGAACTACTTTCCATAACCGTCAGGCGCAGTTAAAATAATTCTTGATAAAACGGAAAATAAACACATTTTCTTGATGAATTTATTTCAAATGCTGGAATTATAAGGAATGAATGGCCTTTTTGTGGAATTTATCGGGGATATAAACTTGGAAAAGTCGCGGGAATACTGGACGAGGCCTTCCGGCCTTCATCCAGTATTCCCGCGACTTTTCCAAGTTTATACCCCGATAAATTCCACAAAAAGGCCATTCATTCCTATAATATAAATCATTATCCAGCTACAGGAGTGTGCTATTTGATCAGGATCTACACTGGTCACAAATCCCATAAGCCCCATTTTCCCAGTCACAGCCACATATATCGGCCTACCTGGCAGTGTCTATTTCTGTAGTCTGAACATCGCCCACACTTCACACAGTGGTTTCTCGGTGCTGTCTCATTGTTGCATAACGTGGCTGCAACAAACAGTCATGACAGTAAACGAAACACAGAACTTGGCACAGAAAGGAATGGCCACCGGTACATTTGTATTGTGTTAAAAGTGTACCGTTACATCTCGCAGATAAATGCTCACATGTATCAAGTGTCCAAATATTTAAGCAATCCATCAAGTAATATTAACGTTATGACTTTTGATGCAAAAAAATGGCTTAGTGTTTCCGCAAAAATGTGAAGGTAAAAAAGGTCAATGTCATGTAAATCGCGGTATGAGTGTGTCATATGCTCACAGGTATTTATTCTATGTATTATTATGGCGCAAAACACAATATTTTGTATGTTTGAAATGACTATCCTATGTGAAAATAACATATTTTTACTGTAAATATTGGAGGGGGTCTACAATTACAGAGGGGGCTACTATTAGAATAAATACAGTAAGACATTTACCCTAATTGTCAGTTTGTGACGTATGTTCTTACAAACAGCCACAGGTAATGCTATATGCCTCCTCACCATTCGGTGGCAGGGGCATAACAAGTTTAACATGAATTGAGATGATAATTGTTATCATGACCACAAGCCAATCAGATGAGAATTCTACCACGGAAGCGGTGTCGTGCCTGCCGAGGCATTTGACGGTGGGTCGTGGATTTTTCACAGAATGAATATGGACCATCAGATGAATGCAGTGTGAAATATCAAGTTGTTCCGTTCAGAAAACAGAAGTGATAAGAAATTTATCGCAATGTTAAGTTTGTGGACACGGATGACAGAAATAGCGCCAACTACAGTCATGTCATGCCTGCTGCTTAAGCAGGCACGACAACAACCGTGAAGAGCCATAGGAAAACCTTGTAAGTCAAATATGTCTACTTTTCAGGAACCAAATAAAACTAAATACAGGCATCTTCCAACTGAAAATGAATATTGACATAATATTTTGAAATAACTACTACATTTATAAATTGTTTTTAACTATATCAATGTTAGCGCTTATAGTTAAATGGTCAAGGCTAAAACAAAGACTTACTAGCTTTCATTTCTAGTTTTTCTAGTCTTTTTTCCAGTATTTTTTCAGTTATTCCGGATTTTCTCACCATTTCATGGCGTGTACCTGTTTTTCGGATTGTCATTTTTATGTATAACAAATTAAAATACAAAGTGTACACTCACCCTAGTATCCGTTTCTGAATTTGTTTGGTTATTTATGTGAAATTTTGCGATACCACTCACCAAAGAAGTTATACAGGGTTTTAGAAGATAAAAAAAAATGGGAACCTATAGTTTTATTGGATTTTGTCACAAAACCATTAAAGTGTCAAACGATTGGCTAAAATGTCCGGTATTTTCAGATACTGTATTTTGATTTGAACTAAATGTTTATCGTATTATAATTTTGGTGCCGAAAATGAGTTACAAGGTTTTCGAAGAACAGCGACGATATACAAAATATAGTATGTTTTTGTTTTTTTCTCTTGCAATGTTAAGAGATCAGAGGGCAAAAGCATATGCCACAAGCAGCTACATATTCAAGTGCACCACAAGTAAACTATCATATTTGAATGCCAATGATGTTCGTTAACCCTTTCAACACCACAGGCCAGTGTAGTGGTATTGGCAAAAAGTGTAGATCCAGATGAGACGGCTCATGACGAGCCGTCTCATCAGGATCTGCACTTTTTGCAAGTAATTTTCATATTTTTTGACAACAAAAACACCCCCTTTTCATAAACACCCCCTTTTCATAAATGGACTAATCTGAAAATCATTTTGTGACGATTGGTGGATCGGTTGCAAAATTAACATATCAAAATCATTCCAGTTACTTAGGGGTGAAAGAGTTAAATGGAGAATTGGGGCCTATGGCTTTTACGACTAGGGCATACACAGGTCAGCCTGTACATATGCAGAGTCAAACCATGGTATGGCCATTTCCTGGGTCAGTTAATGAAATTCCAGTCATATTTCTAAACAAGAGGGCCATGATGGCCCTAATTCGCTCACCTGACTCCATGAACACCAGAGTAGAATGTGACATTGAGTTCATGTGCTATTTTTAGATGGCGGTCATCTTGGATTAAGCGATGACTCTCATTTTACCAAATCTGGAAATGCTTCACCCAAGGATCTTAACTTACTATGAAGTTTGGCCAGCATCGGCCAGCATCAGCCATGTGGTTCCCGAGAAAAAGACATTCAAAATCTTGAAAAAATGGATCTTTTGGTGGCCATCATGGATGACATAATCATCCGATTCCAACAAATATTGTACCAGAGCAATCACCTCATTGATACCTTCAATTTTATATATGACATGAGCATATTCGGTCAAAAATAAAATTTTACGCCCATTTTTGACCTCAGGGTCACCATTATAACACCTTTGAAAGAGATTCTACATCGATCATTCCTACCAAGTTTCGTCGAAATCCGGCTGGCGGTTCATGAGAAGAATATTTTTTTAGATGGCGGCCATCTTGGATTAGCGACGACCTCTGTTTTAACAAATCTGAAAAGGCTTTCACCCATGGACCATAACTGTGAAGTTTGGCCACCATGGGCCAAGCGGTTCGTGTGAAGAAGAATTTTGAAATCTCTAATAAAAGAACGACCTTTTGACCTTTCGGCGGCCATCTTGAATGACATGACCACCCAATTTTGACAAAAAATGTACCAGAGCAATCACCTCTTTGATACCCATTTTTGACCCCGGGGTCACCATTTTAACAACTTTGAAAGAGCATTGTACATCGATCATTCCTACCAAGTTTCGTCGAAATCCGGCTGGCGGTTCATGAGAAGAAGATTTTATAAGAATTTATGCTATTTTTAGACAGCGGCCATCTTGGATTAGCGATGACCTCCATTTTAACAAATCTGAAAAGGCTTCACCCATAGACCATAACTTTTAAGTTCGGCTACCATGTGCCAAGCGGTTCATGTGAAGAAGATCGAGACCAGAGTGATCGCCTCGTTGATACCTTCGACTTGATATATGACATAACCATATTCGGTCAAAAATAAAATTTGACCCCAATTTGACCCCACGGGCCACGCCCATTTTTGACCCCGGGGGTCACCATTTTAACAGCTTTGAAAGAGCATTGTACATCGATCATTCCTACCAAGTTTTGTCGAAATCCGGTTGGCGGTTCTTGAGAAGAAGATTTTTTAAGAATTTGTGCTATTTTTAGACGGCGGCCATCTTGGATTACGTAATGACGTCATTTTAACAATTTTGTAATCCCCCTACCTAAGGACCATGACCATGAAGTTTGGTGACTATAGGCCCAATGGTTACCAAGTAGAAGATGTTTGAAAATGTTCATGGACGACGACGGACGACGACGGACGACGACGACGGACACATTGCGGTAACAATAGCTCACATGAGCTTCGCTCAGGTGAGCTAAACACAGCATTGATACTTGTTCTAACACTCTAGACTTGCCACAACTGCCATAAGCCCCATTTCTCCAATCACAGTAAACTACGTGAATTACGAGAACAAAGTTGGCCCAAATGTTGAGAGTTCATTGATTATAAAGCTATATCAGCATAAACCATCACCAGATACGAGGACTAGAATAACATCTACAAGCTTGACTAAAAGCCTTAACCAAGGTTGAGTAAAAACCTTAACCAAGGGGAATTAACTAAGTAATTCAAGGTTAAATGTAGGTCAAGGTCAAATATAGGTCAGGGGTTGTTGATGTACATCACTAGGAGATGCAGTTGTCCAAGTATGGTGGGTGTAGGGCCAGGAGTATTCCATATACAAGCTTGACTAAAAACCTTAACCAAAGGGAATTAACTAAGTAATTCAAGAAGAACTGTAGGTCAAGGTCAAATATAGATCAGGGGTTATTGATGTGCATCGTTATGAGAAAAGGTTGTCCAAATATGGTGTCTGTATGCACAATAGTATTCCATGTACAAGCTTGACTAAAAACCTTAACCAAGGTTGACTAAAAACCTTAACCAAGGGGAATTAACTAAGTAATTCAAGAGGAAATGTAGGTCAAGGTCAAATATAGATCAGGGGTTATTGATGTACATCGTTATGAGAAAAGGTTGTCTAAGTATGGTATCTGTATGCACAATATTATTCCATGTACAAGCTTGACTAAAAACCTTAACCAAGGTTGACTAAAAACCTTAACCAAGGGGAATTAACTAAATCATTCAAGATGAAATGTAGGTCAAGGTCAAATATAGATCAGGGGTTATTGATGTACATCACTAGGAGATGAAGTTGTCCAAGTATGGTGGGTGTATGGTCAGTAGTATTCCATATACAAGCTTGACTAAAAACCTTAACCAAAGTGTGACGGTGACGCAGATTCCGACGCCGGGGTGACAACATAAGCTCTAACTATTCTTTGAATAGTCAAGCTAAAAAGGCCATCATCAGCGAGTGTCTCACCCACTAAAAACTCAATGTCAATGTAACCCGAACGACAGAGGGTGATTAGTCTCCAATGAAAATAAGCTTGACCAACATATCAAGTGATACTGCACTTTTTGATGTACATCCAAAAATCTATCAATGTTTTCCCCAGCACAGCTACACAACAAAGCAAAGGCATCGGAAATAATGTCCACAAACATGTCCATCCCATCTACTGAATAGGAAAACGCTGTCCACCCCTAGAAATTAGACAATAATTTAATGCTTGCTTTTTAATTTGTCTAGTTACCCAGGGGTTGATTGCCGCTCCCCCAGGGCTGGAAGACATTGATAGATGTCTACATGATACAGCACCACATACAGGGTTATGGATAGATGTCTACATAATACAACACCA
Source organism: Conchocele bisecta (assembly GCA_029237695.1). Taxonomy (NCBI): domain Eukaryota; kingdom Metazoa; phylum Mollusca; class Bivalvia; order Lucinida; family Thyasiridae; genus Conchocele; species Conchocele bisecta. Next base: position 38,860,319 of record CM055277.1, read on the forward strand.
CATACATGACATACATGGTTATGGATAGATGTCTACATAATACAGCACCACACACAGGGTTATGGATAGATGTCTACATAATACAACACCACATACAGGGTTATGGATATATGTCTACATAATACAACACCGCACACAGGGTTATGGATATATGTCTACATAATACAACACCGCACACAGGGTTATGGATAGATGTCTACATAATACAACACCGTACACAGGGTTATGGATAGATGTCTACATAATACAACACCGCACACAGGGTTATGGATAGATGTCTACATAATACAACACCACATACATGGTTATGATATCTGTCTACATAATACAGCACCAAATACAGGGTTATGGATATCTGTCTACATAATACAGCACCAAATACAGGGTTATGGATATCTGTCTACATAATACAGCACCAAATACAGGGTTATGGATATCTGTCTACATAATACAGCACCAAATACAGGGTTATGGATATCTGTCTACATAATACAGCACCACACAGGGTTATGGATAGATGTCTACATAATACAGCACCAAATACAGGGTTATGGATATCTGTCTACATAATACAGCACCACACAGGGTTATGGATAGATGTCTACATAATACAGCACCACACACAGGGTTATGGATAGATGTCTACATAATACAACACTGCACACAGGGTTATGGATAGATGTCTACATAATACAGCACCACACACAGGGTTATGGATAGATGTCTACATAATACAGCACCACACACAGGGTTATGGATAGATGTCTACATAATACAGCACCACACACAGGGTTATGGATAGATGTCTACATAATACAGCACCACACACAGGGTTATGGATATATGTCTACATAATACAGCACCACACACAGGGTTATGGATAGATGTCTACATAATACAGCACCACACACAGGGTTATGGATATATGTCTACATAATACAGCACGACATACAGGGTTATGGATATATGTCTACATAATACAGCACCACACACAGGGTTATGGATAGATGTCTACATAATACAACACCACACACAGGGTTATGGATATATGTCTACATAATACAACACCACACACAGGGTTATAGATAGATGTCTACATAATACAACACCACACACAGGGTTATGGATATCTAGTCTACATAATACATGCACATACACGGTTATGGATAGATGTCTTCATAATACAACACCACACTTAGGGATGACATAACAGGTTATGGATATGTCTACATAATACAACACCACATACAGGGTTATGGATAGATGCTACATAATACACACACACAGGGTATGGATAGATGTCTACATAATACAGCACCACATACAGGGTTATGGATAGATCTACATAATACAACACCGCACACAGTTATGGATGTCACATAATACAACACCGGGACACAGGGTTATGGATATAGTCTACATAATACAACACACACAGGGTTCTAGGGATATATACACACAGGATATAAAGTGTCTACATAATACAATTGGCACACATACAGGGTTATGGATAGATGTCTACATAATACAACACCAAATACAGGGTCATGGATAGATGTCTACATAATACAACACCAAATACAGGGTTATGGATATATGTCTACATAATACAGCACCAACTACAGGGTTATGGATATATGTCTACATAATACAACACCAAATACAGGGTTATGGATAGATGTCTACATAATACAACACCACACACAGGGTTATGGATGTGCACACTAGCGGCAGAAGTGAATCCAAATGTGATTGTGACCAGTGAAGCCTCAGATCCAAGTGTGTGATAGTCGTCTGACCGTCCAGAATTCATTCATCAGGGGCTCGTTTCACTAAACTTTGTACGATGACTAAAATGTGTGTAAGTGCAAATATAGGATCGTCTGAAAATTTAAATTGATGAATTTACATTTATTGAGCATATGCAGCCTATGCTCAATAAATGTAAGCCCAATAATTGTTTACAAGAAATATTGTTAATGTGCAATTTACAGACTATAATAATTTTGCACTTGCAAACATTTCAGTCGTACAAAGTTTAGTGAACCCCCCCCCCCCCCCCCCCCCTCACCCCCACCCCCACCCCTGTGGATTGCTGGTCACAATCTCAAATAGGTCCATATGGTTACATACAGTCTTATATGGGCCATCGGTTGAGAAAAAGGGACGGCATTGGCAACTATTGATGAATCCAGACCATCATTCATAGTCACGTACACGCAACTGGAGTAGAATCTGATGGTTAGCATGCTATTTAACTTAGAATGTGGGAAACAAAAATTGCCATGTGCTGATGTTTAATGTTTTATTTCTCTATAAAACCTGGCTTAACAGCACATGAGAATCAAGTTCATTATGGAAATGATTCTAAAGTGCTGTCAATGCATGTTTTGAAAAAAAAGAAAAATAGGAAATGGCAACAGATGTCAAAATTTAATTTAGCATTGTAATTGTGAAGTGACAAGGATAAACAATGTAGGCCCTGATCAGACTGTGTGAATGTGCAGGCTGGCCTGGCTATGCTGGTCTCAAATAACCCCTTTCCTCAGCTGTCAACCCATATACATGTATAGTGCACATACATAGCTGCATTACTATATACAGATTAAATACAACACAGGCTATAGCATCTTTAAAACTTACATACCTTACAGCAAGACTGAAATTATTAAAGACTAAATATACATTTATATCATGTGCCACAATCTGGCTATAATTATTTGGACCAGTGTATATATCATGATCAGTTAATACACTTGTGCAGCTTCATAATATTGTTGACTATGGAGCCAGCATGATCAGACTGGGTGGATATGCAGGCTGGTTGGTGTCCTCACTGGTCTGAATGACAAACTATTCTGCTTTTGGCACATTGTGGCAGATGTTTATTTATATGAAGCTTTCTACACACACAGGTTGAAGAAACGGAATAAGCCTTCTGGTGGCATAAATCGAAAAGTTAAAAAAAGCTGGAGGGGAGATTACAGACTTACCTAAACACCATGAGTATGTGTAGTGGGCCAGGCAGCCAGTACCGGGCCAGGGGAAGGTACCGGGGATATAGTGAAGCTGGAGGGGGAGATTACAGACTTACCTAGACACCAGGAATATGTGTAGTGGGCCAGGCAGCCAGTACCGGGGCAGGGGAAGGTACCGGGGATACAGTGGAGCAGCTGGAGGGGAGATTTCAGACTTACCTAGACACCAGGAGTATGTGTAGTGGGCCAGGCAGCCAGTACCGGGGCAGGGGAACATACCGGGGATACAGTGGAGAAGCTGGAGGGGGAGATTACAGACTTATTTAGACACCAGGAGTATGTGTAGTGGGCCAGGCATCCAGTACCGGGGCAGGGGAAGGTACCGGGGATACAGTGGAGCAGCTGGAGGGGAGATTTCAGAAGGTACCGGGGATACAGTGCTGGAGGTGAGATTACAAACTTACCTAGACACCAGGAGTATGTGTAGCGGGCCAGGCAGCCAGTACCGGGGCAGGGGAAGGTACCGGGGATATAGTGAAGCTGGAGGGGGAGATTACAGACTTACCTAGACACCAGGAGTATGTGCAGTGGGCCGGGCAGCCAGTACCGGGGCAGGGGAAGGTACCGGGGATACAGTGGAGAAGCTGGAGGGGGAGATTACAGACTTATCTAAGCTGGAGGGGAGATTACAGACTTACTTAGACACCAGGAGTATGTGCAGTGGGCCGGACAGCCACTACCGGGGCAGGGGAAGGTACCGGGGATACAGTAGAGCAGCTGGAGGGGAGATTACAGACTTACCTAGACACCAGGAATATGTGTAGTGGGCCGGGCAGGCAGTACCGGGGCAGGGGAAGGGTCCGGGGATACAGTGGAGCAGCTCGAGGGGAGATTACACTTACCTCGACACCAGGAGTATGTGTAGTGGCCCGGGCAGCCAGTACCGAGGCAGGGGAAGGTACCGGGGATACAGTGGAGCAGCTGGAGGGGAGATTACAGACTTACCTAGACACCAGGAGTATGTGCAGTGGGCCGGGCAGCCAGTACCGGGGCAGGGGAAGGTACTAGGGATACAGTGGAGCAGCTGGAGGGGAGATTACAGACTTACCTAGACACCAGGAGTATGTGTAGTGGGCCGGGCAGGCAGTACCGGGGCAGGGGAAGGTAGGGATACAGTGGAGAAGTTGGAGGGGAGATAACAGACTTACCTAGACACCAGGAGTATGTGTAGTGGGCCAGGCAGCCAGTACCGGGGCAGGGGAAGGTACCAGGGATACAGTGGAGAAGTTGGAGGGGAGATTACAGACTTACCTAGACACCAGGAGTATGTGTAGTGGGCCAGGCAGCCAGTACCGGGGCAGGGGAAGGTACCAGGGATACAGTGGAGCAGCTGGAGGGGGAGATTACAAGACTTACCTCGACACCAGGAGTATGTGTAATGGGCCAGGCAGCCAGTACTGCGGCAGGGGAAGGTACCGGGGATACAGTGCTGGAGGGGAGATTACAGACTTACCTAGACACCAGGAGTATGTGTAGTGGGCCAGGCAGCCAGTACCGGGGCAGGGGAAGGTACCGGGGATACAGTGGAGCAGCTGGAGAGGAAGGTCGCAGCACTCGACACGAACCTCGATCTTCACGTAGCAGTCCAGCTTCTTCACCTGCATAATGGACAATAGGGCGAACCTCTTATTAACTGACGTACATGTTACATGGTAAGATGATGCAAAAGGCACATTCATAGTGCACAAAGAAATAGACTGTGTGCAAAGTGATCTTCATCAGAAGAGAAACAAGTCAGCAAACTGTCACACCAAGTCCACCATGTCGAATTAGAAAGTTGGTAAAGCGACAGATCATGAGATGCTACCCAATGCAAACATAACTTTTAACATGGGAGTAAGCTCAGCCAATAGAACAATTGTGCCGAAGGTCACACTATATGCCCGTTAAGGTATGGCAAGTCAACACAGGGAAATAACTCACTGAAAACCAATAGGGTTCTTCCTCTTGCTATGATAAACATGTGTACCAAATTTGTTTATGATCCGTCCAGTAGAGCTCTAGTCATTCCGTGGACTAGGATACACAATACAAAAATTAGAAATGGCTGCCAAGGAGAGATAAATCGTCCGACAATTTTGAAACTGAATAGGGTTCCTTGTTTGCCCAAGATAAACATGATTACCAAATTTGGTTACGATCCTTTAAATAGAACTAAGTTAATGCATGAATAATGACAGAGTGCAAAAATTAACAAGAGTGCCGAAGGTCACAATATACGCCCGTCGAGGCAAGGCCAGTCAACAAGGGGAGATAAGTCACTGTAAACCAATAGGGTTCTTCATCTTGCATTGATAAACATGTTTACAGAATTTGGTTACGATTCGTCAATTAGAACTTGAGTTATTGCGTGAACAAACAAATTAAAAATGGACGCCAAGGGGAGTAAGTCATCTGAAATTTTTGAAACCCGATAGCCTTCGACATGTTGCAGCGATAAACATGTATACCAAATTTGGTTACGATCAGCACAGTAGAACTAGAGTTATTGCGTGGAGAAGGATACAGAGTGTGAAAATGAACAAGAGCTGTAAGAGAACAGCATAGCTCGATTACGAGGGTTGTCGATGTACACATAGCTTGACAAAGAAGGTGGCCGCGGCCCGCATAAAAACCTTAGCCAAGGTTAACTAAAAACCTTAACCAAAGGAAATTAACTAAGTAATTTGAGGTTCAATGTAGGTCAATGTCAGATATAGGTCAGGGGTTATTGATGTACATCAGTAGGAGATGAAGTTTTCCAAGTATGGTTGCTGTAGGCCCAGGAGTATTCCATATACAAGCTTGACTAAAAACCTTAACCAAGGGGAAATAACTAAGTAATCCAAGGGTAAAAGTAGGTCAAGGTCAAATATAGGTCAGGGATTATTGATGTACATTACTAGGAGATGAAGTTGTCCAAGTATGGTGTCTGTATGCACAATAGTATTCCATCTACAAGCTTTACTAAAAACCTTAACCAAGGTCGACTAAAAACCTTAACCAAGGGGAATTAAGTAAGTAATTCAAGAGGAAATGTAGGTCAAGGTCAAATATAGATCAGGGGTTATTGATGTACATCCCTATGCCAAAAGGGTGTCCAAGTATGTTGTCTGTGTGCACAATAGTATTGCATCTACAAGCTTGACTAACAACCTTAACAAAGGTTGACTAAAAACCTTAACCAAGGTGAATTAACTAAGTAATTCAAGGTTAAATGTAGGTCAAGGTCAAATATAGGTCAGGGGTTGTTGATGTACATCCCTATGCCAAAAGGGTGTCCAAGTATGTTGTCTGTGTGCACAATAGTATTCCATCTACAAGCTTGACTAACAACCTTAACAAAGGTTGACTAAAAACCTTAACCAAGGTGAATTAACTAAGTAATTCAAGGTTAAATGTAGGTCAAGGTCAAATATAGGTCAGGGGTTGTTGATGTACATCGCTAGGAGATGAAGTTGTCCAAGTATGGTGGGTGTAGGGCCAGGAGTATTCCATATACGCCGACTAAATAAGCCCTCACTATGAATAGGCTTCTTCGTCTTGCCGTGATAAACATGTATACCGAATTTGGTTATGATCGGTCAAGTAGAAATTGAGTTATTGCGTGGACAAGGATACAGAGTGCGAAAATTACAAATGGCCGCCAAGGTGAGAGAAGTCATCGGAAATTTTTCACAATCAATAGGCTTCCTCATCTTGCCGTGATAAACATGTATACCGAATTTGGTTACGAGCGGTGAAGTAGAACTCGAATTATTGCGTGGAATTAAAAATGGCCGCCAAGGGGAGATAAGTAATCGAATAAACATTATACAGAATTTGGTTACAATCCGTCAAGTAGGACTCTAGTTATTGCGTGGACAAGCTGTGCCCACCCACTCGCCACCTTCCTGTACAAGGTGAATACATAATACGTCCCGCTTTTCAAACGTGCGTATAAAAATGGCCGCCAAGGGGCGATGTCATAGGAAACTGTTAAAAATCAATAGGGTCCTTCGTCTTGCCATGACAAACATGTATACATAATAGTAGAACTGTATTTATTATGTGGACAAGGACACAGTGTGCGAAAATTAAAATTGGCCGCCAAGGGGAGAAAAGTCATCAGAAATATTTGAAAATCAATAGGGTTCTTTGTGTCTTGCTGTGATAAACATGCATACCGAATATGTGGGGGTCCCACATACCTGGTAGATGTTTTCCATGAGACAGGGGTCTGTGCGGGCGAGGTGGGCAGGCAGCCCCAGCTGGTGTAGGATGTTGAGCGGGTTGCGACAGTCGACGCAGCCACACTCGCCCTCGGTACAGGTGACGCCGCGTACACAGCATGCGCACTGCTGGCAGGAGCAGCCATTGGTGCACTGGCAGGATACAACCATGCCCGGGCTCCCCACCTCCGTAAACCCTGCAACTGGAACATACAGCTCACTGGCACAGGTGGAAGACTCAGAACTCCAGATAAGGTGTGTATTGGCGTATTTGACACACTTATTTTAGCTGAATATGCATTGATTATCAAAAGTGGGAGTACAAAATACTCACAGCAATGTGAAAATATGTATTTGATTTTCAAATTTAGTACGGAAAATACTGCAGTAAAGTTAAAAAAATACGACACCAGCAGCCTATTTCATCAACATTGCAAAGTATACTTTCCTAGCAAAGTATACTTTGAGGGAGAAATTTTCAATTTTAGAATAAATTTATTAATTTTTATTATACTGAATTTATTACATTATCACAGCCAATTTTGGCTGTGATAATGTAATAAATTCAGTATAATAATTCTGCATAGTTTTAATCATCAAATATATGCAATCGTTAGTTCTGCATGAAATAATGCATTTCGGAAAAATCAATGATTGCTCCCTCAAAGTATATGCAATTTTGATGAAATCGGCTACAGGTGGGTGTGGTAACGAGAATTTTTGAATGAGCATTTTTCACGTCAAAGGTCCGAGCACTTGTGTCTACAGTTTGTAAACTTGTCATTGAATCTCAGCCTCTAAGGTGTAGTGTTCTCGTTCAGTGATAGTTCTTGTTCGGTGATTTGTTTCTGCAAGAATTTATTGGTCATTAAGACTAGTCTCACATGGCCCACCTGAGATCATGATCATTTTTGGGATGCTTGAATCCGCCATCCCATCAACACAAGGTCAGTCTAAACAAGTGCACCGCAAAACAAATACAAAATAAGTTATTGGATCTAGAAATACGAAGTCAATAAACATGAAAACTGAATTTAATTGTTACGTTAAGTGAAGCAGAACTTAAAATTGTGAGTATCACGAGGACAAGGATACAGAAAGTGAAAATTAATAAAAGAACGGAAATTTTTGAAAATTAATATGGTTCTTCCTGTTGCCATGGTAAACATGCATACCGAATTTGGTTAAGATGTGTCAAGTAAAATGGACTATTAGCGATGACAAGGGTATTGAATGCGAAAGTTAATAGCAACGGCATAGTTATCGCTAAGCTAATCCCCTCTCTGGCAGCCTTGATAATTAAACCAGAAAATGTGTTCATATAACACGGATGCCCCACATACCGCTTTGACAATAAACGAGGAAAAATTTCCAGTCTAAAAGGCGAGATATTCCATGACCCGGGAGTCGAATCAAAATAAACTTTGTGCATCGCACGCTAGTCATCATAAGGAAGATACATGCCAAGTTTTAGGTCTGTAGCTATTAGGGTTTAAAGGTATTACCGTATTCTTGCGATTATAAGACGCATTTTTTTTACTCAGATTTGTATCCCAGAAAGCTCCTGCGTCTTATAAATACATGTAGATACATGAGCATTTTTTTCCACCCGAAATATTGACATAAACGACAAAAAAAAATAATAATAAAATGCCTTCCTATATTTGTTGTTGTTGTTAGTCTTTGGGGTAAAATCCGGTATTGGAATATTGGTTTCGTATTCTAAACAGTTCGCGCCTTTACTCGCGCCTTACTCGTTCCGGCCATGTGTCACATTCGGTACACATTTTCTATACCGAAGGCGAACAGTGTATACCAAGATCAGATCCGGTCGACATTTTCTCTGCCGAATCACAATCTTGCCTCTATCATTTTAATTATCTTTTGAAAACATTTACCGGTCCCATATCGGTCGGTGTCATTTTGCCGTGAAAAATATTGCATGACGCCATTAACGGTAAATCCCAATATGCATAATGCAATTCCACGAAAGTTATAAAACTCCATCATTAGTTTCGAAACTGTGTGTTTACAAGATGCTGATGAAAGTGGCAAGCCTAAGTCAGCTGGCCGACATCAAACACACCGCGTGTCAAGATTTACAACACAAAGCCATATCAAATATCAACACACGCGGTTGCTGACGTCCATTTCGTATTCGTCACTAAACTGGTACCCTGTCTATTATGACACGGCAAACGTGTTTATGTGAATTGGGTCTTTATCTCTGACAAATCCCGGCTTAATGCATTAGCGGCCAGACCAGGCGGTGGATTCGCGTAGTCTGCACATGGTTTACAATGTTCGCCAATCTCTATTTAAAAAATTATAATTACGTCAGCGGACAATGCAAATTCGTCATAGCTATAGGCTGCTTTCAGCGTCATTTACGGAAGATACAACTGATTTTGAAATATTACATACTGTAGGCGAAAGTTGTGTGTTGCTTTGTGGAAAAAAATCGATAACACCCAACCGTGTCAACAGGTGCTATTATCTTATGTCATCATTCAGCACGAGCTGTAAACTGTGTGACCTTTAGGCTATGTTTTGAAATTGCACTGATTGGTCAACACGCTTTTTGATGTGTGCCGCAGATGTGGCGAACGTGCGGCTTTCATCCTTGCATCATGGGGGCAATCAGTAACCCATTTCATGCTGAGGATACGCTTATGTTTGCGGAAAATCCTAAATATTTTCCTTCTATGCAATCAGAAGTATATGCCGCGACCACCATTTAAACCGTTTCGTCGAGACAGTTCAAATGAGTGGTTACAACATATACTTTCAGTGAGAAATAACAAAAATAAAATATTTAATAAATTTCATATCCGTAAATGTGTATTCAGAAAGGAACGGTTAAAAAAACACTCTGGATTATACGCAGATATTGATTTCGAAATAGTTTCCGTAAATGGTGTTGAAAAGTGAAAATACATACCGCAATCAATAATTAACAATATAATACCACTTTCGGCAGCAATATGATTGCAAATATATTAACACGATTTATGACAATAGTCTGTTACACATTTAACACGATTTTGATATACAAATAGGCAAAAAAATCGGGAGCCAATGCACAACCGTGTACTAACCGAGCACATGTTATAGTGAAGCGTGTACTACCGAGTTCAGTGTAATTGAAGATACTAGAAAATGATGAAATACGGACCGGGGAATCGGCATAGAGTCGGCAAATTACGGACATAGCAAACTATGATAGGGAAAATACAGACAAAAACGTCCAAGGTACGAATAAAAAAACAGTGTCGGGGAATAAATAACAACTTGGCGAGTTTTCTTTTCTTTTTTTCTTTTTTGTTAGGAAAATTGGGTGCGTCTTATAATCTCATGTAGACATTTTCCCCCAGATTTTGGACTGAAAATAGCGGTGCATCTTATACACTCTTGCGACCTATAATCGGCAGAATATGGTACAACCTACAAGCCAAAATTGGAGATTTATGAGTTACAAAGCAAAATTGGAAAATTCTAAGTCAAAAAGGGGGAGATAATCCATGACCCCAGGGTCGAAAAAAAAAATCGAAATAAACTTTGCGCATTTACTTATCATAAGGAAGCTACATACAAAGTTTCAGGTCTGTAGCTAGTACGGATTAAAAGTTTTATGAGTTACAAGGCAAAATTGGGAAATTCCAAGTCGAAAAGGGGGAGATAATCCATGACCTGGGGTGTCAAATAAAAAATCAAAATAAACTTTGTGCATCTACTCATCATAAGGAAGCTACACACCAAGTTTCAGGTCTGTAGCTATATGGTTTACAACTTATAAGGTTGGTGATGGACGGACGGAAGGACTGACAGACGGACGGACAAGGCTAACACTAAATGCCCCCTCCACTGGCAAGAGGATAAAAAGCGCGCCAAAGCTCACCATATTTGCTCGTCGATGTATAGCCAGTAAATAAGGAAATCAGTAACATTGATGGAAGTAACCCTCAAAGTCATTTGGCCTTGACATAAATGGCATGGGTGGGCTATGGTATTAAAATATGGATGGTGGCAAATATGTTTAAAGCCAATCTGACTTGGGGTTTAAGAGACAATAGGTAACCAACATTTGACCTTCACTTTGGGCATGTGGGCCGCATTGGACGGGCTACGGAACAAACATATGAATTATTCAATGAAGAAAAGTCAATTGATTCGAGGGTTGCAGTAATAATAGGTAGCCAAAAACGTTAATGCAATTCGACACAATTTGACCTCGACATTGGGCATGTGGGCAATAGGAGTGGGCTATGGAATGAAAAGGTGGATGGTGATTGATCCAGATCTACACTAGCCACAAATTCCATAAGCCCCATTACTCGAGTCACAGCCACAGATAAGACAGGTGTATACCTGCGTGGTGGGAGACGGGGCTGCGGTCGGGGCTGTCAAGGATAGCGCTGACCAGCTCGGTGGGCGGGGGCCGCAGGGTCCGGGCAGGGTCCACAACCAGGGGCAGCTTCAGCAGGTCGGCAAAGTGACTGTCAAACTGGCTCATCTCCTCCTGCATCTTGTCTCCACAGTTCGTCTTGAACAGCACCTACAGACACGTGTGATACTCACCACACACAGGCAACACCAGTGCTCCAGATGTGTATTGGCGTATTTTACATGCTTATTTTAGCTGAATACGCAGTGATTATTAAAAGTGGGAGTATGTAGAATATGTATTGATTTTCAAATTGAGTAGTGAAAATACTGTAATAAAGTTGAAAATTTACTTAGTTGAGATGCAAGTTGCTTTTTGCAGCTCAAATACGTAAGTTTTCAACTGTATTACAGTATACATAACAAGAGCTGTAGGAGAACAGCATAGCTCGACTACGAGGGTTGTCGATGTACACATAGCTTGACAAAGAAGGTGGCTGCGGCCTGCATAAAAACCTTAACCAAGGTTGACTAAAAACCTTAACCAAGGGAAATTAAGTAAGTAATTCAAGGTTAAATGTAGGTCAATGTCAGATATAGGTCAGGGGTTATTGATGTACATCACTAGGAGATGAAGTTTTCCAAGTATGGTTTCTGTAGGCCCAGGAGTATTCCATATACAAGCTTGACTAAAAACCGTAACCAAGGGGAAATAACTAAGTAATCCAAGGATAAAAGTAGGTCAAGGTCAAATATAGGTCAGGGATTATTGATGTACATCACTAGGAGATGAAGGTGTCCAAGTATGGTTGATGTAGGCCAGGAGTATTCCATATACAAGCTTGACCATAAACATTAACCAAGTAATTCAAGGTTAAATGTAGGTGAAGGTAAAATAAAGGTCAGGGGTTATTGATGTAAATCCCTATGAGAAAAAGTTACCCAAGTATGGTGTCTGGATGCACAATAGTATTCCATGTACAAGCTTGACTAAAAACCTTAACCAAGCTTGACTAAAAACATTAACCAAGGGGAATTAAGTAAGTAATTCAAGAGGAAATGTAGGTGAAGGTCAAATATAGATCAGGGGTTATTGATGTACATCACTAGGAGATGAAGTTGTCCAAGTATGGTGGGTGTAGGGCCAGTAGTATTCCATATACAAGCTTGACTAAAAACCTTAACCAAGGGGAATTAAGTAAGTAATTGCAGAGGAAATGTAGGTCAATGTCAAATATAGATCAGGGGTTATTGATGTAGATCCCTATGAGAAAAGGTTGTCCAAGTATGGTGTCTGTATGCACACTAGTCTTCCATGTACAAGCTTGACTAAAAACCTTAACCAAGGTTGACTAAAAACCTTAACCAAGGGGAATTAACTATGTAATTCAAGGTCAAATGTAGGTCAAGGTCAAATATAGGTCAGGGGTTGTTGATCTATATCACTAGGAGATGAAGTTGTTCAAGTATGGTGGTAGTAGGGCCAGGAGTATTCCATTTACAAGCTTGACTAAAAACCTTAACCAAGGGGAATTAACTAAGTAATTCAAGAGGAAATGTGGGTCAAGGTGAAATATAAATCAGGGGTTATTGATGTACATCCCTATGAGAAAAGGTTGTCCAAGTATGGCGTCTGTATGCACAATAGTATTCCATGTACAAGCTTGACTAAAAACCTTAACCAAGGTTGACTAAAAACATTAACCAAATTCAAGAGGAAATGTAGGTCAAGGTCAAATATAGATCAGGGGTTATTGATGTACATCACTAGGAGATGAAGTTGTGCAAGTATGGTGGGTGTAGGGCCAGTAGTATTCCATATACAAGGTTGACTAAAAACCTTAACCAAGGCGTGACAGTGGCGCCGACGCCGGGGTGACAACATAAGCTCTACTTATTCTTCGAATAGTCGGGCTAAAAACTCAAATAAGTGAATTGTTAAATTTGTTTTATGCTTTGATCATTTGTTTCCTATTTAATAATGAAGACAAGAAACGAGGCAAAGCCACGAAGTCGAAAGTCGTTCACGCGGAAAAAATAGGTGACGGTCAAAAAAAGGTCACATGTTGGATAGTGGTATGTGGTGGGCACCCCTTTCTTATGAAGCTGTCAAAGGTTGGTGGTCCTACTTTGTACAGTAACAGAGCAATGGACATTTAAAACAAAACTTAACGTTTAAAATGGCTAAGTTGTTCACGCGGAAAAAATAGTTGAAGGTCACAAAAAGGTCACATGTTGGATAGTGGTATGTGGTGGGCACCCCTTGCTCATGAAACTGTCAAAGTTTGGTGGTCCTAGGTTGTACAGTAACAGAGAAATGGACATTTAACAGAAAACTAAACATTGATTGTGGACGCCGCCCGCCGCCAGCCCCCCGCCCGGCTTTCGCCAATCCAATAGCTGGGATTTAAAAAAAAAAAAAAAAAACGGCTAAAAATCATAATCCAATTGTAAAAATAAAATATGCATTTAATTTGAAATCAGGGGGTAAAAATACTCTTTAGACACAAAGCTCATCTGGATTTCTGTAACACACACCAATCAATATCAACTGCAACTGCAACATATATCAGCTATCACTACGGAAGGTGTGATTGATTGATTATTGGTCTTTAACGGCCTATCAACAGCTAAGCTCATTTAAGGCCGGGCCAATGGGTTGGACTATTCCGTGTTTAACCTGTCCATAATCATAATGAGGGAAATTCCCGAAATCAAAAGTCGGCAATCCAGTAAGGCATTCGGATTCCACCCGTTTGCGTACTCCCGACAAACCAACCACCCGGCAGGTGGGACATCATTGTCAGAATTTCAATGTGTCAGTAATACAGTAGAACCTCCCTAAACCGGACACCATGTGGACCACATTGTGCTTAATTTCGACGGGTTTCAATGCAATTTATTTCATTGTCGTGTCTGTTCATGTTGAATATATATGACAACAAGAAACGAGGCAAAGCCACGAAGGCCAGGTTTTTTCCAAGCATAGACACTTGGATAACATAATTATACCCACTTTTTGTAGACTAGATCGCCGTGGCCTGCATGTCGCGCCTTGGGGCGAGGCATGGACACTAAAACAAGAGGGCCATGATGGCCCTAATTCGCTCACCTGACTCCATGAACACCAGAGGAGAATGTGACATTGAGTTCATGTGTTTTAAAAAAAATTGTAATATTTTTAGATGGCAGTCATCTTGGATTACGCGATGACTCATTTTACCAAATCTGAAAATGCTTCACCCAAGGATCTTAACTTCCTATGAAGTTTGGCCAGCATCGGCCATGTGGTTCCTGAGAAAAAGACGTTCAAAATCTTGAATAAATGGACCTTTTGGCGGCCATCATGGATGTTATAATCATCATATTCCGACAATTTGATATATGACATGAGCATATCCTGTCCAAAATAAAATGTGACCCCACGGGCCACGCCCATTATTGACCCCAGGGTCACCATTTTCACAAATTTAAAAGAGCATTGTAAATCAATCATTCCTACCAAGTTTGAGAAGAAGATTTTTAAGAATTTATGCTATTTTTAGACGGCGGCCATCGTGGATTAACGATGACCTCCATTTTAACAAATCTGAAAAGGCTTCACCCATGGACCATAACTTTTAAGTTTGGCTACCATGGGCCAAGCGGTTCATGTGAAGAAGAATTTTGAAATCTCTAATAAAAGAAAGACCTTTTGACATTTTGGCAGCCAGCTTGGATGACATAACAATCAGATTTCGACAAACAATGTACCAGAGTGATCACCTCATTGATACCTTCGATTTGATATATAACACAACATTATTCGGTCAAAAATAAAAATTGACCCCACGGACCACGCCCATTTTTGACCCCGGGGTCACCATTTTAACAACTTTGAAAGACCATTGTACATCAATCATTCCTACCAAGTTTCGTCGAAATCCGGCTAGCGGTTCATGAGAAGAATATTTTTTAAGAATTTATGCTATTTTTAGACGGCGGCCATCTTGGATTAGCGACGACCTCCATTTTAACAAATCTGGAAAGGTTTCACCCATGGACCATAACTTTTAAGTTTGGATACATGTGAAGAAGAATTTTGAAATCTCTAATAAAAGAACGACCTTTTGACATTTCGACGGCCATCTTGGATGACATAACAATCCGATTTCGACAATAAATGTACCAGAGTGATCGCCTCATTGATACCTTCGATTTCATATATAACATGACCATATTTGGTCAAAAATAAATTTTGACCCCAATTTGACCTCACGGGCCACGCCCATTTTTGACCCCGGGGTCACCATTTTAACAACTTTGAAAGAGCATTGTACATCGATCATTCATACCAAGTTTCGTCGAAATCCGGCCAGTGATTTTTTAAGAATTTATGCTATTTTTAGATGGCGGCCATCTTGGATTAGTGATGACCTCCATTTTAACAAATCTGAAAAGGCTTCACCCATGGACCATAAATTTTAAGTTTGGCTACCATGGGCCAAGCGGTTCATGTGAAGAAGAATTTTGAAATCTCTAATAAAAGAACAAACTTTTGACATTTCGGCGGCCATCTTGGATGACATAACAATCCGATTTGGACGAAAAATGTACCAGAGTGATCGTCTCATTGATACGTTCGATTTGATAAATAACATGACCATATTTGGTCACAAATAAATTTTGACCCCAATTTGACCCCACGGGCCACGCCCATTTTTGACCCCGGGGTCACCATTTTAACAATTTTGAAAGAGCATTGTACATCGATCATTCCTACCAAGTTTCGTCGAAATCCAGCTAGTGGTTCATGAGAAGATTTTTTTAAGAATTTATGCTATTTTTAGACGGCGGCCATCTTGGATTAGCGATGACCTCCATTTTAACAAATCTGAAAAGGCTTCACCCATGGACCATAAATTTTAAGTTTGGTGACCATGGGCAAAGCGGTTCATGTGAAGAAGAATTTTGAAATCTCTAATAAAAGAACGACCTTTTGACCTTTCGGCGGCCATCTTGGATGACATAACCATCCGATTTCGACAAAAGATGCACTAGAGTGATCGCCTCATTGACACCTTCACCTTGATATATGACATGACCATATTCGGTCAAAAATAAAATTTGACCCCAATTTGACCGCACGGGCCACGCCCATTTTTGACCCCGGGGCCACCATTTTAACAACTTTGAAAGAGCATTGTACATCGATCATTCCTACCAAGTTTTGTCGAAATCCGGTTAGCGGTTCTTGAGAAGAACATTTTTGAAGAATTTGTGCTATTTTTAGACGGCGGCCATCTTGGATTATGTAATGACGTCATTTTAACAATTTTGTAATCCCCCTACCTAAGGACCATGACCATGAAGTTTGGTGACTATAGGCCCAATGGTTACCGAGGAGAAGACATTTGAAAATGTTCACGGACAACGACGGACGACGACGTAGACGGACACATTGCGGTAACAATAGCTCACATGAGCTTTGCTCAGGTGAGCTAAAAATAGATATAGTAGATGGAAAAACTTTAACCAAAAAACTTTAACCAGACACACGGACGTACGGACGGACGTATGCCAAAATGCCGACTTTATCCCGCTGACAATGATGATAAACACCCATGTGAAGTATCCAGGTAACGGGTGAAGCAGTTGCAGAGATATAGTACACGAACAAATTTTAACAAAAAAATTCAAAGTAATTTGACCTTGACATTGGGCATAGGGGCCGCACGGTTGGGGGGGGGGGGGGTGGGGGGGGGGGTAGAATGAAAATATGGATGATGATAAACACCCATGTAAAGTTTCAAGGTAATGGGCGAAGCAGTTTTAACCAAAAAACTTTTAACCAGACGTAGGTTAAAAAGTTAACATTAAGTCAATTACGTAGAAATAATAGGTGAAGGTAAATAAAATGGTCACATGTTGGATAGTTGTATGTGGTAGGCACCCCTTGGTTATGAAGCTGTGAAAGTTTGGTGGTCCTAGGTGGTACAGTACCAAAGAAATGGACTTAAACACGAAAACTTAACATTGATTGCCCGCCCGGCTTTCGCCAATCCAATAGCCTGGATTTTTTTTCAAAAAAACTGGCTAAAAATTGTTCACAGGCTACTTAATTACAGTGGAACCTCTCCAAACCAGACACTCTGGAAAGTGCCAGGGTGTCCGGTTTAGAGAGGTTCCACTGTAAATTAATTTGTTTGCGGCTTATGGACCTAAAGAATATGTGGGTCCTGGTGATATTGTTCTTCACTTTTCAAAGAATAATTGGGTACTAAGAAGAGAAGTCTTCTAGAAGTTGATTTAATTTGCCCATGGAAAACTGAATAAAAAATAAAGAGAAAATAAACTGTTAAAATAAAGTATATGAAGTGTACGAATGTCAAAGAAATCCATGCAGTAATGTTGAAGTTATAGCATGACGAAAGAACGCTTACAAACATTGTGACGTAAAATGACCACGGACAGATTGACAGACATACGGAACCTCAGAGCAAAGCAATATGCCCCCTAACTATTTTTTACATAAGGGCATAAAACCTATAGTATAGCAAACGGAGTCGGAGCAAGGCCGAAGTATACAGCGATAGGCAATGTAAGTTAAACCTTTCACCCCTAAATAACTGGAATGGACTGTAATATGTTAATTTTCCTACCAATCCAATCGTCACAAAATGATTTTCAGACTAGTCCATTTACGAAAAGGCGGTGTTTTTGTTCTCAAAAATAAGAAAATTACTTGCAAAAAGTGCAGATCCTAATGAGACGGCTCATCTGGATCTACACTTTTTGCCAATACCACTATACAGGTATACCACTGTACAGGTATACCACTATACAGGTATACCACTGTACAGGCATACCACTGTACAGGCATACCACTGTACAGGTATACCACTGTACAGGCATACCACTATACAGGTATACCACTGTACAGGTATACCACTATACAGGTACCACTGTACAGTATACCACTAAATACAGGTATACCACTAAACAGGTATACCACTGTACAGGTATACCACAGTACAGGTATACACCGTACAGGTATACAGTATACTGGTACGGAGGCCTATAGTGTTTTTTGACCAATACCACTGTACAGAGGCCTATAGTGTTTTTGCCAATACCACTGTAACCACCACCCCCCCCCCCCCCCCCCTGACCACCCCCCCCCCCCCCCCCCCCCCCCCCCCCCTATAGTGTTTTTGTCAATACCACCATACAGGCCTATAGTGTTTTTGCCAATACCACTGTACAGGCCTATAGTGTTTTTGCCAATACCACTGTACAGGCCTATAGTGTTTTTGCCAATACCACTATACAGGCCTATAGTGTTGAAATGGTTAAAAGAGCCACGTACGTAGTGGTACGGCACGTCGTCGAGCTGGCCGTCCGTGAGGTCTATGTCGCTGCAGCGGTTGTAGACGGCGGGGGCATGCGGCCCGTACCGCACAGAGCGCTCCCAATGGCGCGCCCCCAGGTGCATCTTGGGTGCGGTGGCCACCTGCAGCCGCATTTCCTTGCCGTGCAGCCAGAGGGCGCAGATCGATTCGAACGGCACCTCAACCTCGGCTAGCTGGCGCTGGGCAGCATCCTGGGCAGGGTCCCGGGCAGAGTCCCAGGCAGGTCGCGCAGTATTCAGCTGGAACTCGTATACCAGCTTCCTGTGCACGCATACAATATATATCAGTGTACACAATATAGATCAGCACACACAATAGACAATACAGTCTACACTCGTTTACTGAAAGTCCAGGGGAAAGTTAATGAGAGTTATATATATATATATATTATATATATATATAGGAAAACATTTACTTGGGACCGAGAATTTGAGTACGAGTTGTCAGTAATTTGACTAAACCCTTTGAACCCTAAAGTGCTATAGCGGGGTTTGCAAAAAGTTCAGATCCTTATCAGATGGCTCGTAACGAGCCATCTCATAAGGATTTGAACTTTTTGCAAGAAATGTTCATACTTTTTAGAACAAAAACACCCCTTTTCATAAATGGAATTTTCTGCAAATGATTTTGTGACGATTGGATTTGTTGCAAAATTAACATATCAAAATTCATTCCAGTTACTTAGGGTTGAAAGGGTTAAGGCAGTTTGAGTTAACAAGTGTCGACTAGTATGCACAATACACATGATACACATTGCTGGAACTAGTACACTGGTCAGCTTCCTGTGGGCATGGCAGCTAGTTGCAAAATAATCTGCCAACAGAATAACGTTATTTCGAAAATAACAATGGCTCATTATCACTAACAATAGCAGGATACTACGTGGTTGAGCGCATGCTAAATTATACCGATTCAGTCAATTTGGCCCTTGTTAGGAAGGTAAAAGTGCCATTTTCTGTTAAAAGATCTTATATTTAGGAAATGATCTACATTACAACAGACTCCCAATACCAATTTTAATATAAGTAAAGAGTTTTTACTGGATAAACAATTATTGCCGGGGCTCCCAATGAATTCAGATCATACCCCTGCAATAAGTGTTTAGAACGACTTTCCAGTTGTCACAGGCTCAGTAGTTCTATGTGGCGTTTCATGTCTATGCATGTGCAAAGGTCATGAAAATATTCCAAATGGTATCGAGTTATGCTAAATTGCGAATGATGTACGTATGTTATAACTAGAAATGTGACCTGTCGGCACACGAATGCCCCCGGTGGCAGCCAAAGAATACGAGGCACATTTGAAAACACAGAGGGCCAGAGAAGCGTGGATTTGTCACAGCATGAAAGCAGACCATCAGAGCAATGGGTGTGTAAAATATCAAGCAGATCCATGCAAGGAAACAGACATTATAAGACACTTACCAGAGTTTCGAACACACCAAATATGTGACCTTGATCCTGGGCTTAGCGATCAAGGATTTTTCACAGGGCGGTAGAGGACATTATAGCAATGCGTGTGTGAAATATTAAGCAGATCCGTGCAAGGGAACAGAAATTTTAAGACATTTACCTGAGCGTTAAGGTTTTGAATACAACAAGTATGTAACCTTACCAGAGCGTTATGGTAATATGTGACCCTGGGCTTAGCAGGGGCATGGATTTGTCACAGGGCAGTAGAGGACCCATTAAAATAATGTGTGTGTGAAATATCAAGCAGACGAGTGCAAGGAAACAGAAAGAAATTATAAGACATTTACCGGAGCGTTAAGGTTTCGGGACGGACGTACGGACGTACGGACGTACGGACGTACGGACATACCGACGCCGGTAACACGATATGCCCTCAACTCAAAATTTGGTGGCGGGGCCATAATAGCGTTAGTAATAATAATTATTTTTTACTTTCTTTTTTCAGGTCACCCATAGGGTTATATATATACAGTGAAATCGCGACGGCTCGAAATGCCACGGGCCTGCATATTTTGTTTCAGTGATCGCATCTTTCGAGCCATCGCATCTTGCGATTTTGGTATATTTGTCGACTACTGTACCCGTCGGATTTAGGAAATAACGAAGCATAATAGAGTGTATCCATGTTTTAGATGATAATAGTATTTATTCGCAGATTAAAGTTATCGTGACATTAAATAAACTCTTTATTTCAATTATTATCAAATGATCAAAGGAGAAAAGCTCCAGTATTTACTATAAATAGTGGCGCGCGTGCTTTACTTAATGTGTGACCAGTGTAAACGCTGATCAACTTGCAGACTCCTGCAACTTGATATGTGTTTACTATTTCACTATAATATTATTCATCATGAATCGAGGACGAACATTTCAGGTCCTGAACTGAATGTGCAGGCCGATTTAATGCTGCACTGATCGGACATTCAGTAGAGCAAATCTTTTTTGTCAAGACCAGTCATCTCTGCCTAACTAGGAAGTGCTGTATTATTAATGGACGTTTTTCATTGTAACTCCCAGATAGCCACACGAATAACACAAGAACTAGAACGTGGGTTACTAGGGTTCCAACTCCACTTGAACCCGATACTCGGGTTACTCGACGAGTATAACATGTGAGTTACCAGGAAAAACGACCAATGAGTTAAGACAGACTATTAAATGCGCCAAGTGGCCGAAGCCCAGAATATTGAATAAATCGCCGTATATCGTTGATCGCAATCAACAACGTTAACGATCAAATTGCACCACTCTAGGCAATTAACTGGACTTGTAAAGAAACCACATTCATAGACAGGTTGAGCGGGACTCGGTCTTTGATCGTAATAAGTCGGACGCGGAGGTGTGAAAATTAGCCAAACACAAACTTCGACATGACTTTTGAGTCATCGTATAGCAAAATAGCGAGAAATGAGTCCGCGGGACCATCACATGTAAATTACATTAAACATATAAGGAAAATTATCGGAACCGCGATGCTATTTCGAGCGAGGCCATCATTACGAGCCATCGCGATTTCACTGTATGTTCAGAAAACCAATACAAATCTACTGTAAATCTATTACCAGCTGCGTTGCTCGCATTTCATACACGTCTGACGGTCCGAGACCCCGGGCTTTAATGTTGACTGACCCTCGTACACAGAAAAAACATGTTGATAAGCTTTAGTGAAAATCGTATTTTTTTAGTAATTGTGATGACAAGGTTGTGTGGACAGCAGATTGTGGGAAAGCAGAATCTATATGCTGCCTCAAAAACAGTTTTACAGATCTTAAGCATCTCGGAAAGAAAATTCCAATGCTGTAACAACCAAGCCACTCACCATAAAGACATGAATATCTTACCTTTTACTGTAGAGGAATTTGACTCTGGCCGTCCTTTCATAGTTTATTTGCCTTGTCGTGTACTGAAACATAAGTTGCCATGCATGTCATAATAAATGAAAGCTTGTCACCTGCTCATGTTATTAAACTAGTCTGTGGTGATCTGTTGATTTTATTTATTGGTGTTTAAAGCCGGGCCAACGGGTTTGATCCCACATGTAACCTGCTAACTGGGGAGAAAATCCTAAAAACCAGAACAGAATATTTACATCGCAATAAATATACCCGGTATATTCAGCCCAGAAATTAGAATAACCTGACCTGGTGCCAGGTCCATACCACACAAAAGTGTACAACAATGCCAAAAACAAAGGACCAAACCAGGTATCCGTTTGGGATACCGGTAAGGATGCATCCTGATCGCTAAATCAAAGGCGTCATCAGGGGTGGGTGGGGTGGGGTGGTGGGGATTTCATGGGGTTCGTTTGAACCCCCCTTTTTGAGCCAACATTATTTTTTTAAACTAAAATTGGCAAAAAGAAAATTATTTTTGCTCATTTCTCGATTTGTGCGACTTTTATAGGTTAACTTTCATCATCGAATAGTTGAATGACTTTTTCTGTTTTATATTGCGCTTTATAATATGATTTTTTTTATTTTCGACACCCACCCCCCCTTCTGAAAAGCTGGCAACGCCCCTGTAAATTACCCATCGCATGCTTCCATCTGCCACCCACCTGTGGTGTTCTGTAGCTTGGTTGGATTTTTGTTTGGATTTGTTGATGTTGACGGTTTAGGAATGGATTTTCAATGTCAATATTCCCGATATATAATATGGAAAATGAACATTCTAAATCGCAAAACTCAAGATATTTCTTTGAGAATATCAAAATGTCCAACATTTTCAACTACATGTAGTTGTATAATACAGCCGCGGGATATATGTGGGGGTGACCAGTTGATATACATTCTGGGCAGCATTAACAATACTGATCAATGTTGGAATTTGAGAACTAAACGTTTTCGATGCCATATTTGAAATTCAAAATGGCCATCACTAGATAATTATGTTATTATATCTTCATACATAATTAAGATTATAAATTAGCTTTGATGATCAAATGTTACTTCAGAACAGTACTAGCTTTGCATTGTGAGGCTCGGCTTAACATTCTAATATAAATTACCTAAATTTCCAAGATGACCACCTTAAAATGTAAGTACATGTAGGTAATAATATTCTATGTATATAAATCTAAGTGAATTTTTAAGTCGGTTGAAGAATGAAGAATAATTAGCGATTGTTTGCCAAAATAAACTACAAATGAAAAATAAAACTAGAAAATGTGGTCTGTCGACGCACTTAGGGACCCTATAGGTGATTTGAGAAACTGTTACAAAAAAGGAAATAAAAAAAAATTGAGGTGATTTTGAGAAACTGGTACTTAAAAAAAACCACTAGAAAATTGTTTGTTAAACAAAATGCCACCACTGTTGAGCATTCATGAATACAACAGCAATCATTGAGTGAGCGATTGGAGAAAACATTATTTTCAGAGTCGAAAAAGGGGTATAACTGCGAATGGATTGTGGGACAGCACAAATGTTTAAGTTACGCACTCCTTGATGGTTTGGATGTAGACAGAGTATGAAGAGAATGTGCCAAAAACTGTAGAAGTAGTTCGCCGGACAAGAAAAACATTATTTCAGTGTCGAAAAAGATGGATCGGTGGGACAGCAACATTTTTACGCTACGCACTCATGCCCTTGATGTATACCGAGTATGAAGAGAATCAGTCAAAAACTATAAAAGTAGGTCGCTGGACAAGGTTCGATCCAGTATGTAACCTGCTGCATTGGGGAGAAAATCTCAAAATCAGGAACGGAATATTTACATCAAAATAAATATATATTCAGCCCTGAAATTAGAATAACCGGACCTGGTGCCAGGTCCATACCACACCATTTGGCCTCTTCCCCGAAAAGTCATAGGATTAGGAATAATCGTATTACACGCACAAGGGGTATAACCAGATGGACAGACGGACGGACAGGGTAAACACTATATGCCACCGACAACTATCGTTGCGGTGGCATAATAAACAGACAGACAGACAGACGGATGTACGATCAGTAGCGAGGGTAATTGTATTAATGTTTGTTTGTTAGTTTATTTATTGGTATTTAACGGCCTATCAACAGATAAGGTCATGCAAGGCCGGGCAAACGGGTTCAATCCCATTTTAACCTGCTGCATTGGGGAGAAAATCCCAAAATCAGAACGAAATATTTACATGTACATCGAGAAAAAATATGTTCAGCCCTGAAATTAGAATAATCTGACCTGGTGCCAGGTCCATACAATACCAAAGTCATTTGGCCCCTTCCCCTAAAATAGGATTACGAATTATCGTAATACTCACATAAGGAGAATAACCAGATTCAACTGTCACATACAAAATGACAAAGACGTACATGTATGTGAGGGCCAAACCAGGTCTCCAGTCAGGATTCCAGTAAGGATGAACCCAGATCGTTAAATTACCCATCGCAGGCTCTCACCTGCCACCCACAATTGTATTAATGTGGAAGGATGTATCATTACTAAGTATTGTTACATGGTTTCCGTTGTTTGCACATATCTGCTGTTTGCATATGGCTTTAGGCAATGCTCATTCCGGGGCCGCGTGTAATGGAAGTGCCTTCATGACGTCACTACGCGGAAGTGCCTTCATGACGTCACTACTTCATGACGTTCATGACATTCAGGACGCGGCCCCGGAATATGAATACCGAAAATTATCTACGTGAATGGGACGATTTATAAAAGTACTGAAAATACTGAATATAATGCTCAAATTACATCAGTTTTTTTGTTGGAAATGTAACAATAACATTTGATCATGTCCAGCCGTGTGCAAACGTTTGCTGTGGCCCTCGGGAACTGTTTGAAACCGCGGCCTGCGGCCTTGGGTTCAAACAGTTCCCGAGGGCCACAGCGAACGTTTGCACACTGCTGGACATGATCAAACCTTATAATGCATCATGTGCAACATGTTTGTTTGTTTGTTATTGGTGTTTATTCGCCCATCAACAGCTAAGGTCATGTAAGACCGGGCAAACGGGTTCGATCACGTTTTAACCTGCTGTATTGGGGGCAAAATCCCAAAATCAGAATGGAATATTTACATCGAGAAAAAATATATTCAGCCCTGAAATTAGAAAAACCTGACCTGGTGCCAGGTCCAAACCACACCAAGTCGCTTGGCCCCTTCCCCGAAAATAGGATTACGAATATTCGTAATACTCACATAAGGGGTATAACCAGACTCAACTGTCACATACAAAATGCCAAAGACGTATGTGAGGGCCAAACCAGGTCTGCTCCCACCTGCCACCCACAATATAAAGATATTAGCTGAAGGCAAACAGAAATTATAGGTGATTTGTGAAACTCGTACAAAAACTTTCAAAAAAATAAACAGACAGATGGAAGGACGTACACAATCAGTAGCGAGGGTACATGTAATTGTATTAATGTGGAAGGATGTATAGTTACTATAGGAATGAATGGCCTTTTTGTGGAATTTATCAGGGTATAAACTTGGAAAAGTCGCGGGAATACTGGACGAAGACCGGAAGGCCTCGTCCAGTATTCCCGCGACTTTTCCAAGTTTATATCCCCGATAAATTCCACAAAAAGGCCATTCATTCCTTATAATTCCAGCATTTGAAATAAATTCATCAAGAAAATGTGTTTATTTTCCGTTTTTTTAATAATTATTTTAACTGCGCCTCACGGTTACGGAAAGTAGTTCGGCATGGAGTTTATTGGGATATAAATTTTGGACGGAGACTTGCAACGGACCAATCAAATGTTAGGGAATTGTGTAAATATTTGTGTGCTGGAATTATTAAGTAATGCATGTGTGCAATATGAAGATATTAGCTGAAGGCAAACAGAAATTATAGGTGATTTGCGAAAGTGGTACAAAAACTTTAAAAAAATAGAAAATGTGTTCATAGAATACGGATGCCCCACATACCGCTTTGATAAGAAACAAGTCAAAATTCTAAGTCCAAAAGGGGAGATAATCCATAATCCATGATTTTGCGCATCTACTCATCATAAGGAAGCTACATACCAAGTTTCAGGTCTGTAGCTAGTACGGTTTAAATTTTTTACAACTTACAAGATTGGGACGGAAGGACGGACGGGGCGGACGGACAAGGGTTAACACTAAATGCCCCCCTCCACTATCGTGGTAGGGCATAATAATAATGGACGGACAGACAGAGCAAACAAAACCTATAAGACACCGCCGATTTTCGGAAAGCCCTAACAAAAAAGGTTTTACTGAATAATTGCCATATTTAATAACTATTAAATTGGATTGATTAATCATAACATATTCACAGTAAAAGAACCAAAGTACATGTTTTTGGTACAATATACAGTTACAAAGGAGTGACTGTGTATATATTTCTTTCTGAGTATTTCAGGCAGTGTTTCAGCATCAGTATTTGTAAAAGGATTTAGACGGATAAATGGTAAAATGTGTGGAAAAATTACACATATTTCTGAAGACATTTAATTTGTCAACTAATACTAGCTTGTGTTTGTGGGTTGATATTGTATAATGATATATGTACATTGTAATACTTTATCACATACTAATAACTAGTGCCATTGTCATTATCAACACATACTACTACCTGGGTTACACATGTAATCAATTTGATGATATACATGTACACGATGGCCCTGAATTAACAGTGAAGTAACAGTGATTACATGAAAAGTGCCAATCTGGAGACAAGTGAAGTAACAGTGCCGAGCCTTAAACGTCTTCCTGCTGCCATCTGGTGCCTTCTTCAGCTGTTTTGTACTAGGGACAGGATAGTATGTTGTTACCTCTGAAAAGTTGCCAGTAGATATCATCATGAATTATACAATATTTTACAGGCAAAGTAACTATTCAAGGCCATCCATAATTATATCTCCGTTTCCTGTAACCCGACCGACCCGCTAGAAACGGTGCGACCCGATTTTTTTTATTGCAATTTCGTTTACAATTTTTTTTTTACAAATATTTTTTTTTATTTTTTATTTTTCATTTAGTGCTACAGTGGGTTAAAAGGGTTAATATAATCTCTGGCCCTAAATGGTATACATGTTCATACAACAACACATACAGCAATTGACATACTTGTATTGCAAGACTTGCAATATTGAATTTAAAAATGTATTTACTACATGTACACTTAATCAGCGCAAACACAAGACTACATGTACACTTAATCAGCGTAAACACAAGACTACATGTACACTTAATCAGCGTAAACACAAGACTACATGTACACTTAATCAGCGTAAACACAAGACTACATGTACACTTAATCAGCGTAAACACAAGACTACATGTACAATTAACAGCGTAAACACAAGACTACATGTACACTTAATCAGCATAAACACAAGACAAACATGTACACTTAATCACGTTAAACACAAGACTACATGTACACTTAATCAGCGTAAACACAAGACTACATGTACACTTAATCAGCGTAAACACAAGACTACATGTACACTTAATCAGCATAAACACAAGACTACATGTACACTTAATCAGCGTAAACACAAGACTTCATGTCATGTACACTTAATCAGCATAAACACAAGACTACATGTACACTTAATCAGCATAAACACAAGACTACATGTACACTTAATCAGCATAAACACAAGACTACATGTACACTTAATCAGCATAAACACAAGACTACATGTACACTTAATCAGCGTAAACACAAGACTACATGTACACTTAATCAGCGCAAACACAAGACTACATGTACACTTAATCAGCGTAAACACAAGACTACATGTACACTTAATCAGCATAAACACAAGACTACATGACACTTAATCAGCATAAACACAAGACTACATGTACACTTAATCAGCGTAAACACAAGACTACATGTACACTTAATCATAAAACACAAGACTACATGTACACTTAATCAGCGTAAACACAAGACTACATGTACACTTTTAATCAGCGTAAACACAAACTACATGTACACGTAATGCAGCGTAAACACAAGACTACATGTACACTTAATCAGCATAAACACAAGACTACATGTACACTTAATCAGCGTAAACACAAGACTACATGTACACTTAATCAGCATAAACACAAGACTACATGATGTACACTTAATCAGCGTAAACACAAGACTACATGTACACTTAATCAGCATAAACAACAAGACTACATGTACACTTAATCAGCTAAACACAAGACTACATGTACACTTAATCAGCGTAAACACAAGACTACATGTACACTTAATCAGCATAAACACAAGACTACATGTACACTTAATCAGCATAAACACAAGACTACATGTACACTTAATCAGCGTAAACACAAGACTACATGTACACTTAATCAGCATAAACACAAGACTACATGATGTACACTTAATCAGCGTAAACACAAGACTACATGTACACTTAATCAGCATAAACACAAGACTACATGTACACTTAATCAGGTTCAGCGCTACACACATTTAAAGGAATATTTTTGATATTGTTTTGTCATTTATGTTGAACGATAAACACAAACAAGTTGTTATTATAATATCAGAAACATCTATTGTATAGTTATAAACCGTGTTGAAAAAAAGTAAGAATATAAGTTGATCATCGGTGAGTGCCTCACCCACGAAGTTCAAGTTCACCCGAATGATACAGGGTGCTTTGCAACAAATCAGAAGATATGCAACATTTTGACGTATGTCCAAAATTGTTTAAGCCTAAGACGATACAGAGGACGACGATGCCTAACCCAAAGTGACCACTATTTCTCGCCTTTTGATGACGTCAGCAACATGCGACGTTCATTTTGGCGTCACCAGGACTGTTTGTTGATGACATTGACATCTGTAGCAAGTACGGTAAGTTTTACCAGTTACAAGGCAAAATTGGGAAATTCTAAGTCGAAAAGGGTGAGATAATCCATGACCCGGGTGTCAAATAAAAAATCGAAACTAGAGCACAGTAAATGGCCCGCCATCGCAATATAGGCCCACTTTTCCCCAATGCTAAGCCGAAAATGATAATCCATGACCCGGGGTCAAATCGAAATTCACTTTGTGCATCTACACACCATAAGGAAGGCAAACACCAAGTTTTAAGTCCTACCTATCACATGACGGACGGACATCATATATACAGTACCAAATTGTCGTAGATTGTCTATATCACATGCCCATGGGCTTGTATTCGGTTATGTTACATGTAAAAGCCAGCTAGCAAGTTTTGAAGTTATGCGACGCACGTTTCAGTCCTTTACGACAAGCATACACGCTGCTCCTGATCTTGAAAATAATGTGACATTGTGTTCAGTCAGGGGAATCTGATATAGTAATGGTAAACTCGTCATTGATTGTTATAGCGCCAAACAGTCCTATATAATTAATGCTTGGCAACATATTTGATTGCATAGGTCATTTTACCATTTGCAGAACGCACTCTTTAATTATGGATACGAACATGAATTGCAGATTGAATTGTAGTCTAGCAAACATATTGAACTTCCAACGAGACGTTGCTGAATAAATGCTATATTCTGCAAGTTATGGCGTCCATCTTGAACTACAAATACGGCGAATCAAAAATATGTGTTCATTGTTGTACACAATATATCACAAATGTATAACATACTACATGAAATAAGACTCCTATTGTAAGCTGCGTTTGGCAGAACAAAGTTAAATTTAAACTACTCACATATTCTTCCACAAATTAATTTGGTGGCCATCTTGAACACCAATTGATTTGCATATGTGTGAACAAGAGTGCCGAAGGTCACAATATACGCCCGTCGAGGCAAGGCCAGTTAACAAGGGGAGATAACTCACTGACAATTAATAGGGTTCTTGCCGTGATAAACATGTATATTGAATTTGGTCAATATCTGTCAAAATCAAGACTTCTTCGTCTTGCCGTGATAAACATGTATACCGAATTTGGTTACGAGCGATAAAGTAGAACTTGAGTTATTGCGTGGATAAGGATACAGAGTGCGAAAAATAAAAGTGGCCGCCAAGGGGAGATAAGTCATCGAAAAATTTTCATAATCAATAGGCTTCTTCGTCTTGCCATGTATACCGAATTTGGTTATGATCGGTGAAGTAGAACTGGAGTTATTGCATGGACAAAGATACAGAGTGCGAAAAATAAAAATGACCACCAAGGGGAGATAAGTAATTGGAAATCTTTGAAAATAAATAGGCTTCATCTTGCCGTGATAAACATGTATACCGAATTTGGTTACGATCGGTGAAGTAGAACTTGAGTTATCGCGTGGACAAGGATATAGTGGGAAAAAATAAAAATGGACACCAAGGGGAGATAAGTTGTCGGAAATTTTTAAAAATAAATAGGGTTCTTCGTCTTGCTGTGATAAACATGTAAATCAAATTTGGTTACGAGCGGTGAAGTAGAACTTGGAGTTATCGCGTGGACAAGGATACAATGCGAAAAATAACAAGAGCTGTAGGAGAACAGCATAGCTCGACTACGAGGGTTGTCGATGTACACATAGCTTGACAAAGAAGGTGGCTGCAGCCTGCATAAAAACCTTAACCAAGGTTGACTAAAAACATTAACCAAGGGAAACTAGAAATGTGGCCTATCGGCACACGAATACCCCCACTGGCAGCCAAAGAAAACGAGGCATTTTTGATTATAAGCCATTTAGCCGAGCGTTAAGGTTTCAAACGCATCAAGTCTGTGACCTTGACCCTGGGCATAGTGTGATAATCCATGCATCGGTGTAGAAGATATAGAGCGGAAGGGAATTTCAATAGGTTTGACCTTTGACCTTCAACTATGACCTTGACCTTGGACGTAGGTGCGTGGTTATTGATCGAGACACACCTTCTCATCCTGAGAAACATTTGTGCCAAGGCATTTGATAATCCATGCATTGGTGTAGAAGATATAGAACGGAAGGGAATTTCAATAGGTTTGACCTTTGACCTTCAACAGTGACCTTGACCTTGGACGTAGGTGCGTGGTTTTCCAAGTATGGTTGCTGTAGGCCCAGGAGTATTCCATATACAAGCTTGAGTAAAAACCGTAACCAAGGGGAGATAACTAAGTAATCCAAGGATAAAAGTAGGTCAAGGTCAAATATAGGTCAGGGATTATTGATGTACATCACTAGGAGATGAAGTTGTCCAAGTATGGTTGATGTAGGCCCAGAAGTATTCCATATACAAGCTTGACTATAAACATTAAGCAAGTAATTCAAGGTTAAATGTAGGTGAAGGTAAAATAAAGGTCAGGGGTTATTGATGTACATCCCTATGAGAAAAAGTTATCCAAGTATGGTGTCTGTATGCACAATAGTATTCCATCAAGAAGCTTGACTAAAAAAGCTTAATCAAGGTTGAGTAAAAACCTTAACCAAGGGGAATTAAGTAAGTAATTTTAGGTTAAATGTAGGTGAAGGTCAAATATAGGTCAGGGGTTGTTGATGTACATCACTAGGAGATGAAGTTGTCCAAGTATGGTTGGTGTAGGGCCATGAGTATTCCATCTACAAGCTTGACTAAAAACCTTAACCAAAGAGAATTAAGTAAGTAATTCAAGAGGAAATGTAGGTCAAGGTCAAATATAGGTCAGGGGTTGTTGATGTACATCACTATGAGAAAAGGTTGTCCAAGTATGGTGTCTGTATGCACAATAGTATTCCATGTACAAGCTTGAGTAAAAAGCTTAACCAAGGATGAGTAAAAACCTTAACCAAGGGAATTAAGTAAGTAATTCAAGGTTAAATGTAGGTCAAGGTCAAATATAGGTCAGGGGTTGTTGATGTACATCACTAGGAGATGAAGTTGTCCAAGTATGGTTGGTGTAGGGCCAGGAGTATTGCATCTACAAGCTTGACTAAAAACGTTAACCAAGGGGAATTAAGTGAGTAATTCAAGAGGAAATGTAGGTCAAGGTCAAATATAGATCAGGGGTTGTTGATGTACATCACTAGGAGATGAAGTTGTCCAAGTATGGTGGGTGTAGGGCCAGTAGTATTCCATATAGAAGGTTGACTAAAAACATTAACCAAAAGGAATTAAGTAAGTAATTGAAGAGGAAATGAAGGTGAAGGTCAAATATAGATCAGGGGTTATTGATGTACATACCTATGAGAAAAGGTTGTCGAAGTATGGTGTCTGGATGCACAATAGTATTCAATGTACAAGCTTGAAAAAAAACCATAACCAAGGTTGACTAAAAACCTTAACCAAGGGGAATTAAGTAAGTAATTCAAGAGGAAATATAGGTCAAGGTCAAATATAGATCAGGGGTTATTGATGTGCATCACTAGGAGATGAAGTTGTCCAAGTATGGTGGGTGTAGGGCCAGTAGTATTGCATATACAAACTTGACTAAAAACCTTAACCAAGTTTGACTAAAAACCTTAACCAAGGGGAATTAACCAAGTAATTCAAGAGGAAATGTAGGTCAAGGTGAAATATAGATCAGGGGTTATTGATGTACATCACTAGGAGATGAAGTTGTCCAAGTATGGTGGGTGTAGGGCCAGTAGTATTCCATATACAAGCTTGACTAAAAACCTTAACCAAGGCGTGACGGTGACGCCGACGCCGACGCTGAACGCCGACGCCGGGGTGACAACATAAGCTCTACTTATTCTTCGAATAGTCGAGCTAAAAATGGCCGCGAAGGGGAAATAAGTCATCGGAAATTTTTCAAAATCAATAGGCTTCTTCATCTTGCCGTGATAAACATGTATACCAAATTTGGTTAAAATCCTTCAAGTAGAACTCTAGTTATTGCGTGGACAAGTTGTGCCCACCAGCCCGCCACCCGTCCGCCCGCCTGTACAAGATGAATACATAATACGTCCTGTTTTTTTCAAACGGGCGTATAATAATTAGTAAATAACTGTATTATACGAAACACAATATGGGACTCATTATCAATTACCATGCACACATTGAATTTGCAACTCAGATTTGAACTTGTTAAAACCATTAGGAGAAATTAGGTATATTGTACGGTATTGGACAATTGTATTATAAAACATATGTCTAACATATACAGTACATGCAATATATTAAGACATATACAATATTACAGAAATGTGTAATGATTTCAGACTATTAAGAATCAAATACCTGCAAGTGTGTTTTAGGCAGCCATTTTGGATTATGGAAAATGTTCAAGGGTGACAGAGTGTCATCTGTCGGATTCCAATAATATAGGTACTGAAGATGCAAAATCACCAAAAACCCATTGTATATACGTCCGGGTCCCGTGGAAGTTCGGCCGGACTAAATATTATTCCATTTGTGTTATCAAGTGCCTATGTGGGCGGTCTGCAGATTACAGGGACATTTACGACGTTTGTGATATTAAGCATAACCCCATTTCTGCCTGCGCATCTGCAGTCTGATCAGGGCCTATGCTGTTCGCCATGCTGTCAGCATAACTACTAGACCATAATCATACTGTGCGACTGTGCAAGATGATCAGAATCTACAATTGTTGCAAATATTGCAAGGTAGCTTTCTCAGCTGTCAGACCATGTGATAACACTGATGGAACGGTTACTCTTTATAACTACTATATATATGTCGCACCGCGAACTTACTTGTTTGGGCATGTTCAGCTGGCATGTCTCCCCCAGGTTTATGGGCTGCTCTACCTGCAATGTTGGCACTCTCCAGCATCGGGGAACTGCTGGGAAATTTACTGGCAACGGAACTGGAAACCCCACGACTGCTCACGCTACAGGACAAACTTGTAGTTGCTGTTCTACCACTGATCCGTCTCACCCTAGTAGGCGCTGGCTTGACCCCAGCACACGTTGCTGGCGGCACAGGTTGACTGGAGGACGACTTGCTCCCCGCACGTGTTACTGTTGGTGCGAGTTGACCGAGTGACGTGGTTAAGTATGGCTTCAGTATGTCCGAGCTGGCTGTTGTATTTGCTAGTGCTGTAGCCGCACCGGCTATCATCTGCCAGGGAGCCTGCGAGCTAGGCCGGCACTGTAGACTTGAAGGCAGTGGGTTCAGTTGTTTATTAGCGAGCTGTATGTTCAATATAGCCTGGGCATTTTGGCATGCCTGCGTGTTTCTGGGTAACTGCGTGTTACTGGGTAACTGTGTGGAGGTTTGAAGTGTTGCCATCACAGTACCAGCCTGTGGTGTGGCTCGCGCATTCACTACCGGCAGCCGAGACATGGATGCTGGTGTACAGGTCACAACAGGTCCCGAATGCACAACGGATGAATACAAAGAATTTGGAAGGTGTGAAATATATGCCGTGTATGGTGTACTGTTGTATATATTTACTGGCAGTGCGACAGGTGGCTGTATGACTAGTGTATCGGAGTTACAGGCCTTCTGCGGCCGCGTGTTATTAGGCAGGATGGGAACGTAGTTGTACTTGGTGCCGTGTGTGGCGGGGATGCCGGGGGTGCTGAGCTCGGCGCTGGAGATTGATGCGGCCGACATGGCCGGGTACAGTGACGCCAGGTACGGCAGCAGCGCACCCTGGAAGTTCACGTTCGGGATCGTCTGGTTGAGCAGGGACTGCACAGGCATGGCCACCGGTGGCTGGGCAATCACAGGCAGATTTCCACCCCGGCTCAACTTCTGACGTTTCCTCTCTGCCTCCTTGGATAAATCCAACACGGCACAGAATGCTGAACTGGGTGATTTAGTTCTCCTTTGTTGCAGAAAGTCTTTGGTAAATGACCGATTCAGTTTTGTATGGGCGATTGGTGGGCTGACTGTGCTTGAAAAAGCTTTGCCTTCCGACTCCTTATTCTCAGCCGACTGAATTAAGTCGGACACCTTTCTGCTTCCCAGTTCAGCTACAGTGCAAAACACTTGTGTATTCCTGGCCGTCAGAGGAACAAGCACCTGTTTCGAGCCCCAACCCAATCTGCCTGCCGGCGTTATGGTATCTGTCTCATTATCTCTGTGTGCTGTTACATGTTCTGCCACTTCATTGTCCGAGCTGTCGGCAATGTCTGTATCCACCGATGGGGAATACAAGCCCAATGGCGTTGGGCATGTGGCAGCTGTCACACTAAAGGCACGTGTGGTTGTTGGTAATGTCATAGTAGCTGTCGTACCAAAGCACTGCTCACCCGTGGCATCCTTATTATTAACTGGAGCAGACAAGTAGGCATTATTGTTCATGTCTCTGTTACAGTGTGTGTATCGGTTCATGTTGTCCGGGTACAGGCAGGCATTTGTCTGTTCACTGGTGGGTAACACAGGGTTGGGGTGCGAGAGATTCTTTATGTATGGCTTAGATATGAAGTTTGGTACAGGAAATGACAGGTTCTGTTGATAGTTTTCAGATGGACTGATGGCTGGGCTGGAGAAGTCAAGTCGACAAACAGCGGGACCAGGCACTCTGGCTTGTCGCACATGCTCGCCAGTCCCACCCTGGTAGCCAGCAAACTGACAAGAATATCTCGGGGACTCGGTGTACGGTATGCCTTGGTTTGTATACATGTTACCCTGTGGTGGGTTCAGGAATGGGTGAATACTCTGGGCATTTCTGTACTGACTTCCTACATATGTATTACACTGACTGGCCACACTGGGGTTGTAATGACCGGATATATAGGGCAAGACTGTACATGTGGGCTTGTTGGAGAACTGGCCAGCCATGTCTGGCTGCTCCAGGCAACCTGGGTACCCGAACTGCTGCATACAGCCAGCATAGGCATTCTGATCACCCATCATACTAGGGTAGCCGGACGTATAACCATGCTGTAAACTGGAGCCATACTTCCCGGGTCCGGGGTGGGAGCTCACAGCTGTCCACGTAGATATGTCTGGGGGTCTGCCATTGTACTGGTTCATCTGGTTCATAAAATTGTAATTCGCCGTCGATGTTGGATGATGCAAGTACTGCTGTTCACTGGTGGTACTATAATTCCCGTTATTGTCAGCAACATTAGCATGATCTAGTTTCCGTTTGCAGCTGACATTGTTATTAAGACATTCGAAGGACGTTGAGCCAGGCTGGTTAGGCTCTATAGGTATGAAGCAGGAGTGCGACTCGGTCGTGGGGAGCATCGGTGTAATGGAGCCCGAGTCTGAGTCAGCGTACACAATCGGGTCTGGTGTGTTCAGTGACGAGTCTGTAGACTGGCGAGATATCAATCGGGGTACACCCAATGTGGTTTCCTTGCCATAAATGTCAGAGGGGCTCAAGTGTGTCATGCAAATGATCTCTGGAGATATTCTTCGAACATCATCCAGATCGTTATCGAGAGTGGCTGCATTTGACATTTCTTCTCTACACTGTAAATCTACTGAATTTCTTGGTACTCTCGAATTATCTAATGCTGTCACACTCGGATTCTCACCTGAACTTGAATCCAAAACTGAATCACATGAGCAAACACCAATTCCAGTTGTAGCAACTGCATTACCGAAACATCGCGTTTCCAATGTACTAGTATCTTGCTGATTTGAAAATTGCTGACCTAAATAACGAGAGAAGTTATTAATATTATTTCCGACTTCACATAACGCGTGTGTCTTGTTGCTCTCCTCAGATCCACTACCAGCTGTCTTGTTCTTATCAACGGCCTCACACTTACTCCTCAGTACTTTGTCAATCTCCTGAAAGAAATGGTCATTTTCCGACAGGAGGTAAGCCATATCTTTATCCCTGGAGAACTCATCATTGGCCTCACATGGTCTGTGTTCAAGCTGCTCATCAACATCAGTTTCATTTACACAATTAACAGTTACTACACTGCTACACATATCTTTATTATCCAGATCACATTCCACTTCAATTAGTTCCTGCGACACATGGCTGCCCTCCATGGCGTGACAGTTAACCGCCTTGTCAGTGGAGATCATGCCGTTTAAAGGACTGGGAGATGTAACACATTCATCGTCTGTGCTTTCGCTACCAGACATGTCTGTGAGTTCCATGCTACATTTACAGTCTGTGATTTCCTTACAACGCTTACCAACGAGCTGTTCCGCATAGCATATACTGTCCTTGCATTTGGTATGAAATTTACTGTCTACGAGTTCACTACCAGATGTAATGCCCGTCAGTTCTGTATCAGTTCTGCCCATGTGTTCCGTACCATCCATGTCAGGCAGGTTACGGGGGGACTCCGTACAGCTGTCTCCTGGTGATTGTGCATATGCATATGGGGATACAGACACAAGGTGATCGTTACTGAGGCTGCTGCACTGTGACCAGCCTGACGGAGACCGACACACGCTCTCCACCATCCAGTCGTCAGTCGACAGTAAAGGGGGCAGGGTCACCTTACTGGCAGCATTGGCATCGACTTGATCCAACAGTGTACAATCTCGCTCACTGTTTACTGGGGAATTATCATGATCAACAATAATGTATCTGCACTGGGTACCATTTGTTTCTGATTGGGATATAGCAAATGGTGGTGTAGCTTCATGTTCTGGTGTAGGTACATTCGGTTTGTCGGTAGGCACATTGTGATGGATTATTGTATCTTGTGTTGTACATGTACTAGACATATAGTGAGTGTCTGCAGGAACGTTATGATCACTTGTTGGAACAGGTATTATTACAGGTTTATTGTGATCGCTTGCTGGTTCCAGTCTTGCAGGCAGGCTGTCCGTGCCATTTTTCAGTATGCTGCTCGTGTTCTCGGTAATGTCAATGTCAGCATTTTGAGCATCATCACCAGTGACTGTGGCCTGCATGCCCGGCAGAGATCCTGTTGAGTCGAGTGTGTCCATTTGTACCAGTCTTCAGCGCACCAGATCTACGGTGGAGTTATCCTGAAAACATAGTGGATAACTAATGAGACAACGGCTTAAAGGAACCATGAAAGAATCATATAGAAACACAGTGCAGCTAAATAGTATCAAACTCTAACAAGGAGCAACTTTAATGCAAATCGTCATTGGCTTTCACATACTCACTTAGTACCTGTAGGCTGTATGTACATTTCCATATTCAGGTAAAGATATTAATGAAAATCATACATATTTGGATGGCAAATAGTGGTTTTATTAGTTTATCATTTAAACGTAATTGCTTCCTGAATGTGATGGGATATATGCATAACATATATGTGAACATTGCCTTGTTACTGTATACATGTACTATACGGCACATGGAGTGGAGTGGCCAGCTCGGCTGATGGCTTGAGCACACTAAGATGGCCGAGGTGGCCACTCCATGAGCTATATAGGATACAGTAACGAGGCAATGTTCACATATACATCATACATAAATCCAGGGTTGGCCGGGAAATACCGGGGGTGGGAATTCCCGGCGGGAAATACCGGGAAATACTCCCCAAAGTGGGAAATACCGGGAAATACCGGGAAATATGAATTTTGATGTTATTATTTGATAATTAAAGTTATTTAAATTAAGTTTTAAGCTCAGTAATAGTTAATTAAACAATCAACAACTTACTAATTAGATATAGGGGTTAATTACAATGTATAGATCTGTTTCATTCCCAATCTGTTTCATTCGCAACCATGACTATTATATTTTTGTTGTACTGTATTATTTTTTTTAAAATTACTTCTTAATTTTTTAGGAAGCATCTGAGTGTCTGCTAGATACAATTCACAAGGATAACGTCATCATGATCAGACTATGTTTAGACAACAGGCTGTTAATTGTCAACCTTCTCCCACACTAATATTCGGTATCAAGAAATGAGAATAAATGATGTTAGCATGCATGATGTGCATACACATAGTCTCTTACAAGTCTTATATGACAGACAATGTACTGTTGTTTTATGCTTTGCATTTGTATTACTTATTTGCATTATTATTATGACATTTATTTAACGTGAAGACTATGGTACGTATGAGATACAGTACCTAAAATCGTTAAAATTAGCCAAAAGCCTACTAATGTCTACTTATTTGCATGTACATTGATGAGACTTTAATATACTTTAATAAACCATCAGACTATGACAACAGGCTGTTAATTGTCAGCCTTCTCTCACACCTTTTGTGTCGTACTGTATAATAAGAACCCAGGTGGTCTGTATATGGTCATGTCAAGTTGTAAAACAATTACACTTACACTGTACATGGATTATCCCTGTTATCAACAGGGATTTTCTCAAAATTATAAATGCAGCTTTTATTAGTGGCAGGTTACTATAGTAATGAGGGGTGTTCTCATATACAATAAAATAGACAGTTGGCAAATACTACATAGACTTGTAAATAGGGAAGAAAATTGTCTAGAAAATAATAATGTTTTTTTTCTCTAAATAAACTTATTATTTCTTTTTTTATTGCAGAATGTTTTACCTGTATGCTTATCAGTCTACACAGATATAAACCAT
This sequence comes from Conchocele bisecta, assembly GCA_029237695.1. Taxonomy (NCBI): domain Eukaryota; kingdom Metazoa; phylum Mollusca; class Bivalvia; order Lucinida; family Thyasiridae; genus Conchocele; species Conchocele bisecta. Next base: position 38,900,030 of record CM055277.1, read on the forward strand.
AGTAGATATAGGGGAATATAGAGACTCATCTTGACATTTTGGAATGAAAAAGACCATGAAGATTCATATTTCCCGGTATTTCCCGGTATTTCCCGCCGTCCTGGGAAATACTCTTATTTCCCGGGAAATTGCCAACCCTGCATAAATCCCATAAGATTTAGGAAGCAATTGTGTTTATATCATATGATGATTAAAGGTACATGCTCACTCAGTAGGCACAAAATGTTCTTTTTAGGAATTAAATAAGTGTATCATTGTGTCACTATTCCACCAGTTCTAAAGATTACAAGTGCCCGCTATATAGATATAATCTGAATCATTTAGTAATATTTATTTTACTGACAGTGACAGTCCTTAAAAGAGGCAATGGGTTTTGGGACGAGTAAAATAGCCCAAATATCAGTATGGACATTATAGAATTAAGGATAAACATGTATTAACTGAATGATTAAATGATAAATATGCACAAAACAAGAGTGTCGATATACACCCATAATTAATCAAGGTGAACACATTTTTTCATATCAGTATGCTTGTTCCTTATGTTTATTACACATTTCGCACAAACATTTTTGTGGCTGATATTATTATTAAATAATACACATTTTTTTATGGCTTTTTTCCCCAAACCTATATTATGAGGTAGAATGGAGAGTGGGGAGTGGGGGAGGGGTTAAACAAGATGTCCCGCCTGCCGCATGTTTCATAGTACATAAGGAGTTTAAATCTCATGCATATTTCTTATAAGCCTGTGACCTTGACCTGTGGGGTTAGCAGGCACCATGGGCTTTCTGTAGAATGATGCAGGATATTGTTTTAAATGCATGTATGGAATATTAAAGCATTCCATTGAGGGAAACAGAAGTTACAACAAATTAACCTAAGCATTAAGTTTTAGAAACATAGCCAAACGCAAACATTTAATATTGAATGCATGTGAAAAGTAGGTCAATGAACCATGAAAACTAGGCCAAGGTCACATGGGCTCCCTCTGTGTGAGATAGTTACACCACAGTGTTGATGTATACCAAGTTTGGAGGATTTAGGACTTAAGGAAACTGGGCTAAATGCAAAAACTTAACATTGAATGCATGTGAAATGTAGGTCAATAAACCATGAAACTAGGTCAAGGTCAGCACAGTGTTGATGTATACCAAGCATGGAGGTCGTAGGACTTATACTTTTCTGGAAACTGAGCTAAACGCAAAAACTTAATGTGAAATGTTGACGCCGCCACCTACGCCGCCTACACCGACGGAAAAGCCCATGTCCCGCTTCTGCTAAAGCAGGCAGGATAAAAAAAAGAAAAAAGTAAGCATAAAAGCAGAGATTTATTATAGCACCCGCAAATAGCTCAACTGAAGATGAAATCTTTTTTGGTATTTTTGTTACATAAATTAAACTTGTAAAGTTTTCAAATCTTGAAATCAGTCGCTACAGTGGCTATCTTTGAGGCCTATGGCGGTATCGGTAGTAAAGCTATAATGCTATGTCTAGTAAAATATTAGTTCTGTGTGACAAAATCTCAGCAACTTTGTTTGTGTCATTGTTGCAAATAAAGAGAATAACAGATTGCGTAAATAGATTTGCCGCCATTCTATCACATACAATGTAGAACTAGTAAAATATATACGAACATGCAACTCGCAGGATGTATTCTTTAATGACATAGATATCTAGAGCTCCTGATAATATTTGTATCTCAAGAGTATTGTACTTCCCGATTTCATACGGAGATGCTGCGCCCCAATATAGATACCACCTGTTACATACAGTAGAGTAAAATGTTCCACATCGCCCTTGGTCATGTAAGGTTTTAGTCAAAATTGGTAGAATACCTTCAAAATGTTGTATTACAGTAGCGTAGCCATTTGTCGGGATTACCCCCGCATCGGGAATTTTCGTAAACCGCAGTTGTCACTAATCACAGACATTTTCCCGGTCTGTTTTCCGGGCATTTTTTGCAAAAGACACCTATCTGTCCAATGGAGAAAAATGTTCCACATCGCCCTTGGTCATGTAAGGTTTTAATCAAAATTGTTAGAATACCTTAAAAATGTTGTATTTTCAGCTATTCCCACTTTTGTCCGCTCATAAACATGATTGAAAAAGATTTACAAAGCATGATTCTGTCCGTCTGCATCACTGGATTATTTAGCCATTTTGAGAAGTCAAGGTCATGTAAACAAAGTAAACAAAGACTGGTACATGTAACTGTCAAATTACCAGAATATAGAGCTTCTCATTATACTGGCGGGGGGGGGGGGGGGGGGTCTTATATGAAAAACAATAAAAACAAGAGGCCCAAATGGGCCTGTATCGCTCACCTAAAAGCCTCCATAGTGGTCATCTTGATTTCACAATAAAAACAAGAGGCCCAAATGGGCCTGTATCGCTCACCTAAAAGCCTCCATAGTGGTCATCTTGATTTCACAAAGACTCTTCACTTACAACTTCAAATGTTCCACAGAATTTGTTGGTACCTTCTGATCTAACATATATTGCGAATGTGCATGTGATTTACTGCTATAAATTTGATTTGATATATAAAATGACCATATTCGGTCAAAAATAAAATTTGACCCCTATTTGACCCCTCGGGCCATGACCATTTTTGACCCAGAGGCCACCATATGAACAAATCTGAATCAGCATTAACTATCGATCATTCATACAAAGTTTCGTCGAAATCGGCCTGGCGGTTTGTGAGAAGAAGATTTTTTGACAATTTGACCTACTTTTCAACGGCGGACATCTTGGATTTGGTGATGACCTCCATTTTGACAAAAATGAACAGGCTTCACCAACAAACCATTTCAATTAAGTTTGGTCAATATCGGCCAAGTAGTTCACAAGAAGAAGTCCTTTGAAATCTTTAGTAAAAGAACAACCTTTTGACCTGTCGGTGGCCATCTTGGATGACGTAATCATCTGATTTTGGCAAAACATGCTCCAGAGTGATCGTCTCGTCGATACCTTGGATTGGATATTTATATGACCATATTCGGTCAAAAAATAATTTGACCCCTAGTTGACCCCTCGGGCCACGCCCATTTTTGACCCAGGTGCCACCATATGAACAAATCTGGAACAGCGTTAAATATCAATCATTCACACCAAGTTTCGTCGAAATGAGCCTGGAGGTTTGTGAGAAGAAGATTTTTTGGACAATTTGACCTACTTTTTAACGGCGGACATCTTGGATTTGGTGATGACCTCCATTTTAACAAAAATGGACAGGCTTCACCCACAGACCATTACAGTTAAGTTTGGCCAATATCGGCCAAGCAGTTCACAAGAAGAATACGTTTGAAATCTTTAGTAAAAGAACAACTTTTTTATTTTTCCTTTCGGTGGCCATCTTGGATGACAAAATCATCTGATTTAGACAAAACATGCTGTAGAGTGATCGTCTCGTCGATACATTCGATCCGATATACTATATATATTCGATCCGATATATTATATGGCCATATTCTGTTAAAAATAAAATTTGACCCCCATTTCCCCCATTTGACCCCTCGGGCCACACCCATTTTTGACCCAGGGGCCACCATATGAACAAACAAATCTGAAACAGCGGTAACTATCAATCATTCTTACCAAGTTTCGTCGATATTGGCCTGGAGGTTTGTGAGAAGAAGATTTTTTGACAATTTGACCTACTTCTCAATGGCGGCCATCTTGGATTTGGTGATGACCTCCATTTTAACAAAAATGAACAGGCTTCACCCACAGACCATTACAGTTAAGTTTTGCCAATATCGGCCAAGCAGTTCACAAGAAAAAGACGTTTGAAATCTTTAGTAAAAGAATGACCTTTTGAACTATCAGTGGCCATCTTGAATGACGTAATCATCTGATTTAGACAAAAAATTCTCCAGAGTGATCGTCTCGTCAATACCTTCGATTTGATATATTATATGACTATATTCGGTTAAAAATACCCCTATTTGACCCCTCGGGCGACGCACATTTTTGACCCAGGACCACCATATGAACAAATCTGAAACAGCGCTAACTATCGATCATTCATACCAAGTATCGTCGAAATCGGCCCGGCGGTTAGTGAGAAGAAGATTTTTTAAGAATTTGACCTACTTTTCCATGGCGGCCATCTTGGATTGTCGATGACCCCCATTTTAACAAATCTGAAATGGCATCACCCATATATCATCCCTGTGAAGTTTAACCAATATAGGCTCAGCAGTTCGGGAGAAGAAGATGATTGAAAATGTTCACGGACGGACGGACGGACGACGGACACTTTGCCATAACAATAGCTCACATGAGTTTTGCTGCAGCCAGCATGTCGCGCCTTGGGGCGAGGCATGGACACTAAAAAAAGGGATATAGTAGACGGAAAAACTTTAACCAAAAAACTTTAACCGGACACACGTACGTATGGACGGACGTACGCCAAAGTGCCGACTATATCGCGCTTTCCGCAAGCGGTCGCGACAAAAACTTAGACCAAAAACTTTAACCAAAAATTTCAAAGTAATTAGACCTTGACATTGGGCACAGGGGCCGCACGGGAGCGGGGTAGAATGAAAATATAGATGATAAAAACCCATGTGAAGTTTCAAGGTAATGAATGGGCAAAGCAGGTGCAGAGATATAGTACATGAAACAAGAGTGCCGCAAGTCACAAAATACGCCCTGTCGAATATGGGCCAGACAGCGAAGATGCAGAAATGTGAAGCTGTCACCAAGGCAAGAAACATTAATGAGAATTTGAAAGTCCATAGCATTATTTCTTCATCTCGTTGTGCTAAACATGTATTCTAATTTAGGCAGAGATAGAAAAGTTGAGTGTAAAGTAGAAATGATAGGGAATTGGATACAATAATGTAGAAAAAATGGCTAAGTTAAAAAGGTGATATTTTTGTTAAAAAATATTTTTTCGGCATAAAAACACCAAGGTGCACATCTTCAATATGTGTAAGAAGACGTGTGTATCAGTTTCAACGATCGACTGAACAGTTTCGGAGGAGTTGTGTACACAAACTCTGTACCGTATATAGAAATGTATAGAAAAATGAAGAAAAAATGGCTAAGTTAAAAAGGCGATCTTTTTGTTAAAAAATATTTTTTCGGCATAAAAACACCAAGGTGCACATCTTCAATATGTGTAGAAGACGTGTGTATAGTTTCAGAATGATCGACTGAACGGTTTCGGAGGAGTTGTGTACACAAACTCTGTACCGTATATAGAATTGCATAGAAAAATGTAGAAAAAATGGCTAAGTTAAAAAGGCGATATTTTTGTTAAAAAATATTTATCGGCATAAAAACACCAAGGTGCACATCTTCAATATGTGTACAAGACGTGTGTATAGTTTCAGAACGATCGACTGAACGGTTTCGGAGGAGTTGTGTACACAAACTCTGTACCGTATATAGAATTGTATAGAAAAATGTAGAAAAAATGGCCAAGTTAAAAAGGTGATATGTTTGTTAAAAAATATTTTTTCGACATAAAAACACCAAGGTGCACATCTTCAATATGTGTAGAAGACGTGTGCATAGTTTCAGATCGATCGACTGAAAGGTTTCGGAGGAGTTGTGTACACAAACTCTGTACCGTATATAGAATTGTATAGAAAAATGAAGAAAAAATGGCTAAGTTAAAAAGGCGATATTTTTGTTAAAAAATATTTTTTCGGCATAAAAACACCAAGGTGCACATCTTCAATATGTGTAGAAGACGTGTGTATAGTTTCAGATCGATCGACTGAACGGTTTCGGAGGAGTTGTGTACACGTACTATGCGCTTTTTCTTCAGCCGCCCGCCCGCCTGCCGTGCGGTAAAACATAATACGTACCGTTTTTTGAAAACGGTCGTATAAAAACTTTAACCAAAAACTTTAAACAAAACTTCAAAGTAATTTGACCTTGGCATTGGGCGCACGGGAGGGGGGTAGAATAACAAGAGGGCCATGATGGCCCTAATTCGCTCACCTGACTCCATGAACACCAGAGGAGAATGTGACATCGAGTTCATATGCGTTTTAAAAAAATTGTGCTATTTTTAGATGGCGGTCATCTTGGATTAAGCGATGACTCATTTTACCAAATCTGAAAATGCTTCACCCAAGGATCTTAACTTACTATGAAGTTTGGCCAGCATCGGCCACATCGTTCCCGAGAAAAAGACGTTCAAAATCTTGAATAAATGGACCTTTTGGCGGCCATCATGGATGACATAATCATCCGATTCCGACAAATATTGCACCAGATAAATCGCCTCATTGATACCTTCAATTTGATATATGACATGAGCATATTCAGTCAAAAATAAAATTTGACCCCACCGGCTACGCCCATTTTTGACACCAGGGTCACCATTTTAACACCTTTGAAAGAACATTCTACATCGATCATTTCTACCATGTTTCGTTGAAATCCAGCTGGCGGTTCATGAGAAGAAGATTTTTTTAAGAATTTGTTCTATTTTTAGACGACGGCCATCTTGGATCAGCGACGACCTCCGTTTTAACAAATCTGAAAAGGCTTCACCCATGGACCATAACAAAAATTTGGCCACCATGGACCAAGCGGTTCGTGTGAAGAAGAATTTTTAAATCTCTAATAATTACCTTTTGACCTTTCGGCGGCCATCTTGGATGACAAGACCATCCACTTTCGACAAAAATGTACCAGAGCAATCGCCTCTTTGATACCTTCCATTTGATATAGACATGACCATATTCGGTCAAAAATAAAATTTGACCCAAATTTGACCCCACGGGCCACGCCCATTTTTTACCCCGGGTTCACCATTCTAACAACTATGAAAGAGCATTTTACATCGATCATTCCTACCAAGTTTCGTCGATTTCGTCTATTTTTAGACGGCGGCCATCTTGGAATAGCGACGACCTCCGTTTTAACAAATCTGAAAAGACTTCTCTAATAAAAGAACGACCTTTTGACCTTTCGGCGGCAATCTTGGATGACATGACCATCCAATTTCGACAAAAAATGTACCAGAGCGATCGCCTCTATGATACCTTCGATTTGATATAGACATGACCATATTCGGTCAAAAATAAAATTTGACCCCAATTTCACCCCACTGGCCACTCATTTTTGACCCCGCGGTCACCATTTTAACAATTTTGAAAGAGCATGGTACATCGATCATTCCTACCAAGTTTCGTCGAAATCCGGCTACATGTAGCGGTTCATGAGAAGAAGATTTTTTAAGAATTTATGCTATTTTTAGATGGCGGCCATCTTGGATTAGCGATGACCTCCATTTTAACAAATTTGAAAAGGCTTCACCCATGGACCATAACTTAAGTTTGGCTACCGTGGGCCAAGCGGTTCATGTGAAGAAGAATTTTGAAATCTCTAATAAAAGAACAACCTTTTGACCTTTCGGCGGCAATCTTGGATAACAAATCTGAAAAGACTTTACCCATGGACCATAACTGTGAAGTTTGGCCAACATGGGCCAAGCGGTTCGTGTGAAGAAGAATTTTGAAATCTCTAATAAAATAACATGACCATATTCGGTCAAAAATAAAATTTGACCCAAATTTGACCCCACGGGCCATGCCCTATTTTTGACCCCCGGGTCACCATTTTAACAACTTTGAAAGACATTGTACATCGATCATTCCTACCAAGTTTTGTCAAAATCCGGTTGGCGGTTCTTGAGAAGATTTTTGAAGAATTTGTGCTATTTTTAGACAGCGGCCATCTTGGATTACGTAATGACGTCATTTTAACAATTTTGTAATCCCCCTACCTAAGGACCATGACCATGAAGTTTGGTGACAATAAGCCCAATGGTTAACGAGGAGAAGACGTTTGAAAATGTTCACGGACGAGGACAACGGACGACGGACACATGAAGGTTCAAGGTAATGGGCAAACAAGGTGCATAGATATAGTACATGAAAAAAATTTAACCAAAAACTTTAACCAAAAACTTTAACCAAAAACTTCAAAGTAATTTGACCTTGATATTGGGCACAGGGGCCGCACGGTAAATACCCATGTGAAGTTTCAAGGTAATGGGCAATGCAGTTGCAGAGATATAGTATAACGAAAAACTTTAACCAAAAAACTTAACCAAAACCTTTAACCAAAAAAATTAACCAAAAAAATTAACCAAAAACTTTAACCGAAAAACTTAACCAAAAAACTTAACCAAAAACTTTAACCGGACACATGTACGTACGTACGTATGTATGTACGCCAAAGTGCCGACTATATCGCGCTTTCCGCAAGCGGGCGCGACAAAAAACAAAACCAAAAACTTCAAAGTAATTTGACCTTGACATTGGGCACAGGTGCCGCACGGGAGGGGGGTAGAATGAAAATATAGATTATGATAAATACCCATGTGAAGTTTCAAGGTAATGGGCAAAGCAGTTGCAGAGATATAGTATAACGAAAAACTTTATCCAAAAAACTTAACCAAAAACTTTCACCAAAAACTTTAACCGGACACACGTACGTACGTACGTACGCCAAAGTGCCGACTATATCGCGCTTTCCGCAAGCGGGCGCGACAAAAACTAACACAGAATTATATTTGTATACACAGACTTGTGTTTTTAGTAGAATTTATTGTTCTGTTGATTATAAAAATGCTCAGAATAATATATGTGTTACAGTTTGTAGATTGATTATGATATTATCTTGTTGTTGGTATAAATAGAGAATATTAGTGTAGTGTCATGAACGTGAATAAATATCTGTCGAGGCTGAGAAATCAGGATGGGCGAGGCTTGCCGAGCACATCCTGATTTCGAGCCGAGTCAGATATTTATTCACGTTCATGACACTATAATAATATTCTATTTATCCCGTTAACCACATCAAAGTTGTTCAAATGTCTCTAAAAATGCATTTGTGGCCTCATAAGTTTGTCTTCTAAAGCGACAAGATTATCGTGTTACGTCCATTCACATAATGACGTAACGTCATACATAATGACGTATCTACTAGACGTGAACGAGAAAAAATACACGTACCTGCTTTTCACGTCTAGTAGCGACATTGTTGACGGGATAAATCCCATAATGAATATGGTAAAATAGCATGTACCACAACTGAAAATTAAGCGCGATCTGAAAGCATTTTTGCGTTATGATTATTAGCCTTGTGATAAAATTATTGTCATTTATGACTGGCAAAGGAAATGGTGGAAAATTGTTTACTGTACACTCCTCTGATAATTTAGATAACCATTTTTTACACTGACCCGATGGTGCGCCGCAATACAGGATGATAACCCAACAACAAAAATCCAGATTCTAAGATCATAGTCTATTTTCTACAAGTGCCTGGTTGATACGTTAACAAAATGGACGACATGGAAACAAGCGGGACTTTTAGATAAATCTGGTTTCATAGCACTTTTGCGATAAGTTTATTGTTTTAAAAAGTTTTGAATAATTGTTTTTATATGCTTATAGGTCTAGTAACTGACCAACAAAGGCTTATTATCCAGAACCTAGTTATATCTACTGTATTATAGTTAGAACTTATACCGATGAAAGCCGAAACACGCCGAATACCTGTGGATATAGGTACCACCCATTACATATTACAGTAGACTGTGGTAGCGATATAGTGCAAACTATTGCCTATAAAGCGGAAACAGTGCAGCTCCACTATAGATATCGGTGTCACTAAATGGCGTAATGGTAGAATTTTTGGATAATGGGGAAAATGGGGCGTAATGGTGGATACTGGTGGATAATAGTGGTGTAATGGTGGATTATGATACTATATTATGGATAATGGTGACACTTGTATACCATGATTGATGCTGGTCACTGTTTGTCATATAATAAGCCAATTGCGCAGTCTGATCAGGGTCTTCACTGTTTGTCATATACTTTTTTCCCGCCGGTGGCCCATTTAACAATCAGCATTGAACGTTGTACATATATACCGTAAAGATTATAATAGACGCCCATGCTCTAATAGACGCGCACCCCCCACTTTTTACGTTGAAAATTACCAATTTGTTGGCTGATTTTCACGAAATTAGTGCCAGTACAGTCGAGCACCAGTATCTCCAAGTCGAAGGGAGATCGTATTTTAGTCGAGATATGACTAGGTTCGAGATACCGAGAAAGTGACAAGGTCAAATACTTTCGCAAAAAAATATCAAATGTTATCCATCCCATCACATCACGAGTAAACAATAAAAGAATAATGAAACAAAACATGTGTTGCTTTTATTATTAATCACCATCAGATTGAATAATTAATACACGCTGAATTTAATTCAAGAAAAAAAGTATCAATTAATTTACTGACGAATTTTAATCACCAATTAACTAATGACCAAAGGTAGTAAATTACCCAACATTACAAGTGGCATCACAACTCTCAGTGAATTGCTTAAATGACCAGCGTGATATGCTTAATGAATCGTGTCAAACACTCAAACAAATCGAGGTGGACCAATTAAGCAAACAACGCGAGGCAGGTGTGAATTTATTTTGTTTCTTTGATAATAGGTTTTGAAAATTAGTGTTAACCAAATTGATCTTGGCAGCCAGGCGCTTCGGTGATTTACCAAAGCGTTTATGTGAATAAGACAGCAAAGTGATATTTAACGTATTTTTATACGAAGGGGACAAAATGAACAGTCGAGATAGAGAACGTATTCGAGATAGGGCATGTTCGAGATAGCCGAGTAAATTTACATTAAACAAATAAGGATATAAATCTGGACTTTAGCGAACCATCGAGATACTGACGTTCGAGGTACTGGTGCTCGACTGTACTAACTTGAAACAAAATCGGAGCTAATTGTCCAATTAGATTTTTTCTTTCCAGTATTTCGAAGGCAACATCCTTGAAAATCGGGAAAAAACAACATAATTGCTACTTTCACTTTCAAAAGCGGAAGCGAAATTCAACTTTTTCCGGTGTCACAGTAAATTCCTCATCGGCAGTAGCTATTTGCATGGACACAGGGCAATCAGAATTTACACGGTTACAGAGAGGCCCTTTTCAAAACATCTCAAACCCAATTTGTATAATATCCAAGGGTGAAATTGACATCATGTTGGATTGTTGGACGATATTTCGTAGGAGATGAGCAAAAATAAATATGTCTTGTTATGGACGTGGCCGTGGGCCGCAATTAACTGATACGGACCGAAACGTTCACGGGCCGAAACGTCCATGGTCCGAAACGGTGACAGTCCGAAGCGTCCATAGGCATTAATGATTGATGATGTCTTAATATATACATACCGTAACCAGTATTTTAACATTTTTACCGAGTGTACCATAATGACCAAAGTGGGCCGAAATGTCTTGGTCCAAAATGTCCATAAACTGACAGATAGTACAATCACTTCCGTCAGACATTTGAGAGTAACGTCCCATCGTTATGTTTTGTTCAGATAGTAGAAAATTGTTGTTTTTTTTTATCATTTTCCCTTTGCTGAATAACACTTGCCTCTATTAAACTCCCACCCAGGACTTCGGAAGCAGTGGTGATTCTAATAGACGCCTGGGCATCTATTAGAATCTTTACGGTATACATATATCCGTCTGCGCATATGACAACTGGTAACATATGTATCTCGTCATGAGAAAAAGATGCTTATTGAGTTAGCGAACTGTGCAGCTTCAGATCAGTCTGATCACCGCCTACACTGTTTGCTATTACATTTATGTTGCATGCGCACATCTGTATATTGTTGAGTCCGCTGAAACTCAGTTGAGTCTGTTGAGAAAAATGGCACATGTTGTTAACATTTGTTAATTCACCATTACGCCATTTCATCATTACACCGGTGTGAAATTACGGACGCATTACGCCGGTGTGGAATTTGCCATTACGCCGTCGACAAAAACAATACAAGTTGTCATATGAACTACTTATGCATATATTGTGTTATTAATATACTGGATATACATTAATTTGCTTTTAAATCTACCATTATCCACCACAATAATCACCGTTACGCCCCATTTTCCCCATTATCCTCATCATTATCCCCATTACGCCATTTAGTGCGACCCATAGATATTGCTAGAGTATTCAGGGGCGGATCCAGGATTTCAGGCTAGGGGGGGGTGGGACTTCTTAATTGAAATAGTTTACTCTATTTTTGAACTAACACCGTTTGTTCGTGGACCGAGCAGAGCTCGGGAGACTGCTAGGTGGGTCCGGCGGTATGCCATCCGGAATAGTTTTGATATCTACTTGCGGAATTAGAGACTGAAAGTTGCATATTTCTCAATCATCATCCAGAGGCAAATGTACTGTGATGGTGCAAACCCATTCACATACATACGTTTTCTCTACAGGGGTGTTTCACAGTTATATAGGGAATTTGTGTGTCACATTAGTAAACAAGAGGGCCATGATGGCCCTAATTCGCTCACCTGACTCCATGAACACCAGAGGAGAATGTGACATTGAGTTCATGTGTTTTAAAAGAATTGTGCTATTTATAGATGGCGGTCATCTTGGATTAAGCGATGACTCTCATTTTACCAAATCGGAAAATGCTTCACCCAAGGATCTTAACTTACTATGAAGTTTGGCCAGCATCGGCCATGTGGTTCCTGAGAAAAAGACGTTTAAAATCTTGAATAAATGAACCTTTTGGAGGCCATCATGGATGACATAATCATCCGATTCCGACAAATATTGCACCAGAGCAATCGCCTCATCAATACCTTCAATTTGATATATGACATGACCATATTTGGTCAAAAATAAAATTTGACCCAATTTGACCCCACGGGCCACGCCCATTTTTGACCCCGGGGTCACCATTTTAACAAGTTTGAAAGAGCATTGTACATCGATCATTCCTACGAAATTTCATCGAAATCCGGCTGGCGGTTCATGAGAAGAAGATTTTTTAAGAATTTGTGCTATTTTTAGACGGCGGCCATCTTGGATTAGCGACGACCTCCGTTTAATTTTTTTTTTCAAACCAAATCTGAAAATGCTTCACCCATGGACCATAACTGTGAAGTTTGGCCACCATGGGCCAAGCGGTTCGTGTCAAGAAAACTTTTGAAATCTCTAATAAAAGAACGACCTTTTGACCTTTCGGCGGCCATCTTGGATGACATGACCATCCGATTTCAACAAAAAATGCACCAGAGTGATCGCCTCGTTGATACCTTCGATTTGATATATGATATGACCATATTCGGTCAAAAATAAAATTTGACCCCAATTTGACCCCACGGGCCACGCCCATTTTTGACCCCGGGGTCACCATTTTGACAACTTTGAAAGAGCATTGTACATCGATCATTCCTACGAAGTTTTTTCGAAATCGGGTTGGCAGTTCTTGAGAAGAAGATTGTTGAAAAATTTGTGCTATTTTTAGACGGCGGCCATCTTGGATTACGTAATGACGTCATTTTAACAATTTTGTAATCCCCCTACCTAAGGACCATGACCATGAAGTTTGGTGACTATAGGCCCAATGGTTACCGAGGAGAAGACGTTTGAAAATGTTCACGGACGACGGACGACGGACGACGGACACATTGCGGTAACAATAGCTCACATGAGCTTCGCTCAGGTGAGCTAAAAAATAGATCAAATACAATTCAATGTTTTCATGCAAAAATATTAACTTCGATATTTTGGCCATATTGTGTGAAAACAGTTTTTGGAACAGGTTCCTCGTTTTGAAACTGTGCTACCTAAAACACGCCTGGCTGTATGGGCCGGCCTACAGACACTACCGGCCTACAGACACTACCGGTACATTTAAATGTATAACATGGGCTTGTGATAATGTACAGTGTGTATTTATGATGTTTATAGTGTTTTTGTAAAGAACTGGTCAGGAACAAACTAATTGCACAATGTTACAGTTATTTTGAGTCAATATATATATAACATAATACCTTTCAAAAGTGTCTGATGTGCATTGCCAAATAGCATGCGCTTGCATATAGCAATACTACCTGCAATCATGTCACAATATATACAAAATCAGTTCTTAATATAGTAGCTTCATCGGTTAATGAAATAAAACACATAGTGACATTACAATTGCATGTGCTACAGATATATATGACGTTACACCAAATTCGGCAGAGGGGCTACAGACACTACACATGTTATTATATCTGATACTGCCTATGTTTACCACAATTAATTGTGTGCAATTAACTTGGTTATAATTTATTTCATGCACAGGTAGTAAGGTAGTTTTAAGCAGTGAAAAAGCAATTACCTGACAAACAGTTATTTATGTTTTCTAACATCTGTTACTTGAACAAAATTGTCAATTATATGTGTTCCCAAATTACAGTAATTGGGTAAAGTGAGTCAGTCAGTATCAGAGGTATAGAACTACAATACCATTGTATTATTAACCTAACTAATCATCTTTCTTATATGATAGTGAAAATGAAAAGTAGTGCCATTTTGTGAAATCACATTATGGGACAACAGACACTACCAATTGTACATGTAACCAGGGCTCCAGATAAGGAATTTTACATTGGGTACTGTTACTCCATACTTTTGAAATCAATTGGGTATTCTCAATTTTCAATTGGGTATTTTAAAAACGTTACCCCCATCATTTTTTTTCAATTGGGTATTTCCATATTTTGATTACAAAAACCGATTCGGAAACAAATCGTACTAATTTATGTATTAATGATACCGTTTTGTTATTGATATAATTAATTGAAGCAGTGTTATACTTACATGTGTATGGTAACACTGCTTCACTTACTTATAAGAACACCAAAATGATTAGTTCAAGTTTGCAATGATTCCAAGTACATAATATAATTAACTGTTACTAGAGTAATTGGGCTTATGGCATTTGTGACCAGTGTAGTTCCGGATCTGCTAGCACACTTATAGTTATAAGGTATGTAACAAGCAGTATAATGTATTCAAAAAATCATGTGAGATGTTTCATTATCTGAATGACAAACAGTGCATACGCTGATCAAGAATGCTTTGATTGGCAGATTGATCTTTGCAACACGCGATCCATTTGTTTTTTGGCTGACCACGTTTGATAGCAATTCATCAATAATGTCAATCACGATTAATTTGGGGTCTCCACACACCGAGCTCAACAAAATGACTGTATGATGCATTGTGCAATGGATTGAGATTCCACCTTTGCATCGGTCGTAAAATAAATCGAAATAAGGTTAACATTGGTGGTGGACTTTTGCAATATGTTTTCTTCCACGTTTGTTTGTTGCGGCCGCCATTTTGTTGCGTCATGTGTCACCAATTTTCTACGAAAAAATCTGACATGATCCGATTGTGTTATTTATAGTGTCCAGAGGTCCAGATAAGATGCGTATTTGCGTAAATACGCAATTAAAAAATGCAAAAACCCAATTAAAATCAGAGACAATGCGTACCAAAAAGCAATTAAAATGTCCAGTACGCAATACTTTTTTATCCTGTAGCGTACTCCTCAAATGTATTTTCAGTCTGTCGCGTACTGCTAGATTTTTCATGTACACAATCCTACAAAACCATCGCTGATGATCTGTGCGGTCGGCCATTCAATGTTTACAAAGTCTGGTCCCGGTTCTACCTGCAGACAATGTCTCGCTGTATTTCACCGTTAACGGCTGGAAACCAGTATTCGGGTGTACTCGATTTGAACTCCAGGATTTAGCGGGAGCGATTCCGACTTTCTCAGCGGGAAAAAATGGGTTCAACTCGTTCCGAAACTCTAATAACCCACCAAACGGCATTTGTTTCGAGTACCATTCAAGTTAATGATCTCAAATCTAGAATTTCCACCCTTATCGCATCGGCCGTTTTTGCCCATATTGATTTTGAGAAAAAAAATCGGATAAGACGGGGCCTATCAATTATGGCGAAAGTTAACACAAACTTCTTAGCTCACGCGAGCCGGAATTGAATTCCCATTTACCTCTGAATGTGTTGTCACAATCCACGTCATTTACGGAAAATATTACTGATTTTCAAATCAATAATTGTGGGGGAAAAACGGCGATGCAACACTATTGTGAACCCGAGATCCAGGCTCATTACTAGTCTATTTTCTTAAATTCAAACGACGACCCCCCGAGTCTACTCAAGGAGATGCAACGAAAAACGTCCGTAGACATTCGTAAACGACTATCCGCACGGATAAAACAAATGGTACAGTGGAATTGGTTCTGGGGGGAGGGCGGGCACAGCAGACATTTTATTATTTTGAATGGGTTATATTTTACATGTGGGACAGTATCATAAGTAATAAATGAAAATATGGTAACATTATTACTATTTCGACCAAGGCACACGTTGAATAAAATGGCGGTCGAATTAACTAAGTTAAAATAGGACGAGTTGAACGGCGCCCGAATTCACCAATTAATATAATCGTAGTAGCGATAGACACTATAAATAACACAATCGGATCATGTCAGATTTTTTCGTAGAAAATTGGTGACACATGGCGCAACAAAATGGCGGCCACAACAAATAAACGTGGAAGAAAAAAATTGCAAAAGTCCAGCACCAATGTTAACCTTATTTCGATTTATTTTACGACCGATGCAAAGGTGGAATCTCAATCCATTGCACAAGGCATCATACAGTCATTCTGTTGAGCTCGGTGTGTGGAGACCTCAAATTAATCGTTATTGATGAATTGCTGTCAAACGTGGTCAGCCAAAAAAAAAATAGATCTCGTGTTGCAAAGATCAATCTGCCAATCAAAGCATTCTTGATCAGCGTATGCACTGTTTGTCATTCAGATAATGAAACATCTCGCATGATTTTTTTAATACATGATACTGCTTGTTACATAACTTATAACTATAAGTGTGCTAGCCATAAGCCCAATTACTCTAGTAACAGTTACTTATATGTACTTGGTTTGAAAACTTGAACTAATCATTTTTAAGTATAACACTGCTTCAATTAATTATATGCAATAACACAGTACCATTAATACATAAATTAGTACGATTTGTTTCCGAATCGGTTTTTGTAATCAAAATATGGAAATACCCAATTGAAATAAATTGATGGGGTAACGTTTTTAAAATACCCAATTGAAAATTGAGAATACCCAATTGATTTCAAAAGTATGGAGTAACAGTACCCAATGTCAAATTCCTTATCTGGAGCCCTGGTGTCTATCGCTATTACGATTATATTAATTGGTGAATTTGGGCGCCGTTCAACTCGTCCTATTTTAACTTAGTTAATTCGACCGCCATTTTATTCAACGTGTGCGTTGGTCGAAATAGTAATAATGTTACCATATTTTCATTTATTACTTATGATACTGTCCCACATGTAAAATATAACCCATTCAAAATAATAAAATGTCTACTGTGCCCCGACCCTCCCCTCTCCAGGACCAATTATTCTGTACCATTTGTTTTATCCGTGCGGATAGTCATTTACGAATGTCTACGGATGTTTTTCGTTGCTTCTCCTTGAGTAGACTCGGGGTTGCCGAAACAAGCAGTTTCACATCGATTTTAATTTAAGAAAATAGACTAGTAATGAGCCTGGATCTCGGGTTCACAATAGTGTCGCATCGCCGTGTTTTTTTTCCACAATTATTGATTTGAAAATCAGTAATATTTTCCGTAAATGACGTGGATTGTGACAACAAATTCAGAGGTATTGGGGGAATTCAATTCCGGCTCGCGTGAGCTCTGAAGTTTGTGTCAACTTTCGCCATAATTGATAGGCCCCGTCTTATCAGATTTTTGTTCTCAAAATCAATATGGGCAAAAACGGCCGATGCGATAAGGGTGGAAATTCTAGATTTAGGATCATTAACTTGAACGGTACTCGAAACAACTGCCGTGTGGTGGGTTACTAGAGTTTCGTATCGAGTTGGACCCATTGTTTTCCCGCTGAGAGTCGGAATTGCTCCCGCTAAATCCTGGAGATCAAATCGAATACACCCGACGACTGGTTTCCAGCCGTTATCGGTGAAATACAGCGAGACATTGTCCGCAGCTAGAGCCGGGACCAGACTTTGTAAACATTGAATGGCCGACTACACAGATAATCGGCGATGATTTTGTAGGATTGTATACATGAACAAATCTAGCAGTACGCGACAGACTGAACATACATTTGAGGAGTACGCTACAGGATAAAAAAGTATTGCGTACTGGACATTTTAATTGCTTTTTGGTACGCATTGTCTCTGATTTTAATTGGGTTTTTGCATTTTTTAATTGCGTACTTACGCAAATACGCACCTTATCTGGACCTCTGTGTAACTACTTGTGGTGCGGTATGGTACAACTATGCTATTATATAACATTTTTGTACACTAAATTGTCAGAAACTACATGTACATAAATGTCACACATACTGTTGATATAACCAGACACTTTGTTTTAATATGAAACGAGGCAACTTTTTATTAACAGTAAACTAGTAATAGCAACAGTTGAACACTTTAACAATTAACACCATAAATTGTCAGTTGTTTTGTGCATAGCACTGTCATTTTGAAAGTTTCAGAAGAAACACTTAACATGCACATTAGTTAATGCTTTTCTGTGAAAGTGTTGGTTCTGGAAGAATGTCAGTCGCACTATTAGTTGGTTCCCTGGATACATCGGGCCACGTGGGTGGTGGTCGGGCGAACGAGACGGCGTAAATTAACGGTAGGGGTTCCTCCTTAATAGGAATCACGATTTGCCTGGTTTGGCCATCAGGTACGTTTTTATCTTTGGCTCTTTTGTTACCTGGGAGTTGAATTGGGTTATTGCCCATTATAAAAGTAGTAAGATTATTACTGATACTACTGCTTTTGGGAGGGGCCAAGTGATTCTGGTGTGGCGAGGAGCTGGCATCAGATCAGGATTATTCTGATTTCAGGGCTGAATATATAGTTTTGTTATTGTAATTATTCAGTTCTCATTTTGGGATTTTCCCCCCATCTGTATATGTACTTGAACATGTACTTGTACAGGTAATATATGGGATTTAGTACTAAACCCATTGACCCGGCCTTAAATGACCGTAGCTGTTGATAGGCCGTTAAACCCCAACAAACAAACATCGGGCCAGTATTATATTGTTATATGAAGGACTGGTAACTTTCAGTTTGATCACTATTAACCGGGTAAATTGCTATAATTAAGTCACAATTTGAATGTAAAATGATTTAGAATACATCTAACATTTAATTACATCCGTAAATGGCAATATATTTCAAAATGTCTGCCAAAATAGGCTGTTTTACACTATATTTCTGCGAGGCGTGTCTTGTTACGAACACATAGACATTCCTAAAGTTGAAACACACATACATTGCTTTTCCTCACAAAATAAATGGAAAATACAGGAGATAGTCATGCAATAGCCTTCCACAATTGTCAGAACAGTCAAAATGGCCGCCAAAATGTTCTTGTATTTTTCTATTTACTATATGGAGTTGTTATAAACAACATTTCATGCACCTATTACATGTATACATACCAGTTTGAGGTATACAAATCAAATCATTTGATAACATATACATATCCAGGTATACAATGCTATAATATATATTCAAAATGTCCGCCAAAATGATCAGATGTTCAATAATATTGATGTAGTTTTCAGTAATTGAACAACACTAACATTGTTATGTATAGAGTGTGATATTCTGCCTATTTTCAAAGACAAATACGGATGTATTTCAATCAGTTTCAGTATTGAAGAACTGTTTCAAAGGGTGTCCAAAATGGATTGAATGTTGACAAGGAATACAATGTTATTATCGTTAACGAGCACACTTTTGACAATTAAGCGAGCATGATGATCATTGGCCAAGGCAGTACATGTATGTAGCATGGTATGATGAATGGCATGGGTATGCTTATTGCAAACATGCATAGCTTTCACCCACATTAAGCATCCCGCATGTCTTCACATGTGACAATAATTTAAATTAACCCTTGGTCGTGAGTTGGATTGGTAAATAAATACAATACATGATAACGATATGTAAGTCATGCAGTCACTGATGTAATCAGTTCTACATTAACCACTACATGTGCTGTATTCATTCTTCTAATTAAACATTATTGAAACTAATACACCAAATTGTGCATGTGGTTGAAAACAAACACTGTTTAAGTACCTGATGCCAATTAAGTATTGTCACTGTTTTAATTTACCTACAAATATATATACATTTGTATATAATTTGCCCTGCCTCGTGGGCCATTGTAAATTGGTAATGTCTGTAGCCCCTGTCACACTTGGTTAGAACATGATCATGTTCAGCCATTTAAATGTGTAAACAGTTAATACTATCATAGTTATTTAACAATAGACTGCTTATGGAACACTTTAAGCCATTAATATGAGCTTCGTATGTACACTAACGGATAACACGGTGATGATTTTGAATGATTTCAATTGTGCAAAATCATGGAATTACTGATTTTTCTACTTTTGAATGCTTTGAGAACTAATTCTGGTTGTGTATTCACAGTGGGGCATGATTTCAAGATGTAAAAATGTGAAGACTGTGTGCATAAGGTCCAAATGGCTTTAATATACTGGGTATTAGGTAGGGGCTACAGACACTACAAGCTACCTAGATAAATATTGATGGAATTGCTGCCACATGTCTGCTCCATAATCCAAGTTGGCTAGATGTTTGCATATCTGTTGTTCTTGTAGATCAGAAAAATGGAGCCAAATGATAGACATGAACTAAAATATAAAAAATAGCCCTAATTGCAAATGGGGGCTACAGACACTACGGAATACACATGTTCAGAATATTTTTGACATTTTATATGCAGAATATTTGGATGTATTTAAGTTAATATTTTGAAAGTATTATATATGTCAGAATTGATGTATATAATTTTTGACTGCATTCTCACAGTTAAATTGTCAGTATGGGTATGCTAAAATATGTGAATAAAAATTGCAAAAATATCACAAAGACCTATTTTGAAGAAGTTATGACTATGTTGTGGCTTTGCTATATTGTGCGGACAGAAATCGAATAAACTACAGAGCACATACCTCATCACCAATACAGACATATATATTGATGATACATTATGTATATATCGAATAATAGCTCAGTAAAGTTTAGGTAATTTTAAATGACACAATATAACGATGAAAAAATGCCATTTTTCAACATTATAATTATTCCCGTGTCAAAACCGCTCAACGTACAGAACATTATTATATATCGTTAGAAAGCTTTCACCGAGTTCTACTCAGATAAAATATATACAAAGACTCACACATACAAATTAACATGTATTTAATACATAAACTGGATGAATCCTGTTTTCCCTATATAACTGTGAAACACCCCTGCAATAAATTACTGTTTCAAACTCAGAAAAACTTGTACGACACTGGCGGCTAACTGTTCACTGCTAGAACTATATGTGAGACTGTGAGAACAAAAGATAATAGCTGCTGTATTCATACGCATGGAATGTCTTGATCTACACATGTCAATTTATGTCATAATTACTTGAATATGTTATTTTTATAATATTAACACTCATTTCAGTTCAAAAATGTTGAAAATCTTTCACAATTAACTGCTAAAGTGCAAATCAGATCTGATTAGCTATTCTGCAGAGGAATCCTATGAGTGGAATCGTAACTTTAGCTACGGACGGTACGAGAGTAGATTGCAAGTGTTACCGTTCGCAACTAGATAATAGTACAGTGCGACCCCGGTAGTACACGCTTCACTATAACACGGTTTCGGTTAGTACACGGTTGTGCCTTGGCTCCCGAATTTTTTGCCTATTTGTATATCAAAATCGTGTTAAATTTGTAACAGACTATCGTCAGAAATCGTGTTATATTTGCGATCATATTGCTGCCGAAAGTGGTATTATATTGTTAACTTTTGGTATGCGGTATGTATTATCTCTGTGTGTTTGAAGTTAAGAAATAAAGGTACCGTAGTACTTGCATGTACGTACGTACATTAGTACAATTCCGCATTTCCTCATCTTCCAACGTCATTTACAGAAAATATCACAGTAACATCAAACAATACTACAAGGTCCGATTTTCTTTTGAAGTCTGCCAGAAACCAGAACACACATATCATCAGCCGATTACTCCAGGACCCAACATTCCTTTCATATATAAAGCCACCGACAATTCCGCACGAACTCTGAATTTTGTGTCAACTTTTCAACACTATTTACGGAAATCAATATCGGCGAAATATGGCGAAAGATCTGCGTATAATCCAGTGTTTTTTTTTAATCCATTCCTTTCGGAATACACATTTACGGGTATGAAATTATTAAATAATTTATTTTTATTTTTGTTGTTTCTCAATGAAAGTATATGTTGTGACCACTCATTTGAACCGTCTCGACGAGACGGTTTAAATGGTGGTCGCGGCATATACTTCTGAGTGCATAGAAGGAAAATATTTTTCCGTAAACATAAGCATATCGGCAGCATGAAATGGGTTACTGCATGATTGCCCCATGATGCGATGATGAAAGTCGCACGTTCGCGACGTCTGCGGCACATCAAAAGGCGTGTTGACCAATCGGTAACATTTCAAAACATAGCCTAAAGGTCACACAGTTTACAGCCTCGTGCTGAATGATGCCATACGATAAACACCTGTTAGTTGACACGGCTGGGTGTTATCGATTTTTTGCACAAAGCAACACACAAATCTCGTCTGTGTAATATGTGTCGGGTGTAATCGCATCACGGATTTGGAATTCATATCCCCTGGCACTATTAAAATAGAATCGACTTCTGCAATTACGTTGAAAACTGACATAAATTTCGGAGGAGACATTATCGTATTTTGCCGATATTGAATTTCAAAATCGGTCCTATCTTCCGTAAATGACATTGAAATTGACATAAATTTCAGACTAGTCCATTTATAAACAAGAGGGCCATGATGGCCCTAATTCGCTCACCTGACTCCATGAACACCAGAGGAGAATGTGACATTGAGTTCATGTGTTTTAAAAAAATTGTGCTATTTTTAGATGGCGGTCATCTTGGATTAAGCAATGACTCTCATTTTACCAAATCGGAAAATGCTTCACCCAAGGATCTTAACTTACTATGAAGTTTTGCCATCATCGGTCATGTGGTTTCTGAGAAAAAGACGTTCAAAATCTCGAATAAAATACCTTTTGGCGGCCATCATGGATGACATAATCATCCGATTCCGACAAATATTGCACCAGAGCAATCGCCTCATCGATACCTTCAATTTGATACATGACATTAGCATATTCGGTCAAAAATAAAATTTAGACCCCACGGGCCACGCCCATTTTTGACCCTGGGGTCACCAGTTTCACAAATTTGAAAGAGCATTGTATATCAATCATTCCTACCAAGTTTCATAGAAATCAGGCCAGCGGTTCATGAGAAGAAGATTTAAGAATTTGTGCTATTTTTAGACGGCGGCCATCTTGGATTAGCGACGACCTCCATTTTAACAAATCTTGAAAAGGCTTCACCCATGGACCATAACGTTTAAGTTTGGCCACCATGGGCCAAGCGGTTCATGTGAAGAAGAATTTGGAAATCTCTAATAAAAGAACAACCTTTTGACCTTTCGGCGGCCATCTTGGATGACATAACCATCCGATTTCGAAAAAAAATGCACCAGAGTGATCGCCTCATTGATACATTCGATTTGATATATAACATGACCATATTCGGTCAAAAATAAAATTTGACCACACGGGCCACGCCCATTTTTGACCCCGGGGTAACCATTTTAACAACTTTGAAAGAGCATTGTACATCGATCATTCCTACCAAGTTTCGTCGAAATCCAGCTAGCGGTTCATGAGAAGATTTTTTAAGAATTTATGCTATTTTTAGACGGTGGCCATCTTGGATTAGCGATGACCTCCATTTTAACAAATCTGAAAAGGCTTCACCCATGGACCATAACTCTTACGTTTGGCTACCATGGGCCAAGCGGTTCATGTGAAGAAGAATTTTGAAATCTCTAATAAAAGAACAACCTTTTGACCTTTCGGCGGCCATCTTGGATGACCTAACCATCCGATTTCGACAAAAAATGCACCAGAGTGATCGCCTCGTTGATACCTTCAATTTGATATATGACATGACCATATTTGTTCAAAAATAAAATTTGACCCCCATTTGACCCCACGGGCCACGCCCATTTTTGACCCCAGGGTCACCATTTTCACAACTTTGAAAGAGCATTGTACATCGATCATTCCTACCAAGTTTTGTCGAAATCCAGCAAGTGGTTCATGAGAAGATCTTTTAAGAATTTATGCTATTTTTAGACGGTGGCCATCTTGGATTAGCGATGACCTCCATTTTAACAAATCTAAAAATGCTTCACCCATGGACCATAACTTTTAAGTTTGGCTACCATGGGCCAAGCGGTTCATGTTTGGAAGAATTTTGAAATCTCTAATAAAAGAATGACCTTTTGACCTTTCGGCGGCCATCTTGGATGACCTAACCATCCGACTTCGACAAATAATGCACCAGTGTGATCGCCTCGTTGATACCTTCAATTTGATATATGACAAGACCATATTCGGTCAAAAATAAAATTTGACCTCAATTTGACCCCACGGGCCATGCCCATTTTTGACCCCGGGGTCACCATTTTAACAACTTTGAAAGAGCATTGTACATTGATCAGTCCTACCAAGTTTTGTCAAAATCCGGTTGGCGGTTCTTGAGAAGAAGATTTTTGAAGAATTTGTGCTATTTTTAGACGGTGGCCATCTTGGATTACGTAATGATGTAATTTTAACAATTTTGTAATCCCCCTACCTAAGGACCATGACCATGAAGTTTGGTGACTATAGGCCCAATGGTTACCGAGGAGAAGACGTTTGAAAATGTTCACGGACGACGACGACGACGGACGACGGACACATTGCGGTAACAATAGCTCACATGAGCTTCGCTCAGGTGAGCTAAAAAGGGGTGTACAGGTCTGTGGCGTTGAAAGGGTTAATTTAACATAATGACCAGCGGGGTTTGAGTATACACAGATTGCAACGCATGAGCTTTGGGCTGATGGAACAGGATTATCGGTCATTAGGTCATTGCGTCATCGAATGATGATGGCTACACATGTTTACAATAATGCATTGCATGGACCTACGTAGATCTACATTGTACATGGATAAATTATAAAATAAAACATGACAGTAACAATTCTTGGTCGATTCAATATATTTATTACATACGAAGATAACAGTGAAAACATTACATATGACAACGGTCATCGGCTGCCCTCATAGAAATTTGTGTCACACAATATGCTATCTCAAGCCTCAAGTCAAGGGAGATCAACAGAATAGCAGACTTATTGTAGAAAATTAGTACGGACGGAACTAACTGCACATATTCCGCTTTATAGGCAACAGGTTTTCCTATTCGCTACACAACGCTGCATAGTAACAAGAATTCCGCCACGGAAGCGGTGTCGCGCCTGCCGAGGCATTTGACCGTGAACATTACAAGTAAATAAATTACCTTGACCTTCAGAATTTGGATGTGGGGGTGTGCATAATGAAGCATCATCCCTAGACAAACATTGATATGAAATATTATCAATGTCTGGCAAGGGGTTAAAGAGATATTGTGAAAAAACAATAACTTCACGCATTTGCCTTACAAAAAAACCGGACGACGACGGAAAAAGCGCCGACTAGTCGCGCCTCTGCTAAAGCAGGCGTGACAAAAATGTGCGTAATAGCATTTACAATTCGCGCATTAAAATATAGAAAAAACTTGCAGGGCATTGACATTCATACTTCGCTATATTGTTATTCATTGACTATACTCCAATAGGACACGAAAATATTATCACAAACTCACCTAATAAAGTGTTTATTAGCAAAATTCCAAGGTCAATCCCACACGAAGCAGAAAGAAAACAGATCATCTTCAATATGGCGGGAGATCCATGTCACGTGACATATATTTATAATTATAGGGTCAAAATTTTGAGGCCCGAGACGGCAGTCTTAACGTGATATGGATTGTTTTTGTATAGAGATCGGATCTTCATATTTTGGCGACATATTGACCCTGTATTTATGTATGTAATCAAGATGTGTGCAGGTGCGCGTTTTTGGGTATGTGGAGAGCAAAATCGTGTGTTTTTGCCCCAACTCGGGTATTGTATTCATCATAACTTTCTTATTATTTCACCGATTTTGATCAAATAAAGCGCACAAAATGTGCAACAGTAGTGTCTAGTAGCATCGATTTCTGGCAATTTACCGATCTTTCCAGCCAGTTTACCAAACACTTCGACAAAGTTTGAAAATAACTTTTGCACACAAAATATTTGTCATATTTTGCATTCAGTTTATTGTAAATGTACGTGGCCTCAGATCTCATCTGTGAAGGTGATGAAATAGAGAAGTAACAAGTGTGCCGCAAGTCACAAAATACGCCCGTCGAATATGGGCAAGACAGCGAAGATGCAGAAATGTGAAGCTGTCACCAAGGCAAGAAACATTAATAAGAATTTGCAAGTCTATAGCATTATTTCTTCATCTCGTTGTGCTAAACATGTATTCTAATTTAGGCAGATAGAAAAGTAGAGTGTAAAGTAGAAATGTTATGTCTGTTAGGAAGATTTTAAAATCTACTGTAAATATGACCAAACACAATACACACCAAAATACTCCAGTAAACCTACCTCAAGGCCATGAAAAATGACGATAACGCAAACTCCGTTCTTAACATATACCAACTAAATTGGTCAGTAAGCGAGGCTTATCCCTAAATATGTAAAAACATTCCAAGTGTGTGGGCTTGTGACCTTGACTCTGGGTTTTAAATAGCGGGGGCGGCACGAATGTGAATTGGGTGGTGGAGGTCCTTTGGAGTAATACGTCTGTGAAATGTGAAGCAGATCCGAACAAGAGTGCCGCAAGTCACAAAATACGCCCGTCGAATATGGGCCAGACAGCGAAGATGCAGAAATGTGAAGCTGTCACCAAGGCAAGAAACATTAATGAGAATTTGAAAGTCCATAGCATTATTTCTTCATCTCGTTGTGCTAAATATGTATACTAATTTAGACAGAGATAGAAAAGTAGAGTGTAAAGTAGAAATGATAGGGAATTGGATACAATAATGTAGAAAAAATTGCCAAGTTAAAAAGGTGATATTTTTGTTAAAAAATATTTTTTCGGCATAAAAACACCAAGGTGCACATCTTCAATATGTGTAGAAGATGTGTGTATAGTTTCAGATCGATCGACTGAACGGTTTTGGAGGAGTTGTGTACACAAACTCTGTACCGTATATAGAATTGTATAGAAAAATGTAGAAAAAATGGCTAAGTTAAAAAGGTGATATTTTTGTTAAAAAATATTTTTTCGGCATAAAAACACCAAGGTGCACATCTTCAATATGTGTAGAAGACGTGTGTAAAGTTTCAGATCGATCGACTGAACGGTTTTGGAGGAGTTGTGTACACGAACTATGCACTTTTTCTGTCAGCCGCCCGCCCAGAGGTAAAACATAGAAAAGTAGTGTAAAGTAGAAATGATAGGGAATTGGATACAATAATGTAGAAAAAATGGCTAAGTTAAAAAGGTGATATTTTTGTTAAAAAATATTTTTTCGGCATAAAAACACCAAGGTGCACGTCTTCAATATGTTTAGAAGACGTGTGTGTAGTTTCAGAACGATCGACTGAACGGTTTCGGAGGAGTTGTGTACACAAACTCTGTACCGTATATAGAATTGTATAGAAAAATGTAGAAAAAATGGCTAAGTTAAAAAAGTGATATTTTTGTTAAAAAATATTTTTTCGGCATAAAAACACCAAGGTGCACATCTTCAATATGTGTAGAAGACGTGTGTATAGTTTCAGATCGATCGACTGAACGGTTTTGGAGAAGTTGTGTACACAAACTCTGTACTGTATATATACTGAGCAAAACTAGAAACGTCCCTCCATGTTTAAGGAAAGATTCATCTAAAACCAAAAGGGTTACTTTTAAAAATCAAAATGGAAAAACAAGTTCATTCATTTCTGTATCAAAGCCAATAAATTGCATTTGGATATCTTGTTAAATATTCGAGAGATAACCGGCCAAGGGCGGTAGGGGTCAAAATCAAAAATCACAAAAACTCAGAAATGTGTTACTTAATGTTTAGAGATGGAATTTCAATAAGTAATGTGGCAAATTCAGTAAATCTCGTTAGTACCGAGTGTGGCCACCATTTGCATGAATGCATGCAATGATCCTACGCCGCATCGACGTGACGTAACGCAATACCAGTGCGTTGGGCAAATTCCTCCATTCCCGTTGTAACGCCCGTGTAAGATCGCGAACATTGTCAATCTGATGGTTAGCTCGTGCTTTGCGGCCCAGTTCATCACATATGTGCTCAATGGGATTGAGATCCGGGGAGACCGCAGGCCATGGCATGACGTCGACGTTGTTTTGCTGTAAGTATTGAGTGGTGACCCTGGCTACGTGAGGGCGGGCATTGTCGTGCATCAATGTCACACCAGGACCATGCTGACGGATAAATGGTAAGGCATGTGCATTTAGCACATCTGCAACATAACGTTGTGCATTGATGTTGCCCTGTACAACAACCAAATCTGTCTTCCGGTTTCCCATGATCCCACCCCAGACCATTATGCTCCCTCCCCCAAACCTGTTCTTCTCAACAATGCAACAATCAGTGAATCTTTCATTGTTACGCCTGTATACCCGTAATCTTCCGTCAGCATGACTAACTGTGAACCGAGATTCATCGGTGAACAAAACTCGGTTCCAGTCAGCCCTTCTCCAGTTCAGATGACGTCGCGCCCATAACAGTCTGGCAGCACGGTGACGTTGGGTCATTATCTGACCAGTGTACGGGCGGCGTGCCCGGATTGGTTGGGCGTTACGACGTAACCGGTTGCGAATGGTCTGCCCTGAGACACCGTATCGCCTAGCAGTGACTGGCTGCCAATCGACGTTGACGTAAGTGCGTCAACATAATGTAACGATCGGCTCTAGCCTTCGTTACACGAGGCCTACCAGGTCGCTGCCGGTCGTGAACAGCCCCAGTCTGCTGGTACCGGGCTGCAAGACGATCAATCGTCTTCCGACAGCAACCAAACCGAGGCGCGACCGCCCTGGCGGCCATCCCACCCGCAAGCATCCCAATTGCCTGATTTCGCTCGTTTTCGGAAAGCCGTGGCATATCGAAAACAGTGAAAAATTAAAAAAGTTTTTTAATTTTCCGAATAGCCCCTATCGCATGAATGGTACGACATGAACTGAATCACCTTATCGATGACAAGTATAGCATGCACGTGCAAAAAGTGGAAATCAACGTTCCGGTCACTAGCCGCTATGTAAACCGTGTGTATCGGCTAAACTCTACACGATCGTATTCTGAACATCGCCACGGTTTAAAATACATGTACTTTGAACATGTGGTACATACATAGACAGAGCTACACCGGCTATAAAACAGGGACGTTTCTAGTTTTGTTGAGTATACATTGTAGAATTGTATAGAAAAATGTAGAAAAAATGGCTAAGTTAAAAAAGTGATATTTTTGTTAAAAAATATTTTTTCGGCATAAAAACACCAAGGTGCACATCTTCAATATGTGTAGAAGACGTGTGTATAGTTTCAGATCGATCGACTGAACGGTTTCGGAGGAGTTGTGTACACGAACTATGCACTTGTTCTGTTAGCCGCCCGCCCAGAGGTAAAACATAATACGTACCGTTTTTTTAAAAACGGTCGTATAAAAAGGAATAGTAAATTTATATCATATTTATGAACCCAATTGCGCGTATCAGTCGCCTGAACCAAACTATAATACTGAACAACAACTAGTGTTGCCTTTACTAGTCTTTGTACAATCGATTGGCCTTAATTTTATTTCAATTAATTCATCAGTTGGTGTCGAGAATGGAAATGTATTTGTATATACAGTGTACTGTCATTTCACAATCTTATGTTTGGTAAATTATTCTTTCTGGTACAGAAAGCGCGGAAATGGCAAAAATGCATGCCCTTTTTGATACAGGCTGTGTGTGTGTATACATCGATATTAACACAAACTCCTGGAATTTGATAAACTATATAGAAGCCAGCCACGTTGAACATAAAAAAAAGAAAACAAAATGACCAAACCGTGTACGAAATGGTATGGGTACGAAATGTTATGGTTACGAATTGACCAGGTACCTGTAAAACTACATTATAAATCTATTATTCTAGTTTAAAATAAAATAAATATATTTGTATATTATAAACATTACATTTTCATAACATTACAATTAGGTAATTAATATTTAAAATACAGTGAAAATATAAGTTGTACTTGTTTTGTTCTTTTTTTTATTTTCAATTTCATTACGACCTACCGAGGCCTCAATCTGTATTTTATAGAATTTTAACGATTCGGACGCAAGCCAGTTCGGAGCAAACCTTTTCGGGACAATCTTGCTAGTTTTTACATAGGGTAGCCTATGTATTGGAATCGCGTCGGACAGTTAGCCACGCCCCAGACCCCCCTCGATGGACTAGTCCGTAGTGGAATAACCATAACAACAAAATGCATTGTGTTACTCAACGTTTAACTGGCATACGCAACCGCTAATTGAAACTAGATTGGTCAGTAAGCGAGGCTTACGGAATACCCCCCCGCATGGACCCAGGTACCCCTAAAATATGTAAAATTTTCAATTGTGTGGGCTTGTGACCTTGACTCTGGGCTTAGCGGGAGCGGCAGGAACGTGAATTTGTCACAGGGTGGTAGAGGTCCATTGGGGCAATGCGTGTGTGAAATGTGAAGCAGATCCGAGCAAGGAAATAGAAGTTATAACTGATTTCTCTGATGTTTAAGTTTTGTAAAGAGACTAACTATGTGACCTTCACCTCGAGATCAGCGGGAATTTGTCACAGCATGATAGTAGAGCCTCAGAGGAATGCATGCATGAAATATTAAGAATTTTCGATGAAAGAAATAGAAGTTATAACATATTTCTCTGATGTTAAGTTTTGTAAAGAGACAAAGTATGTGACCTTAACCTTGGGATCAGCGGGGGTTTGACGGTCATGGATTTGGTACAGCATGGTAGTATAGCCTTACAGGAACGCATGTGTGAAATATTAAGCACTTTAGATGAAGGGAATAGAAGTTATAACATATTTCTCTGATGTTAAGTTTTGTAAAGAGACTAAGTATTTGACCTTGACCTTGGGATCAGCGGGGGTTGGATAGTCATGGATTTGGCACAGCATGGTAGTAGAGCCTTACAGGAATGCATGTGTGAAATATTAAGCATTTTAGATGAAGGAAATAGAAGTTATAACAATATTTCTCTGATGTTAAGTTTACGAACGCACACATGCGGACGCACGCACGCCCGCACGGACAACCCGACTCCAGTATACCCCCCCCCCCCACCCCCCACAACTCGTTGCGGGGGGTATAAATAATATTATGAAAAACTACTTGCACCATTATTTCGACTTGCCTTAAAACGCAAATTTGGAAATAACAATTCCCCATAACTCTTATGTAGTGCAATGTAATGAAATCAGGGCTCCAGATAAGGAATTTGACATTGGGTACTGTTACTCCATACTTTTGAAATCAATTGGGTATTCTCAATTTTCAATTGGGTATTTTAAAAACGTTACCCCATCAATTTTTTCCAATTGGGTATTTCCATAATTTGATTACAAAAACCGATTCGGAAACAAGTCGTACTAATTTATGTATTAATGGTACTGTTTTGTTGTTCATATAATTAATTGAAGCAGTGTTATATTACATGACGTATGTAACACTGCTTTACTTACTTATAAGAACACCAAAATGATTAGTTCAAGTTTTCAATGATTCCAAGTAGTACATATAAGTAACTACTACTAGAGTAATTGAGCTTATGGCATTTGTGACCAGTGTAGTTCCGTATCTGTTAGCACACTTATAGTTATATCTATCTATTGTTACTGCCACACCCCCTCGTGGAGAGTATGGACAAGCAGTATCATGTATTCAACAAGAATTCCGCGGAATCAAATGTCTCGCCTTGTTCCGCCTTAATTGACCTTCACCCTGGGGCCGAGGGAAAACAAAAATTAATAGTCGTATATTCATCTACATATCATAGTAAAGGGATGTATAAAGTTTGATGACTGTAACTGATAAGGTGTTG
This sequence comes from Conchocele bisecta, assembly GCA_029237695.1. Lineage (NCBI taxonomy): Eukaryota > Metazoa > Mollusca > Bivalvia > Lucinida > Thyasiridae > Conchocele > Conchocele bisecta. Next base: position 38,932,172 of record CM055277.1, read on the forward strand.
GAAGTAATGATCGTAACACGAAAACTTAACATTTAAAGTATTAAAAAAATAGAATTTGACCTTAAACCTGGGGCCCGAGAAAAACAAATAAATAGTCCTATATTCATCTACATATCATAGTAAAGGGATGTATAAAGTTTGATGACTGTAGCTGATACAGTGTTGAAGTAATGATCGTAACACGAAAACTTAACATTGAAAGTATTAACAAATAGAGTTTGACCTTGACCCTGGAGACACTGGGGCCCGCCAAATTTGTGTTAATAGTCCTATATTCATGTAAAGGTATGTATAAAGTTTTATGACTGTAGCTGACAAGGTGTTGAAGTAATGACCGTAACAAGAAAACTTAACATTGAATGTATTAACCAATAGAGTTTGACCTTGACCTTGAAGACCCTGGGGCCCACCAAAAATGTGTTAATAGTCCTATATTCATGTACATATCATAGTAAAGGTATGTATAAAGTTTGATGACTGTAGCTGATAAGGTGTTGGAAGTAATGACCGTAACACGAAAACTTAACATTGAATGATGACGCCGCCGCCGCAAACTCCGGAAAAGCAAAACCTATGTCTCGCTTTCCGCTTCGCGGGCGAGACAAAAAAAGCATGGGAGATGTTTCATTATCTGAATGACAAACAGTGCATATGCTGATCAGAATGCCTTGATTGGCAGATTGATCTTTGCAACACGCGATCCAGCTTTTTTTTTTGCTGACCACGTTTGACAGTAATTCATCAATAATGTCAGTCACGATTAATTTGGGGTCTCCACACACCGAGCTTAACAAAATGACTATGATGCCTTGTGCAATGGATTGAGATTCTGCCTTTGCATCCGTGGTAAAATAAATCGCTACCACGATTATATTAATTGATGAATTCGGGCGCCATTCAACTCGTCCTATTTTAGTTAATTCAACCGCCATTTTATTCAACGTATGGGAAATAGTAATAATGTTACCATATTTTCATTTATTACTTATGATACCGTCTCACACTCAAAATAATATAGTGCCTGCTGTGCCCCACCCTGCCCCTGGACTAATTCCACTGTACCATTTGTTTTATCCGTGCGGATAGTCGTTTACGAAAGTCTACAGACGTTTCTCTTTGCAACTCCTTGAGTGAACTCGGGGGTCGCCGAAACAAGCAGTTTCATATCGATTTTAGTACAGTAATGAGCCTGGATCTCGGGTTCACATTAGTGTCGAATCGCTGTTTTTTTTAACAATTATTGATTTGAAAATCAGTAATATTTTCCGTAAATGACGTGGATTGTGACAACAAATTCAGAGGTAAAGGGGAATTCAATTCGGGCTCGCATGAGCTCTGACGTTTGTGTCGACGATCGCCATAATTAATAGGCCCCATCATGTATGATTTTTTTTCTTCAAAATCAATATCGGCAAAAACGGGCGATGCGACAAAGGTGGAAATTCTAGATTTTGGAACATTAACGTGAACGATACTCAACTGCCGTGTGGTGGGCTACTAGAGTTTTGTATCGACTTGGACCCATTTGTTTCCACTGAGAGTCGGAATCGCTCGCGCTAACTCCTGGAGTTCAAATCGAATACACCCGAAGACTGGTTTCCAGCTGTTATCGGTGAAATACAGCGAGACATTGTCCGCAGCTAGAGCCGGGACCAGACTTTGTAAACAATGAATGGCAGACCGCAAAGATCATCGGCGATGATTTTGTAGGATTGTATATCAGTGATTCTATATTTTATGTACATCTTGGTGCCGTTTTTCTAGTTTCGAGGTAGAACAAATAATTCATTAAACTGTGTTTATTTCATTGGATGACAGTCCAGGTGTTACATTTATAATAGTATAGCCAATTGTTCTCGTCATTTTATATATTTTATTTCCACTTCAGGGGACCAGGGGTCTCAGAAATGTCATTTCCGTTACGTACATTTACATGACGTAAATATAACTGATGGGACATGGTTTATATCTAATTGACGCATGAACTGACTGGTTAGTATGGTAATTTATCATTGCCGTTACACGATCGTCATTACCGTTACACAATTTTGTAACGGAAATGACTAACGGTAATGATTTTTCTTTAAAAATTCCCATTTTACACCCCTCTGTATCAGTGATTCTATATTTTATGTACATCTTGGTGCCGTTTTTCTAGTTTCGAGGTAGAACCAATAATTCATTAAACTGTGTTTATTCCATTGGATGACAGTCCAGGTGTTACATTTATAATAGTATAGCCAATATTGTTCTCGTCATTTTATATATTTTATTTCCACTTCAGGGGACCAGGGGTCTCAGAAATGTCATTTCCGTTACGTAAATTTACATGACGTAAATATAGCTTTACATTTGCACTTTTTTCTTTTCAACGGCATAAAACATAAAACTGAAGGGGCATCTATTAAGACAAGTGTCAATAATATGGTAAGCTAATTGTATTAGTTTGAAACAGAGCAATTTAGTAGCAAGTCGTGGAATTTCTCATTTATGGTAAACCAACAACATGTATTTAATACGAATCAGTAAAGTTAAACAAAACAAAATAGCTTGGCATGTAACAGAATGCCGTGTTTTTACCACATGTACCAAACATCGTTATAAAGCTACATTTAATTAATAGCACAGCCTCCAAAAATATGGGCGTAACGGAAATGATTTGTGTAACGGTAATGACAAAACGTAACGGTAATGACTCTCCATTTATTTAAAATACTAATACAGCATATATAGCAAACATATTTATACTTTGCATATGCTGTACAATATAACTTCAAGTTAATGTTTACTTTTAATGTGATTGCCAATAGAAACTCCTCGAAGCTGTGTCTGTTTTTTGTTGTTCCAGAGCTTTTACTAATTAAATCCCGATATATAAAAGTTGTAGGTCTGAATAAATGTGCCATTGCTGACCGGCAACTGATGGGACATGGTTTATATCTAATTTACGCATGAACTAACTGGTATGGTAATTTATCATTGCCGTTACATGATCGTCATTACCGTTACACAATTTCGTAACGGAAATGACCGTAACGGTAATGATTTTTCTTTAAAAACTCCCATTTTTCACCCCTCTGAATACAACGCATCATGAAGGTAGAATATGCAAATACAACGTTGTAAGTGTGTCTATCCACCCATTTTGGTTTCAGTCGACCTACATACATATGGACGTGTATAAACCCCGAACGGTAATGATGCATGTAATGTGTAACCTTAACATTATGAAAACAGACCGGCCTCGTTCTCGGCAATGACTTAAGTTGTGTTACCACCGTATTTATTTATAAATTGCGCGCGCATAAACAGTTTTCATTGCATTAGTAGCTGAGAGTAGGGAAGGGAGGTTACTCTGATTTTACATTTTTTGTCCAGCGTAACGGTAATGATTCGATTTCTCGGGACAGATACATTAAAGAATAAAGTCAGTATTTTTCACAACAAAAGGAAATTTTATTGCAGAATAAGTTTAATGTAAATGTTAAACTATTTTAATTCATATGCAATGTATAGTAAAGTACAAATGGACAAGATTTGAGAATTACGGGCTTGTAAACTGTGCTGATTGATGACCGGGACATGCCCATTTGGTGCACCACACGTATGCCAACAATGGAAAATAATAACTAAACACACATAACAAGAATTGTAAATACTGTTTTCTTAATGGATTGGTATTATACATAGTTTCTTTACTGAAAACAAAAATAATTTTCCTTATAAATTGTGTGATTTGTCAGTAAATTACACCGGGACACCAGATGTACATAAAATATAGAATCACTGGTATACAACGCATAATGAAGGTAGAATATGCAAATAAAACGTAAGTGTGTCTATCCACCCATTTTGGTTTCAGCCGACCTACATACATATGGACGTGTAAAACCCTGAACAGTAATGATGCATGTAATGTGTAACCTTAAAATTATGAATACAGACCGGCCTCGTTCTCGGCAATGACTTAAGTTGTGTTAGCACCGTGTTTATTTATAAATTGCGTGCGCATAAACAGTGTTGATTGCATTAGTAGCTGAGAGTAGGAAAGGGAGGTTACTCTGATTTTACATTTTTTGTTCAGCGTAACGGTAATGATTCGATTTCTCGGGACAGATACATTAACGTCAGTATTTTTCACAACAAAAGACAAATTTATTGCAGAATAAGTTTAATGTAAATGTTAAACTATTTTAATTCAGATGCAATGTATAGTAAAGTACAAATGGACAAGATTTGAGAATTACGGGCTTGTAAACTGTGCCGATTGATGACCGGGATATGCTCATTTGGTGCACCACACGTATGCCAACAACAGAAAATAATAACTAAACACACATAATAAGAAGTGTAAATACCGTTTTCTTAATGGATTGGTATTATACAATGTTTCTTTACTGAAAAAAAATATTGTTTACTTATAAATTGTGTGATTTGTCAGTAAATTACACAGGGACACCAGATGTACATAAAATATAGAATCACCGATATATGAACAAATCCAACAGCTAGTACACGACAGACTGAAAATACATTTGAGGAGTACACTACAGGATAAAAAATACCAGACATTTTAATTGCTTTTTGGTACGCATTGGCTCTGATTTTAATTGGGTTTTTGCATTTTTTAATTGCGTATTTACGCAAATACGCACCTTATCTGGACCTCCGGAAATGTAATTAAAGAGTTATGCACCAGTCAATGGAAATCCCCGCCCCCCCCTGGCCCGGGGAATAGCGGGGCTTATAATTTTGACTCAGTTAAAGCCCCGCTATGTCCCCACAGTGCGGGGCAATCTGGCTGGTTAAACCCCGGGTAAATGGCCCCGCACCCCGGGGACATCAGTAAGGTTAAATCCCCGGTAAAGGCCCCGCAGTGCTGGGCATATTTCAAAGCTGATATTAAAAAAATTGAGAAGAGAAGGCTTGTTCAATCAGTGTGTATAGATGATGTACAAAACATTTAAAAATAACAATTCAATCACTGGGTACAACCCAGTCTAGAGGACAAAGATTGATTGATTGATTGAATATTGTTTAACGTTCGTTCAACAGCAAAGGTCATTACAGACAGGTCGGCAGTTTCGAATCCCTGCTCAAAGAGGACAAAGAATTCATCACTGACCTTTATACATTATCTTGTTCTGGGGCCATTTTACGACTGTTTGCACAATTTCCATTTTAGTGGACTCTCTCCACAAGCAGGGCCTACTGCAGGCTACTTCTAACCTCACCAAAATCACTGGGCGCCAGTCTCCATTTATTCAGCTCTTAATATACAAGAATCAGGAAATACGGTTGATTTATTTTAGCAGTCAGAAGCAACAAACTGGTCCGGCTGACTCCATTGGTCTGAGGAGCCACACATGGGTACGAGTACTGCAGATTATTAATAGCAGCTTTAGATTTACGCTACCATGATTTGGTGTCTGTCTGCTGTCAGATGGCTCTTCAGTCACACCAGTAAAGTAACTTAATCCCATTCTTATCCACCAGCCGGTGGTACAAAAAGCAATGGAGAATGCAACACCAAGTTTGAAATCAGAAAAGGGCTATAGCTTTATATTCTGACATGTACTGCATGTTTAGATATCAATCAAGACAGTGAAAGAACTCAATATTGTCACATGTATACAATGTAGAAGACTTGACATAAATGCTGGGTTCCAGCTAGAACATGACCTCCAAAAAATATGTGTCTCATCATGGCCCTAGAACCACCAGACCTTCCCAATATTTTAATCGGCGTAAACCTGTTCGGTGGCAACTTTCGTAAAAGACCGGTGTCAACTTTCGTGTTTAATATTTGTAGATTATTTGACGACATTTTATCAATTTTATCAAAAATATCGGAATGCTATGCGATGTAATTTTGAATATGAAACTTTCAGAAGAAACAAGTTTTACAATCCATCCGTAATTGATGAAGATATCGCACTTACAACATGAAAAACAGGCAGATCTCAAGTTGTAAGTGTGATATCTTCACCAATTATGGATGGATTGTAACACTTTTTCTTCTGAATGTTCCATATTCATAATTACATCGCATAGCATTCCCATTTTTTAAAAAAATGCTGTTGTTGTAAAATAATCGTGAAATAGTAAGATCTCAATATTGTGAAGGTCCGGTGGTTTCAGGGCCGTGCTCATGGCAGACAGTTGTATCATACAGTGATACATGTTGTCTGACGCCCACATACAGTGATACATGTTTACAGTGATACATGTTGTCTGACGCCCTCATACAGTGATACATGTTGTCTGACGCCCTCATACAGTGATACATGTTGTCTGACGCCCTCATACGACGCCCTCATACATTGCCCTCATACAGTGATACATGTATGTTGTCTGCTGTCCCCTGTGGTATGGGGGAGGGATCAGCAGCATTCCTATGACAGATGAAATGGTGTTTTACGGCTCATCAACTTTTTAAGTCATTTATAGCCGGGAATACACCTGTATCAGGGAGAGAAATAGTAATTCAGATCTGAATTTACGAAATCTCAATTTGGTGCCAGATTCCCTTACCACACCAAATCACTTGGCTCCCCGCCCCGCCCCCTTTCACCCGGCTTTTATGAGAAGCAGGGGATCCTGTGATTTATTCCATCGTAGGAATCAGCAGCACCACTGCAGCTGATCCCCCCCACACCACAGGGGGTCCTATGATAGAATAAGCCACATTATCCTCTGCTTCTCGTAAAAGTCTAGTAAAAGAGGTCGAAAACCAAGTGATTTGGTGTAGGTGTGCCCGGGGACAACACGCAGTGATATCATGGTTATAGTTCAATAAATAAAGACTGCCGAGATCCAGAAAAAACTAGTTAAAAAGTATGTTAAAGCCCCGGTAAAGCCCCGGGGTTACGTCCCCGCATATTTTGGGGAAGTTAAAGCCCCAAGGTTGTCCACGCAGTGCGGGGCATCGTGACAGGTTAAAACCCCGGGGTATGCCCGGCTATGTCCCGGCTATTCCCCGGGCCAGGGGGGGCGGAGATTTCCATTGACTGGTGCATTGTACTCAGAACATAGACGGAACATGGATCTCCTTCCAGTAACCGGCAAATTGTTCAATGCAAACAACAATTGTTTAACTTCGCAAATACTAATTTAAATTAGAACAACACATTTTTTGTTGAAGCAAATTGTTCCCGCCTTCTGTCAAATTGTTGTCGTTGTTGTTAATTTTACGCACGCGGAGATTTCCTTTAACAGCACAAATTATTAAATACTGCAGCAAAGGCAACGATAACGATATATAAGTATATAACGTATCAATATGAATAACTAGCAAATACTAACGTAATTAGAATAACATATTTTTTGCTGAAGCAAATTGTTCCCGCCTTCTGTCAAATTGTTGTTGTTGTTGTTGTTGTTGTCGTTGAGCTTCCCGCGCTGATTTTTCGCGGCACCGTATTAAAATACGTTGTACAATGTCATGTAGTTGTGGTCTTAAAAGTATTAAAAACGTATTAAGAATATATTTAAAATTTGTAAGATATTGTGCACGTAATTCTAAACAACTGTACATATATACACACATTTGCACTGGCTATGAGTTTTATCACAACTTTTTACATTTAAAATATTTAATTTCTCATATCTGTAGAACTGTAGGCATAGTAGGTATCATCATGTAGCTTGTAGGTATCATCATGTAGCTTATAGTGGTGGGTGAGCTGGTTTCCGTGGAGACGATTTATTCTTTCAGCGGATGTATCCTTTGGTCGCTCCATATATATTGGAAAGTTCGATGTTGCAGTCACTGGTCCCACATTTGTTACTACAGCATTTTATCTTGTATTTATTTATCAATTAACCACTACAATTTAGATACCTAGCCTCTGTGTGCCTATAGTCTAAAGGAATGAACAGTTAAAAGCAATTAAGATATTTAGTTTAAGAGTAAAATACAATGTATGTTACATTGCAGTCGTTAGTCACTTGTACATATTCACAGTGTTCCAGGCTTTACTGTAAAGTGTATAATATCGTAGTGTTAAAATATTGATAAAAAGCACTACAAGGTATTCTTGATCCTTGAATATCACATATTCCACCGCACATATCCGACCCATTAACCCCATTAAGATTAAAATACGACGTATGTCACAGTGCAAGCAATTGTCACTAGTAACCATTCACCGCTATCCAGGCTTCATGATAAGTATGAGTCTACGATGTTAAGATATATATATTTAAGATCCCAGTATCGTATGTAGCATTTTCCATCACGTATATGCAACCAACTATCCCCGTTTCATTTACATTAAAACTCAATATAAGATATTTGTAGTTTATCCACTTAAATGTGCAGAGGCACAAGGTCGTCTATAATTAGGAGATATTTAAAACTAAAATAATTATGAATAACGAAATAAGAGAAACCCATCTTACATGAATATGGAGATGAATATTCATCTATGTAGATAGCGCTGCATTATAATGCTGCTACCTTAAGTGTTGCACTGTGTTACCATGGTTACCGTTAATCAGTCCCTAGCCAATGACAACACCTGATTTCAGTATCTGGGATACCAAATAACAGTAAGATCATATCATAAAAGTACAAGTTCTAAGAATCAGATTATCACGACATAAATGAGATTCCTGCATATCAGGTTTTAAGTTCACCAACCATATGAGGGCAATAGTCCTCTCATTTCAATACTATGTATATTTTAAACGTTCAAAGTTAATTTGAGGTGTTCTTCTATGATTATTTCCCAGAATCGCACACTCCTGCAGCCGCATTGAACCTTCCAGACAGGCACCCGCCCCCACCCCCTGCACACCCCATTAACGATATAAGCCAGTTTACATGTTCTAAAAACACATGTTGGGATGAACTAACACAGAAAAGACCAAGGCAGGCCGACCGGGCGATGGCGGTCCAGGACTAGAGGTACCAAAGCGCAGCGACACCCGCCGGCTCTTGCAGATTTTCGAAACTCGAGACCACAGCCCCTAAACTTCTTAAGGGGCTGCGGGTCTCGTGCGTAGCTGCAAGGCGAACCGACACACATGTCGCCGCAACCCCGGCCCCATTCCATCACCGCCATCGCCCTGCAGACCCAATTTATGTATGTAGCAACAGTAGCATAAATAGTGACCCACAGCTCCCGATCCAGGCATAAGGCGCCTCACCCCCATGACTCCCAAGACACACCGTGCCCCACACAAAGCCACCCGCTGCAATCCGTTGTTGTTACTTTTATGCACGCGGAGATTTCCTTTAACAGCGCAAATGATTAAATACTGCAGCAAAGGCAACGATAACGTATAAGTAGATAACATTCAATGCGGTAAATCATACCGTAGTACTATGACGAGTTTATGTACCAATGTCATTGAGTCGTCAGTCAATGGCAGGGGCGGATCCAGCAAATGGTGAACGGAGGTCTGTCCTAATTTCGAGCTGCCCCACCCCCCTCCCCCGGAATTTTTTTGAAACATAGATGACCAGAAATGGACTTTCCTGTATTTTACGGCATTTAATTTCGGATTCGAACTGGTGGTAAACTGTGGACACCATATGAGTTTAGATTTATGTAAACTCACCCCCCTCTAGATCCGCCCCTGAATGGGTGTTATGTCGCCGTCGTCAGTGTCATATCATACTATCCTTATGTCATGTCGTCAGGCACAAGTTCTTGCAGTGAAAACGATACATTTTAAAAAATGCAATTGTTGAAATAACGAAACACGACTTTTCTTTGACCATACTTTTCTTTTGCTATTCTTTTACGGTAGTAACAGGCAATTCCGGCCATGTTAACGAATGTCCATACCTTTTGAGAAGCCATACCAATTGTACAACCACACGCAGCCAGTCAGAGCAAGCGCTGATGAAGAATGGAAACAATATGTTAGCCTTTGAAATATTACGCCTGCGTGTACATCCTGATGCACGCAGATGGCAATATGATCATTGGAGAACACCAAACCGAACACGTGAATGTTTTATTTGAATAGTTTGCCATTGTTTATCAGCATCCTGAAATCATATGTATTTGTAGAATGAAGAAAGGAAACAGGCACAGAGGGTACTGAATTCACATGGATATTGAGCGATAGCTCAGTCAAATCAAACACTCACCAATATGATTTTGCCCCAAGTAGCCAAGTGAGCAACGACAGAAGCGACGTGTTTATTTACTTGCATATTGGGGTGTGTTTAACGGGAGTGGAACAGCTTTTTTTCCATTTAGAAACTCACGTCAGGATGCCTTTAGTACTGCAAACCATTTACTTGTGTAATGGTTGGCCAAAGCATCGATCTCAATAACATCCGTGCAACGTGGGACAATGTTATATTCAATTCCGGTTGCATGGCTCCAATGTCTGAAATGTTACATTCTTCTGATATGTCCGGCACATTTTGCCACCATCCATTGATTGTCCGCATACATGCAGGAATACCTGCAGTAATAAACAAAAAAAAAACACTGATTTTCTCTCTGGGCCGGGTGGAGATATATACGTATAATCTATTGCTTAATATATAGTCGACTAATCAAGCGTTAAGTGTTTATATGCCAACAAATTGTCAACTGCTAGACTCGCTTACATGTAGCGACTGTCATCGAAAAAGCATTTGCTTTACGTGCATATAGGTAATCGTATTCTTTGTTGCGGTCTGTCATACGCAAATAACATAATTAGAACGGTCAGACACACTCATCTTACGATATAAATGTAAATGTACTGATGAAAACTGTTGTAACTGTCATTACAAATTCAGTCTTCTGAATTGAGTGTATTGCATTGCCCGTGTTTTGTTTTATTTCTGCCAATAAATATGTGTGCGGTCTGGCCTATGTTGTCTTGATCGATCTTACATCACCAAATTGTGAATAGAGTGTCATCGATGAGCACTTTTCTGCTTGTAGAACATTTTTCTCTGAATCACTGAATCACTGTTGCCAGTTCAATTCAGATAAACTTAACTCCCCTATGTCTGTCTTGGAATAGTTTATATAATGACACAGGCACGTATCTATAGGCGGAGGTCTGGAAGACGGGGCTTCAACTTAATTTCCAGACATACTCTTAAATGTTTACTGTTATCAATGCAGGATAGTGCACCAAAGTTCTAACAAAAATCCGGGGAGTTCATGCTATTATAACTATTATTCAATTAATTTAACATCGTCCTGCTTTCATGAATGAATAATGAGCAATGGCTGAGATTAGACACCTTTTAATATAGTGTATGTAGAAATTGCAATGTACAGAGCGATTTGCTGATACCTGCGCATGCGTGCCGTATGTAGACGGAGATATCTGGATTGTCTGATAGGCACTGATTAACACAAGTCAAGTCGTCAGTTTAATATGTATACAAAGCTTAAATCGTCTGTGCAATATAATTATAGTCGGTGTCAGAAAGTGAAAAAAATATGCATTTGCTGAAATTGTTGCCATTGTCTTGAATGTTGTGTTTATTATCTATCTAATATATTACTACATAACAAACATATGTAATATGACATGCATTAAGAAAATTAAAATGACCGCCATATGAACACGTTTTTTATTTAGTGCTACTGTATGTTCAAATGCCTAAAACATTAGTTTGATGTTGTTTGCAAGTGCATCTATATGTGTCACCAATCAATAATATATATATGTGCTATATCATAGACCGGGACAAATAATTACAGGTAATGGAAATATAATATGGCTGCCAATATTTTCCACATATCATATCTGTTGTCAAATGACTGCGGTCCTCATCATTGCATTTGTCGTCTCGTTGATGTAAACATGAAACGTGAATTAAATATCTTTAATAATACTATAAGAAAACCATTGAGCGATTTAAATCAATAAAAAGTAAGAATTAAACCCAATAGGGTCGCAAAAATGTCATCATTTTATATTTGTCCTCGTGGTATGTATTGCAGTCACGGTATAATTGTGAAAATTAAGAGACAAAAACAACAGAATGTTCCTACTATTTCCGTCTGCGGCAAATGTTCAGGATTTTCCCAACAAATGTGTTTATTGAATAATAATATCTTGTATGTTCTTAAACATTGAAAACATTAGCAGATTATTCATTTAAGTAATGGTCTTTACGGCCTGCCAACAGCTATGGCCATTTTGGGCTGGGTTAACGGAGTCGAACAGGAAAATCTATATTCATCCCTGAAATTAGAATAACCTGATATGGTGTGAGGACCTCACCATATCACAGGTTGAAGTACCGGACCAAGGTCTATAGATACATTAACTATACCTAAAAGTATCAATAAGTGGGAATACATCACTCAGTTGAAATACAAACGTGTACTCCCTGTTAGAACACAATACAAGGTGCCTATGTTTTTAGTGGTCCGGACTCGGACGGCCTCGAGACAACGGACTCTCACGAAACAGTCAACATATTTATATAATTTCCACCAATTGCAGAAGTCAGGCAAATGTTAGCCCTCCGCAACGATATATTCCCCAATGCGCTATGTCAACACATTTTCGAGCTAGAGATTATTTTGTTCAACAAAATTCCGCATTTACCTTAAGTCGTATTTCTTCGGTATCATTTTTCGGACCTATACTACGATATCACAGCGCAAACATCAGCTTCAAACTACACTTTTACCATGCCTCATTTGCATATGAAAATAGCCTGTTACCATCGCGCGTCATTATCAGTAAAATATGTATTACTAAATGATTATATCTTTATATCGGGCACTTGTAATGTTTAGAACTGGTGGAATAGTGACACAATTATACACTTATTTAATTCCGATAAAGAACAGGTTGTGTCTACTAAGTGAAGAAACAGTTTGCATCGAAATAACATTGTTTCCAATCGAACACTTGATCATACCTACATGTATACCAGTACAATGCATCACGACAGACAATTCACTTGCACGACAATTCTATCATTTCTCGAGAAGCCATATTGTCTAATTGTTGATGGGTTTTCCCGATGACATCATCGCTAAGCTTATGATGGTTAAGATTCGTGGAGTGTCACTCGTAAGCCTCATGTTACATTCACTGGTTACAAGCCAATCACATGTTTACCTTGTAAGCGAAGTTATGAAACGGTACCAGCTGACGCGTCACCGGTAAAGTCAAAGAAATAAATGTGCCTGGTGTCTTAATTCTTACTAGAGACAAATGCGTAACAAAATAATCAATAACTCGAAAACATCATTGCGGAGGGCTAACATTTGCCTAACTCTGCAATTGGCGGAAATTATATAAATCGGTTGACTGTTTCGTGAGAGTCCGTTGTCTCGAGGCCATCCGAGTATGGTCCATAAAAACATAGGAACCTTGGTAATGTGTTATACAACAACAACAATAATCGTGTATTCACTCAGGTCACATGACATGACAACATGAGGTATACAGCATAATAGTAGGATGACACAATGGCGATACATGTAACAATCAAAATGCATTATCTACAGTACATGTACATGTACAATTTCTTAATATAATTATAGATTATTTTTTACAAGATAATGCATTACAATTGTTTATTATTAAGGAGTATTGGAAGAGAATCAGAAACCACAGAGCGCTTATTATAGGGAGGGCACTGTTCATTCGTACATTTCAAGAGTAATGATTGCAAAAAAAAAGTGTAATAAGAAAGAAATGTGTTAAAGAGACATTCTTATATATATGGCTTAGTCCCATATCGGTCTACGCATCACGTTTTCCAGTCGTGTGTAATCTGTGTTTGCAACTGGGATTTCATAAGTTGCGTAATTTACGGTAAATGAATTAGCAACACAATGGCAATTCCGCCTCCGAGCGTCGCCGGAGACGGGACTACGGTGTTGCATGCCTGTTTACCTTAGCCTAAGAGACACACCGTTGGCTTCATAGTGCGAAATCGAAAGTTGAGAGCAACGGCTTAATGTACAGAGTACATTTAAATGACATTTGTTGTACGGAATTGCTTTCACAGTGTAAAAAACATGGTGTATTACAAATAATAATACACTCGTGTAATAAATACACATGTTTTACAAGTTATTTTACGTATACAAGTTCAATATATGATGTTGTGTTTTTAAATACAATATAATACAGGCCTTTGCTGATTCAATACGACGTCCGACAGATCGGTCGACCGATTTCACTATAAATCGGCATAACTTTGTTTCCTATGAAATCGGACAACCTGTCCGACAAGTATCCCATCAAAGCAACACCCATGAAAGATCAGGTATGTTTCACTGTTTCAGATGGTATTACATCTCTTAACAAGCCGTCCCATCATCTTTGTATTCGTTGGCTGAATGTATATTTTCTTATGTCCAAACTAAATTGTTTCTTTTGTAGTTTCATGGGGTCACCTCTAATTCTTGAATCATGTTTAGAGTAAACAGCTGATCTCTGTCTGCCTTGTCCACTCCTGTCAGTAATTTCACACGTTAAATGTGTCGTAACGATGGTATGCCTAGTAGTGTCGCCATTTCAGTGAAGCTTTTCTGCTTTATGTTTCTCACTAATTTAGTAGCCCAATTATGTGGACGTTTTCTATTAGAATAGCGTCCTTTTTGCAGACACTGGCCATACATTTGAGTCGTGTTCTCGGTGAGGTCTTACTAAAGCTTTATACAAATTGAAGAAACTGCATTGTCTATGTACGTACATGCTTTTTTTTTACGATTCTCAGTGATCTGTTAGCTCGTTTTACTATATCTTGTATATACTGGGTCGAATATTAATTGAAAGGCTCTGGTATATGTGAGGTGAATTTCAGATTTCGGTCCTCGACAACTCTATGCTCTTCTCTTCATGTACTTTTTTCAATTATTGTTAACTTTACCAATTTTCATACTGTATTTTGAGAAATGTTGCTCTCTTCCAAAATGCATCTGTTTACATTTAGTACTGTCACACTTGTACATCCAATAATCAACATCGAATATATTTCTAACAAGGAATTTCTGAGTATGCAAATTCACAAGTGGCTACTTGTCTCCCGCCAGTCAGTACCTTCAGTACTTTGATTTATATTGATCCCCTTACCGGAATCCCGATATCCCTGTTTTGTTGTTTGGCCTTCACATTTTTTCTTGTTGTTTGTTTTTCTTGGTGATGGGGGAGGGGGACATTTGTGTGGGCGAGAGTACGGTTACAGCCGTATAGCTTCGTTTATTGAGTCTTGATCTAGTGGTTCTGTCGTTTTAAACGAGTTTTGAGTATTTTCTTGCTCTGGTATGATGGTGCGATGTGTTTTCATTATTTCCGAAAGTTCTGTTTCTTATTGATATCTCTGGCATATGATTTTGTGAGTTTGTGTTTTCTGATGCCGGTATTTCAGATCGACTGCCGATACTTGTATTACGTCAGGTGATTGGTTAAAATTTGAATGAATTGGTGATACTTCTTCACGCATACTTGAGACATATTTATTTGCAGTACTGTACACAAGGTTATATATATAGTTACATATCTTTTAAAACTGAACTTAGAAACTCCCGCCCGAAGATACATCTATGGCAGCTTCGTTGATTCCCCCCGATGATTGTCTCATCTCCTATTTGTCGAGAGGCATTCTTGTATGGGGTGGGCTTTTTGTAGTTTGTCTATATACATCGTTTCTCTTATCGGTTCTTTTTTTAATTCTGCTTACCATCCTCTCTGTTTGGATGCATTTTCCTTTCTCTGTACCTTGCCCTGTTCATTTCTCGCTGTTTCCATTTACGAAAATTACATTGCTCAGAGGTCAAATTACTTTTTGTTCAACATATTCTGCGTTGTCAATGACATTTTCCAGTTCCCGGTTTGGTCATATAGTACCCTTAGGTTATTCATGAGTTGGACCAATGCCATTCTGTCAAGACATTTACAGTGACAAGCGTCAACTCGACCATTCTGTTTTTGTTTTGGCCGGACATTACTAATGATGGGTCATATGACCCAGATTAATTCAAGTTTATTTTATTTAGAAAAAAAATGACATAGATCTATACTCCACTCCACATGTCTTTCAACAGCTCAATTCATTTTAGGCCGAGCTAACTGTCCGGATTCCATATTTCACCTGTACAGACGGGAGAAAATCCGAAAACCTGTGATCTTATTTTCGATGCGTTTCCTGGTCAATTATCTCAGGTGATAATGTATGTTCGTGATCGCATAGCATAGAATACAACTATGGCTCGGAATGGTCAATTGCCTGATTTACAGTGAATCCTCTCTAAGCCGGACACACTGGGGACCTCCCAGGAAATCCTGTTTAGAGAGGTTTCACTGTATATATATTATATATATCAGGCTGAAATTTGAATAAACGGAGCTGGTGTCAGGTCCTCAAAACATCAAAGTCGATTAGACCCACCTCATAAAAGGTAATAATTATGATTAGTACTAAAATGGCTATAACTGTACTCTCGCATACACAAATGTCCCCCTCCCCCATCACCAAGAAAAACAAACAACAAGAAAAAATGTGAAGGCCAAACAACAAAACAGGGATATCGGGATTCCGGTAAGGGGATCAATATAAATCAAAGTACTGAAAGTACTGACTGGCGGGAGACAATTAAGTAGCCACTTGTGAATTTGCATACTCAGAAATTCCTTGTTAGAAATATATTCGATGTTGATTATTGGATGTACAATCTGCAAATTTGGAGAACTTGATCAATTACTGGTGTTTGTAAAATACAGCCTGCTCTAAACACAAATAGGTTGATGAAGCAAAGGTGCTTTATGTCCGACTAATAAACCGTTTTACGAGGTATATTGCAGACGTATTATGTGAAATCTTTTCAAAAGTATGACTGGGCGTAGACCTACATACGTGTATGCTGCATGAACGGCAAAATGTTTTCATGAATTTTGTTTCGCTCACCCAGAGGGTAATTTTTCGAAAATCGCCCGTAAACCACAATATGAAAAAGAAATGGCCTTCGACGTCGCATTGCGACTGCGTGGTACACGATACGGGGGGCGTCTCAATAACAGCAATTTGTTCTCTTCAAAAGTAAAGTTGGGCATGCCAACTATTTTACACATAATGTTGAGCATTGCCGTTGCTATTAATAACTTGCTTTCATTTCACTCGCTGACTTTAAATGTCACCTGACTGTTGTTAATTGCGAACGCAAATTGAGCCTATTGAGACGTCCCCCGATGAAAAGAGAGCCACTTCCGAAAGTAGACCCGTGCAAACGGCTAGAATCACGATCCCAATAGCGTGGAGGCAGTATGTCTCCCGCCAAAAACAACATTACTGCTGGTTGATATTTCTGAATTAGAATAGCTTCTGCCGTCATTTAAAAAATGTTCAAAATGCGATTTTGTATCTGTATATCTAGACGTATATATGTAGGCGGAGAAGAATACCTTGTTGGGTGTTCGACTAACAGGATAACTTAAAATAAAATTAAACAGTTCACACCATATAAAGTGGCAGTTCATGCATGTAGGAAACATTGAATTTTAATTATACAGAGGGTGGAAGAGGGGTGTCATCTTGGCCATCATAAAGTCAGAACATTTTATTTATTACGAAATGCTGTTCTCTTCCTATTGTGTATATTAGCAATACAATTTCGACAACCAAAGAGAAACTACTCGGAGTTAGTGTGGCGTTTATTTTCAAATAAACGCTACACTGTACAGCCATAGCATTCATATGACGACATTGGATGTTAATTCATTGAAAGTTAATGTTGTTGTACCGTTCTTGTGGCCCCATGTAAAGTCAATGGAAATATAATAAAAACCCTATTCATAAGCCGATATGTATTTACACAAATAAACCATATATATATATATGTGTTTTCAATAAGTCTTTATGCAGATACTGCCAGAAAAGAAATCACACCATATGCTGTAGTTAGAAAATAATAATCACATTTTAGTCGGCACGTCACGCGACAGTAACCAGAAATTTCACTCAACTCATGGTGTATGTTACAAATAACGTATATTGAAGACAAGTTTCACTATGTTGTAAATTGCCTGTGACTGAGGGAATTGTCACTGACCAAACTCAAACATATGCTTTTAACACATGTAAAATACTTGCATGATGCATTCTTGAATATGACATATCATAGCTAGAGCTCTTTGAGTCTCAAGAGTATTGTACTTCCGAATTGTACTTTCAATGCATATTTTTCTATTATAAATAAATGTAGATTACTGAAATTATCGCTTGCATTTCCAACATAAAATAGGTACTAAGTTATTAAATATATAAGCTGTGTAACTAGAACCTGGGTGTGTGTAATTTAATGTATGTGTGTATAATTTATTCAAAGTGTTGTTTCTTTTCAGCTGAGCTAACACGAATTTTAAGTTTGTACAACATGTTTACTCAATTTGAATACTTTCGAATTGTTTGAAACATTTTGTATTTCCACTAGTGGAAATCAATGGGTATTCAGATGAAACCAATGTCTAAACTACTAAAAAATACAACGAATAAATATATGCCTAAGATACACAACTTGGAGCTCATCTTTAGATCTAGAGATGAATTTATGGCAACATGCACATGCAAAAGATCATAGCACACAGCCGTTGGGTTAATTTTCCTGCAGCTAGCCCATTCCAGCTAAGTCAGTCTCACTTGTCAACTGTTGAAATATTATTGCCACTGTAGACGTATTTTATAATAAAATGAGTATCCAAAAAAATACTTATGAGTTTAACAATTTAATTTTAAAATAAAAAACAATATAATTTCATATTCATACCAGTTCGCCCGATTAGGTCATTTTGTACCCTTAATTCATTCATGATATAAACGTTCTCCAAGTCCCATATCTTTTTATTATCTTATGGACTAACATGATAACTGAAAATAGCATAACAGTTTTAATATATGGTTACGCTTACGAACAATAGATATTTATTTATTTATTACACATACAACTCACTTGGTCCTGGCGTTAAAACTAGACATAAACTGTTTATGACAAATCCACTCTATGAGTGTCGATTTGTACACTAATGATGCAATTGTTTATTTAGTGATGTAGGCCTCCGGCCCATTACACACAACATGTATATGTAAATAATATAGCAGCGCCAAGGCATGTATATGATGTTAGCCATTGCCTGGTGAACTATGAACACATTTATATCCCATAAATTTATATTCGATCCCGTTCTCCATCAGGCAACGGCTCACATAATGCAATGTTTATGTAAACAAACACTTTTATTAGTTTCAATAGGTAGTAGATAAATAGTGCAATTTTTAATATCTGTAGGAGTCTGTAAAGCGATAAATCGAAAATATTTCGCTGCCGACTTGCTAGAGTATATGGTTGGATCTAAATATTTAAAACGCAAGTCAGCATATAGCTTACATTATAATTACGTTAGAAAATAATAACACACGGTGAACAAATAATATAAAGGTGTGTGCATATAATATAAAGACGTTCGTACACAATAATAAAACGTTAGCAAATAATAACACAAAGTAGGCAAATAATATAAAGGTGTGTTTATACAATACAATGACTTTCGTACACAATACAAATACGTTAGCAAATAATAACATGAAAAGTCATGCAGAGCATGATGTTATTAGCCGATCAAATCAGGGTAAAGTGCATCGAACATATGTAGGTGTCTATGGTAACATTGTCAATGGTAAACTATTTTCGACCACAGTTCTGTACCCAGCGTTGACATTTTTCTCGATTTTGTGCAGGTTTTGGAAACCCGTTCCCAAATCCATCCAATAGCAGCAATGCCATAGCAGCAATGTTTTGTTGTCACCATTATGTTGCGAAATATTCCAGCGTAACACCTGTACTGTATTCTCTATTTATCTACAAATTACACTCCGCAATACACAAAGTTGTAGTCACTGTGTGTGTTTGTCCGAATTCTGTGGCAGCATGCGAGTGGGCGGAGCTACCAGGGCTATATATATCTAGCGGTTACAGTGTCATCTAAAAATAGACGCAAGCTCCTGCGTATTCAGGCACATGCCCAGATTGGCCTAATGTGCCCCATCCGTGATTTTTTTGCGCGATGTCGGGCGCAAGACAATCAATAATTTGCGGCATTGACAATAATTAAGGGGGATTGCCGCAATCGCGCGTGCTGGATGCATCCCTGCCATCCCTGCATGATACGTAAACAAATCAAAGTTGGCTATGAAGGGCAATTCTTCGTTTTGATTGGTGGAAAATTTTGTGAATATTAACTAGCGTCAAATGACGCGCATACGCGATCCAATGGGATAAACCCGAGATGCTGGGATAAACCCGAAAATGCGGGGGTTGCTAGTAAGGAGATTTTGAGCAGAGGTCGATTATAAATTAGCCGAATAAACACATTTTACGCGATTATACGTGGCTGAAACTTGTTCTGTTTAATAAATAAAAGCTTTAAATTAGCCCAATAATCGGCGTATGTTGGCGTATATGGCCATTAGAGCCAACTATGGACTTCAACAACAATAACTTCCGGGTTAAATCTCTTCAGGCGTTCAGCTCATTAAGTATTCAAAATTGTGTTATTTGGCTATAAGTAAAGTTTTAAACGGAGATAATTGCCAAAAATGCAAACTTTATCGGTTGATGCAATTTGGAAGTGATACAGAAAAATTCGCGTTCGTAGATTACCGAATAGCGGAGAAAAGGGTTGCTACAAACTTTTTCAGAATTCGATGGATAACCAACATATTAGCCGATCTATAAATAGATCGGCTAATAACAATGTGAGTAAATAATAGAAAGATGTGTGTATATAATATATATACGTTCTTACATAATACAAAGACATTCGTACACACTATAAAGACGATAGCAAATAATAACACAAAGTCGGCAAATACTATACAAGTGTGTTTATATAATATAATGACGTTCTTACAGAATACAAAGACTTTCGTACACAATATAAAGAAATTAGCAAATAATAACACATTGTGAGCAAATAATATAAAGATGTTTGTATAAAATATAACGCTGGCAATACAGGACATCAACGCTGGAGGTATGACGAGGCAGTAAAGGCGTTCCATATTATGACATGTACTTCATCATTTGTTATGTACATACTTATTGGTTTAGTTGTGTTATCAAAATTAAAATCATAAGGTATCTATCAGCACTTTGTATGGTTTGTGTTAGAACAAAATTATTTAATTACCAGCGAGACTGACTTAGGTGGAGTGGTACATGCTGAAATCATACGTGTGATTCAGTCTAAAAAGAAAATATTGTTAGTCACATTGAAGTAATTGCGGATAAATTTATACTTAGATGCTGCGCCCCGATATAGGTATCATGCACCTATTACATAGTAATGTCACCCATCATTGTGGAACAATCAATACAAACAATCATTATGGACTTATTTTGTATTCAACTGGCAACCTTCAACTTCCTTGTGATGTTTTTCTATTTTATCTGTAAAATCGAGATCATATATAATATGTGCATAAAATGTTCACTATAATTATGCATATTTGAAAAATGTTTGAGTTTCGGAGATGTAATCTCGTTCGCGCCGTTTGCGTCAAAAATATGTTTGCGCTATTAACCCCTACCATTGCGTTATTTAGGCACGCCAAACCGGAAGTCGTAAAGGAAACGACAGGCGCCATTTGCCGGTTTGATATTTTTGTTCAAAACAAAGCCTGGGAATCCAAAGGAATCCCGCAAACTGAAGTGTTCTTGAACAATTGCAAATTAAAGTTGACAAGTTGAACATTCAGAATGTCGATTGGAGTTCCAATTAAAGTCCTGCATGAGGCGGAAGGCCATATTGTAACGTGTGAAACGACCACTGGCGAAGTTTATCGAGGAAAGCTCGTCGAAGCTGAAGATAACATGAATTGTCAAATGGCAAATATTACAGTCACCTACAGAGATGGGAGAGTAGCGCAATTAGAGAATGTTTATATTCGAGGAAGCAAAATCAGATTTATGATCCTACCGGACATGTTGAAAAATGCCCCCATGTTCAAAAAGGTGATTGGGAGATCTGGAGGCGGCGGTGGTGCAAATCGGGGGAAATCAGCAATTTTAAGAAACCAAGGTATAACTGCAAATTTTGGTGCGACTGCAGAATTGATCCGCCACTTTGTTGACAACCATAACCGTTACCTTGATATATCCCTAATATCTAAGCCTAACCCTGAACGTATTGTTAATGCTAGCAGTTCAGTTGGGTCAAAAAAGTGGCGCACCAATTTGCAGTCTAGCTCAAAACTTGAAATTAATGAATACCCAAACTTTCTGATGACTTTTGTCCTGTATCCTTGTTTGCATAGGTCTTGGATGATCAATTATTGCTTGTATATACATGAAACGCCTTTCTACACGATGTACAAAACGATTCAAATGCGCCCTGGGTATGGTGATTATATGACTGTCCAGGGTGCCAATCGCACCGTTGTACGAAAGTCCCACAATGGAGAGAGTGGGTACGCACCCCACTTAATCCGCGGATGTCCGTCCGTGGATGTGCAACATTCCCATAGTTTACTAAAGACAAATGTTTTACAAGCATGTGTATTTGTTACTGTACTTTGATGTTGATACTAAATGTTGGTTGTGTATGTTACAGCTGCAAGAGGGCGTGGACGTGGGGGCGGAGGTGGACACCGTGGGGGTGGTGGCTTCCAGAGACGCCGATAGACTCGCCCTGCTCATCATCAATCATCCATTTCTTCTGGGACTCGACCATAGTGAACAGACTGGGACTGTACCTGTTGTGTCGACTGTGTTACACAACTGTCTTCACCACAATGTGGCTGTGATACAGCAGTCACCGAACTGTGTAGTCATAATAGATTCTTTTAACACTTTTCATGCTAAAGATACAACTGTTCTCACATAATAAAAATATGTTTCTTTTTTCTGCACAGAAGTATGTATATGTTGTGACCACTTATTTGAAACCCCATCTCTTCAAGACAGTTCAAATGAGTGGTAACAACATATATTTCATTGAGCGATGTTTGTAAATTTTGATATCTGTACATGAGTATCTGGCATGAAATGGGTTAACCCATTCACCCCTAAGTAACTGGAATAGATTTTGCAACCAATCCATTTGGGAAAAAATTATTTTTCAGACCAGTCCATTTATGAACATGGGGGTGTTTTTGTTCTAAAAAATTATATTGAAAATTACTTGCAAAAAGTGCAGATCCTGATGAGACGGCCTGTCACGAGCCGGCTCATCTGGATCTACACTGTTTGTCAATACCACTATCAGTCTCCGCGAAAATGGCAGCACTTTTAACGGTCATGTCCGGCGGACCGGCGACTTTCGCGGAGACTGCACTATAAAGGCCTGTGGTGTTGAAAGGTTTAACTGTTTCATCAGTGACTGGAGAAGTGGATTCGTCTTTTATGTCCGTGCAGTCTGATTATGATCCATCATATGTTTATCTGGAGCCCTGATCCATACTATTTGTTTGATGACCTGTGGCTAGTTTTGAGTGCACAGCTCAATTACATTACATAAGCGTTATGACCGAGTAGTATTTCAAAATTTGCATTTGAAGCGTTCTTTCTTTACTTCCTACTTTGTGGAGTGACGTAAGAATTCTGCTAATACACATTTTTTTAAGCGAGTTAAAGATAATATTTTCGTGTGATAACAATGTAGCGAAATGTGAATGTCGATGCCCTGCAGAGTATTGCTATATTTTAGTGAACTTGAAACGTTATTCCGCAAATTTATACCATTGACTGTCGTGTAGCGTTATAGTTCAACCTATTGCCGATGAAGCGTAAAATATGCAGCTCGCCTGTGGTCAGGTTTCTCTAAAATTTGTACAATAAAACGGTGTATTTTTGTATTAACATTTTTATAAATTTTCTTCTCACAATGTGGTTTACTAAGTTCAGAGAAAATCAATTGGCAGTTTATCATTCCCACCAGGGGCCGTTTCACTAAACTTCGTACAAATAAAATGTTCGCAAGTGCAAATTTAGGATCGTCTGGAAATTTAAATTAATGGATTTACATTTAGTGAACATATGCTGCCTATGCTCAATAAATGTAAATCCATTTATTGTTTAAAAGAAAACATTGTAAATGTGAAATTTACAGACTATCATAATTTGGCACTTACAAACATTTTAGTCGCACACAATTTAGTGAAACGCACCCCAGCTAGTTTATCATTCCCCCTGAAATAATTATTGCCAACTATTATCTCATTTGAAGTATATTTTATTCACTGTTTTTTATACCAATATTTGGATGAGAATCCACTAATTGTGTTGTCTAATGCTGCCAACATCAGCAGTTAGCAGTAATGTGTTTGCATATTTTATTTTTGCTCATACACATTTTGGAGTTGTAGGAAACTTAGTGCAATGGGTCTCTGGTGTTTCATTGACTGAACAGCAAACACTGTAATACCTTAATCTGTGGTGTAGGAACGGGGTCCAAACTGAAATATAGGTACACACCTACATCTTGATACGTGGGTCGAAAGTCCACCTGTACTTATAGGTGCACCTGTAAAAAAAATACAGGTGCATCTATAAATTTACAGGTGCACCTGTAATTTTAGTTTTGACCCTGTACGTACACCATATTAATCGGACTGTCGCAATCTGTGTATGTTCGGCTGATCTGGGTTTACCCTGCGACTGTCATATTGCCCTATATGTCTTGTCACAGACACATTGTCAACCCAACAAATCCAGACATGAGACGAGTCATGGAATGTACTTACTATATTTCGTTGTATATGACGTTGAAAGTGGACGAAATCTTTTGAACAAATATGAATATTATAATTCTGCAACTTCTAGTAACATTGTCATCTTTCGACATCATTTACAGAACATATCACAGTTTCTGTAAAGATATTTCATGAAAAATAACACATCTTCTTGGGTACCAAATCACATGACTTGTATGATAACATTTTACCGGTAACTACTGTCTGTTCCACTTAAAATTCGCCCCGTGCAGGCACCGGGGCGGGATCAACTGATCCTGAGAATAGTTCTGCAGTAGCCATTGCTTGTCGTAAAAGGCGACTAAACTGGCTTAACGATTGGGTTCATACTTTCCGGAACCCACTATACCGGATTTGGCCCTCGTGTACATTTTTGGCTTTCTTGTATGTGAGAGTTGAGTCTGGCTATGCCCCATATATAAAAGTAAGATTAGCGCTAATCCTATTACTTTTAGGGGATTGGATAAATGATGCTGGTGTGGCGAGGGCCTGGCACCAGATCAGGTTCTAATTTCAGGACTGAATATATATTTTGATTGTAAATATTGAGTTCTGAAGTTGGGATTTACCCCCCTTGGACAGGTGGATATGGGACTCGACCCCGTCTGCGTGTAGACTCCCTGAGGCTTGTACCTCTATGTCAGAAAAGCGGACGTTAAACCCTATTCACTCACTCACTCCACTTAAAATTCACTGATTGATTCGACCCTCAGGTACGTCTTTGGCTTTCTTGTATGTGAGAGTTGATCTCATTACACCACTACATAAGAGTAATCCTACTGGTATTACTTTTAGGGGAAAGGACCAAGTGACTGGTGTGTTATGGACCTGGCACCAGGTCATGTTATTCTAAAAACAGGTCTGAAAAGGATTGGGTTGTGGCCTAGGGGTTAGAACACCTGACTTCCAATCCGGAGGCTGTGGATTCAAACCTCACCTTAGGCATCAAAAATACTTTCATAGTATTTCCATTCCACTGGTCTGTCGGATGAGACTTTAAAACTGTGGTCCCGTCTCTATACGACAGCTGTTGGTGGGACATTAAACTCGTTTATTTTCACATAATTATCCTGTTTTAACCCGCATGTTAAAATTATTTTTCACAATAAAATCATAATATAGGCACACTATTTTTAGGGTGGCAAGATTTTTGGTATTTATAAAAAAAAAATTGGGATTTAGTACTAAACCCATTGACCCGGCCTTAAATGACCTTAGCTGTTGATAGGCCGTTAAACCCCAACAAACAAACACATTTTGATACCATTCTTAATAAGGTGAAAGTCCATCGGCAGATTTTTAGTGGGCAGTCCGAACCGGTAATGTTATTCTGAACTTCTGATATGGATTTAGTGTCCACAATTCCATCCACTCGTATCTATTATCACAGCTCCAGATATGTTTTGTATCTAAAGAGTATTATACCACTTTCTTCCTTCATATTAAATAGGGAACAAATGATAAAAAATAAACATTTAAAAATATTTGAGCTGCGAAAAGCAAACTTTTTGCAGCTCAACTAAGTAACTTTTCAACTTTATTACAGTATTTTCAATTTAAAATTCAATCCGTATTTTCACATTGCTGTGAGTATTTTGTGCACCCACTTTTGATAATCAATGTGTATTCTGCTAAATTACGTGCATAAAATACGCCAGTACACACCTTATCTGGAGCTCTGCATAGTCGCCCATGAACATAATGAACAATGTGGCTTTCATCGGTTTGCATAGATTAACTTGTGAGTTTCATGTTTTCATGGCTTTGTCGGATCAAGGCTTTCTCAACTCCAAATATAGTCACTCATTTGGATGTGTTGTGGGAAATCTTGTCAATTTTTTGTAGTAGAGCTAATTTGCGGAAAGCAAGACGGTGATGACGATAACATCCACTCGAAATCTAAACAAAGTGTTCTTGAATAACAATACTTTTGATTGACTTGTTCATATGTTTGTATATCATCATCCATATCATTCGTTGTGCCATCCATGCGTCCCTCATGTCCAAACATCTTGATAAATGACTCCCAATACCTTGGCAGGCATACATGTGTGAACCGCTGTCATCTGGTGTTTTTAAACATTGCACATGTTTGTATCCGAGTTTGAAATGGCAAACATTGTTAGTGCTTGATCAGACTGAGGGGAATATTTCCCAGTTAGCATTGTATGTTACAGCTACAATGCTGGTTATTATTATCTGTACTAATACTAATTATAACCTGCCGCATCAGATCAAGATTATTCTGATTTCACGGCTGAATGTATAGTTTTTTTTTCATTGTTAATATTCAGTTCTGATTTTGGGATTTTCTCCCCATTTGTACATGTACTTGAACATGTAATATATGGAATTTAGTACTAAACCCATTGACCCGGCCTTAAATGACCTTACCTGTTGATAGGCCGTTAAACCCCAACAAACTAATTATAATCATTCATATGCTGTGTATAGTCCACTTTAGCAGCCAGCATAATTATTCAAGGATAGCCTTGCCCCGTGCAGGCACCGGGGCGGGATCAACTGATCCTGAGAATAGTGCTGCAGTAGCCATTGCTTGTCGTAAAAGGCGACTAAACTGGCTTAACGATTGGGTTCATACTTTCCGGAACCCACTATACCGGATTTGGCCCTCATGTGCATTTTTGGCTTTCTTGTATGTGAGAGTTGAGTCGGGCTATGCCCCATATATAAAAGTAAGATTAGCGCTAATCCTATTACTTTTAGGGGATGGGATAAATGATGCTGGTGTGGCGAGGGCCTGGCACCAGATCAGGTTGTTCTAATTTCAGGACTGAATATATATTTTGATTGTAAATATTGAGTTCTGAATGTTGGGATTTAACCCCCCATTGGACAGGTGGATACGGGACTCGCCCCACCCCGTTGACCCGTCTGCGTGTAGACTCCCTGAGGCTTGTACCTCTATGTCAGAAAAGCGGACGTTAAACCCTATTCACTCACTCACTCACTCAAGGATAGCCTTACATATACAATGCTGTATACACATAAAAAACAGTTGTGTTTGCCATTAAAGGTATGTGTACTACATAATTCGTTTCCCCCATTTTTAGCGCACCTTCCGAAGGAAGAAGTGCTTATGGCATACCCTCGGCGTCTGTCGATCCGTCCGTCCGTCTGTCTTCAAAAATTATAATGGCCTATATTTTCTGTTTAGTTGCTTGGATTTGCTTCATATTTCACACACGCATTGCTCCAAGGGTCCTCTACTGTGCTGTGGCAAATCCACGTCCGTGCCGCCCCTTCTAAGCCCAGGGTCAAGGTCACATACTTTGTGCATCTCAAAACCTTAACGCTCGGGTAAATGGCCTATATTTTCTGTTTCCTTGCTTGGATTTGCTTCATATTTCACACACGCATTGCTCCAAGGGTCCTCTACTGCGCTGTGGCAAATCCACGTCCGTGTCGCCCCTTCTAAGCCCAGGGTCAAGGTCACATACTTTGTGCATCTCAAAACCATAACGCTCGGGTAAATGGCCTATATTTTCTGTTTCCTTGCTTGGATTTGCTTCATATTTCACACACGCATTGCTCCAAGGGTCCTATACTGCGCTGTGGCAAATCCACGTCGCACGCATTGCTCCAATGGTCCTCTACTACGCTGTGGCAAATCCACGTCTGTGCCGCCCCTTCTAAGCCCAGGGTCAAGGTCACAGGTCACATACTTTGCGCATCTCAAAACCTTAACGCTCGGGGTAAATGGCCTATATTTTCTGTTTCCTTGCTTGGATTTGCTTCATATTTCACACACGCATTGCTCCAAGGGTCCTCTACTGCGCTGTTGCAAATCCACGTCCGTGCCGCCCCTTCTAAGCCCAGGGTCAAGGTCACATACTTTGTGCATCTCGAAACCTTAACGCTCGGATAAATGGTCTATATTTTCTGTTTGCTTGCTTGGATTTGCTTCATATTTCACACACGCATTGCTCCAAGGGTCCTCTACTGCGCTGTTGCAAATCCATGTCCGTGCCGCCCCTTCTAAGCCCAGGGTCAAGGTTACCTACTTTGTGCATCCCGAAACCTTAACGCTCGGGGTAAATGGCCTATATTTTCTGTTTCCGTGCTTGGAGTTGCTTCATATTTCACACACGCATTGCTCCAAGGGTCCTCTACCTCTGCTAAGCCCATGGTCAAGGTCAAATACTTTGTACGCTCGAAACCTTAACACGCTCTGGTAAATGGCTCATAAATTTTGTTTCCCTTATCCAGCACGTTGTGTTTTCAAATGTGCCCTCGGTTCCTTTGCTGCCACCGGGTGCGCTTCGTTGTCCTCTGACAACTCTTGTTTACAATCTGCAGTATTCAGGTGTTCATTTGATTTCCGAGTTCCATCAAGGCGGCTATTAACTCCCTTGTAAATTGGTCATTTTATACATGTATGTGTACCATCTACTGTACTGTTCCGAGTCTTTTCCCTGACAAATATTCTTGTATGGCACGTCGCCATGCTAAATTCACAGGTGGAAGACTCGGATCTGTGACACACAAAAAATCCGATAACCCACACACTTAAGTCTCGTAAATGTAAATGCTTAGATTTAGCGACAGCACTGGCTCCATGACCTTGCATGTCGGGACCGACTATATTAAGTCCCCATCCGATAGGACTAGGCTAGCAAGAAGTTGTCTTGTCCAAGGACACGCCAAATCGGCTATTCGGAGCAGGTCGAGGTGGGAATCGAACCCGGCGTCTCCCGATCCGCAGTCCGACGCTCTACCTACTGAGGTGGGTGGCAGGTGGGAGCACGCGATGGGTAATTTAATGATCGGGTTTCATCCTTACCGGAATCCCGACTGGAGACTTGGTTTGGCATTTTGTATGTGACAGTTGAATCTGGTTATACCCCTTATGTGAGTATTACGATATTTGTAATCCTATTTTAGGGGAAGGGGCCAAGTGACTGGTGTGGTATGGACCTGGCACCAGGTCAGGTTATTCTAATTTCAGGGCATATATTTGTTCTCGATGTAAATATTCCGTTCTGTTTTTGGGATTTTCCCCCCATGGGATCGAACCCGTTTGCCCGGCCTTACATGACCTTAGCTGTTGATAGGCCGTTAAACACTAATAAACAAACAAAACTACCAACTGAGCTAATACGGCCACCTTTTTTGGGTCTCGTACAATACTGTTCTATTTATATAGAACATAGTACTGTATGAGACCAAGCATGTGGGGTAATGGATTTTTTTAATGGTCCGAGTCTTCCACCTGTGGTTAAAATAGGCTAGGGAAAGGCTTCGGTCAGATACATATTCCTTTGTATAGTTTTATCATGTTGTAATTATAGTTTGTGGCTGTGTACCTTGTTTTATATGTCAAATGAGGAAAGTACACAGAGAGAACAGATTCCAATAAAAATAGATGGAGAAATTTACATTTTTCTTATTTGTGTTTATTTAAATAGACCAGTTCAGTAGCTTCGAGACAAGGCATTGGGACCTACTGTCTGTTCCACGTTTTGCTGCTGACGAACTTTTGGCTGTTAAACACATTAAATCTAACAAATATTTAAATGCAAGTACTTTTTCATCAATAACAAGTCATTCTCCCCCAAACAAATTGGGGGGGGGGGGGGCTAAAAATAGATTTTTAACCCTCACCGCTTGGCAAGAGGGTATACATGTTTAGCGTTAGTCCATGTACATGTACGTTAGTCCATGTACATGCACGCAGTGCGATGGGTAATTTAAAGGTATATGGCCACTGGTAGACAAAATGTTCTTAATGTGTCGCTATTCCACCCGTTCTAAAAATTATCACCCCTGATGTCATTGGAAATTTAAGTCTGATATAAAATGTATAATAATGCCAATCAATTCGTGGGGTAATGATGAATGAATGTTTATTTTACCAGAAAATGTCCCAGATGATGTCTGATATAAAGAACATGTTGTGCCTACTGAGTGTGCCTACTGAGTGTACCTTTAACGATCAGTGTTCACCCTTACCGGAATTCCGCCTGGCTCTGCATACATGCAACAGTTGAATCTGGTTATATCCCTTATGCGAGTATTATGATTATTCGTAACCTGTTGGCCTGGCCTTAAATGACGTTAGCTGTTGATAGGCCGTTAAACACCGATACATCAAATCAACCTTTCTTTTATTATTATTATACCACCCCCCCCCCCCCCCCCCCCCCCCCCCCCCCCCCCCCCCCCCCGATATTATTATTATACACGTGCATTCCTGTAAGACTACTACCATGCTGTGCCAAATCCACGACCGTCCAACCCCCGCTGATCCCATGGTCAAGGTCAAATACTTGGTCTCTTTACAAAACTTAATATCAGAGAAATAGTGTTATAACTTCTATTTCCTTCATCTAAAATGCTCAATATTTCACACATGCATTCTTCCTGTAAGGCTCTACTACCATGCTGTGCCAAATCCACGACCGTCCAACCCCCCGCAGATCCCAAGGTCAAATACATGGTCTCTTTTACAAAGCTTAACCTCGGAGAAATATGTTATAACTTATAATAATGCTCAATGTAGCCATCTAGGATTTGCGATACGACTTCTATATTGATAATATATTCTGTGTGGGTGGCAGATGGGAGCACGCGATGGGTAATTTAACGATCGGGGTTCATCCTTACCGGAATCCCGACTGGAGACCTGGTTTGGCCCTCACATACGTCTTTGGCATTTTGTATGTGACAGTTGAATCTGGTTATAGTGAATATACTCATTATGTGAGTATTACGATATTCGTAATCCTATTTTAGGGAAGGGGCCAAGTGACTTGGTGTGGTATGGACCTGGCACCACTGTAGCCTATTTCACCAACATTGCAAAGTATACTTTCCTAGGAAAGTATACTTTGAGGGAGAAATTTTTAATTTTAGGATAAATTTATTAATTTTTATTATACTGAATTTATTACATTATCACAGCCATTTTGGCTGTGATAATGTAATAAATTCAGTATAATAATTCTGCCTACTTTTAATCATCAAATGTATGCAGTCGTTAGTTCTGTATGATATAATGCATTTCAGGAAAAATAAATGATTACTCTCTCAAAGTATACTTTACTAGAAAAGTATACTTTGCAATGTTGGTGAAATCGGCAGGTCAGGTTATTCTAATTTCAGGGATGAATATAAGTAAAGGTTATCGATGTAAATATTCCGTTCCGATTTTGGGCGATTTAAGACTATTACTGATCCTACTGCTTTTGGGAGGGGGCCTAGTGATTCTGGTGTGGCGAGTACCTGGCATCAGATCAGTATTATTCTGATTGCAGGGCTGAATATATAGTTTTTTAGCTCACCTGAGCGAAGCTCATGTGAGCTATTGTTACCGCAATGTGTCCGTCGTCGTCGTCCGTGAACATTTTCAAACGTCTTCTCCTCGGTAACCATTGGGCCTAATGTCACCAAACTTCATGGTCATGGTCCTTAGGTAGGTTGATTACAAAATTGTTAAAATGACGTCATTACGTAATCCAATACGTAATCAAAAATCTTCTCAAGAACCGCCAACCGGATTTCGACAAAACTTGGTAGGAATGATCGATGTACAATGCTCTTTCAAAGTTGTTAAAATGGTGACCCCGGGGTCAAACATGGGCGTGGCCCATGAGGCGATCACTCTGGTGCATTTTTTGTCGAAATCGGATGGTTATGTCATCCAAGATGGCCGCCGAAATGTCAAAAGGTTATTTTATTAGAGATTTCAAAATTCTTCTTCACATGAACCGCTTGGCCCAAGGTAGCCAAACTTAAAAGTTATGGTCCATGGGTGAACCCTTTTCAGATTTGTTAAAATGGAGGTCATTGCTAATCCAAGATGGCCGCCTTCTAAAAATAGCATAAATTTTTAAAAAATCTTCTTCTCATGAACCGCTAGCCGGATTTCGACGAAACTTGGTAGGAATGATCGATGTACAATGCTCTTTCAAAGTTGTTAAAATGGTGACCCTGTGGTCAAATATGGGCATGGCCTGTGGGGTCAAATTTTATTTGTGACCGAATATGGTCATGTTATATATCAAATCGAAGGTATCAACGAGGCGATCACTCGGGTGCATTTATTGTCGAAATTGGATGGTTATGTCATCCAAGATGGCCGCCGAAAGGTCAAACGGTCGTTCTTTTATTAGAGATTTCAAAATTCTTCTTCACACGAACCGCTTGGCCCATGGTGGCCAAACTTCAGTTATGGTCCATGGGTGAAGCCTTTTCAGATTTGTTAAAACTGAGGTCGTCGCTAATGCAAAGGGGCCGCCGTCTGAAAATGGCGCAAATTCTTAAAAAATCTTCTTCTCATGAACCGCCAACCGGATTACGACGAAACTTGGTAGGAATGATCGATGTAGAATGCTCTTTCAAAGGTGTTAAAATGGTGACCCGAGGTAAAAAATGGGCGTGGCCCATGGGGTCAAATTTTATTTTTGACCGAATATGCTCATGTCATATATTAAATTGAAGGTATCGATGAGGCGATTGCTCTGGTGAAATATTTGTTGGAATCGGATGATTATATCATCCATGATGACCGCCAAAAGGTTCATTTATTCGAATTTTGAACGTCTTTTTCTCAGGAACCACATGGCCGATGCTGGCCAAACTTCATAGTAAGTTAAGTGAAGCATTTTCAGATTTGGTAAAATGAGTCATCGCTTAATCCAAGATGACCGCCATCTAAAAATAGCACAATTTTTTTAAAACATGAACTCGATGTCACATTCTCCTCTGGTGTTCATGGAGTCAGGTGAGCGAATTAGGGCCATCATGGCCCTCTTGTTTATTGTAAATATTCTGTTTTGATTTTAGGACACCCCCCATCCCCCATTTGTAGATGTACTTTAGCATGTACAGGTAATATATAGGATTTAGTACTAAACCCATTGACCCGGCCTTAACTGACCGTAGCTGTTGATAAGCCGTTAAACCCAAACAAACAATAAATCAAATCTGATTGTGGGATCCCCCACAATGCTGCAGGTTTAATGTTGGCCTGAAATGCCATTAGTTGTCGATAGGCCATTACGCACTGGTAAATCAATCAATCAAAATACATGCACACTGTGTATGACCTGCGGGTATACACTATCCATAGTTCACGCATGAACACGCCCGACATTCTTGTCCGGGCTGTAACTGTCATGGATGGAGGGAGTTTGAATCACTTGGCACGATTATTCACCATGATGAGACAGCGTTTCATGCTCAAGACTGTTTCATCGCTTAACTGTCAAGGTCACACTTAGAGGAGAAAAGTCACAAATAATACGTTCCTGCCACGTACAATGCACACGAAATGACCAAACATATTTGTGGCTGTAACTGGAAAACTGGAAATGGGGCTTATTGGTTTTGCGACCAGTGTAGATTGAGATTAGCCCGTGCATCCGCAGTCCGATCTGCACTGTTCGCCATTCCATCAATGACACACCGGTCGTGCTTCTAACGAGCAATATATATCGTTATAAGGCTTCATGGGAGTGTTATTTGATCAGGAGCTACACTGGTCACAAATCCAGTAAGCTCCATTGCTCCAGTCACAGCCACATTTAATTGCTTTAATAGTGTACGTTATCGTACATTGAACTATTACCGCAACATAAGCGCGCTAAAAGTCACAATGTGCGCCCGTCGAATATAATAGCTGAATTTAGGCCAAAGCACACGCTTTCGCTGCCCGCATACCCAAACCGCGCAAATGCACAGTTAGATTACCCTCCGTGAATATTGAGTGGGCAAAGCTGATATATACGGTGGCTCCTTAGGGAAATTTCGTTTCGTCGCCGCGAAGGAACGAAGTTTTAAGGATACTAAACAGCATTCCTTCGTCCCGTCGCCTCCCATGTCACGAAGTCGAAGAAACGGGAAATAAACACTAAAATATGCGCACGCTAATTAGCGAGTCTAAATCTTCGTTCCTTCGCGACCTTGTAACGGAAATTAATGTTCTTAAACTTCGTTACAACGCCGCGAAGGAACGAAGTTTAATCTTTGTTACAACGTCGCAAAGGAACGAAAATTAACTAATCTTCGCCACGAAGGAATGAGCGTATTAAAGTGTCAAACTCGTGCTGATGGGCCGTGATTAATACTGCAAGGTTAGTATTGGCTAATGATATATACAAATAAATATGAAACCGAAAGTACACACTTATATTTATTGGAAAAGTATGTAGTTTGTTTCAAACAACAAATGCCATTTAAATCAATACTAACCTTGCATTATTATAATTAATCCCGGACCATCAGAAAACAAGAGAAAGAAAAAGATATGTATAAGTACCAATTATTATTAGCCGATCTATTTATAGATCGGCTATATATTGGTTATCCATCGGTTAAAGTTTGTAACCACCCTTTTCTACGGAAGCCCGTTAGTGCCACATAGAGTAACCTTTTTTTTCATTTTTCGTTTTATTTTTTTTTTCGTTTTCCGTAGAGTAACTTTTTTTTATCTCGTAATTACGAGATAACATATTCGTTTTTCGTAGAGTAACTTTTTTTTATCTCGTAATTACGAGATAACATTTGTTTTTCGTAGAGTAACTTTTTTTTTATCTCGTAATTACGAGATAACATATTCGTTTTTCGTAGAGTAACTTTTTTTTATCTCGTAATTACGAGATAACCTATTCGTTTTTCGTAGAGTAACTTTTTTTTTACAAATGGAGACGCTAGTTCTGCAAGGGGGATAACTGTGTCTGGTCGTTTCGCTCTAATCCGGTTCGCACTGAGTCGTTTCGCACTGGGTCGTTTCGCTCTCATTATTGTCCTGGGCATGCATACACAGTTTCAAATCAATCCGAGTAAGATGGATATTAATTTCTAATCAACGAACAATGCAATAATGTTCTAGCATGTTTAACTAACATTTGATAATTTGTAATTTCCATAAATCCAATATGGCCGCCAAAAATCACAAATATTGTAATAATCGTTAAACTTAAACACTAGTTTTCAATTAAACCGCAAGTATATACCTAATTGACCGACTATAATAGCTTTGCCCTACATGTATCTTGATGTGCTATATTGACATTTTGTGGAATGTGTGCAAATACCACTTCATTAACATGATGTGAATCCTGCATTAAAAATATCTGGCTATATTGGAGCAGCAGATTGCTATCTACAACACCTAGGTGTCAGGCAATACAACTAGCAATAAATATCTCATCACCAAACTGCCCACTGACCAGTCACTGACCATTCACTGACCATTGTGCTGTAATTACCTGTAGCCGTTTTTTTGGGGGGAACTATTTTCTGGCCTTCACATCTCCAGGTCACATGGGAATAGAGCATGTTACATGACTGATGTGTGCACATATGTGTATTACATCTGTTTCTCTACATGAATTCCTACTAATCCTAGATCAGTTACAAGTCTGACCATTCAAAATAGTGAGATTTGCAAACATACTGTTATGATTAACTTTTATGGTACATCTCCAAACCGAACAGAAAATGTGATATTCATCCTGACTTTCAGTGGAAACTCTCTAAGCCAGACACATTGTGGATGTTATATGAGCCAGTATCTGAGATAAACACCTTTATCATATCACCGTATTTCGCCGATACTGATTTCGTAAAATCGCCATAGTTTTCGTAAATGTTGCTGCGACTGGAGAAAGGGGTCTTATGGGCTTATTGATTAATCTTTATCTGCTGTAAGGCTCTTGTTGCTTGATATTGATCTATGTTGTCATCTAGAGGTATGCTTGCTATATCATTGGCTGAATGGTGAACATCGTAGGCCCTGACCAGACTGCGCGGATGCGCAGGCTGATCTGGGGCTACGCTGGTTGCATAACCCATACGACCCCTATCTGCAGTCACTGCCACAAATGACATCGAAAATTGGCACAGATATCAGATCTCATGCAGAATTAAATTCCGCATGAGCTCTGAAATTTGTGTCAATTTTCTATGTTATTTACTGAACTGTACTTGATTTAGATAAACAAAATTTTATGCTGACACATATTCACATTTCTTTGTCTAATAGAATGTATTAATACGTGTGCCTTCTTCAAGACCATGATAGCCAGATAGCTATAGGCCAATTTAATAATCGAAATATTCAAAAAGCTTATTTCTGAACGGATTTTCATTTAAAAAAAAAACGGGCATAGCTATATTTTTCTGAAAAACATAATTATGTTGGTTGTCTTTTCATCCCTGGGGGAAATGTACATTTAAAAAAAGCACACTAATGTCCACTACTCTTAATTGCTGGCTATAAAATCAGATAACCCTTTGAATCTCTGTAGGGGCTACAGGTAACATCTGGGTATAATGGGAAGCTCACCACAGGGGTCGATGGTAAAAGGTTGGATTTCAACCTCATCTACGTTCTTCTAGATGAGGTTAGACTTTTAATGCAATGTTTACAGCATGAACTGGGTCGGGACAAATACATGTTGCAAAACACATGAATGTATTTGTAATTATCAATAGCTAAGAGATTTTAAGGCAGACTCAATGAGTGTTTATTACTAAATATGATATGCTACCTGTACATCTGAGGGGGGGGGGGGGGGGGGGGGGGGAGTCATAACAATCCTCATCTAAATAATTATATAAGAATATAACACACCCCAGCCACTGAGGGCTAACACATTTGCGCACAACACGTAAATATCAACAGAGTTGTTTACATTGTGATCAGCATAGGTCCAGGAAAGAGAATATATTATAATATATATATATCAGAAAGCTTTTGACCGCTCAGACAGTACATACATACACACATCATGAAGGAGCATCATTCTGGATGATGCAAAATGGGGTGAAAATTCAAGTGCATACATTATATTAGTACTTTATGAATCTTAATAGCATTATCCTTTTTGCGGACACAATAATTATGTTCATAATCATATGACACAGATGAAGGATATGATAAATGTCTGAAATCAGAACGGACATGTAACTGGAAAGCCAACTTTTATATACTACTCAAAACTTGATTTACATTGAATGCTAGTTTTTGTATTGTATGGTTTATAGAAGCTATTTAATTTTACTGCCAATTGCATATGTGAAGAACACTGAATTTTGAGGCCCGCATATAGACATTTAGTTTGGTACTACATGTATACAATTGAAGCCTTGTTTGATAAATGACTAATCATTTAGCGTGAAAGAAGTGATCGTTATAAAATTTTGAGTAGTATATATTTAATCAAATGTTACTTTACTCTGTAATATGGGGTACAGAAAATATATTTGTGTAAATTCGCAAGACATGGCATCGCTTGAAAACTACCTCCTGATATGTTCCATCACTTCACAGTGGATCTTCCTGGTGTGTGTAGACCGGTCGGTGCTGGATGGGTCATTCAAATTCCCTATACCTAGTATCTGAACAAGTACATATATGCGAAGCATGGTGGCTTGCCAATGCTTAGCACCAGGGTGATGGTTGCTGTTATCCCAATTTATATTTTATTGGTGCACCCACTCCGGTCAGTGGTGATTATTTCAATAAAAAATCAAGCTAATCTCAAATATAGTGTAACTGATCATAAACAAAGTCCATTAGAAAATATGCCAATGACATGTGAACTTTTAGAGTATGTAGATAACAGACGTCCATTAATAAGTGACTAAAACATTACAACTGATAAAATCCAACACCGTATGTACAGAGTACATGTATGTGAATGAAAATAGATTGCTTTCTATAGTATCCTACCATGCATTGGTTAGTACTCAGTACACGTTTGCAGTGGGCGTACATGCTATCGCCACTGGATCGATATACAACACATGTGAAAGACAGTGGACAAACACACACTACTAGCATGAATATCACACAATCTGTAAGAACGGTCTTATGAAATACATTCCAATTACTGATGCTATATTAGCATATTAAAATCATCAATTAAGAAGAAATGGTTTGTAAAACGTAGGTGATGCCGGAAATGCTAATATCAAATGAATATACATTTTGATATTAAAATTATAATCATATTCTGATGTGCCACAGTTGCTGTAGAACATGTATGTGTTACAATGGCTGACAGGCAACTTCAATAACAATATGTACTATAGAAACTGACCACACAAATTAAGCTGGCAAATATGATCAAAGTCACACATAGGAGATGTTGAATGTTGATGCATATCACTTGCTGATTATGTTGTATATGTTTGGTGCATACATAGACAGAGAATGCCATTTAAGCTGGAAAGGTATGTCACTGTCAAATGAACATGATATGAGCTATTTTTGTTTCTGATATACTCCAATATTTGATAATGCTGTCCATGTTTGGCAGTTTTAGGTGTTACAGTGGCTGATAAAACATACATAACAACAGTGTGAACATTAAATGTCATGTAAGGCCAGATGTATTGCACCAATGAAACAGATGGTCATGTGTAAAACATGCCCCTCCCAACTTGACTTACCATCATTGGCGCATACAATATATCATAAAACTCAACACAAAATGGCTTCATCCATAAAAATAGAAAAAACATTCACTAATATACAACATCAAAAGCAGTTGTGGATATAAAGGGTGTTGTTGTGGGTGTTTGCACCCCACTTTCTCAGTCGCATGGTTTTCATAGACCTAAAGTGATTTAACGGTGCATATGGTGTCCAGACTGGGTAACATACAGCAAGTTATAAAAAAGGAAAAACCAGATAAAAAAACACGCAAGTGAATTTCAGGACATATAATATATTAAAATGTTCCGGGGGGGAGGCGCGAGACATGTTCGACGTATGAAAACACACTATTCCTAAACTTCTTGATTCATCATTTTAATGTGAAATGTCCCTTTCCAGGAAACGAAGATGAGTATGACTGGGAAACTATTCCAGCATGTTTACAAATAAAATGTGCATAGTGATAATATGGAATTACATATTAAAAATTCGGTCAATTACTGTGATTCGAGACACTGTCATTATGCAAATTATCTTAAAAACAAAATTAACTTTCTGGTTTCAATAATGTTATTAGCATGTTATAAAGTATGATTATTACATAATGAATATGAATTTAGAAAGTAAATAGCGGCGTCCATTAATATATCACGCCGGATTATTAACTGTTGAGAATTATCACACCGGAACTGGAAAGTGAATACATGTATTTATATAATTTAAAATTGCCGATAAATATGTCTGATAGTGGTATATGAATTGTTTATTTTGTTGAAAATGTCATCGTTTTGATATGTAGCACACAACAATTATTGCATGCACTTATATTACAACATTGGATGTCAGTAATGCAATTTTAGCAACATTCAGCGTAATTCCAATAACCAACATAAGACTCATTTTGTATTATTTTGATAGTACTCATCCCAATATGCAAAACTAAAACAACATTAAAATAAATTACAACCAAGTTCCCAATTCTGACAGAATTAGGTTGAAAATATAATGAATATTTGCATTACTAAGCGCTATTTGTTAACGTAGTTAATGCAGAATATATCATATTTCCTTAATTGGCGGCCATCTTGGATTTTTATGTAACGTAACACTAGTTCAGATAGAACAAATGTCTTTTAAAAGCAACTTGTCAATGTAAAGAACAAATTCCAAGCATGCTAATTGCCAAATATGTTGAAATTGGAACAATATTTCAATATAATTTGAATTTTAGCGGCCATTTTGCAATTTTGCAATTTGTGGTGGGTCTACGTGTATATTGACAGGACTAAACGCCGTGTATCCAATCGCTATGGTGGTTTGATAGTAAAATATGACTAAGTCCAAAAGTGACCTTGGCCTTGGTTGGCATTGACCGTAGGGATGTATGTCATATGTTGAACAGTGCACAATACCTAGACACACATTGTGACCAAATATTATTTAAATCTGACAAGAACCGACATAAGTTATTAGAGAAAAATCGGAGCTAAACGCATTTGCTAAACGCAGAAAAAAAAGACAAATGTTTAAGTGACCTTGACCTTGTTGACC
This sequence comes from Conchocele bisecta, assembly GCA_029237695.1. Classification (NCBI taxonomy): domain Eukaryota; kingdom Metazoa; phylum Mollusca; class Bivalvia; order Lucinida; family Thyasiridae; genus Conchocele; species Conchocele bisecta. Next base: position 38,972,818 of record CM055277.1, read on the forward strand.
TTGACCATAGGGAGGTGGGTCATATGTGGTACAGTGCGCAATACCTAGACACACATTGTGACCAAATATTGTTGAAATCTGACAAAGTTATTAGAGAAACATCGGAGCTAAACGCATTTGCTAAACGCAGGTGTGACAGAAGGACAGACGGACGGACAGACGACTTTTGTATCCCTATATCCCATTTTCGCTACGCGATGGCATAAAAACTGATACTACAGCCAACTCTGACATTCTGTGTGCTCCAAGAAAATATAGAAACTGTCGACGGAAAACTGTGACATAAATTTTGATGTCGTTACGAAGCTGTCACGACATCGTCCAGAAGCTGTTACATCCAGTAAATGAAAATCCACTGTTTTCCTCTATTCGAGGGTCAGTCAACATTAAGTGACTTCTATATAACATTGTTCGAGTAATAAGGCTGCTCTCACTTAATGTTGACTGACCCTCGTATATATTGCTTTTGGTATACTTTTAAGTCCGTATTTCGATTGTAATCACCAAGTGAAGCATACAAAATAGAAAAATAACGGCCAAAGGGTGTTTTATTGAGCATTTGCTTTAATTGCTGTAATTCATCGACTTGTGCGCTGATCTGCATATTTAAAACATGATATGACATGATAAAAGGACACAAAAAATCTGGCATATGCCTCGTCCTGAAACTGTCACAATCAGTCCAGAAGCTGTCGCATTCCGTCTAGAAGCTGTCGCGCTTTACTCCCGAAGCTGTGACGAGCTGTCGTCCAGAACTACTTGCCGCTGTAACAGAGTTCCCTAACCGTGGAGTAAGGATGGCAGAATTATAAGCAATTGTGCAAAAGGTAAGTTTTGATCACGGACGGACGGACGGACGGACATACGGACGGACGGAATGATGGACGGAATGATAAGCTGATTCCAGTATACCCCCCCCCCACAAAAAAAAGTTATGCATGCCCAGGACAATAATGAGAGCGAAACGACCCAGTGCGAAACGACTCAGTGCGAACCGGATTAGAGCGAAACGACCAGACACAGTTATCCCCCTTGCAGAACTACCGTCTCCATTTGTAAAAAAAAAGTTACTCTACGAAAAACGAATATGTTATCTTGTATTTACGAGATAAAAAAAAAGTTACTCTACGAAAAACGAATATGTTATCTCGTAATTACGAGATAAAAAAAAGTTACTCTACAAAAAACGAATATGTTATCTTGTATTTACGAGATAAAAAAAAAAGTTACTCTACGAAAAACAAATTATGTTATCTCGTAATTACGAGATAAAAAAAAGTTACTCTACGAAAAACGAATATGTTATCTCGTAATTACGAGATAAAAAAAAGTTACTCTATGAAAAACGAAAAAAAAATAAAACGAAAAACGAAAAAAAAGGTTACTCTATGTGGCACTAATGGGCTTCCGTACTTTTCTCCTATATTCGGTAATCTACAAACGCGAAATTTGTTGTATCACTTCCAAACTACATCAACCGGATTTTCATTTGTGGCCATTATCTCTGTTTAAAACTTTAAATATAGCGAAATAACACAATTTGGCTATAAATAAACGTTTTAACTACAAGAGTTCGGCGGTTTGCAATTTGGCTATAAATAAACGTTTTGACGTCACAAACCGGAAGCTCCGCCATGTTCCAATATCTCGATACACAAAACAAAACACGTCGAAGTTTGACCTAAATTCAGTTAGTTAGACGCATAATGGTTGTGAAGTGTTCTATATACGGATGTAGTCATCGTAAAGATCGCGAAAGGACACTAGAATAGTATAGATTGCCTGCAGTAATCACAAATCAAGGTGTGGAATGCGAGAAACTGAGTTCGGATCGGAGAATTGATTGTCGTGAATGGCTGGCTAGAATTGGACAAGAATTTGGGCACAAGAACATCCAAAATGTTCGAGTGTTTTCGGCGCATTTTGTCAATGGTAAGTCCTTGATATTATAAATAATCCGATAGTTCTACTTGTCAGCTGGTGAGATAATGTAAGCTGGTGTAATCATCACATTGTGTGTAAAACCCCCATCCAGGGCTCCAGATAAGCTGCGTATTTGCGTAAATACCCAATTAAAAGTAGTGAGTATCAAAAAGCAATGAGAACAATTGTGGTACCTTTATCATGCTGCATAAAACAGACCACAATATAGCATATTTTTCCATGAAAACACATCCAAGGAGACAATTCTAATGAAATGCCAAGATATGTTTTCATTTCGAAACAAACTATTCAATAATTGCTGTCTGTTGATGTGTAAACAGTAGTGTGATTTAATTTTACCCAATTCAAATTTTGAAATACCCAATTGCTTCAGAACTGATGGAGTAACAATACTCAATTACTAATTCCTTATCTGGAGCCCTGCGGCCACCCACTGAATTATAATGTTTGACACCCGTGCGGTCACTGTACTTAACATGCCTAAGACGTGCGAGATGGTGTATTTTGATGGACCTCAGACAATACAAAATTGCAGTTTGTGTGGAATTTCATGAAATATGTTTACATATTTTGCGATATTTTCTGTAAATCATGCCAAAAGTTGATGAAATTCTCAGAGCAAATGCGGAATGTCATCTTGTTGTCACCATTCAATGTTATTTATGAAAGATATTGTAAATTTTGTAAATATTTTTCATCAAAGTGCGCACATGTTTGTACATGCACTCATTTGAACCCTCTCAGCAAGAATGTTCAGATGGTGTATGCAACATATACTTCCGAGAAGAAATAATAAAAATAAGTTTTTATATCGTAACTAAATGTGCAAAGTTACAATATCCGACAAGTACACATGTATTTATTTGTTTTTAGCTCACCTGAGAGAAGCTCATGTGAGCTATTGTTAACGCAATGTGTCCGTCCGTCGTCCGTCCGTCAGTGAACATTTCCAAACGTCTTCTCCTCGGTAACCATTGGGCCTATAGTCACCAAACTTCATGGTCATGGTCCTTAGGTAGGGGGATTACAAAATTGTTAAAATGACGTCATTACGTAATCCAAGATGGCCGCCGTCTAAATATAGCACAAATTCTTCAAAAATCTTCTTCTCAAAAACCGCCAACCGGATTTCGACAAAACTTGGTACGAATGATCGATGTAAAATGATCTTTCAAAGTTGTTAAAATGGTGACCCCGGGGTCAAATTTTATTTTTGACCTAATGTGCTCATGTCATATATCAAATTGAAGGTATCGATGAGGCGATTGCTCTGGGGCGATATTTGTCGGAGTCGGATGATTATGTCATCCATGATGGCCGCCAAATGTCCATTTATTCGAGATTTTGAACGTCTTTTTCTCAGGAACCACATGGCCGATGCTGGCCAAACTTCATAGTAAGCTAAGATCCTTGGGTGAAGCATTTTCAGATTTGGTCATTGCTTAATCCAAGATGACCGCCATCTAAAAATAGCACAATATTTTTAAAACACATATTAACTCAATGTCACATTCTCCTCTGGCGTTCATGGAGTCAGGTGAGCGAATTAGGGCCATCATGGCCCTCTTGTTAATATATATCATGTATATGTTTCAGGAAAGAAGGCAGAGTTGTATGACCATCTTAGCCCAAACTGGGCACCATCAGTTAATCTGGGCGGACAAAAGCGAGCATCATCTACATCAAGATATGATCGGCAGCAGGAAAAGAAGAGAAGGAAGCCAGCTGAATCCACAACTATTGTTGGACCTGATCACACTGATACGGGTATGGATATGGGTGACAGCGTTGATGAAGACGGCGTTCAGTCACAGACTGATGTTGATGGTCCACTCATGGAGGCTATGTCGCTGGAGCTGCAAGAACTGCGTACAGAGAATGGGGAGCTGAAGGAAAAAGTGGCCCATTTGGAAACTAAATTCACTGCAAGTTATTTTAAGGGTAGTGACGAGAAGGTGAAACATTTAACAGGATTACCATCATTCACAGTTCTATCTATATTGTTTAATTTTCTGGAGCCTCACCTGCCATCCATTCTGGTCATGCCCAAATTCAAGGTAATGACATTGACATTAGTGAAATTGCGACTAAATTTGTCAAATCTCTTTCTGGCGTATGAATTTGACACTACTCAATCAACACTATCTATACTTTTTACACGGACAATTGAATGTATGTACAAGCGGCTAAAGAAACTCATAAGATGACCAGAGCGCGAGACATTGAGAAAAACCATGCCAATGGAATTTAGGAAGTACTTCGGCCACATAACAGGGGTGCAGTGATAATTGATTGTTTTGAGGTATTTATTGAGAAACCAAGTGGTTTGAAAGCCAGAGCAGAAACCTGGTCTTCATACAAACACCACCACACTGTGAAATTTCTAATTGGAATTACTCCTCAGGGTAGTGTGTCCTTCATCTCGAAAGCATGGGGTGGTCGTGTGAGTGACACTTTTGTGACAGAGAACAGTGACTTCCTTTTATTTTATTTTTTTTTTATTTTTTTTGAAAATATTTATTTTCCCCGTAATAGGTTTGTGGTGGGTCGGGGCCATCCCCCACAAACCGTACATAATATACATGTCATAGTCAGATACAAATACAAAACATGCAATTACAGATATTCACCCTCTTTTGCTCTTGCAGTACTGGGTAGAAATCACTGTTCAATTAAGACTTCATGGTTGACTGGTACATGAGAATCGTCATTAATGAGATACCTGAATTTTCAATAAAAAGTTGCACGTGTTATTAAAAAAAAGACAGTAATACTTATAATAAACCCGCATATGACAATGTCACTCTCCAGCGCTGCAAGAGCCAAAGTTTGATTTAGCCTATGTAATACATGTAATTGATTATATGTTATCATTCATATTACCCATGATCCAACTGAACCAGCCCCACTCTGTAAAAAGTGAAGTTCAATCCTGCTGTGCATCTACCTGTTTAAATCGTGTATTAACCCTTTCAACACTACAGCCATTTATATAGGTGTTTTTAAAATACAGTGTAGATCCAGACGAGCCGGCTCATCAGGATCTGCACTCTTTGCAAGTAGTTTTCATATTTGTTAAAAAAAAAAATAATAAAAAAAAAATTATATAGATTATTTGAAAGTATTTTGTGTTGAATGGAATTGACCGAAATTAACATATTATATATAATCCATTCCAGTTATTTAGGGCTGAAATGGTTAAATGTTACAGTTGTTGGTAACATTATGTATTGACAAACCAATGTACAATCTGTTCCGATCCCCACACTGATTATAAAACAAAACGCGGCTGGTTCCGTCAGATCATGGTCTTTGCTTGAACCTGTATTACTATGTATATTATTCTTCTACTAGATTCATATTTATAATGTCTTTATTTCCCAAACCTATAATATGAGGTGGAATGGGAATGTGGGGAGGGGGTGGGGAAGGGGTTAAAACAAAGAAAGGAAGAAAAAAAAAACGCACAAAAGCAGAGATTTATTATAGCACCCGCAACTAGCTCAGCTGAAGATGAAATCTCATTTTGGTGTTTTTGTTACAAATAAATTAAAATTTTGAAATGATAAAGTCTTCCCAAATTTTTTTTTTGTAAAGTTTTCAAGTTTGTTGGCCATTATTGCTGCCTTCCTGGATGTTTCATACAATAGTTGAATTCGATGCTTCAGTATGCTGAGATTTGGTACTACTTTTGAACACCGGCAATAATAGAGATAGTATTTTGTTTCTAATAGTATTAATTGTTTGAAGATACTTATTGTTTTTTCGTAAATCCCAAAGATGAATGATTTTTCGTTTAATTGTAATAGATATATTTTTGGTCGCTAACCATTCTTGAAGTTCCTAAAATATGTTTTGTGTAACCTTACAATCCCAAAACAAATGTTTTATTGTTTCCGAGAAATCATTACAGAATGTACATAATGGACTACTGACAATTTTAATCTTATTTAGGAAATCATTTGTGGCCAGAATATTGTGGTTTATTCGGTACTGGAACCATTTTCGAGTTGTGTCTTTTGTTATGGTATGCGGCCATAAATATATTTTCTTCCATGTTTCATTGTTAAAATTATAGGTGGAGTTCCATTTAATTTTACCAGCTGGAGTTTCAGAATTGGAGTTTAATGCGAGGTACATGTCTTTTGTCCCGGTTTTGTTTTTATACCCACTTTTTTTGTAAAAAAAAAAACGGGAAAAAAAAAAGGGTATATTGTTTTCGTCACGGGTGTCCGTCCGTCCGTACGTCCGTACGTCCGTCCGTACGTCCGTCACGTTTCTTGTAACTCGAAAAACTTTTTCACCTTCATACCTACGCGCCTGATATTTGGTATGTAGCTTCGTTATCATGTGCAGATGCGCAAAGTGAATTTGGATTTTTGATCCGACCCTCCATCATGATTATCTCCCCCTTTCGACTCAGAATTTCCCATTTTTTCCTCGTAACTCGAAAAACTTTTTCACCTCTTACCTAACGCGCCTGATATTTGGTATGTAGCTTCGTTATCATGTGCGAGCGCAAAGTGAATTTGGATTTTTCATCCGACCTCCATCATGGATTATCTCCCCCTTTCGGACTCAGAATTTCCCATTTTTTCCTCGTAACTCGAAAAACTTTTTCACTTCATACCTACGCGCCTGATATTTGGTATGTAGCTTCGTTATCATGTGCAGATGCGCAAAGTGAATTTGGATTTTTCATCCGACCCTCCATCATGGATTATCTCCCCCTTTCGGACTCAGAATTTCCCATTTTTTCCTCGTAACTCGAAAAACTTTTTCACCTTCATACCTACGCGCCTGATATTTGGTATGTAGCTTCGTTATCATGTGCAGATGCGCAAAGTGAATTTGGATTTTTCATCCGACCCTCCATCATGGATTATCTCCCCCTTTCGGACTCAGAATTTCCCATTTTTTCCTCGTAACTCGAAAAACTTTTTCACCTTCATACCTACGCGCCTGATATTTGGTATGGTTAGCTTCGTTTATCATGTCAGATGCGCAAAGTGAATTTGGATTTTTGATCGACCTCATCATGGAATTTATCTCCTTTCTTTCGGACTCACAATTTCCCATTTTTTCCTTGTAACTCGAAAAACTTTTCACCTTCATACCTACACGCTCATATTTGCTATGTAGCTTCGTTATCATGTGCAGATGCGCAAAGTGAATTCGGATTTTTGATCCGACCCTCCATCATGGATTATCTCCCCCTTTCGGACTCACAATTTCCCATTTTTTCCTTGTAACAACTCGAAAAACTTTTTCACCTTCATACCTACACTCCTGATATTTGGTATGTAGCTTCGTTATCATGTGCAGATGCGCAAAGTGAATTCGGATTTTGGATCCGACCCTCCATCATGGATTATCTCCCCCTTTCGGACTCACAATTTCCCATTTTTTTCCTTGTAACTCGAAAAACTTTTCACCTTCATACCTACGCGCCTGATATTTGGTATGTAGCTTCGTTATCATGTGCAGATGCGCAAAGTGAATTCGGATTTTTGATCCGACCCTCCATCATGGATTATCTCCCCCTTTCGGACTCAGTATTTCTCTATTTTTCATTGTAAGTCGAAAAACTTTCTCACCTTAATACCTACATTTCTGATATTTGATATGTAGCTTCGTTATGATGTGCAAAGTGAATTCCGATTTTTTATCGGACCTTCCATCATGGATTATCTCCCCCTTTCGGACTTAGAATTTCACTATTTTTCCTCGTAGGTCGAAAAACTTTTTCACCTTAATACCTACGCGTCTGATATTTGGTTCGTAGCTTCGTTTTGATGTGCTGATGCGCAAAGTGAATTCGGATTTTTTATCCGACCCTCCATCATGGATTACCTCCCCCTTTCGGACTTAACATTTGGGGAAAGTGGGTATATTGCGATGGCGCGCCATCGACTTTTTCTAGTTTAGGTATATTTTTAGTTTGTATGGAGTAAATGGCATTTGTAACTTTTTTTCGATATTGATAAGTTTCAAACTTTTACCCCAATCTTTTATTGCTTTGACAAGGCCATAATATTGAAGAAAGTTTATATTTATGTTGAAATTGTTTTTAAGTTCATTTTGAGAGGCAAAAGTTCCATCAATTTTGATAATGTCATTTATAAAACATATTCCCTTATCAAACCATGCCTTATTGAAGAAGGTTGTCCCACATTTTATGTCCTTATTAAAAAATAATGGGCTAGAAAGAAATGCATCCATGTTTATCGGCTTAAGCTTATTTTGTAATTTTAGATGAGCTTTTAAAACATCCCGCCAAAAAAGGTTTGAAATTTTTCCTATTTTTTGTTCGATGTACATATCTCCCAATTTAAAAATATTATCTGTATCAATTTCTGTATTTAAAATGTTTATAAATTTGTATTTGTTGCACACTATTCTTCTTACCATGTTGTTTTTAAAGACGATATATAGTCCTCAATATTTGGCATTTTTAGTCCGCCATCCTCATATTGTTTGCATGTGATAGTGCCTTTTACTCGTGATTTACCTTGCCATAAAAATTCATACATAATGCTGCTGATATTTTTAACACATGTTTGACTGGGGTTAGGTAGGGATATAAACAGGTGATTTAAAGATGGGAGAAGAAGAGACTTTATGACTGTGATACGGCCTAATGGTGTTAAGTACCTTTTGTTCCAGCTGTTGATTTTTTCTTTTATGAGCCTCATTTTTTCCGAGAAATTTATGTTCACAATTTTTTCTAAATCTGTGTCAAATATAATTCCAAGCAATTTAAATCTGTTATTTCCCCACTTTAGTTTCCATTTTGTTTTTATCGAGTCTTGGCTAAAAAATTTTGCCCCAATCCAAATAACTTGTGTTTTATCAAAATTAACTTTAAGTCCTGACATATGGGCATACATTTCCAGTTCATTAAGTGTTTCATTTAGTGATTCACTTGATCCATCCAAGAAGGCACTAGTGTCATCTGCAAACTGTGTTAGTTTATATTCTGTTCCATTTATTTTAATTCCTTTAATTTTATGATTTTTGCGTATTCTGATTGCAAGTATTTCTGCGCATAAGATAAATATGTACGGTGAGAGTGGGTCCCCCTGACGACAGCCTCGATGTATTGAAAAAAAAGGTGAGAGGTTACAATGTTGATTAACTGATAGTTGAGCATTTTTGTAGAATAATGTAATCCATTGCCTAATATTTGGTCCGAATTTAAAGTAACGAAGTACTTTATGAATATAGTTCCACGATATAGAGTCAAATGCTTTCTCAAAGTCTATAAGAAGAAGAAGTCCTGGGATATTGTTTTTTTCAATATATTGCATAATGTCGTATACCTGTCTAGTGCTTTCCCCCATGTATCTTCCTGAAATAAATCCTGTTTGGTCCCCATTTATTAATTTGTCTAATACTGTTTTTATTCTATTAGCGATAGATGCTGATGCCATTTTGTAAATTGTGTTTAATAATGAAATAGGTCTATAATTTTTTAGAAAATGTCGAGATTTATTTTCTTTTGGGATTAGTGTTATTATACCCTGCCGTTGAGTTATAGATAGTTAACCATTCTGATAGCTATAATTTATTGCCCTACAAATGAAATCACCCAGTTTATGCCAAAACATTTTATAAAATTCGCATGCAAATCCGCTTGTACCTGCGCTACGGTTGTTCGTCATGTTTTTTAGTGCAAAGGCTAGTTCAGCTTTTGTGATTAATCCCTCTAGTTTTTCTGATTCTGTTTCATTTTATTTTTGTACATGCGTATTTTCCAAAATATTATCCAAATCTAAATCTTTATAAGCAGCTGTGTCTTTATTGCTATACAGTTTGGTGTCAAATAGTTCTGTTTCTTTTAATATCTCTGACTGATTTGTAATTATTTTGCCATTTTCTGTTTCAAGTTTTGGTATTGTTTTACTTATAAAGTTATGAGATTCGAGTGCACAGAAATATTTTGTTGGTTTTTCTCCTTCATTTATATTTAGAGCCCTTGATCGAATAACTGAACCATTTACTTTAATATTACGAATTTCCTGGAGTTCTAATTTTAAAATTTCAATTTTATTCATGTCTTCTTTCTTTAACTGTTTTTCCATGTCTAATATTTGTTCTGTTAATGATTTTTCTTTTTGATTGGTTTCTTTTTTTATAAAGGAAGAATAAGAAATAGACTTTCCACGTAGTTCCATCATAAGTGTTTCTAGAAAAAGTTGATCGTTAATTGTGAATTGCAATTCGTTGTTTGGTATTTCATGTAAGTTTTCTCGGTTATATATTGGAATAGCATATTGATTTTTTATTTCTTCTATTTTTTCATTAATCATGTTTATGTAATTTATGTCTTTCAGCATTGAATTGTTATGTTTCCATAGTGGTTTTCCCTTTATAAAATTGTTGAAACGTAAACTTAACAATACAGGTGAATGATCAGATCTGTAGCTATTTTCAATGATGCAGTTTTTATTTTTAATTGAAGGTAAAGTATTTTCAGAGATGAGGAAGAAATCTAGTCTTGCTTGCTGAAAAGGACTGTCGTCGTCTCCATGTGAACCTTCTCATTAGGGGGTGATTTTCTCTAAAAGGGTCGATTAAATATTTTTCGTGAATAATTTCTAATAATTTTTCTCTAGATTTTTTATTATTTATATTTTTATAGTTATGATAGTCTAAATCTGGGTCCAAAACAAGGTTAAAATCTCCGCATAAAATATATTTATCGTTATTCATATCATCAATTTCTTTTGATATGTTCTGAAAAAAAAGGGGATCATCTGAGTTTGGTCCATACAGGCATACAATGTAAATAAATTTATTATTTTCAATAGTGATGTCTAGTAGAATGAAGTTACCATTGGGATCGCATTTTGAACTGGTGTACTTTATAGTCTAAATTACCATTGAATAATATTGCTACTCCCTTGCATTAGATCGAAATGAACTGAAATAACAATCATTACCCCACCTTGTCCGTACAAATTTTTCGTCTTCCCCTGGAGTGAAATGGGTATCTTGCAAACAGTATATGTGATATTTTTTTTTTTTTTCTTTTAAGTATTGAAAAAGATCAGTGCGTTTGGGAAGTTGACCTATTCCTTGACAATTTAATGATAATATTTTTATTTCACTCATTGCCTATTTAGGGTGGTTTTTACCTTACCATATTTAACTCCAACAGAGTCTGTGGGTGCGTGAACCTAATGGGGGGATGTAAAAAGGTGTGAACAAAAAAAAAAAAAAAAGCTGTGCAAGACTGTAGTATTAATGTAAAGTACAATCCAGCCTTCATATGTAAAACAATCTATTTTAAAACAAATCTTCCAGGGTAAGAATGTTGTCACCATAAATCAAATGACATGGGCCTGTCCTGAAACTGGTATGAAATTTATCTGTTCTAGTATTATTTGTTAGCTATATATAATAGGTCTATCTGAAACTTAGCTGTTGCTAATATTGTTTGTTAGCTGAATATACATGGGTTTGACTGGTAAAAGGGGCGCTATGATACCTGGTACCAATGTGGCTCCAGATCAGCCTGCATATATGTGCTGTCTGATCTAGGTCCATATTGCTCACTATTCAGTCAATGGTTATCATCATATTCAAATCCCAAACTGGTAATTAAGTCTTACATGATATTTACAAATTTCAATGGCAGCTCTTCATCAATGTTGGGTTCATAATGATGTCAAGGCAGACAGTGTATCCCAGACGAGACTACACAGTCGTACAGTCTGATCTGGGTCTACACTGGTTGCCCTGGCCAACTGGTAGGTTTCACATGGTTTTTACAAATTGTAACGGAGGCTGTTGTGAATGTTAAGTTCATAATGATTGTCACGGCAGATAGTGTATCCCAGATGAGACTAGACGGCTGTACAGTCTGATCTGGGTCTACCCCTGTTGCCATGGCAAACTGGTAAGTATTACATGGAATTACAAATTGTAAACGGAGGTTGTTTGAATCAATGGTAGTCCATGTCATCTGTAGGGTATACAAATGGAATTACAACAAATTGTAACGGAGGTTGTTTTGTCAATGTTAAGTTCAAAATGATGTCACGGCAGACAGTGTAATCCCAGATAAGATAAAACTACACGGTAAACGGTTACAGTTCTGATAGCTGGGTCAATAAGACACTGGTTGTCATGGCACTGGTGTCATGGTAATTACAATGGTATTAAAAATTGAACGGGGGTGTTTGTCAATGTTAATTTCATAATGATGTCACGGCAGATAGTGTATCCCAGATGAGACTACACGGTCGTACAGTCTGATCGGGGTCTACACTGGTTGCCATGGCCAACTGGTAAGTATTACATGGTATTTACAAATTGTAACAGAGGCGGTTTGTCAATGTTAAGTTCATAATGATGTCACAACATGACAGACAGTGTATCCCAGAAGAGACTGCACGGTCGTACAATGTGGTACCTTGTTTCCACTGTTCGAGTCGTAATGTTGGTATGTTACACAATGATACAGTGACTTCCTGCCCAAGTTATTACCTGGGGATTTAGTGTTGGCGGACAGAGGATTTGATGTCAAGGACAGTGTTGGCTCGGTAGCTGCAGAAGTGAAGATTCCAGCATTTACGAAAGGTCAGCTATCCCCTCTGGACGTGGAATCAACGCGTAAACTTGCCCACTCAAGAATACATGTGGAACGGGTTATTGGTTCAGTTCGACAGAAATATACTATATTGAACGGTTGTCTTCCCATTAATTGGCTCATGAACAAGGATACGTTTGGTAAGACGGTCACTGACAAAATTGTTACCGTTTCGTGTGGACTAGTAACGGTGTGTGACTCAATTGTTGATTTTAACTGAACCAAATTGATCTACACTGGTCCTTGCACTCCTTCGTGTCCTTTTGTAAATACTGAAATAGTCGACTATACCGACCGACAGCCGACCTGTTTATCTGCTGTACCATGCCGGCAGCCGACCGAAATCGCTGAATTGATATTCCTGGGCCAGGGGTGTGGAATTTCTTCATCAGATTTGCTGGCACCTTTTGAAATTAAAATCATATACATATCCCAATTCAAAACCATTTGTAATAGAAGCTAAACATGTATGCTTTATCATTTATTCCATTATCATGATTATCACATAAAGCATGTAATAATAAAGTATAAACACTCCTAGTAAGCATGATATTACTTCCTTTCAATGGTAATATGACCAGTGTAGGCACAGATCAACCTGCACATTCACATACAGGAGTGTGCTAGCAGATTATATCCAGATTGATCAAACCCCATAAGGCCTTTTTCTCAAGCCACGGTCACATATACTTTTCTATATTTGTGATGCACCGTTAGAGAAACAGTCCACTTACTTCACTGGTGCTGCACTCCGTGCCGATGGAAATATTTCAAGACAATCCACTTGAAAGATACAATAGGCGCCATTAATTGTAAAAAAATGTTTCAAGACGAGTAGTAATTTTATTGATTTTTTAACACTCATCTAGAAACATTTTATAATGGCGCATATTGTATTTTTCAAGTGGATTGTCTTACATTTTCCACCGGCGCAGAGTGCAGCACCAGATAATAAAGATAATAAAGATGCGCCATGTTATTTTGTACCTACAAAAATGGGCGTAATTTCGTTTGTAGGTCAAAATCACATGGTGCGTCTCGATTATACAGACAGTATATCTGCATTGGCAATATATACATTGAAGTTCACATACAGTACTTGCACACCAAATTAATCACCTTTTTACACGCTTGTTTTTCTTAAATTCTGGCATCTTTCTACAGTCTGGGCAATAGGTATATGTATAAGATTCCGGCACCTCGTGTTAATTTATGGCACCCGGTGTTTTTATAAACTTGACTTTATAAGGTTTCCAAAACATCCGGGTGCCATTTTTTTAAAAATAAGTTCAAGGTCATTTCAAGGTCATTGAACTTTATGCTTGACGGAAGTCGAAAATTGCCAATATATGAGCCAATAGGTAGGTCATGGTCCTTAACTTGGAAATTGGTGTAAGTTGTTCAAAAACATTTCAGATGGATATATTAAAGAATTTACGTAAACTACACTAATATTCAGTATATTATTATCATATTTTCAAGATGGTCGCCAAAAATCGGGTATTTATGAGATTTCGGTTGACTTGCTACATATTTGTGTAATGCTAAGCGCCTTCACCTATATTCAAAGGTTAATTCTTTCAACTGGAATAATATTGCAGTTAATATACTCCATTGTCAGAAAACTCAAAATGGCCGCCAAGTAAATGGCAAATCCATAGTAATTTATTAAATATAACTGGGAGAATTTGGTTGGGGAGGAAATCAACACTTCTCTCAATTTTCCTTGAGATTCCGTAACTACTAAAATGTGGACATATATTGAATCCTAATGATTTGATCGGCTAATAACATCATGCTCTGCATGACTTTTCATATATGTATATTACTTACTGAAAATCTACGACGATCATTCAACAGAATATAGTTATGCGCATGCCCAACCGGAACGCGCTAATCTTCGTTCCTTCTCCTTCCAGGACGTTGTAACCGTTCCATCGCGGCGTTGTAACGAAGATTAGTTACTTTTCGTTCCTTCGCGGCGTTGTAACGCAATTTAAGAACATTCGTTACAACGTCGCGAAGGAACGAACAAACGAAGAAACGAAGTTTGGATCGAGGAGGAAAGAATATTTAGAGGAGTTAATTAGCGTATGCATATTTTAGTTTGTTTTATTTCTTCGACTCCGTGACATGGTAGGCGACGGAACGAATGAACGCTGCGATGTAACGAAGTTTAGTATCCTACGTGCCCACTCAGTAGGCACAGAATGTTCTTTATAGGAAGTAAATATAGTTTTAGATATTCTGTAGATATGAGATTTTCTAGCAAAATAAACATTCACTCACAATTAACTCGCGTATTGATTGGCATTATTACACATTTTTACGGCGTCACCTTTCCCTTATATTACTATATCCCCTATATTTTCGACTTTTCCCCTATATTTTGAAAATACCCCTATATTTCTATTTTTTATTTTTCCCTTATATTTCCCCAAAAAATATTCTCTGAAGTTGAATACTTGTGCTGCTTTTTTATGCCCCCGGTCTCGGTAGAGCCGGAGTCTATATCCTTTGAATGACTACTTAAATATGTTAACATAGTATACCCGTACACAAATGCCACACATCCATGTTGCCCTTAATATGACCTTGACCCTTTGACCTTAACAACTTTAAACTTTTTTCCACATTAAGAAGTTCGCTGAAGTTTATCAATGTTGTCATAACTTCTATATTCCTTGAAGGATTACTTAAATATTTCAACACATCATACTTGCGGAAAATTGCCACATGCTGCCCTTAACATGACCTTGACCCTTCGACCTTGACAACTTTGAACTTTTTCCCACATTAAAAAGTTCGCCGGAGTTTCGAAATTCTGTTGTTGTAACTTCAATATTATATCCTTTGAAGGATTACTTAAATGTTGCAACATAGTATACCTGTGGACAAATGCCACACATCCATGCTGCCCTTAATATGACATTGACCTTGACAACTTTGAACTTTTTCCCACATTAAGAAGTTCGCCGGAGTTTCTCAATTCTGTCATAACTTCTATATTCCTTGAAGGATTACTTAGCTATTTCAATACATCATACTTGTGGACAAATGCCACACATCAACACTGCCTTTAATATGACCATCACCTTTTGACCTTCCTAAATGTGCTTATGCATACTTATCACTTTTATTAATTAACTTTGCCACAGTTTGATCTGCCACCGGGGGCATTCGTGTGCCGACATGCCACATTTCTTGTTATTTTCAGGTATGTACCTAGAACAGTAGTACACATTAATGCATTCTTATCTACAACCAACCATAGCCATCAAAAAGGGCAGGTGTCATCCATCCGTGGTATTTGATTCACTGGCTACGTAGGAAGGACGGAGGCACATTCCTTTGATATTAACCCTTCCTACGATGGAGACGGAAATTGCCGTCTGCTGTTTTTCATTTTTGCTTAAATTCTTAACAAAAAAAACTGGTTTTGACAGCACATGAGAATCGTCTCCACTGGAGACGATTATCATGTGCTGTCAGAACAGGTTTTTGTCGATAAATATTGAAAATAAAACATTTCCAGCAGACGACAACATTTAATTCAGCGTAGTAAGGGTTAATGTTCTACAGTAGAGTCCGTGTGGCCAAGGTGATCAGTTGCTATGAGATGTCATTACTTTGCAAATGCTGATGTTTGTGCTGTGAAGTGAAAAGAAATGTAGAGTACAACATTATGGAAGAGGTAAGCGAGGAAATACCTACAGACTGTTTACTAGACTTACTAGCGTTTCAAGAAAAGAGAACATTTTAGATAAATGACTGTCACTAAAACTTGTATACTGTCAGGTCTACACAGGAACATGCTAAATACTTGTTTTAGGCAGGAGAGCGACAGTGATTTGCAGAAAATGCAACATAAAGCCTTTAAATAACAAATATTCGTGAACAACCTGTCAACCTAATGTCCAAATCCCTCTATAGTTTGACAAATATCCCTATATTTTGTTAAAAATCCCCTATATTTGCGGCCAATACCCTTATATTTTCAAATATTGCCCCTAAATGTACACAACATCTGAGTTGGCACACTGCATTTTATAAAGGACGTACATTTCTACACTGACATAATGGGCGATAACCGTGTTTCCTTAAAATGTTAATGTTCAATGATCAAACTTTATAATCTGTCGAAAATATTACTTTTTGCAGGTGACGCATTTGTACATGTAGTATAAATAATTAAAAAAATATCATGCCTCATTTGCATATGAAAATTATCTGATACAACCGCGAGTCACTATCAGTAAAATAAATAATACTAAATGATTATACCTATATAACGGGCACTCGTAATTTTTAGAACTAATGGAATAGTGACACAATTATACACATATTTAATTCCTGTACAGAACATTTCGTGCGTACTGAGTGGCATGTACCCTTAATGTCCATAACGAGCCACCACAGATATTGGCTAGCTCTGTTCGTTTAGTTGTAGTAACGTTAGTTCCATGAACTGTGCGTAGTTACTAGTTATGTATCTCTGTCTTTCTAACGTTCATTTGCTATGTTCTCAGCCGAAAATAGTAAATATTAGACACTTAGACGATTTCTGAGAATTCTTAGTGTGCTACAGGTCGGTTCATACTGTCGTCTCTGTGGGAAACGCCGTTACCTCCCCTGCGAATGTACACACCCGCCTGCGTTAAACTTGCCATGATGTCAACGTCTCTGAACATCCAGATATTGGAAATCTCAACTCGAAATCAAGTAGTTCGATTGACTGAGCATGAGCTCTTGCACATCTCAGGCTCAGCCAATCGATCTGCTGGCTTTAAAGCGCAATAATTGCAGCACAAAAATATTTACACAATTCCTTAACATTTGATTGGTCCGTAGCAAGTCTCTGTCCAAAATTTATATCCCAGTAAACTCCCAAGCCGAACTACTTTCCGTAACCGTGAGGCGCAGTTAAAATAATTCTTAAGAAAACGGAAAATAAACACATTTTCTTGATTAATTTATTTCAAATGCTAGAATTATAAGGAATGAATGGCCTTTTTGTGGAATTTATCGGGGATATAAACTTGGAAAAGTCGCGGGAATACTGGACGAGGCCTTCCGGCCTTGGAAAAGTCGCGGGAATACTGGACGAGGCCTTCGGGCCTTCGTCCAGTATTCCCGCGACTTTTCCAAGTTTATACCCCGATAAATTCCACAAAAAGGCCATTCATTCATATAATATTCAAATATTTGGAAATAAAGCAACTGACAAATATTGGCATGATTAGCGCAGGCGGTGGTGTACATGTAACACATGTAACATACTTTATTCAGAGTCGAACATTATATCTACTGCCGAATTTAGAATGTTTGCAATACCCTGCTTATATCTACAGCCGAATTTAGAATGTTTGCAAACCCCTGCTTATATCTACAGCCGAATTTAGAATGTTTGCAACCCCTGCTTATATCTACAGCCGAATTTAGAATGTTTGCCAGCTGAATTTAGAATGTTTGCCAGCCGAATTTAGAATGTTTGCAACCCCCTGCTTATATCTACAGCCGAATTTAGAATGTTTGCAACTGCCAGGGGTTGCAAGCATTCTAAATTCGGCTGTAGATATAATTTAATTTTACGATATTTTCCGCAAATTACGTCGGAAGTTGACGATAATTTTGAATATATGTGTATCCCCAGAGGCCCTGGGGATGGTGGCCCGTCGGCCACCCCCGTGAGGACGATACTGATACAATGCCTTATTGTTGGTGGCCGCCATTCGTACAGGACAGCTGATTTATTTCGTCGGGTAGCGGCCCGCTGTCATTTTAGTAATCCGGTCTTGTTTGCGGACACGTAACACTTTCAAATACCCCGTATTGTCCGTAGCTGCTACGGACAATACGGTAGTATTTGAGGTGTTAAGTGTCCGTAACTACTTCGGTGTCTCGCTTCTCTCCTCCCAATCAATATGTATTTTACAAAACCTTATTACAATACTTTATTAGCATATAAACGGCGCTATCTAGCATGTGTTTGCTGATGAGAAAAAAAGACGCCCACTTGCAATCGGTCTTCACCAATATACCAGTCCGTATATTGGGGAACACCCGATTTGGCTTAGACAAGTTTGAACTACTGTTATTATGTTATAACTATTAATTTGTGTTATTATTACAGTGTGCACATTACAGTGTAGAGTAGCCGGAAAGTCCATGAAGCGATCTGGATCTATACCGGCTGTACTCTGTAAGCCACGTTTTCGTCTGGTCTCGGCGACTGCGTGATTTATACGCAAATTGCCGTCGGGAACACACTGCAGTCGCCATTGTACACGTGCCGCCACCTGTTACTGGTGTCACGTGCTGACTGACTCATTCCGCTCGGCTGCCGTTATTGACTGGCCGATCGTCGATCTCCGTGAGGCCACGATCTCGTTCTGGTACCGCCGGAGACGACCGGGAACTAGTTGCGAGTACTGCCGCTGGGATGCGCAACGATCGAAAGCTTCATTGATCGGTTGCCAGCGCGACACATTTCCTCCGTTGATTGGCGCAGGCTGGCGCAGGCTGGCGCACGGTAATTGACTATTCAACTTCTTCCTCGCTTTTCGCATATAGTTTAGTACTAACTTGCTGCACGAGTTTGACACTTTAATACGCTGGGAAATTGCCCCAAGGATGGAACAAGACAGAGACCAGCGGGCGGTTGAACGAGTTGTACCGAGCCGTGACCAGCCAGCTGCCAGCTCGCTGACCTCCCGCGACATACCCCTGCAACCACGTGGATGTTGCTAATAGCATGCATAAAAGGTAAGTCAATTTATCGCATGTTTCTAACAATTAAGTCTTGTGTTTGGATGGGGGTGGTGGGGGGGGGGGGGTGACATTATTCCACCTTTAAATGTCGATGTACTAGAGTATCATTACATGTGTCAAATGCGTATTGTTTTTACAATCGAACCTCTCTAAACCGGACACAGGTAAACGTTAATGTGCTTGATATTGATGGGTTACATTGCCGTTTAACTCCGATTATAATGTCTGTTGATGATCACAAAGCAGTCACGCGTGTCTTAACGTAGATATATGCCCGCTTTACAATAGTACCTGTCTAGATCGGACATCCTGGGAACTCACAGGGTGTCCGATTTAGAGAGGTTCCGCTGTTCACAGTTATGTTATGTGCATTAATGTATTGCTTTCCATACATGGCTGTCATTAATAGCATATATGGCACAGTTAGGACTAAGCCACAGTTAGATCAAGGTTCGTCCGCTTGTACGAGGAGATAATACACGAGCTTTAAATAGCGATCGTACATGCAGACAGTCGTGATATACCTGTGTTATCACATCATCCTGTCCATATATTACCCGTGTGGTGTTTAAACGTACAGTGGAACCCATCTAAATCGGAAACCAAGAAAACACATGTGATCTTATTTTTTATGAATTTGTTGGACATTTATCTCAGGCGTCAATGTTTGTTCGTGATTTACAGTGAAACCTCTCTAAGCCGGACACACTGGGGACCTCCCGGTTTAGATAGGTTTCACTGTAGATACAAAACTTGAGAATGTATCAAAGATGCGATAAGACAGGGGAACCCCAGTCGAGCTGCGCGATGCGTCTCATGTGAGGCTATGCCGAGAGCATGTTACGATATAGCACACCGCTAGACGTGGATTGCCGCCCCAGTCCCAACTCTGCCTCTGCACTGTCATGAACATGTAGCCAACGCCTGTCGTGACATTTATAATTAAGACAAGCCATGTGGTTGTGCATATAAGACGATGTGCGGTATCTCATGCATCGTTGCATGTGCTCCATGCCTGGCGCATGTACGCTTAAAATCGATGGGGTTAGAAACAAAATTGCTACCCCGCTCCATACCTCTCGCAAGGGTAGCACTTTAACCCCATCTCTTTAATGTAACGCAAGAAAGAGTGATTTTTGCAATCGGTTATTCGGCGTGTTTGATATGTTAGCGATATAAAATTGTCAAAGCTGTATCAATACATTATTAATAAATAACATACACATGTAGAAATTGGTTATTTTACCGTGTCAAGGTATTTATCTGACATTTGCATGTACATGTATATCTTGTAAATTTGAAAGCTTCATTTCGTTATGTTGAACAACAACAAGAGAAAAGATGGCTTCCAATGGAAAATGATTTCCCTGTTCTATTATTTTTGGAAATTTACCAGTTCTACGTCAACGATTATTTGTTTAAAGGTATAACATATACAGTTTACTAACTTTTGATCTACATGCAACATGTTTGGGTTTGCACTTCGGTTGTTCACATTTTTTGAATGGGTCAAATTGTAGCCGTAGTCAACATATCGGAGGCGAATTATTATAGCTACAATGGGGTCAGTGTAAGAAAGGGACTAAACCCGCAAGGCAGTTTGTCCCCTTCGTTCACTAACCTCTTCAATTAACATTTGCCAGATTACATGCGAATATGTGAGGGCAATGTGTCTCGGATAGTGTCTCAGAAATTCAAAATGTGGACTTGCGCTTTATAAACCGCAAACGGCATATACAGTGTAACCTCTCCAAACCGGATACCCTGGGAGATCCCCAGGGTGTCCGGTTTTTGAGATGTTCCACTGTATGTCAGGCATGTGAGCACTTAATGACACATCCTAGTGTTTTGCAATCATTAAACGCCATCGTAATCAGAGATACACAACAGCGAAACATATCTAAAGTAAACATCCATATTTTCCCGAGTTTCCGGGTTAGAGGGGTTTCACTGTATTATTATAAGAGTCTCACAAGAAGAAAAAACGACTATATGTACGTGTATTGTACCACCCACAACAATAGATTGAACAAGTTGAATTACTTTTTATAATAAATCAACTTAGTAGCCATCGATTGCAGAAAAGCTATCGTTCGCAGCGCTCGTTATTTGTCAGTACTTTCACTTTGGTCATAGCAAGTTACCGAAGGTTGACACATGTACCGATGTCAATGGCAAACTACTAAGTAGCCACGTAATAACCTCCAAGTATATTGCATCTGTTGCGAATTATGTTTTCTGGGCACGTTTTCCTGCTCAACTCGGGCGAGTCTGAGCCAGACAGGCTGAGTATGGACATGAGATCGGTAAGAAACAGGGGCCCGTTTCACTAAACTTCGTACGACTAAAATGTTTGTAAGTGCAAATTTAGGATCGTCTGGAAATTTCAATTGATGGATTTACATGTATGCAACCTATGTTCAATACATGTAAATCAAATAATTGTTTACAATAAAACAATGTTAATGTGAACTTTACAGACTATCATAATTGTGCAATTACGGATATTTTAGTCGTACGAAGTTTAGTGAAATTAATCACTGTAAATATTTCCCACTTTTACGATTAATCTGGCAAATGTCTTGGTATACAATGTATATGTATACTTACAATGTGAGCAAATGTAAACTTTAACAAAGTAAATCTCGAACTGATTGAGACTATTACCGACAGTGCGTGTAGTATGAGCAATTTTATATTGATATAACCCATTGTGACTACAAATGCCGAAAAATTAACCGTTTCCTATACAATGTACAAGGGGTCGTGTTACCATATGCAAGCACATGTGTTACCATATCGTTTATTATATCGACCATACGTCGTGTGCCTTGTCAAAACATTGCCGTTTACATTGCAACCAGTGTAGACCCAGATCAGACTGCGCATTCGCGCTGTCTGATCTTGGTCTACACTGTTCGTCACTTGAGCATTGGGTAATGGATTTAACGAACAATTGTGACCAGTGTCTGACGTGTGTGATCGCGGCAAAGGCGCGAAAGTGGTCCTCAATGCGAAAATGGGTGTTTTGTTACGCCGTCTCACGCGGTGAAACATCTGTTACAAAATGACAATGCGGGACAAGATACAGAATCAAAATTAGTATGCATAATAATCTGCCGGCGTAATGAAACACATGTACACATTACTTGGAACATCATAACTTGGAAACTGACTAAAATACACATACACGTGTATACATGTTGTATAAGAGTGGAACGTGTACACTAAAGGTAGTATCTCACTGGGCTGCGACAGCTCGCGACTAGTTGGAGACACACAATTGCGAGAAAATACGCGAATTAGCGAAAATTTTAACTTGGAATCACACTGAATTGGTACTTACGACAGGCTCGCGAAATTTGAGCTAAAATTCGCCGGGAGTTCGCATACATGTCGCGCGAATGTCGCGTGAGTGTCGCGTGACATTCGCGCGAATGTCAGTTATGCGTTACAATTTTTTCATCAGACGTCAAGCGAACAAACTGCGAATAAATTGCGACATTCGCGCGACATTCGTGCGAATGTCGTCAGATTTTCATTTTTGTCTCCAATCAATCATAATTTCGTTTCATAGGTCGCCAACCCCTCACAAAGTTGTCTCACATTTCTCGCACTTTCTGACTCACGGAAACTAAATTGAGAAGAGTTCGAGACGGGTTCGAGACTATTTTAAGTAAACATTTGTGGCGCGAATTTTTTGAACATGTTCAAAATTCCAGCGACACGTGAGCGAGGCCCTGCGACTCACGCGAAGAAATTGAGAACCGTTTCGAGACATTTTGGAAACTCCCTCGCGAATGCCGTTCGCAATTTGTCGCCAACAGTTGCAGCCCAGTGAGATACTAGCTTTACATACATGGCTGCTAGCAAATGTAAGTGTCGTATGTTGTATAAGCGTACGCGTGAACATTTTAGCAACATAATTATTGTCGTGAGTAAACCCGGGGGAGAGAGTGGCGACAACCGGCAAGCAACCGGTCAAGCCGTGACGTGGTCTGACTGTCGTAAATATTGGAGATGGACCGTGTTAATTACCTGCTGTTACCGACACCCTGCACGGCGTTATGACAAACTATCGTGCACTGACTATCCCTACGAAATGCCACTGACTATTCACAATGAGATACTGATTTACTAGCATGTATGTACATGTAGTTGTTTCGAGTCAGAATATAAGCTATTTTGGGGGATTTGTAGCGAGAAATTGAGGTGGTTATGACCCCGCTTTGGAATCATTTTCAGGCAATGGTGTGTTGTTGCAAATGATAGAACAATTCATGACAATGACCCTGTGCCTTATATTTTCATGAATACAATTCCAACAAATTCAGTCATGTTGACATTTCTGGCCAAACAAAATAGGTGGGTGGGGTAACTTTGTAAAAAATAAATGTACGTTATACACAGGCCATTCGACGAGACCAGTGCCGAATGTACCCGAATGAACGTCTCCTCCTGTCTTACTGTCGATCGGTGGGACTTTCGTTCGCTTGTGTTCGGCATCATTGCAGCAATGGCAGCAGAGCGGCATGGACTTGGATTTATTGCGCCGGTGACTAGATGGAAATGTGTTTATGAAATATCATCTGCATGTAGTTGGATAGGAATTTGTCAGGAATCCGGCATCTATTTCTACGTGAAACATTTCACGCTGGCGCGGAGTGGAGCACCAGTGGTGAGAGAGTCAGACACGCAGGGAGAACGGAATATGGTTTCTTCACATTTGCCAATACATATGTAGTTGCGACGAGAGAAGGGCTTATGGATCGCAAAGACCATGTAGATCCGGATCAGCCTGTGTATCTAAAGGCTGTTTGCACTGTTCGCCATTCCATCAATGAAACATGATTCTAACAGTCAAACAACATAGATCGTTATCGGGCTACCCGAATGTGCTATTTGATCAGGGGCTGGTGACTGGTCACACATCTCGTGAGTCCCATGTCGCCAGTCACGTTAACATAATTGAGACGCGCCGTGCGATTTTGTACCTTCGGACATCTGCGTAATGTCATTAAATACGTTTACAAAATTCCGCATGTACTCTGAAAGTTTTGTCAACTTTTGACAAGATTTGTGGAAAATATTGTAAATTTTATAAACGTATTTAACACAGATTTCCGAAGGTACAACAATCACGTGGCGTGCTTCAATATTATGAGGAAGGTTATTACAGCAAATTGGTGGACCACGTAACGAAAATGGATCAAGGATGCAAGGACAACAAATGGGTGTGAAACGTAAGCACTTTGTAGATCACGCCAGACATTCAGACAATTAAGGAGCCATTCACAGTATGTGCAGCCGGAACACTTAAGGAACCATTCACACGTAATGATACAACACAGTAAATAGCTGTAACACGTAAAGATACATTCACAGAAAATGGAAATGGGCGGAGCACGTAAAGATACATTCACAGAAAATGGATGGAGCACGTAAAGATACATTCACATAAAATGGGCGGAGCACGTAAGGATACATTCAGGGTAAAAATGGGCGGAGCACAGACGGATATATGCACATAAAACGGCTGGGACAAATGAGGATATAAGCACATAGAACGGCTGGGACAAATGAGGATACATGCACAGGAAACGGCTGTGACAAATGAGGATACATGAACAGAAAACGGCTGGGACAAATGAGGATACATGCACATAAAACGGCTAGCACAAATGAGGACATGCACACGGCTAGCACAAATGAGGATACTACACGGCTGACAAATGAGGATACATGCATAAAACGGCTAGCACAAATGATGACAGCACATAAAACGGCTAGCACAAATGAGGATACATGCACAGAAAACGGCTAGCACAAATGAGGATACATGAACAGAAAACGGCTGGGACAAATGAGGATACATGCACATAAAACGGCTAGCACAAATGAGGATACATGCACAGAAAACGGCTAGCACAAATGAGGATACATGCACATAAAACGGCTAGCACAAATGAGGATACATACAGAAAAACGGTTTGGGACAAATGAGGAATACATGCACATGGGACGCTAGCACACTAGAGGATACATGCACAGAAAACGGCTGACAAATGAGGATACATGCACAGAAAACGGCTGACAAATGAGATACATGAACAAAGAAAACGGCTGACAAATGAGGATACATGCACAGAAAACGGCTGTGACAAATGAGGATACATGCACAGAAAACGGCTGTGACAAATGAGGATACATGCACAGAAAACGGCTGGGACAAATGAGGATACATGCACATAAAACGGCTGGGACAAATGAGGATACATGAACAGGAAACGGCTGGTGACAAATGAGGATACATGCACAGAAAACGGCTGTGACAAATGAGGATACATGCACAGAAAACGCTGTACAAATGAGGATAAAAGACAAAGCACATGACGTCTAAGCACAAATGAGGATACATGACGAAAATACAAACGCTGGGACATGAGATACAGCACATATATGACGCTGAGCTATATGACATCAAACCGATCGGCATACACATGAGATACATGCACATACGCTAAGCACAAATGAGGACATGAAACAGAAAACGGCTGACAAATAGGTGATACAAAGTGACAGGACGCAGTGACAAATATGAATGAAAAAATACATCCACAAATAAAACGCTGTACAAATGAGATACATCAAACAGAAAAACGGCTGACAAAAGATGAGGATACATCAAACAGAAAACGGCTGACATGAAGAAAAATACAAATAACAGTACGCTGTGACAAATGAGGATACATGCACAGAAAACGGACTGTGACAAATGAGATACATCAAACAAAAACGGCTGTGACAAAAATACTACATGCAAACAGACGCTGTGACAAATGAGGATACATGCAAACATACGGTCTGTGACAGAAAAAGGAATACATGCACAAAGACGCTGTGACAAATGAGGATACATTGCAACAGAAAACGGCTGACAAAACAAAAATGAAGATAGCACAGAAAACGGCTTTGTGCAATATTGAGTATACAAGCAAAACAGAAACGGGCTGTGACAAATGGAGGATTACATGCACAGGAAAACGGCTGGGACAAAGGATAGATACATGCACAGAAAACGGCTTGGAACAAATGGATGATTACATGCACAGGAAAAAAGGCTGGGACAATGAGGATACTTGCACAGAAACGGCTAGGACAAATGAGGATACATGAACAGGAAAGGCTGGGACAATGAGGATACATGGATACAGGAAACGGCTGGGACAATTATGAGGATACATGCACACTAAAAACGGCTGGACAATATGAGGATACATTGCACAGAAAAACGGCTGTGACAAATGAGGATACATTGCACAGAAAACGGCTGTGACAAATGATGATACATGCACAGAAAACGGCTGAGACAAAATGAGGATACATGCACAGGAAAAACGGCTGTGACAAAATAGAGGATACATGCACAGAAAAACAGGCTGTGGACAAATGAGGATAATGCACAGAAAACGGCTGTGACAAATGAGGATACATGCACATAAAACGGCTGGGACAAATGATGATACATGCACATAAAACGGCTGTGACAAATGAGGATACATGCACAGAAAACGGCTGTGACAAATGAGGATACATGAACAGAAAACGGCTGTGACAAATGAGGATACATGCACAGAAAACGGCTGGGACAAATGAGGATACATGAACAGAAAACGGCTGTGACAAATGAGGATACATGCACAGAAAACGGCTAGTGACAAATGAGGATACATGCACAGAAAACGGCTGTGACAAATGAGGATACATGCGCAGAAAACGGCTGTGACAAATGAGGATAAATGAACAGAAAACGGCTGTGACAAATGAGGATACATGCGCAGAAAACGGCTGTGACAAATGAGGATACATGCACAGAAAACGGCTGTGGACAAATGTTGATATATGGACAGAAAACGCTGTGACAAATGAGGATAAATGAACAGAAAACGGCTGGGACATGAGAGAACTATGCGCAGAAACGGCTAGTGACAAATGAGGATACATGAACATAAAACGGCTGTGACAAATGAGGATACATGCACAGAAAACGGCTGTGACAAATGAGGATACATGCACAGAAAACGGCTGTGACAAATGAGGATACATGCACAGGGAAAACGGCTTTTGTGGACAAATGGAGGATACATGCAAAGAAAAGGGCTGGGACAAAATTTTTTTTTTGAGGTACATGCACAGAAAAACGGCTGGACAAAATTTGGATAACATGGGACATAAAACGGCTGACCAAATGAGGATACATGCACATGAAACAGGAAAACGGCTGGGACAAATGAGGATACATGCTGACAAGGATACGGCATGCTGACATAAATGAGGATACATGCACAGAAAAACGGCTGTGACAAATGAGGGATACATGACAGAAAAACGGCTATGACAAAATGAGGTACATGCAGAAGAAAAACGGCTGTGACAAATGAAGGTTACATGCACAGAAAACGGCTGTGACAAATGAGGGATACATGCACAGAAAACGGCTGTGACAAATTGAGGATATTGCACAGAAAGGCTGTTGGGGACAAATGAGGATTACATGCCAACATCGGCGGTGGGACAAATGTGATACATGCACATAAAACCGGCGGTGGACAAATGAGGGATACATGCACATAAAACGGGCTGTGACAAAAGAGGATACATGAACAGGAAAAACGGTGACAAATGAGGATACATGCGCAGAAAAGGCTGTGACAAAATGAGGATTAAATGAACAGAAAAACGGGTCTGTGACAAATGAGGATACATGACAGAAAACTTGGCTGTGACAAATGAGGATACATGCACAGAAAACGGGCTGTGGACAAAGGAGGATACATGCGCAGGAAAACGGCTGTGACAAATGAGGATATGAACATAAAAAACGGCTGTGGACAATATGAGGATACATGCGCAAAAGAAAACGGCTGTGACAAATGAGGATACATGCACAGAAAACGGCTGTGACAAATGAGGATACATGCACATAAAACGGCTGTGACAAATGAGGAATACATGCGAAACAGAAAAACGGGGCTGTTTGCAATCAAATGAGGATACATGACATAAAAAACAGAAAACTGTGACAAATGAGGATACATGCACATAAAACGGCTGGCTGTGGACAATGAGGATACTGCATGAAAAAAAGGATACAAATGCGGATACAAATGCACAGAAAAACGGCTGGGTGACAAATGAGGATACATGCAGAAAACGGCTTGGACAAATGAGGATACATGCACAGAAAACGGCTGTGACAAATGAGGATACATGCATAAAACGGCTGTGACAAATGAGGATACATGCACAGAAAACGGCTGGGACAAATGAGGATACATGCACAGAAAACGGCTGGGACAAATGAGGATACATGCATAAAACGGCTGTGACAAATGAGGATACATGCACATAAAACGGCTGTGACAAATGAGGATACATGCACATAAAACGGCTGGGACAAATGAGGATACATGCGCAGAAAACGGCTGGGACAAATGAGGATACATGGCAGAAAACGGCTGTGACAAATGTGGATAACTGACAGGAAAATGGCTGGGACAAATGAGGGGATTACATGCATACGTTCAGACAAAGGCTGGCTGTGACAAATGAGGATACATGAACATAAAACGGGCTGGGACAAATGAGGATACATGCACAGAAAAATCGGCTTTGTGACAAATGAGGATATCATGCACAAGAAAAACGGCTGTGACAAATGAGGATACATGCACATACAAACGGCTAAAAGTTGCACAAATGAGGATACATGCACATACGGAACTGTGGGACAAATGGGATGCTGGGATAAAACAATGAACATAAAAACGGCTGACAAAATGAGGATACATGCACAGAAAACGGATGTGACAAATGAGGATACATGCACAGAAAAAACGGCTGGGACAAATGAGGATACATGAGGATACGGCTGGGGGACATAGGAGGTACATGCACAGAAAAACGGCTGTGACAAATGAGGATACATGCACATAAAAACGGTAGGGACAAATGAGGAAAATTACATGACATAAAACGGCTGTGACAAATGAGGATGGCATGGACATAAAACTGAGGGAAAACACTGACTGGAACATGTGGACAAATGAGGGATACATTGCCTGGAAATGGTGTGACAAATGAGGATCCATGCACAGAAAAACGGCTGTGACAAAAGCGGATAAATGCACATAAAAACGGCTTGTGACAAATGAGGAATACTCACATAAAACGGTAGGACAAATGAGGATTACATGAACATTAAAAGGCTGGGACCAAATGAGGGATACATGCACAAAAGGAAAACGGCTAGGACAAAATGGAGGTTACATTGCACATAAAACGGCTAGGACAACTGAAAGGTTACATGGCACATAAAACGGCTTGTGACAAATGAGGATACATGAACATAAAACACGGTGGGACAATTGGGATACATTGCAAAAACAGGAAAAACGGCTGTGACAAAGGAGGATTACAAATGCACAGGAAAACGGCGTGGACAAATGAAAAGGATAAAACATGGCACATAAAAATCGGGCTGTGAAACAAATGAGGGGATACCATGCAACATAAAACGGCTAAAAGGTCAACTGGAGGATACTGGCACATAAAAACGGCTGTGACAAATGAGGGATACATGCACAGAAAACGGCTGTGAACAAATGAGGATACATGCAAACATAAAAACGGCCAGGACAAATTGAGGATACAAATGAACATAAAACGGGCTGGGAAAATGAGGATAACATGCAAAGAAAACGGCTGTGACAATTGAAAAGGATCATGCACAATAAAACGGGCTAGGACAAATGAGGATACATGAACATAAAACGGCTGGACAAATGAAAAGGATAAATGCAAGGAAACGGCTGTGACAAATGAGGATACATTGCACAGAAAACGGCATGGGCAATGAGGATAATGCAAACAGAAAATCGGCTGGGACAAATGGAGGATAAATGCACAGAAAACGGCTGTGACAAATTGGGATAAAATGAACAGGGAAAACGGCTGGGTGACAAATGAGGATACAGAAATAAAACGGTGTGACAAATGAGGGATACATGCACAGAAAACGGCTGTGACAAATGAGGATACATGACAGAAAAACGGGCTTAGGACAAATGAGGATACATGAACAGAAAAAACGGCTGTGACAAATGAGGATACAAGCACAGAAAACGGCTGTGACAAATGAGGATACATGCACAGAAAACGGCTGTGACAAATGATGATACATGCACAGAAAACGGCTGTGACAAATGATGATACATGCACAGAAAACGGCTGTGACAAATGAGGATACATGCGCAGATACGGTGGGGGGACAAATGAGGATACATGCACAGAAAACGGCTGGACAAATGATGATACAGGCTCAGAAAACGGCTGGGGACAAATGAGGATACATGCACATAAACGCGCTGGGGGACAATAGATGAGGGATAATGCACAGAAAACGGCTGGGCACAGAGGCATACAGCACATAAACGGCTGTGAACAAATGGAGGATTAACATGCACAGAAAACGGCTGGGACAAATGAGGTGACATGAACAGAAAAGGCTGTGGACAAATGAGGATACATGCACATTAAAAACGGCTGGACAAAATGATGGATACATGCAAGAAAACGCTGGGACAAATGAGGTTACATGCACAGAAAACGGCTGTGACAAATGAGGATACATGAACAGAAAACGGCTGTGACAAATGAGGATACATGCACATAAAACGGCTGTGACAAATGATGATACATGCACAGAAACGGCTGGGAAAAAATGAGGATAAAGCACGAAAACGGCTGGGACAAATGAGGATACGATGCACATAAAACGCTGTGGACAAATGAGGATACATGCACATAAAAACGTCTGGGACAAATGAGGATACATGCACATAAAACGGCTGTGACAAATGATGATACATGCACAGAAAACGGCTGGGACAAATGAGGATACATGCACATAAAACGGCTGTGACAAATGAGGATACATGCACATAAAACGGCTGGGACAAATGAGGATACATGCACATAAAACGGCTGTGACAAATGATGATACATGCACAGAAAACGGCTGGGACAAATGAGGATACATGCACAGAAAACGGCTGGGACAAATGAGGATACATGCACAGAAAACGGCTGTGACAAATGAGGATACATGCACAGAAAAACTCTTGACAAATGAGGATAACATCAACAGAACACGGCTAGCACAAAAGAAAGATTACATGCACAGAAAACGGCTGGGACAAATGAGGATACATGCACAGAAAACGGCTAGCACAAATGAGGATACATGCACAGAAAACGGCTAGCACAAATGAGGATACATGCACAGAAAACGGCTAGCACCAATAGGAACATGCACAGAAAACGGCTGGGACAAAATGAGGATACATTTACAGAAAACGGCTGGGACAAATGAGGATTTGTTTACCGAAAACGGCTGGGACAAATGACGATACATGCACAGAAAATGGCTGGAGCACGCAATGATACATGCACAGAAAACGGCTGGAGCACAGAACATGACTGGAACACGTAAGAATACATCACAAACAAACGGCTTGACCACGTTGCATATTTGCAGAAATGTATCATAAATGCTTCCAAAATGGCTGATTGCTACCATTCGTGCGCGGGAATGCTATATACGCTATTATTACATTACAAGACGCGTCCAGCTACTCGTATCTGCACTCGATTCAACTGACCGTTATCTTATCTCAGAGTTGAAATAACTTTGCATAGCTGCCTTCTTTGATAAACCACTGTCATCTATACATACACAGTACATGTATATATTTCCAATGTCGCATTTGCTTAGACGTACAGTAGAACCTATATAAACCGGACATCCTGGGAGGTCCCCACGGCTGGGAGGTCCCCAGGGTGTCCGGTTTACAGGGGTTCCACTGTAATTGAGCACTCATTTCAGTCATGAACAGACAGGAAAATGAAATAAATTACATTGATACCCATCTAAATTAAGCACAATGGGGTCACCAGGGTGTCTAGGTCGGTTTAGAGGGGTTCCACTGTACTTGCAAAGTTAACGGAAAGTTGTAAATCACACCAACTTCTGCTTGGCGTTCTATGACATAGACAAATGAGACACGCCATGCGATTTTGTACCTTCGGACATCTGCGTAATTTCAAAAAAATACGTTTACAAAATGGCGTCAAAGGTTGACAAAGTTTTCAGAGTACATGCGGAATTATATTGTGTCAACTTTTGACTTAATTTAAGGAAAATATTGTAAATTTTGTAAACGTATTTAATGAAATTACGCAGATGTCCGAAGGTACAACATCGCATGGTGTGTCTCAATTATCACACACTGATAACGGAGACGTGCGACGAACACAGTCGCATATTATTTTTCAGTCGTGACGTCATCATGATACACGATTATAAAGACATAAGCACGAACTCCGGGTATGGAAGGTGTTCGAGCCAATTCTCACCCTTAATATAAGCCGGCATTGGAGTAAAGACACTATCAACGGTTTACATGAATTCGGGCATATTTCATTGGGACGATGTAGGTTTTGTACGACGTGAGACCGACTATGTGGCTGGTTGCCGCGGCTCGCCTTCACCGCTGGGTGGCGATATGATATCGCAGGCCAATTACTTTGGTGTCAGATGATGTTGAAATTTCTCGCTCATTCTGTCACGGGGTCAGTGGGAGAAGAGGGGCTAAGTTCATCAAGTTCATCATGAACTTAGCCCCCCCCCACCCCCCCACACCCCCCCCCCCCCCCCACTTTTCCACTGATCCCTTCATGTGTTGATATGACGTTGGTCCCGAACAACGCTGACACAGCAATATACGAAGGTGGTTAGCAGTATCTGGGGACCGTTAAGTGCAAATTTAGGATCGTTTGGAAATTTCAATGGATGGATTTATATTTATTGAGCATAGGCTGCATACGAAGCCTATGCTCAATAAATGTAAATCAAATAATTGTTTACAACAAAACATTGTTGATGCGAAATTGACAGACTATCATAAGTTTGCACTTACGAACAGTTTATTCTTACGAAGCTTAGTGAAACAGCCCCTGACCCGCATAGCTACTACGTATCATCATGCAATAAACAAGCGGGAAGGGCTGTAACCATAATGTTGTTAAAACGTGTAGCCCAACATGTTTGCTCTTATTTACGGCAGCTTAAACGGACATGCGCGTTAATTTTTGTTTTATATCTCGTTCCAACGACATAGCATCTCGTTCCCTCGATATAGAATTTCGTTCCCATGATTACAGGATCTCGTTTCCACGAGTTAGCTATCTCGTTTCCATGACATAACATCTCGTTCGAACGACATAACAGCCAATAGAATAGCAGATATTACTCCACCACATGTCTCCCTATATTACTACGGAGCCCCGCAGGAGACATGGACGTTTTTTTATTAATTCGTTCCCACGAAATAACAATTCGTTCCCTCAATTTGACAATTCGTTCCCTCAAATTAGCAATTAACAATACGTTACCACGATATAGCAATTCTGTTCCCACGAAATAACAAATGTTATATCGTGGGAACGAATTTTTATTTCGTGGGAACGAATTGTTAAATGGAGGGAACGAATTGTTAATTCGTGGGAACGAATTGTTAATTCGTGGAAACTAATTGTTAAATTGAGTTGTTATTTCGTGGGAACGAATTGTTATTTCGTGGAATTGTTATTTCGTGGGAACGAATTAATAAAAAATAATTCTATGTCCCCTGCGGGGCTCCCTATATTACAACCTGGGATGTGGGAGTCCAGGTAACGTAACGAGCCGTCTCATCAGGATGTACACCATTTGTTGATACACATGTAGGTCTGAATTTTTATAAAAATACGGTTTATATTTCACTACTGGAATAAATTAATAATGAACACTAAAGAGACCATGTCAGTTGCATATGGACGAATAATTAACCATTTGAACCCGAAAGCCCGCTATAGCGGTTTATGCAAACAGTACAGATCCAGACGAGCCGGCTCGACAAAGTAATTTTCGTATTTTTGAGAGCAGAAAATACCCCCTTTTAAAAAATGGACTAGTCTGAAAATCATTTTGTGATGATTGGATGGGCTGCAAGATTAACTTATCAAAATCCATTCCAGTTACTTAGGGGTGAAAGGGTTAAGTTGTCTACAATGGTTCCCGGCGTATATATATATATATATCGGACCTGAGCACTACAATATAAAACTGGTTATCTGGCGCTATCAGAGGCGGGGTCACAATCACGATTCCAACGGACTCGTCACGATCACGTCGTATCGCCCAGTTGGAGAACGTGTCGGCCATCAAGTATTAACATACCACCATGTACAGGATATTGCTTCTCGTCGTTGCGACCATCTTGGAATGTAAGTAAAACTATGTACACGTGTATATCCCAGTACATTACAATATCCCCACGTGGCGTCGCGCGACGCTGTTGATTTGTTAAATATTATTTGACGTATTTGCCACGAACATTTCGTCAACTTTCGACATCGTTTACGGAAAATATTGGAAATTTTGTAAACATTTTTAATAAATATATTTTCTTAGGTACAAAATTACATGGCTTGTCCTTTACAGCCCGACCCGAAAGTTAAGCCCGGGCTGAAAAGTTTTTACTTCATATTCCACAAAATATTTATTTTTATTTTTATTTTCGCGACCATCCTAAGTCGGGTCAAAACATTGTCGTGCAGTGTGAACATTTAATTGAACCGCAATAAAATGATAATATTAATACAGTGAAACCTCTCTAAACCGGACACCCTGGGGGTCCCCAGGGTGTCCAGCTTAGAGAGGTTTCACTGTAAATCAGACATTTGATCATTCTGAGCTATATATGTGTGCTGTGCAATCACGAACATACATTATCACCTGAGATAAATGGCCAAGAAACTCTTCAAAAATAAGATCACACGTCTTTTCTTGGTGACCGGTTTAGAGAGGTTCCATGGTATCTCAATTATCTTCGTGTCTTTCAGCGAGCCGCGGGCAGTTATGTGACTGGGTGATGACCCGAAACTGCAGTTCCTACGCTTACACCCCGGAATGCAGCACCAATGGCGTCACATATGACAACACGTAAACCAGTCAACAACGTGTAAACCACACATGCTACATATGACAACACGTAAACCAGCCAACAACGTGTAAACCACACATGCTACACATGACAACACGTAAACCAGACATCAACTTGCAAACCAAACATGCTACAGTGAAACATCGTTAATCCGGAAACCTTGGGAGGACCCCAGTGTGTCCGGTTTAGCGAGGTTTCACTGTAAATCTGCCATTTGATTATTCCGAGGCATAGTTGCGTGCTATCCGATCACGAACTGACATTATTCCCTGAGATAAATGACCAAGAAACCCATCAAACTTATGATCTCATGTGTTTTCTCGGTGTCCCGTTTAGAAAGGTTCTAATGTACATATGACAACACGCAAACCAGTCATCAACTTGTAAACCACACATGCTACATATGACAACACGTAAACCAGTCAGCAACGTGGCAACACGTAAATCAGTCATCAACTTGTAAACAACACATGTTACACATGACAACACGCAAACCAGTCATCAACTTGTAAACCACACATGCTACATATGACAACACGTAAACCAGTCAGCAACGTGGCAACACGTAAATCAGTCATCAACTTGTAAACAACACATGTTACACACGACAACACGCAAACCAGTCATCAACTTGTAAACCACACATGCTACATATGACAACACGTAAACCAGTCAGCAACGTGGCAACACGTAAATCAGTCATCAACTTGTAAACAACACATGTTACACATGGCAACACGCAAACCAGTCATCAACTTGTAAACCAAACATGCTACACATGGCAACACATAAATCGGTCATCAACTTGTAAACAACACCTGTTACACATGGCAACACGCAAACCAGTCATCAACTTGTAAACCAAACATGCTACACATGGCAACACATACATCGGTCATCAACTTGTAAACAACACATGTTACACATGACAACACGCAAACCAGTCATCAACTTTTAAACTAAACATGATACACATGGCAACACGTAAATCAGTCATCAACTTGTAAACAACACATGCTACACATGACAACACGTAAACCAGTCATCAACTTGTAAACCAAACATACTACACATGGCAACACGTAAACCAGTCATCAACTTGTAAACAACACATGTTACACATGACAACACGTAAACCAGTCATCAACGTGTAAAGCAAACATGCTACATATGGCAACACGTAAAGCAGTCATCAACACATATGTGCATGTGCTGTTATGTTATATGACCACCACGTTTGCAAGTGTTTATATATGACCACAACGTTTGCAGGTGTTTATATATGACCACCACGTTTGCATGTCTTGTTATATGCGACCACCACGTTTGCAGGTGTTTATAATATGACTACCACGTTTGCATGTGTTGTTATATATGACCACCACGTGTTCAGGTGTTTATATATGACCACCACGTGTGTATGTCTTGTTAGACATGACCACACCACGTTTGCAGGTGTTTATAATATGACCACCACGTTTGCATGTGTTGTTATATATATGATTACCACCACGTTTACAGGTGTTGCTACTTATGTATAACCACCACGTTTGCAGGTTTTGTTATGTATGGCCACCACGTTTGCAGGTGCTTGTTCGCGAAGGACCAGTGCAAGGACAGTAACCTACACATACAGGCTCACGCCCCATGTGCACACGCAGGACATACAACCCATGCAGCTACTGGTAATAGTTATTGGCTACATGATAATACCAAGAAAGGCAGTAATGATAGTCGAAACGAAAATATGAAATAACGATGTAGGTATAGTTATCCGTTACATACGTGTATAGGAACTGAAACAAAGCAAAATTTGAAGAGTGCATGTTTCGCTACTATTTAGTGTGGTCACACAAGTTGTAAAAACAAATTCTCAGATATTCTTTTCATTAATACCCGATTCACCATTTGTGTTCATTATTACATTTATTGTCATTATATACTTGATTGTATTGAATTCTAAACGCCATACAATGCCATAAGAAATTATACTTTGTAATAGTTAACTAGTAATGGCTAGTAAAAAGTAAAATTCACTGATTTTGAGTTGTTTTACCGATTTACCTATTTTTTCCAGACAGAAATTAATTAATTTTTCCCTGTTTTCCAGAATCGGTGGCCGCCCTGCTATTTAGCATGGGAAATAAATAGCGCTGCCTCGGCTACTATATACTGGCCTCTTTCGTGCATTATCAATTTATTTACCATCGAATTTTATCTTCCGCTAGTTTCAAGCATCTACACATTACGGTTTACGGTCTTTATGACTTACAGGAAACGGAGACAGACGGACAGACGGACACTCGCGAAGAAAACAAAATATTTACACATTGTGGATATAAATCGATACTGGCCTTGAAAGGGAACTTATTTTTATATTGTTAAATGTAACGTTATACGCAGTATGTCTTTCAGCAAAGACGGGTGTATTCATCATGAATGTTTTGTGGAAAATATGTTGTTTTTTGAGACAAGTCATGTGATTTTGTGCCTGCCAAGACGTGCGATATCTCAAGAAAGAATATTACAAAATTTACAATAATGTCCGTAAATGACGTCGAAAGTTGAAGAAATGTTCAGAGCAAATGCGGAGTACAAATTCGCACGTGCTATGAAAATTTCGCCAACTTCGATGTCATTAACAGAAAATAGCACAGTTTCTGTAAATATTTTTCATGACAAATCTCACATCGAATTAGGTACAAAATGACATGGCTTGTCCGATATATAGCTGTGACTGGAGACATGGGGCTTATGGGTTTTGCGATCAGTGTAGATCCAGATCAGCCCGTGCATCCGCACGGTCTGATCAGGATCTGAACTGTTCGCCATTCCATTAATGAAACGCCCGTCATGCAATATGTATATAAGCAATATACATGCATATCTTTATCAGGCTACATGAGTGTGCCATTTGATCAGTCACTAACACATAGGAGCTAAGACACGTGTTTTGTACATAGGTAGATGTGCGACATCTCATGAAAAATAGTCAGAAAGTTGACAATATTTTCCATCAATGACGTCGAAAGTTGTCGAAATGTTCAGAGCAAATAGAATTCCGCATTCTCTATGAAAATTAACCAACATTCGACGTCATTGACAGAAAATATAAAAAAAATGCGATATTTTCGGTCAATGACGTCGAAAGTTGACGAAATCTTCAGAGCAAATATAATTCCGCATTCTCTATGAAATTTAACCAACCAAGTTGGCTAAATGTTCAGAGCAATTGCGGAATAGAGCTGCTATGAAACTTTCGCCAACTTTTGACGTCATTGACAGAAAATATCACATTTTCTATAAATAGTTTCCATGAAAAAATGCACATCTTCTTAGGTACAATATCCCATGGCTCGTCTCATATACGATATTACACACAGGGCCCTCGACGTCGCCCGGGCCCATCTTCCTAGGCCACAACGTCGTGCGCGACTTCTTCTGTCTGGAGCTGGGCAAGGACGGCTGCGCCCAGTCTGAGCCCGTCTGTGGCACCGACAACAATACCTACCCCAACTAGTGAGTCAATTACACTAACCATATGTAATAAGGATACATATTGGCGCCCGTCTATTGTACCGACAACACCACCTTCTCCAACTAGTGAGTCAATTACACACGCCATATATAATAAGGATACATATTGGCACCCGTCTAATGTACCGACAACACCACCTACACCAACTAGTGAGTCAATTACACTCGCCATATGTAATACGGATACATATTGGCACCCGTCTAATGTACCGACAACACCACCTACACCAACTAGTGAGTCAATTACACACGCCATATGTAATAAGGATACATATTGGCACCCGTCTAATGTACCGACAACACCACCTACACCAACTAGTGAGTCAATTACACTCGCCATATGTAATAAGGATACATATTGGCACCCGTCTAATGTACCGACAACAATACCTACCCCAACTAGTGAGTCAATTAAACTAGCCATATGTAATGAGGATACATATTGGCACCCGTATATAGTAGCGACAACACCACCTACTCCAACTAGTGAGTCAATTACACACGCCATATGTAATAAGGATACACATTGGCACCCGTCTAATGTACCACACCACCTACACCAACCAGTGAGTCAATTGCACTCGCCATATATAATAAGGATACATATTGGCACCCGTCTAATGTAGCGACAACACCACCTACAACAACTAGTGAGTCAATTAAACTAGCCATATATAATAAGGATACATATTGGCACCCGTCTAATGTAGCGACAACACCACCTACACCAACTAGTGAGTCAATTAAACTAGCCATATGTAATAAGGATACATATTGGCACCCGTCTAATGTACCGACAACACCACCTACACCAACTAGTGAGTCAATTACACTCGCCATTAATACGGTAATTGGCAACCCTAATGTACGGATAACACCACCTACACAACTTAGCGAACAATTACACCGCCTCTAATAAGGATACATATTGGCACGTCCTAATACCGACACATACACCAACTAGTGAGCTCAACTTACACACAGCCATACGTAATACGGATACATATTGGCCACCCTCTAATGTACCGACAACAATACCTACCCCAACTAGTGAGTCAATTAAACTAGCCATATGTAATGAGGATACATATTGGCACCCGTATATAGTACCGACAACACCACCTACTCCAACTAGTGAGTCAATTACACACGCCATATGTAATAAGGATACACATTGGCACCCGTCTAATGTACCACACCACCTACACCAACCAGTGAGTCAATTACACTCGCCATATATAATAAGGATACATATTGGCACCCGTCTAATGTAGCGAAAACACCACCTACAACAACTAGTGAGTCAATTAAACTAGCCATATGATACATATTGGCACCCTCTAATGTACGACAACACCACCTACACCAACTAGTGAGTCAATTAAACTAGCCATATGTAATAAGGATACATATTGGCACCCGTATATTGTACCGACAACACCGACTACTCCAACTAGTGAGTTAATTACACACGCTATATGTAATAAGGATACATATTGGCACCCGTCTATTGTACCGACAACACCACCTACACCAACTAGTGAGTCAATTACACTCGCCATATGTAATAAGGATACATATTGG
This sequence comes from Conchocele bisecta, assembly GCA_029237695.1. NCBI lineage: Eukaryota > Metazoa > Mollusca > Bivalvia > Lucinida > Thyasiridae > Conchocele > Conchocele bisecta. Next base: position 39,013,357 of record CM055277.1, read on the forward strand.
CACCCGTCTATTGTACCGACAACACCACCTACATCAACTAGTGAGTCAATTACACTCGCCATATGTAAATAAAGGAAATTACATATTGAAACACCCAGTCTATTGTACCGACAACACCAAACCTACCCTACCCCCAATCTAGTGAGTCAATTACACTTGCCATATGTAATAAGGATACATATTGGCACCCGTCTATTGTACCGAAAACACCACCTGCACCAACTAGTGAGTCAATTACACTTGCCATATGTAATAAAGATACATATTGACACCCGTCTATTGCACCGACAACACCACCTACACCAACTAGAGAGTCATTTACACCCATCTATTGCACCGACAATACCACCTACACCAACTAGTGAGTCAATTACATTCTCGCCATATGTAATAACTATACATATTGGCACCCGTCTATTGTACAGCCAACACCACCTACACCAACTAGTGAGTCAATTACACAAGCCATATGTAATAACTATACATATTGGCGCCCGTCTGTGGTACCGACAACTCCACCTACCCCAACTAGTTAGTCAATTACACTAGCCATATGTAATATGGATACATATTGGCACCCGTCTAGTGTACCGACACCACCACATACCCCAACTAGTGAGTGAATTAAACTAGCCATACGTAATAAGAATACATATTGGCACCCGTCTATTGCACCGACAACACCCCTTATATACCAACTAGTGAGTAAATTACACCCGCCATATGTAATACGGATACATATTGGCACCCGTCTATTGTACCGCCAACACCACCTACACCAACTAGTGAGTCAATTACACTAGCCATATGTAACAACTATACATATTGGCGCCCGTCTATTGTACCGACAACACAACCTACACCAACTAGTGAGTCAATTACACTCGCCATATGTAATAAGGATACATATTTGCACCCGTCTATTGTACCGACAACACCACCTACACCAACTAGTGAGTCAATTACACTCGCCATATGTAATAACTATACATAATGGCAACCGTCTATTGTACCGACAACACCACCTATACCAACTAGTGAGTCAATTACACTCCCCATATGTAATACGGATACATATTGGCACCCGTCTATTGTACCGCCAACACCACCTACACCAACTAGTGAGTCAATTACACTGGCCATATGTAATAACTATACATATTGGCACCCGTCTATTTCACCGAAAACACCACCTACACCAACTAGTAAGTCAATTACACTAGCCATATGTAATAACTATACATATTGGCGCCCGTCTGTGGTACAGACAACACCACCTACCCCAACTAGTGCGTCAATTACTCAAGCCATATGTAATAACGATATATAGTGGCGCCCGCCTGTTGTACCGACAACACCACCTACACAACTAGTGAGTAAATTACACTAGCCATATGTAATAACTATATATATTATATATTGGTGCCCGCCTGTTGTACCGACAACACATACACCAACTAGTGAGTCAATTACACTAGCTATATGTAATAACTATGCATATTTCCGCTCATCTGTGGTACCGAACACACGACCTACCGCAACTAGTGAGTCAATTACACTAGCCATTTGTAATAACGATACATAGTGGCGCCCGTCTGTGCTACATACAACCCGACCTACCCTAACTAGTGAGAAAATTACACTCGACATATGTAATAACTATACATATTGCCGCCCGTCTGTAGTACCGACAACATCACCTACACCAACTAGTGAGTCAATTACACTAGCCATATGTAATAACCACGTATACATATTGGCGGCATTCTGTGGTACCGACAACACCACCTACCCCAGCTAGTGAATCAATTACACTAGCAATATGTAATAACGATACACGATAACGATAGCTTGATCCAATCGTAATTTGAAAGCGTGTTGGAGCGGTGATCCGTCCAAACGTATCATGTGACACGATGGGGAAGGCCAAATAATAAGACATATTGAGTTTTTAGCGCTCGCTCAGTATGTGAACTATAACTATTACATTCATAGAGGCGCCGGCTGTCACATTTAACATTTTCACCCCTAAATATATCATCTGGCTGTAGGCTGTCGGTCTGTAGGGTTGAATTGGTAATACATTAGAACCTCTATGAACCGTACAGGCACAACACATTTTTTTCTGCCGAATTATGATAGGTCGTTGATATTTACCTATGGCACTAATGTGTGTTATCGTTCACAAAGCTCACACTCATGTCTTGTATAGTCCGTATGCCAGATTTACAGTGGAACCTCTGTAAGCCGGACACGCCAATGACCTCCCAGGGTGTCTAGTTTATAGAAATACCACTGTACATCGGAATTTCACCAACGGCTCATTATAAAACAAATTATCGTACAATCATTCTTTAAAAAATCAACAGATCTCTGACGTCAGTCATAGCCACGCACATTACGCAACTTGACACCAACGCGGGGCCAGAACTACTACGATTAGACACTGTTATTCAGTACACTGTTTTATTCCGTTGCTCGCATGTTGTTCTATTTAATATCAAGCTTTTATTTGCCATTTTTCAGCTGTGAGTTTGAGAAACAGAAGTGCACACACACATCGCTCGATGTCAAGAATTTCGGCGCATGTTAACAGTGGAAGGTGAGTTACGTTTTTCCAATTGACCTCTGATCAGTAAACAGGAATTAACCCATTGTAGTCTAAGCATAAACTATTTTTACATAGGGTATACCTATGTATAGGTATCGCCTCCGAAAGTTAGCCACGCCCCAGACCCCCCTCGATGCGGTGGTAGGTAGTGATATCTTGGAGTAACCATAACAACAAAATGCATTGTGTTACTCAACGTTTAACTGTCATACGCAACCGCTAATTGAAAATAATATTATGAAAAACTACTTGCACTGCATAATATCAACAACGGATGTTCTACGTACAAAAATACATCGGATTATTTTGTTGCGCGTGATTTGCCCCCATTTGCAGCACAAATCGTGCGGTCATCGCTAAATTTAGTAACAGAGATAACTCCCCTCCGAATACTCTCCGAAACAAGCGACGCGTTTAACACACAAACTACATCAAGTTTGACCTTCCGACAGCCTATTTTTAAACTCACCCGACACCTGTGCGAAACAAAACTCGCACGTGTATGTCTAACTGATGTTTAATCCTCATTCTCTCTCTCTATCGATGGATTTACAGTGGATTTTAGTGACATTCCTGAATTCGGCCTGATTGACATTTGTCTATGGTGTCCAATACACGCCAACATGAGTGTCAATTCTACGTTCAGGGAAGGGGGTCAATAAGTTAGTATTTAAGGTGATAACTTACAGTCAGGGAACAAATTAATGACAGTATAACACATCCAGCGTATATTAATACCCATATTAATGCAAGTACTGAAATACGACAAAAAAAATCTAACAAGTTTGGGCTTCCATACATTGAAAATTGTGTCAGTGGTTTCCCCAATGACGTCATTTGTATGTTTTAATATACTCGATCCGGGGCCAACTATTTCATTCACAAAACAGAAGTAAACTTGGCGATGTACCGATAAGGCATTTTCAGGCGCAACACCGCTTCCGTGGCGGAATTAGGTCTGAGGCGGCTTTCAGCTGCGCCGAAAACCTATTGTATTCGTTGGTTTTTTTTTTTTTTTTTTTCTTATTCAGCCGTTCAGTCTACAGCCCAAACCGCTGGTCGGATCGACTTCAAATTTTGCATGCCGATTCGGATCAAGTGTGAGCAGAGACTCAGAGATTTTCAGAAATCTCTTAATGCCACTTTCCACGAAACCGGAAGTGACGTCATACTTTCTATAACTTCCTTATTTTCCAACCGATTGCAAAAATTCTTTTTGCATTGGAAAGCTGACAAAATTCTCTATCTCGGACTCGCTGACAGTTCTCGGCTATCTGGTCAAATAAGAGAGCTATAGGGATTTGAAGTTGAAAAATGTACATACTTTTCAACGATTTTGCCGAATTTTTGCCGAATTTCGGCTGATAACGGGTGGTCTTTGCAAACGTTTTCCAATTTGTACAGTAATGTCAGCAACATAATTTCTTGCCAGTGTGATAGGGGAGTGTCAGGCGCATAAAAGATGATAATTTTCAGAGCTCTATCTTGACTACTTCCGGTTCTATTGGATGTCAAAGATGAACGTCTTTTTTTCAAGTTTTCAAAATAGAGCAAACGGATGTGACGTCAACTTCGTTATTTATCAATAGATTTCAAAATTTCTTGCTGCGGTCGATATTTCAGTCCTTTAGCTAAAACTTTCCCGCTTTGTGCCCGGCCTATGGTGGTGAAAAACAAACGAAAACTTCACTGGCGGAATATTGCACATATGTAATTTCCGTTTTATTAGGTGTATTTACAAATGGCGTAAACTGCAATTTAGGGGCGATAACTATCGAAAAATAATCATCCGGTGACTTACGGGCTCCCTCCATATACACCAAACTGCTGGTCGGATCGACTTCAAATTTTGCATGCCGATTCGGATCAAGTGTGAGCAGAGACTCAGAGATTTTCAGATATCTGTTAATGCTACTTTCCACGAAAACGGAAGTGACGTCATACTTCCTATGACTTCCTTATTTTCCAACCGATTTCAAGAATTCTTTTTGCATCGGAAAGCTGACAAAATTCTCTATCTCAAACTCATTGACAGTTTTCGGCTGTCTGCTCAAATAAAAGAGCTATATGCAATTGAAGTTGAAAAATGTACATACTTTTCAACGATTTTGCCGAATTTCGGCTGATAACGGGTGGTCTTTACAAACGTTTTCCAATTTGTACAGTACTGTCAGCAACATAATTTCTTGCCAGGGGAGTGATAGGGGAGTGTCAGCCGCATGAAAGATGATAATTTTCAGAGCTATATATTGACTACTTACGGCTCTATTCGATGTCAAAGATGAACGTATTTTTTCAAGTTTTCAAAATAGAGCAAACGGACGTGACATCAACTTCGTTATTTATCATTCGATTTCAATTGTTTTTGCTGTAGTCGATATTTCTGTCCTTTAACTAAAACTTTGGCTGAGGATCGAACCAGGTATCCCTCGCTCCGAGCCCATCGCTCTACCTCTAAGCTAACCGGCCCCACATCGGTGTGATGATGCGAACACAATAATGTTGGACTGTTCATTCTAAAACTTGGGCTAAAGCTTAGTTACACATGAAATCAATGTTTGAGGCTCAAACCGTTGATGCAGCTCAAGCTGCTCTAGTTGTAACTATTGCTCTTCAATCAGTTTTCAATATATCTATAATGATCATAGATATCTGGAATCTGTATACTTGAATTGATGATGTCTTGTATATGTGTTACCGTATCTTTCTGATATTGCTATGCATAATCTGTAATGGTGTTGAATGTTTTGGTACATACTGTAGCAGTGCATACTGAACTTTAAGTTGTGCCATATCAATAGTTTACCCCTTAACCATTAAAACGCTGAAAAATAAAATTGCCGTCTGCTCATTTTGTATATTTTAATCTCTTTAAAAACCTGTTTTGGCAGCGCAGTAGAATCGTCTCGGTATGTTTTTGAAGAGAAAATATAAAAAAATTTAAAACAGCAGACGACAATTGTCGTTTCCAGCGCTTTAAAGGTACATGCCCACTCAGTAAGCCCAAAATGTCATTTATAGCAATTCAATAAGTGTATAACTGTGTCACTATTCCACCAGTTCTGAACGTTACAAGTGCCCGCTATACAGATATAATCATTTAGTAATATTTATTTTACTGATAGTGACGCGCGGTGGTATCAGGCTATTTTCATATGCAAATGAGGCATGATATTTTTTAATTATTTATATTAAATAAATGCGTCACCTGAAAAAATAATATTTTCGACAGATTTTAAAGTATGATCATTGCACATCATAAAATAAATACAGAGATTAAATAGTAATGTCCGTTAACATTTTAAGCAAACACGGTTATCGCCCCTGATATCAGTGTGCAAATTTACGTCTGATATAAAATGTATAATAATGCCAATCAGTACGTGGGATAAAGGAGCATGAATGTTTATTTTGCTAGGAAATGTCTCAGATGATGTCTCTGATGTAAAGAACATTTTGTACCTACTGAGTGGGCATGTACCTTTAAGGGTTAATGAAACTGCAACACCAACAATCAATCAATCAATCAATCTAGTTTAATCTTGTAGTACCCTATCTTCAGTACTTTATGTACGTTGATTATTTAAAAAAAAAAGAGATTAATTTGTTTATTTCTTCATAAAAGTATATGTTGTTACCACTCATTTGAACCGTCTTAAAATGAATGATAGGAACTTATTTTTTCAAGCTAATGGTGTAGCATACATATACAGTGAAACCTCTTTAAGCCGGACAGCTTGGGGACGTCGGTGAGTTTACTTTAGATGGGTTCCACTGTATTTGCTCTATAGTTGCACAAGTTGCTGTTCTATGGTAGCCATCTTTGATGACAAAGGTCTCATTATAAAGAAATCTTAAAAGGAATCAACTCACTAAATGGCGAACAAAACATATTGTGATCAGACTCGATGTTGCATAATCTGATTTGACTTTAAACTGCTTGTAGATGTCATAAAGGCCAGTCTCTAGCCCCTGTAACAGTTGATGATGGGCATTGGTGCAGGATGGGCGAGTGTCAGAATGGATATAAGGATGATGATAAAGACACTCGTATAACTTAGCAAGGGCGAACATGTTTGCGAAGCATTACTATTTGAATTGCAATGACAGCTGCATGGACCGCTATCCATGTACAAAACGCTACTCTCTGTATAAACACCACTATATTCTGCATTAGTTGAATAAATTCCAGTATCGCCATATGCATGTACAAACACAAATACAGTAGAACCTCACTAAACCGGACACAGAGATATGTTAGTTGTACTTAATTTTGATATGTTTCCTTGCCATTTACCTCCAATAATAATGTATGTTCATGATCACAAAGCATCTATGCGTGTCTTGAAGTAGTTATATATCTATTTTTACAGTGGCACTTCTCTAAACCGGACATCCTGGGACCTCACATGGTGTCCGGTTTAAAGAGGTTCAACTGTATTCATGTCGTGCCATGTAGCATCGTGTTGTATAAGATGAACATAATATATATATTTAACCCTTTTAACCCTGTAGACCATATTAAACGCAAACGTTTGCAAACACTTTATATTCAGATAAGTCGGCTTGTAACAAGCCGTCTCATCAGGATATGCAGTGTTTGTCAGATATTTTAAAAAATACCCCTCAAAGGATCAACGGAATAGTCCGAAAATGAGCATGGACTTACCAGTGTTAGATAAGTATGGATGAAAGGGTTAACTCCTATAACCCGAATTTCCTAGCTGGCATGGCTGGCGACTTACAAGACCTGTAAATCGCCCTGCGTTACAGTCAGATTAAGGTTAATCTCCACAACCACATATATATATATCTCGGTGTGTCTTTCCGTGGATGACTTGTGTATTATATATAACGAAAGCCGTGTATTGTTATTGCAGGCTGATGACCACGTGATTGCTGCTCCCAATACGTCTTGGAGTAGTACCTCACACCAATAGGCCGACAACTGGGAATGTTGATGGTGCCAGTGGAAGAAGGGGGCTAAGTCCATACGGGACTTATCCCCCTTCTTCCACTGACCCTTTCAATTGTCGGAATCTGTCACTGCATGTACATGGTGACAATATCAATGCGTGAAATAAACATTGTAATAATTTTATCCGAGGTCTCCTCTTGTTTATTTTGTTTCGATAATATTAAAGGTACATGCCCACGCAGTAGGTTATAATATAGTGAGACAGATGCTTTTGTATATTCTGTACGTATGACATTTTCTGGCAAAATAAATATTCATTCACCATTACCCCACGTATTGATTGGCATTATTATTCATTTTATATTAGACGAAAATGTTCACAATGATATCAGGGGCGATAACCGCGTTTCCTTAAAATGTTAACGGACATTACTATTTATTCTCTGTATTTATTTGTTGATGCGCCATGTACGGGGCGCCATGCAGGACAGGTTAATTATGTGTACAAAATTGAGTTTTGTAACACTAAAAATCACAAAATTCAATTCTGTGTCACAAAATTCAATTCTGTGTCACAAAATTCAATTTTGTAAGTCAGAATTGAGTTTTGTGAAGAAAATTCAGTTTTGTGGGACAGAATTCATTTTTGTCCACAAAAATTAGTTTGCGTAGGATAGTCTATGTCATCTCTACGTTGATTGGTTGAGATCGGTCTTAGTCCATTTTACTAGATGGTGGAGTACACTTGCAGGTTTAAATATTTCAATGCGAAAATATAACCCAATATATCAATATTATACTTCTTTATGGACAGTTATTTTGGTTATATTATGATTACAAATGAGTGGTCACACCATATAAGCATATATACTTTGAAGGAGAAATAAGAAAAATATTCAGAATTTTCCCTCAATTATGTAAACAGGGTCAAACATAAAGTAGCCGGGACATAGCTAGACCTGAGAGCATGCCCATATATAGAGAATACCAGGCTAGTGTATTTGGATATCAAGTTTATCAGGCAAGGCTAGGAATTCCTACCGTTTCCAAGCCGAGCCTGATAAACTTGATACTAAAATACACTAGCCTGGTATTCTATTTATCAGGTAACGTTTTATGCTCGAAAATGACATTAGATGACGTCGTATTCTAACAGTAGTTCTAACCTTGTGAAACAAATGGTATTGGATCTGTGTCTACTAGTTGCGAAGTTACGTGTTCGCAACTATGTGTCTACATGCATTATTTACAGTATACACCATCTTAGTATCCATGGTATCTACACAAATACTACAAATGGTTTCCTCAAATGGCCCAATACACACATTCTGTTTATAAACACAGACAGCAGTCAGAACACAGGCCACAGAGCGTGTATTATTGATTTAACTGGCGCAGATGTACCTTGTGATACACAATACATGACGTCAGTACTCGCGGGAGATCTACATGTACATGAATTATGTGTACAATTATAACGCAAATGAGTTTAAATACGAATGAGTTTGTCAACGTTTGACTGTTTGGAGATAGTTGAAGCAAAATGGCAGAATGAGAAATGAATCATCGGCAGAATGAGAAATGAATCATCGACATTGAATGTGTAGATCGGCGACCGTGACCCATTTCTCCAGTGCAGTTTCTGACCAATGGTAGTCCTTCTTACATGCGTGTGCAGAATTGACAGCATTGAATTTTGTGACACAGAATTGAATTCTGTGGCACAGAATTGAATTCTGTGCCACAAAAGTGAATTTTGTGACACAGAATTGAATTTTGTGGCACAAAAATGAATTTTGTTGACAAAATTGAGCCATGTCCCACTTGGCGCCCCGTACCATGATCATACTGTATAATCTGTCGAAAATATATTTTTTTCAGGTGACGCATTTCATTAGTATAAAAAAGAAAAAAATATCATGCCTCATTTGCATATGAACATAGCCTGATATCACCGCGCGTCACTATCAGTAAAATAAATATTACTAAATGATTATATCTGTTTTGCGGGCACTTGTAATTTTTAGAACTTGTGGAATAGTGACACAATTATACACTTATTTAATTCCTATGAAGAACATGTTGTGCGTACTAAGTGGGCATGTACCTTTAAATTTTATGAAAAGTTATGAATGAGCGTTCTTTTTATTTCGTGAAATTTAGTCAAATATTGATTGTATATTGTATTTCCCCATGTTAAATCCCCATAGGGACTTTCTTTTCGAATTTCAGAAATGGTAAACCGATTTTCAAAAACTAACTTTTGTTTTCTTAGTTAGATCATTTCCAAGCTAACTAGCTCTGTTTCAGAGCCAATTTCCATTTATTTTAGTTGGACGACTCCTCCACGTTCTCCACCTCTTTTCCCTCATGTTAAATTCCCATAGAGAAATCATTTTTCGTAATAAAATAAATATTTGACAAAAAATTACGAACTAAAAAGAAGGCTCATTCTTAAATTTTGCTATAATGTAATATTACTGAAAAAAATATTGTTTTTACATTGTGGATATATCCGTAAGATTTTGGCAGGTTTCGTGAAACAGACAGTAGAACCCAGTAAATGACCCGTAATGTTTTTCAATTCAATACAATACGTTTATTCACTCAAAGCCACATAACGTGACACACGAGTTATAATGGAATACATGATATAATAAGATGGGTACAATTACTGGGTAGTTGTATTACTGGGAAATTGTAATTTCGAATGTGTCTTTTACTGAGTCCTAGGTGCGAGTCTTGTACTGTGCCCGAGCGGGCGGTAATGCTGGAGAGAATAAGGCCAGTGTTCAGCCCCTGAATATACGTAGTTTGATAAATTCAAAATTCTACTTCTGTCTAATTCCGTTGTACATAAAGTAGCTTTTTATTTGTTATCTCCGTTGAGATACATGTAGCATACTATGTGAGATAGCATATTATGTCACGCAAATTTCTATGGGGGCAGCCATATTGTCGTGCTACGCCTAAACGGCGCCGAGTACGACCGAGAAAATAGTGCCCTGTGTTATTCTATGGCGTTTTGGTCTGTCTTACTTTGTATTTAAATCTCTACATATACTATTCTCTATAGTTTTCACAGTTTTGGGCTCAGTTTATCAGTTAAATTTTGGAAACTGCGAATCAAGACCTTTCGTGCGTATGAATACAGCAGCTATGTTTTTTTTATATTGCCTGATGATCTGCGGGACACCACGCATCACATCTGACATACCGATGCTGCGTATTGACGAATCGACTATTAAGGTGGCAGTCCTCGGGCAAATTGGTTAGTTTCGAATTTTTCATATGGGCCTTCTAGCAAATATATAAAGAACACACGTATGTGGCTTATGAAAATGTTCTACAATTAATTAGCCAACATCATACGATGTTTTCCACTGCATAAAACATTTGTATGCAAAAATATGTTATTTTGCTTGCATCTGTGTCATGCTGGCATGATTTCAGTTGCAGAAGAATGCGAAACTGTTGTTCGGAATTTTCGTCCGAAATATTGGCAGCCATTTTATCTGTCAGAAAGGCTGGTCTGCTGCTCGAAAACAAAACGGTCGGTACCAGTACGGACTATGATCAGTGTGACAGGGTGCGATTGCAGAATTTGTACAATTAGCATGTATTAGTGCAAAGTCCGCATGTGATATTTGAAATCCATGTTGTGAAATGTGTGGCCGAGGCTAAATAAATGCAGATTTTGGCACATTTTGTGTAAACATAGCAGAGTGCTGACAGCCTGTGCATTATGTCCGAGTTTGCGTTTGTTGTTAATATAGCTCTTGTACCTAGCAGGTAGCCAGTGCATGCATCAAACATATTATGTGATTATTTGAAGTTAAACTATTCATAAATTTGTTTCGGCTGGTGTCGCGTGCCCGAAAACTCCATAAATTGCCTAAAATGTGTGAGGACTGCCACCTAAACAGATCGAGCCGCCGGAAACCACGCACCATACCTGACACATCGATGCTATTACGGTGTATTGAGGGATTATTATTTCCTGCGCTGTTGATTAGATACAGCCGCTACTTTTTCGGCTCATTCTCTCCCAGGCACAACGACCAGGGTAGTAATGTTGGTTCAATGTCGTCGGTGCGATGGTGTGGGTGTTTCATCAATAATATTAGTTTAAACAATATTTATTTCAAGTTGTGGCAAGTGATATATATATACATACAATTGAGAACAGGATTAGAAAACAAGCATTTACACTTATGTTAAATCTTCTCCTGCAGAAAATCAGTTTCACAATATGGCTAAGGAACAAGTTGGTGAAATAAGGTAACATTGTTTGAACAAACCAAAAAAAAATGTGTATATCAAAATGAATGTCACACCATGATGGAAGCGTGTGTGGTGTTTGAACGTTTCACTTACGCTGGACAGTACCGACCAGAAGGGACTTAGCTAAAACGCAGACCGCTTTATCATGGTGCGCAACATTGGTATTTATAAGATACATTGAAGAAATAGGCAAGCTCAACACCGCCAGGCCGAATGCTGAGGTAGTGTCCAACGTATCCATTCATGTTTAGCACTGGTAATATGAAAACTTCGTTGAAAAGTTAACTAAACGCTGAATGGTTACTCGGGCCCGGCTCCTGCTATCCGTATACAGGCGGGTGAGAAGGTGCCTTGATCTCCATTAAATGTTTTACATTGAAATTCAAATATGAAAACAAATACATACTGAATGTTCTGAGACACATGCGAACTGTCTTTTCTCTAACCGAATGTAACTACGTCACCCCCGTCCCCGGACTACACCGTACAACACACACAGAAACACTGCATAGAGGCAAGAATGCAAGGTAATGGTGCTTAACGACCCACCAACACAAAGAGTATCATTTAGGGCCAAGCAATTTAGATGAAGAAAGTAATAATAAAATTTGATGTTCATTGTGATAGGGAATCAGATGATTTGGGTAAAAATAAAAATAAATGTATTATGAGCAATAGAAATGAGGAACATGTATAAAATGAGGCTAGTGAGGACAATTATGCATTAATTGTGGTATATGTGTTATCTAATAGGTTACATTTGCATGCATACATACACATGCATACACATGCATGCATACACCTGTACACGCGTATATATACATACGCACGCATCTGTAGCCATAAACACACATACATGCGAAATATTTACGTCAAGAGAATCGTCTTGTGGCGAGCAAGTATGTTTGTACCTGAGTGAATGTGTGTTTGTTCTCTTCAAAACTTAGTCGTTCGTTACCAAATAAGTAGTTATCGACAAGGGAGGTTTTCTATGTATTGTTGTCGTATGTGCCGGTAATTGTTGCACTGTAACATGAAGTGAATGGTTGTTTCTATGGCACCACATGTGCAGTTGGGTGTGTCAACTATCGACCTACGGTGAAGGTCATACTTTAATGAACTACATGATAGGCGAAGGCGTGTATGGAGTATTTGACCTTGTCTCGACCCGATATTATATAAAGGCGAAGATTTTATATTAATTAATATGTTTTTATTCAAGCTTGCTTTAAAGGACGTTATTGTTGGGGCATTTCTAGTCGCTTCAGACAAAGAATTCCATTCTCGGATCGATGACGGAAGAAATGAATTCCTATATAGTAATTAGGTACGGCATGGTATTAATGGTATGTCACACGCGTTTCTGAGATTATAGCGAACTTGAGTTTGCTGTGGGATTAGCTCACTAAGATATTGGGGAGTTAAGTTGTTTTTCATTTTGTATAGGAGAACTAATTTATGTTTATTACGTCTGTTGTCAAGAGTTTCCCACTTAAGATCGTGATATAGCTTTTCAATGTTGCATAGCTTTGTGGCTCCGCTCACGATGCGCGCAGCCTCGACTTGTACAGATTCAAGCTGGTTTTTTTAACTCGATCGTACAGTTACTCCATACTACATCTGCGTATTCTAGCAGAGGACGAATTAATGAAACATACATTCGTTCAAGGGCCGATCTACTTAATATAAATTTAAAGGATCGTAACATACCAATTCGCTGCCAGGCTTTGCTTATGTACGAGGATATGTGTGGGTTCCACTTACCGTCGTCTGATAGAGTAAGACCCAAATGTTTATGTTCTTTAAATGTATTAATAGTTTGGCCATTAATCAAGAGGTTAGGATGTTGTGGTTTATTCAGCTTCCTTGAGAATATCATGGTCTCAGTCTTTGAAGGGTTAAATTTTACTAACCATTGTATAGACCACTGGTGAGTAGATTATATATCGTAGTTTAATGTTGCAGATGATGTTAGCGGGTCGTCAACGATTATGTAAAGACTAGTGTCGTCAGCAAATAGTCGAATATTAGAGTGAATGTCACTTACAATGTCATTGATATATACTGAGAATAGGAGAGAGCCTAGAATCGAGCCTTGTGGAACGCCAGCATTTATAGATGTCCAACGGGATGACGAGTTGACATAGACTACACGTTGGCGTCTTTGTGAAAGATATGAAGAAAACCAATCAATCAGGGGGTCAGTGATGCCAATGCACGAAAGTTTATATAGGAGGCCTCGGTGCCATACTCTATCGAAGGCCTTGGAAATGTCGCAAAAGACAGCACGGACTTCCTTTCCTTCGTCCAGTGCTTTGCATATGTCATTATATAGAAATGCCAACTGATTTACTGTCGAATCTCCTCTTATAAAACCAGAATGGTAGCATACATGTAAGTTTATATTTTGTAGTTATAAAGTTATATAAGTATTTGTGTATGCATCGCTCCATAAGCTTACCTGTGCAACTGAGAAGTGATATAGGTCTGTAGTTCTGTGGACTTGATGGATCCGATTTCCTAAAGATTGGAGTGACGTTGGCTAATTTCCATGGGGAAGGGAAGAAGGATTTGTTTATCAGCTTATTGAAATAGTTAGAAAGGGGAGTAGATAGTTCCCGGGCGCCTTCGCGTAAGAGTCGCGGACTAATAAGGTCTGGACCGTCTGTTGGAGAAATTGAGATGGTCGATAGGCTATGAGGTGAATGTGGTGGAGTAGGAGGCAGGATATGCCCACTGTCGTCGATAATTGATTGTTTAGAGAAGAACCTATTCAGTAATTCTGTTTTGTCGTCGTCCGATGAGGCATCGATGCCGTCGTCTATCAAGGTTGGGATTGTTGTTGATTTATTGTTAGATTTTAATTGCTTAGCGAGTTTAAACCATGTCTTTAAGGGAGTATTTGGATCATTAACTTTCTCAGTAATGTTAGTATCGTATTCAGACTTGCACTTTCGGATTAGTTTAGTTACTTCGTTTCTCAGTTTTCGAAAACTGGCCCATACGGAATCGGTGTTGATGCGCTTAGCTTTTTTATGAGCTCTATTGCGTTTCCTCATCGCTTTCCTGATAGTGTTGTTGAACCAGGGGATATCGTTCGGCCTAATTGTGACTAATTTATTTGGTATAGTTTCCGATGCTGCTTTTGGAAATGAAGTTCGAAATAGATTCTGCCGTGCTGTCTAAATTTTCGCTGCTAAGAAGTTCTTGCCAGTTGACTGCGATTTAGTTTTTCTCTGAAAGCATCGTAATTGCCTTGTTCATAGAGCCATATTTTCCTTTTGTATGTAGCTGTTTTCTTTTTTTTTGGATTTTAGAATAGCAACTACCGGGCAGTGGAATCTGACTAGATCAGGAATGAAAGGATATGCAACAAAACTTTTGATGATGTGTCTCGCTTGTTTGACAAATATTAGGTCGATTAGTGAACAGGAGGTTTTAGTAAAATGAATGGGCGTAGAAATTAATTGTTGTGCGTCATAAGAAGTGATGAGCCTGCTCATTTTATTAGTATGTGAATACTGTATATTTATGTTGAAGTCCCCAGTAACATACTTGATTGAAAGCGCGGTTAATACTTTCTTCTAGTAAAATCCAGTGGCTATTGTTTGAGTCTGGTGGTCTGTATATGCCACATATTAATATTTGTTTCCGATTTATGTGTAGATCAATCCAGAGAGATTCAATACCATTTATTTCTAAGTCTAAACGCCGTGAAGCGTGTAAGCCTTCTTTTATATAAATCGCTACTCCACCACCATGTCTATCTGGTCTGTCACAACGGAAAGGGGGGGGGGTAAAATTAGAGATAAGTAGTTCGTCGTCAGTCGTCGTTTGTGAGAGCCATGTTTCTGTGAATATAATTACGTCATATCGTTGTGTTTCCATTTGCAAAATGTCTAATTTTGGTTTTAGACTTTGTATGTTCAAGTGCATAACACTGATACGACTGTTAAGTAGGTCCGAATATGAGTCTGTTGATAAAGATGAGGAGTCCGTATTGGAGCTTGGACCAGGGTTGGGATGAATATCGCCAGATTTTAATAACAGGAGTCCTTGTATATTGGCCGAGTACGACGCATGACATATATGTATACACTCTGTGTTGGTGCTGCACCAGGAATCGACTGCCTCCCGCTGCTGGCACACGGAAACACCAGACCTAGTTGCTATGGGACCAGATCATGAGTTATAACATAATATGAGGCTTCCGTGCACCAGCGCTGTGCGTATCGGACGGGCGGAGAGGGACGGATGAGATGACGTAAATATTTATTGGGTGACGTAGGTTCGCAGAGGTGTCGCATACTATACATGAACAAAATATAACAAAACAACAGAGCTGATATGAAACCCATCTTCCGGGGTCTGAGTGAGATAATAGGACGCATGTTCTATTTTTTAAAAAATGACTGGCATGATTTTTTGCGCATGTACATGATACAAGTTGTAATGAAAGTGATTCGATAAACATGTATAGTTTGAATAGACTACATGTCATTGCGTAGTATCCATGTGGACCAATATCTATATAATTAGAACGTTAATGAAATAACACAAACCACGTTCTCCTGATTCTATGGAGAGTAACTGTGTCGGTCATATATATCAATGTGGTGTTTGTCTCCCTTGTATATCTACATGTACAGTACCGTCAATGGACATCTAAATAGTAATATATTTATTAGAAGTACAAATACGTTTGCAATGTACACGCTTGAGTAACGATATTTGCTTGTTACGCATAGGTGGACACATCAGGGATAATAAGCAATGACGTGCAGGAATTCCCGGCGATACAAAGGAGCTTAGCAATACAAAGGATGTGCTCGGATAGCCCTTGCAAAAGTGGAATTATTAAGCTGATGACCAGCGTAGATATATCGTCACAATTGTCGAGCGCCGCGACAATGTGCACCGCTAAGGCAGGATGCAGTGAAGACTATGGCCATGCTACATATCATGTAGCCCGGTCTGGATCCACACTGTCTCAAGCATCTCGATGAATGACCTGGAGACGGCTCACAACACCGGGTGGCCGTTTAATGTGCTGACGTACATAACATTAAGCCGGTTTATGCTGTGCATACACTTCTAGACACTGTGCATGTGCGTACGTGATGAGTTTTACATATTGTCAGTGTTTCCATGCAGCTTGATACAGGTCTATACTAGTTTGCGCGTTTAATGGTGCTCCGTGTGATATCAAGACTAACCAGTAGTAACACAAGATAATAACACGCTACGTGTAGTAATGGATTTGTCAAGGCATTCAATCTACTCATGCGTATGAACATACACGGTACATAATAATGCATGTGGCCTACTAATTATACACGAATAAAAGAAGTAGTCCGCATGTTTTATTCAACCAACGTAGCACCGGGCCTGCAAATTTACGTAGAATATTCCATTATAGCTAATTAGCGGTGAACTAGTTGACGGCTTGTTTAGGACGATGTGCATGTTTCAACATGTATGGTCATAGTTCGTAATATACTGGATAATGTTACTCTTCGAGTTAATCGTGAATGGCAGTGACTGGCGAAATGAGGCCTATATCAGTGGGTGAAGAGTCCGGATTCCGATTCTGTAGCGCATTCCTGCAGCCTGGTAATAGCACTGTCTATGATTTAGAAGAGGGACACATGTTTTGTTGACTGGCCGACGAACAGTGTAGACCCAAGTCAGATCTCGCGAATACACAAGCCGATATTGGTCTACTACCATCGCATAGGACACAAGCACGATTTCTCCAGTCACCACCACATATACCCATTGGTAAGCATGGTAAGAAAATGTCACATATTGCTATACATCTCACGTGTTTTGGTTAACAGAGTAGGTCATGATCATGCGGAGATCCTTGCAGTTATGTAGTGAGTCTTTTTATCCAAGCATATTTGCTTGGATATAGTCCTTATACAGTTTTTGAGACCTCACATGATTTATGCAAATGAGTAATTGTCGACCAACGAACGTACTTCATGCTTCATGATTCTAGCTACGCCACGTGAGAGAGTTCCAAAGCGAGCGGTGCATTATGAACGTGTCACTCACATTTTTGGCCAGCTACATTTTTTTTCAGCTACAGTTATATTTTTAAAAACAGTTTGTGATTTTATAAAATATTAACTGTCGTGTTTCATAATATTTTGTTAGGAAGGTTATATTTTTAGCGCAATGATCGACCGCTCCACATGTAATTTATACGTAGTTATACGCCATGAAAAATAGTTCTGATAGTGAGCTAACATTATATTGTGTAGTGTAATACATGTGTTGTTAATTTTTCTGTACGACATTTATATTACAAAATGTTTATCTGATTTAATAAATATAAACTGACATGTATTAATTTGAGTATATTATTTTTCACGCGCACTGATACAATTAACCTCGTGTCTCATGAAAAGTAGTTTCCGCCATTATATGCCGACAAATTACAGAATCGTTTACATAGTCATAGGTCAATGGCTCGATAAAATCCAACATTGGACAGCGAAATGATGATGATTTAAAACAGAAACATTGTTTTTTTGACAGTTACATACCGCATGCTTTAAATAATCATCTTGAGCCATCGATATTATTAATCAGTGTCCATTTTACTTAAAACATCAACTAATCTATAATGACGTTACACAGAAAATGCAGTACGATACACTTCACAAAGGAAACATTGTCTTAGAGTTTGAATAATTTTAGGTTCCGCCGAACGAACGAGTACGCCGAAATATATTTCCGTACAAATCCAAAAACCTATTTATTATATACCCGTTCAACAAAACATGCATCATAACCATTAAATAATCCGATAGTGTGATGAAATGCGACTCTCTATTATTTTTGTTGAACAATCCGAGCGCCTGTGATGGCTTCAGTTTATGCAAATTTTTGACAAGGTCATTTCGCGCACCTCTAATCGATACAATAATTTACAGGGGTTGAAATTTCACTCGCCATGGCGAGTGCTTTTTGTGGCGGTCGAGTACTTTCTACAGGCACTCGCCCAGTTTGGCGAGTGAAAGATTAAGTTAGGATTATTTTTTTTGGAAGAAATTGCCAATTAATTCCATCGATAACGGCCAACAAATGGTATTAATTCAGCGACCATTTGTTGTTTACAGTTTACGTCAATTTGCGGGAAGTAAGATTCAAGCAGTGTCTATGTACACGGTTACGGGTAGAATCTCTAGCGATTTTGAACACGGTCCATATCGGGCAAGTTTAATTCACGGATTATTTGTCGGCTTTACGCGGCCGGGTTAACACATAATAGGACTGCGAGTATAGACTAGTGTATACGCGGCCACATATATCGTCTCGTATACAGTTGGGTTAACGCGCATTTCAGACGCCGAACATAACGGCTTGGGACGAAACGGTCGGCGCCGGGTCCGAAACCATTGAATTTAGTAATTACGGCAGCACGCAGCGCATGCAAACATAGCCACTATAAATTAAACTAAATCTATGTCACTCAACGCTTACAGAAAATAAGAAGTGTGCAAGCCTCTGAGCAAATTCGCTGCTATTTGTTTGTTTATGTTCATTTAATACTTAAAATATAAATAACAATAATAGTGAATATGTCTCATACGTTTTGGTAATGATAATATGTAAAAGCTTTTTTTTTATAAATAAGTGCAAGCCTCTGAGCAAATTCGCTGCTATTTGTTTGTTTATGTTCATTTAATACTTAAAATATAAATAACAATAATAGTGAATATGTCTCATACGTTTTGGTTATGATCATATGTAAAAGCTTTTTTTTTATAAATAAGATGCAACATTACAAAAACTGGAAATAGCAATTTATTTTTTAAAAAAACTGGGCGAGGAACTTTTTGACCTGGGCAAGTACTTTTTTTTTATTTTCTACCTACCTTGGTTCAATCTTGGTTGAAGGCCGTTTCTTGTAAGCTAGGCTTGTACTGGCCTATTTTAGCGACGTCAAATTGGATAATTGTCTTTGAAACTGGGGGGAGAGCGCAACTAAATCATGGTTAAAATGTCTGTACAATATTTTCACGTGTTGAATTTGCTGGGTCTCTTCTTCCAGGCGGAGTTGAGTGAACTTTTTAAACTATTTAGTGTGTTCGAATTTACACAATCACTAGGGAGTGCATTCCAGTCTGTGACGACTCTTTGAGAGAATACTTTGTGTCGCAACTGCGAAGGATTTCAGGACTTTCAGTTCTTTGATTATGTACAAGTAGTCTGGGCAGCATGGTACATGTAATCTTAATGTACAAGTAATTTAACATCTAATATATGTAGCTGATCAGGTAAAGTATTAACCATTAGAGTGCTGAATTAAATTTTGTCGTCTGCTGCTTATTTACTACTTTCGGTTCTTCCCACCAAAATTATGGTTTGACAACACTCCATAATCATCTTCAGTGGAAACGATTCTAAAGTGTTGTCAAACCATATCACTACTTAGAAAGAAGACAAGATACAAAACAACAACAGACGACAATCTTCGTTTTCCACTTTATAAGGGTCAATCGCCGAACCGCGTTCACCTGTTTCTAATTTAAGTTCGGGGATCAAGTGGGCATCGTGTAACCAGCTACACTACAGTATTTATCCAGCTTATGAGCGAGAAAGTGGTGATGTGGATGTCTTGTGGTGGACACTGTTATTTAACACTGAACATACATATACACTGACCAGGGTATGTTGGTGCTACATGCATTGGCGTGGACGTGATCTATACTGGTACATGTTTATGATGTTACAATAGGCCCGTTTTAGCATAGGCGCATCTCGTTGTGCATGTGTGATTACACAGTCTATATCATAGAAACATACAGTATAGAGGCAACAGTGGAAATGTGTAACTAAATGCCAGTTACGAACAGTGTAGCACTTGGTCAGCTGTGTACTTTATATCAAAGGCCACAGTTGTGTCAGGGGCCACACTTGCGTACTTTCGTGTCAAATGCATTATATTACTAGCGGGTCCGTACGTGGCTATGCTGGTGAACACGTCCACTTGGCCAGGTTGTCTTGCTAGTGACCAGCAGCGGGATGTATACAATAAGCGCTGGTTTGTGCAGGAATATTGGACAATTAATTTCGATGAATAGACTGTGTAGATTTCTAGATAGTATCAGGTGCAACTGAGTTGTTTTGTCATGTACATGTTTACGTGTACGTTTAAGTGTTTGCAATAAGAACGTGATATGCACTCGTTGTGTTGTGTGAGTTCTGTCAAAACACTGGTAACGTAATTTCCTATGGGTGACTGCGGCTAGGGAACTTCCCGTCAGTCACTAACTAAGGCGATGTCATCCATGTCTTTGATGAGTAATTTCACATCGTTCCTCATAGCATACACTTTGGAACCAGCGACCCAGGTTTTATCTAGTTTCTTGGCTCGAACGAGTTGGCGCGCTTCATATGCTAGTTTGCCCCTGAGTTTGGTTAAGTGTTCCAATAATATTAATGTTGTTGTTTTCATACACGGTGAAACAAACGTTTGAATAGTCTGTTGCTGTAGCTGGATGCCAGACATCATCATTGTGGGTGTCTTCATAAATATTTAGTTAATATGTCTTTATTATTTGAACATATAATTGATTGATCAATTATAATTGTTAGATTCCAAGTATAAGTTAGATCGGAAGAGTTTCCGGTGTGCGAGGCCATGTACACGCTCATGTGTTTTCAAATTAATTCATTTAGTACAACAACAATGGCGGATCCTTGATCCCGCATGAACTGTCTGACATGTGGCACACATATTTCCGGTGTTGAGTATCATATCTGTCAAAATAGAAACAAAGGCTAACTTTAGTTGTATACTTGTTTCCGATGATTATCAAAATGCATGTAAAGTGTGCGAAGTCATATACACTGACTATATTTATTTTCTGTAAATATTCTGTTCTTATTTTGGGATTAACCTTGTATCCATACACATGTAATATGGGGTTTTACCCTGTTAACCGACCTAAAATGACTTTAACTGATGATAAGCCATTACACATCATTATATAAATAAATAATAAGTGTTAGTAATCTTGTGGAGCTAACCTAGCTTCAGTACTTTCATTACTTTTATTATATGTTATCTCCTTTGAGATAGCATATTATGTCACGCAAATTTCTATGGGAGCAGCCATAGTGTCGTGCTATGCCTAAACGGCGAGTACGACCAAGAAAATAGTGCCCTGTGCCAACTTATCCTTTGGCGTTTTGGTCTGTCTTGCTTTGTATATAAATCTCTACATATACTATTCTCTATAGTTTTCACAGTTTTGGGCTCAGTTTATCCGTTAAATTCTGGAAAATACGAATCAATACATTATCTTTAGTTCTCACAGTTAGGTAGCAGTGACCAGTTAGCCGCCAATTTCGTACAAATTTTTTCGGGGAGTTACAAACAGTAATTTATTCTAGAGAAAACGTGTGGATGCGAATGGGTTTGAACCAGCACAGAACATTTACCTCTGGATAATGATTGAGAAAATATGCAACTTTCAGTCTCTAGTTCCACAAGTGATCAATTTTTGTTGAGATAACATATTTCAGTACTTTCAGTACTTTGATTCCAATTGCGGTGCTAGCATAGGCTGACCCGTGGACATGTATCTCCACCTGAAGCATGTATTGGCCATCTAACTCCCACATCCGGCGATTGATTTCAGGCCTAATTCACCGTGTATGACCGTACCCACCAACGCGCTTAAAGGTACATGCCCACTCAGTAGTCACAACATGTTCTTTATAGGAATTAAACAAGTGTATCATTGAATTGTGTCACTATTCCACCAGTTCTAAAAATTACGAGTGCCCGCTATACAGATATAACCATTTAGTTATATGTATTTGACTGATAGTGACTCGCGGTGGTATCAGGCTATTTTCATATGCAAATGAGCCATGCTATATTTTTTTTAATTAGTTATACTAATGAAATGCGTCAGCAATATTTTCGACAGATTATAAAGTATGGTCACCGCACTTCAAAAAATAAATACAGATAATAAATAGTAATGTCCGTTAGCATTTGAAGGAAACACGGTTATCGCCCCTGATATCGGTGAGGAAATTTACGTCTGATATAAAATGTATAATATTGACAATCAATACGTGGGGTAATGGTGAATGAATGTGTATTTAGCCAGAAAATGTCTCAGACGATGTCTCTGATATAAAGAACAGTTTGTGCCTACTGAGTGGGCATGTACCTTTAACGCTGAGCAAAGAGCACATGCTGATTGGTAGCTAGTCATATTATGTTAGCAGTGTTGAATTTAGGATTTCGCCGAAGGTGGGGGAGGGGGGGTATACTGCTTCTGTGATAAGGCACATTGTGGTAATATCTTCTGAATTAGCTCTTTATACAGTATCTGGACCTTGATCTGATAAAATCACCATTATTTGACAGTGTTTGCTATATGTTTTACAGACTCAGACAGCTTCTGAATAGCAAAATAAAATCTGGAATCCTGAAAGGGGACCCGCCGCCTTCTCTTACCCCACTACCTAAATCCGCCACTGGTTAGGTACATTTCGTTTCTTACTACGGTCGCCGCGTAGAGACGAACAATGAGAGCCTTACATGCCGTATCAAATATCGTTCCGTCGTTTATGTACACACCGCGTAGAGATGAAGATGAACAAGTTCGTAAGGTTCGTCTGTGCGGCGTAAAAACGAAGGAACGAAATGTACGGTTTTGAAGTTTCGTCTCTTCCTGGCTTAGAATAAAAGAAGAGACGAAATTGACAACGTCTGATTGTAAGGCTCAGCAACATGTTTTACAGTGCTCATACGCCCGAATTACAAAAGAACCGCTCATCCTTCTAACGAAACATTTAACCCTGTTACCCCTAAGTAACTGGAATGGATTTTGATATGTTACATTTGCAGCCATTCCAATCATCACACATTGATTTTCAGAGTAGTCCATTTATGAAAATGGGGTAGTTTTTGTTCTCAAAAATATGAAAATTACTTTCAAAAAGTGCAGATCCTGATGAGACGGCTCGTTACGAGCCGGTTCATCTGCCAGTGGGTTGCGCAACTTCACATGATACCAAATATTCTTGTAAAATTTCGCGACTCAAATACTCAAATACTTTTGGAGAAACGCGTGACACAAATTTTGTGACCAACGGACAGACGGACAACCATGCCAATATGTCTCCTCGTATATGGGGGAGACATAATACTACTAAGCACGTCTGTTTCATGACACTTGCCTAAATATTACGGCTATAGTACGGAAGCATGGAGGGGACATGTGTGTTTTTTTATTTATCTCGTGGCCACGAGATAAATAAAAAAAAAACACACCTAAAGATCTCGTGGCCACGACATAATTCAGGTGTGTTTTTTTTATTTATATCGTGGCCACGAGATAAATAAAAAAAAACACACCTAAAGATCTCGTGGCCACGACATAATTCAGGTGTGTTTTTTTTTATCTCGTGGCCACGACATAATAAGTCGTGGCCACGAGATAAAAAAAACACACACACCTGAATTATGTCGTGGCCACGAGATCTTTAGGTGTGTTTTTTTTTATTTATCTCGTGCCACGAGATAAATAAAAAAAAACACACCTGAATTATGTCGTGGCCACGAGATCTTTAGGTGTGTTTTTTTTTATTTATCTCGTGGCCACGACATAATAAGTCGTGGCCACGAGATAAATAAAAAAACACACATGTCCCCTCCATGCTTCCGTACTATAGACACGATGCAAAAACTATTTTTTTCTCGATAATATTAAATGTGATCAAAATTTAAAAAGATATCTCATTTTTATTTCGTGAATTGTGGTCAATCGTTGTTGTATTAATAGAAATTGGTGTGTCGGTAGGAATTTAACATGGAGAAAGTATGTGGATGAGCTGGAGGAGGAGTAAATAAACGAAAAAAGGAAATTAGCTCTGAAACCTGGCTAAATAGCTAAACAGTTTCAGCTATGTTAAGTTGCCAAATAATAAAGAAATGGTATTCATGTTTTTGTGCAACGAACTGGACATATATGTTCAGTGTGTGGTGAACATACATGTTATATTTGTTGCAACATATATGAATTATACACATGTACTACATGTATATAACCCACCAAACAAATACGTCAGTTTTCAGACCGTACGACCGCATACGGTAAGAAATGTGCATCAACATGTGCAGCTTACGTCAGTTGTAGCTGGTGAGCATGTGAATATAGATACCGGAAGTACAGATAGTTCGTCGGAAGTTCTTTATTTTGTCGAATAGGTTTCTGATAAACGAGCTAGTGAGAGCATCGTGTTCCTTATTACTTACATTATCATAAGTGAAGGGGGACTACATGGGTCCGCCTCTTTCACTGACCCCGTCAGTTATAAATAAATATAGGTAGAGAAACAAGAACAGTAAGGCTAATACTAATAACAGTAACGACACAGTAAGACGAGATAATTGCTATATTGTACTACAACAGTATATACATGTAGTTTACGGCGTATGTGTTGTAATCGGGCAGTTGCCGAACATATGCACCTCCAGCTCTCGGTGGGTGCAGCGGGCTTTGTCGTACTCACAGCTGTAAATGATATACGGGGGGATCTTGCATGAGTGGTCATTATACTGTAACCGGATAGGGGAAATGCAACGGAAAAAAATGTGCACCGACTGGGGATCGAACCCTGGACCTTCCCAATACCAACGGGACGCGCTAACCAACTGCGCTACCGGAGCACGATGCTCTCGATCGGTATTTTTATATCCACATTCAACTCATGATTACACATGGTACCATTTCCGTTACACTCCTCCCCCGTTATTTTTGAGTTTCGTCAATTACGAAGAAACTCACCCCAAGTTCACCCCTCTAGAGAGCCCACCGACACTCATGAGGGTCGGACGAGCCACCAAATGTAACCGGATAGGGGAAATGCAACGGAAAAAAATGTGCACCGACCCGGGATCGAACCCGGGACCTACCAATTTACCAGCGGGACGAGCTGACCAACTGCGCTACCGGAGCACGATGCTCTCGATCGGTATTTTTATATCCACATTCAACTCATGATTACACATGGTACCATTTCCGTTACAATACTATATGTTATTTATTAAATAGAGGAATTCATAGGCGCCGCCAGGGGGGGGGGGGGGGGTGGGGGGGGGGGGGGGGGGGGGGGGGGGGCGTCGGGGGTGCGAACGAACCCCCTTTTCAGTTTTAACTTTTGGATGCAAATATGACTATTGGTAAGGAAAGTACATACTACGTCTCTGATATTGGATATAGACTGTTTCTATTTCAGGAATACATGTTGAATATGTATGATCGCGATGTCAACTAGTCTAGAATCGGCGTCGCCTTCCAATTTAACTCCGGTCTCTATGGCTGTTGAGAGATTGTGGCGAAAAATAAGCGCCTGAATTATAGACATACAACAACAGCAACAACAACAACAATAATTTGTCTGCATCATAAAAAACTCTATAAGATAAAAGCCAACGGAAGTTGGACTCGTACTTTGTACCCGGGTAAATGATATTTTCATATGTGTACATATTCATCCCCCACCCAAAAAAACAAAAAAACAAAAACATCTACAGCCCCCCCCCCCCCCCCCCCGCTCCCTGGCCAGATTAAATTCATGTCGTGTTTGGACCCCACCACCTAGACACGACACGCGGCAATTCCACTATGATTCAACAACCAAAATAAATGAAAATGACCGATGGCGATGTGAAAAGTAAAAGTTGAAAAATGATTTAGGGACCTGGCTTGCAAGAGTTGTCTGAGACGCAAGTTCGGGTCGATTTCCTTGGAGGAGTGTTGAAAGTCATTTTCTAAGATTTACAGATATTTTTCTTACGGAAATTCGGTGGTGCGATTGTGGAAATTATAGCTCTAAGGCCAGTTTTTTTTTATTAGTTGGTTTAGATTTATTTACCTCCGATCCAAAAAAAAAATAAAATAAAAAATATTGTTTTTGCTGTTCCGAGAAAAGTAAGTGGCGGAAACCGGATCTTAGCAGCAGCGACAACAACAACAACCTGCGAATGGACGATTCGATATGATTTGATATAGATTCATATGATTTGATATATCTCTGTTTCAGATTGAATGCAAAAATTCAAAACCTTAACGCTCGGGTAAATGGCCTATATTTTCTGTTTTCTTGCTCCGATGTGCTTCATATTTCATGTATGCGTTCTTCCTAGGGTCCTCTACCGCCCTGCCACAAATCCACACTTGTGCCACCCCCACTGATATTCGTTTCAACTATATCGCCGCTTCGTTGTCTTGTATTTAATTATACCAGATACGGTATTAATATGTCAGTACGCATTACGCAACCCATTCACAGTGATCAACATTCAACAGTATGTGAATATGAAACTGAGTTGCTATGTAGAATATAAAGAAACTTGCTGAACCGACTCCCTACGTTAACCGACAAGCTCTTGGTCCGAGACGATGCCGGTTAACACAAGTTTCACTCTATCACAATCACTGGCCTTTTTGTTTTTTACCGACCACAAACCGACCCAACCATGAGCCTTAAAAAGGTGAACCGACCCAACCATGTGCCTTAAAAAGGTGATTTTTATGGTGTTCGGACCGTCCGTCTGTCCGTCACACGTTCGGTTAACCACTTCGTAACAGTTTCTCAAATTTAAACCGGCCATATCTTCTACATAAGTTGCTCAAGTTCTTCAATATTTCAACACATCATTCATTGGTATGTGTGCTATACCTGCCTTGTCATACTTTATATTACCTTGACCTTTTGACCTTCACAGAGCTGCTGAAAGGACTTAGCAATTTCGGTTAACCAGTTTGTCACAGTTTCTCAAACTGGCCATAGCATCTACATAAGTTGGTTAACTGCTTCAATATTTCCATACTTCATTCATTTGCATGTATGCTACACCTGCCTTGCCATACTACATATGACCTTCACCCTTTGACTTAACACTTTTGGTTCACCCGTTTGTCAGTTTCTTCAATATGCCGCCGGTGGCATCCGCGTTCCGACTTTTTTTTTTTTCCTTGACCGACCCAACCCTGTGCCAAAAAGAATAAAAAAATTGAAAAAACTTTTTTTTATTTTTATTTTTTTCCGACCGACCGACCCGATCTCGCGGAAAAAAAAATCCGTAAACCAACAAATAAAAAAAAACTGGCCTAAAATGCATTAGAACGTCGGAAATTGCACATAGAAATCAAAAAAAATCCGGGGGAAGACCCCAGTACGGTGAGTACCCCCCGTCTAACGAGATGGGACACCCCTCTCGTGCACTCCCCGTCTCCACCCTTCGGCTGTCGGCGTCTACCGTTGGTAGAGGAACCCCGCTGGAAAATTCCTGGCGACGCCTATGCAGGATACTATATATGCGTGATGATACGAGGGGGGGGGGGGCGGATCGTGCATGCGTGGTCATTATACTATATGGTATTTATTAAATAGAGGACACTATATGCGTGATGATGCAATATGATACATGTATTTATTCGAGGACGTCACACGAGTAATAACCCGAATTTTCGGGCAGTCACGCGGAGCGACTTGTAATTTCGGGTTACATGCACGATCGAGTAAATGTTCAACATGATATTTACTAAATAGAGGATCTTACATGAGTGAGAGTTCAATATGGTATGTATTATATACAGGATCGTACATGAGTGAGAGTTCAATATGATATTTATTATATACAGGATCGTACATGAGTGATAGTTCAATATGATATGTATTATATAAAGGATCGCACATGAGTAACAGTTCAATATATTTATTATATAAAGGATCGTACATAAATGACTGTTCAATATGCTATTTATTAAATAGAGAATCGTACATGAGCAATAATGTTTCGATATGATATTTATTAGATAAAGGATCGCACATGAGTGATGGTTCAATATGGTATTTATTATATAAAGGATCGTACATGAGCAATAGTTCAATACGGTATTTATTATATAAAGAGTCGTACATGAGTGATGGTTCAATATAGTATTTATTATATAAAGGATCGTACATGAGTAATAGTTCAATATGGTATTTATTATGTACAGGATCGTACATGAGTAATAGTTCAATAGGATCGTACATGAGTGACTGTTCAATATTGTATTTATTATATAAAGGATCGTACATGAGTGACTGTTCAATATATATTTATTATAGGATCGTACATGAGTGACTGTTCAATATTATATTTATTATATAAAGGATCGTACATGAGTGACTGTTCAATATTGTATTTATTATATAAAGGATCGTACATGAGTGACTGTTCAATATTATATTTATTATATAAAGGATCGTACATGAGTGACTGTTCAATATGGTATTTATTATATACATGATCGTACATGAGTAATAGTTCAATATGATATTTATTATATACAGGATTGTACATGAGTGAGAGTTCTATATGGTATTTATTATATAAAGGATCGTACATGAGTGATAGTTCAATATGATATGTATTATATAAAGGATCGTACATGAGTGAAAGTTCAATATGGTATTTATTATGTACAGGATCGTACACGAGTAATGGTTCAATATGGTATTAATTATATAAAGGATCGTACATGAGTGATGGTTCAATATGATATTTATTATATAAAGGATCGTAAATAAGTGATGGTTCAATATGACATTTATTATATAAAGGATAGTACATTTAAGTGATGGTTCAATATGGCATTTACTAGACGAATTTTACTAAGTTCATAAGAAATTAATCTACAGCGAGTTTCTTATCAAATTAGTGAACGATTTTAGTTATATTTAACATCATGCATGCATTAAGTCAATACAAATGTTACACTTTATATATTACATAACCTTAACAACCATACAACAATGGATGTGTACATGTACTGATCAGCGAACATGCTTCTGTAGCAGTCTCATTTATATATTTATTACACTATTATTATGGGGATTTTAATACAGTGCGCAATTCAATTGTAGTGTATAATCCAGGATATGATCACTGAAGAATAAGTCCCCTTCTTCAACTGATCCCTTCAATTAATCTACGACGATTGGCGTTATATTACTGGTGTTTCACTAAGTTACAGGTGAACAGTGCAGATCCGGAAAACACTGAGAGAATGCATAAGCTTATCTGGGTTTACATTAGCCATACGCATCCGTCCGTTAACCACAGCTAAAGTTTTCGCCCGTCCATCCGTCAGTATGTATACGCGAGACCTGGCGGCGTAATACAGTCAGGTTTACTGAGGGTAGAACAGCCACATGTATGACGTACGTGTACTCGTTCGTCCGTCTGTCTGTATCTACCACATACCTGGTTGGTGACCGTATTGTAGTCATGTTTAGTGTGGATAGAACAGCCACATACATGTATATGACTTACAAATACTCGTCCATCCGTCCGTCCGTCCATCCGTCTGTTCGTCTGTTCGTACCACATACCTATTTGGGGGGGGGGGCGTATTACAGTCATGTTGACTGTGCGTAGACATAATATGTATGTCCGTCTGTACGTAACATAGACCTGTAGCCGAAAATTGCTAACCATACTTATCTAGCTAAGTGTACTTTGAGGGAGTAGTCATTTATTTTTCCCGAAATGCATTGTTTCATGTAGAACTAACGACTGCATATATGTGATGATTAAATGTATGCAGAATTATTATACTAAATTTATTACATTATCACAGCCAAAATGGCTGTGATAATGTCATAAATACAGTATAATAAAAATGAATAAATCTATCCTTAAATTGAAAATTTCTCCCTCGACGTGTACTTAGCAAGATAAGTATACTTTGCAATGTTGGTGAAATATATTACTGATAGGGTTGTATTACTGTCATATTTACGGATGGCTAGTAGTGGAAACCACAGGTGCCAGAAAAAAATCACCAGGTGATCTAGATAGCTTGTTCTAATGTAATTTCAGAGACGATACTGATATGCGAGTTATTCAGTCACCATGGTGGAAACGTTACACTGACGACACGAGTATTTGCAGCGTTATCTTTCCTTCTATAACGGAGTGTATGACAGAAACATCAGCATATATCTGGTTGTGACAGGAAAAATCAGGATTGTGTGACAATCGTAGATCCGCACAGTTTGATCAGGGTCTCTGCACTAATCGCCAGTCCATCAATGAAACATCCGCTATGCTTCTAACATGCAGTATACATGTACATGTATATCGTTATCAGGCTGCATTGGTATGCTCTTTTATCCGAAACTACAATGGACTCGCATATCATAAGCCCCGTTTCTGTCACAGTAACGTATATAGAGAATACAAGGCTAGTGTCTTTTGACATCAAGTTTATCAGGCAAGGCTAGAAAACGCGTAGGAATTCCGAGGCTTGCCGAGGAATTCCTACCGTTTCCGAGCCGAGCCTGATAAACTTGATATCAAAAGACAGCAGCCTGATACTCTATTTATCAGGTAACGTTTTATGCTAGAAAATGACCCCATAATTATGACGTCGTTATCTATGGACAGAACGCGGACTTGTTTACGTTGCAACTGACGTCATTCGGTAACGTCACGTGACGCCATCCGACCAATGGAACGTCAGTTTTCACTTCGTTGTAACCAGGTCAAGTCCTGATACAACAATATGTTATCAGTCAGTACGTATTCGGTCAATACAGAGCAGGTTATCTGATAAAACTTACGAGTTTAAGTACGTGTTGCCGTCTGTGCCACAAACGTGGTCGATGTGCTTATCGCATGCAATTTTACTGAGCTTGGTGCAGAAGAAATCGAGCGCGGCGTGGCTACCGTTAACGGAAGTGTTCGTATCAGGGCACGGACCCTTGTGGGCTATGTTCAGGTTGTTGTCGCGGCACTGCGCCTGAACAAAGTAGCACCTGCAATTATACACCGATCTCATTTCGATCAACATTTAAAAGGACACATAGATGGTTAATGTTATAAAACTGACTTAGAAGATCCGAAACAAACTACAACATGTAATATTATTCAGGGAACATACCTATACATCCTTCGTCCCAGTACTATTTACACTGTCATTGGAGCGTGTAACATCGTTAAAAGTAATTTTCATCCAGATACTATCTATTGGAAAACAATAACAACAATAGTATTAACCTGTGTTTGGCACGGGATAGTAATTAGCCTAATACGTTTTCTTATAAGAAATGTCTTCAATGTTAAACATATTAAATAAAATATACACCTGATTAAATTATATGTGATCATAGAGTAAAAAGCAGTCTTCAATTTTTACATGTTATCTCCCTTGAGATAGCATATTGTGTCACGCAAAGTTCTATGGGGGCAGCCATTGATCGTGCTGCGCCTAACCGGCGAGCACGACCAAGAAAATAGTGGCATGTGCCAACTTATCTTATGGCGTTTTGGTCTATATTGCTTTGCATCTAAAAATCTACATATATACTATTTTCTATACGTTTCAGTGTTGTGCTCAGTTTATCAGTTAAAATACGAATCAAGACATTTCGTGCGTATGGATACAGCAGCTATTATATTTTGTTAGGATGATGATTGAGAAAATATGCAACTTTCAGTCTCTAATTCCGCAAGTGATCGGTTTTTTTGGAGATAACATATTTCAGTACTTTAATTGCTTTAATTGCTTTAATTGCTGATAGTTTTATGTATATTTAATGAATTTATATACTTCGTTATTTAAACGTGTGGATCGGCATACCTGTTGGCGTACGTCTTGCCGTCACTGCCGCATTCCGCATCGCCTCCAGACGTCGTACAATCGAGCGAGTGCATAAAGTCACAGCTCAGGAGGCTTGGGTTACTAGCGCATGCTACAATCACATAAGTGATACGTCATAGCGTTATAGGTCATACGTTAATACACAACTGTCTGCGTTAATCATGTCCATATTATCAACGTTTCTGAACATCTATGTTGACAATGCCAACTCGCAAGCAACAATTCGATCGTCTGAGCCTGAGATGTAGCACAACTGAGGCTCAGACAATCAAGCTGTTTGATTTCAAGTACAATATTCGAGTGTTTTTTTTAATAAAGAAAATGAAAATATTGGCAAGATTAGCGCAGGCGGTAGTGTATATTGAATTTTAAGATTAGTTTGTTAAAAATAAAACATGTGAACCAGCGCTCCAGATAAGCTGCGTATTTGCTTAAATACCCAATTAAAATTGCCAAAAACCCAATTGAAATCAGAAGTAGCGAGTATCAAAAAAAGCAATAAAAATGTTGTGGTACCTTTATCATGCTGCTGCAGAAAACAATAAAAATACCATAAATATAGCATATTTGTCTTATTTTCCATGAAAACACATATTGGTATTTCATTATAATTGTCTCCAATGAGACAATTCTAATGAAATGCCGAGACATGTTTTCATTTCGAAGCAAACTATTCAATAATTGCCTTCTGTTGATGTGTAAACAGTAGTGTGATTTTATTTTACCTAATTAAAATTTGAAAATACCCAATTGCCTCAGAAATGATGGAGTGACAATACTCAATTACTAATTCCTTATCTGGCGCCCAGATAACTATAACTTATTGTTTGGCCCGTCCCATCGGGTGAACATGTTCGTTTGAATGAAGCGCCGCCCATACAGGCGCTTTCAAAGTATGATCATCGATACTGAAGGTGCATGATGACGTGGTTTCAACAACAACAACAATGGCTGAAAGTGTTGAAAGCGCGCCCACTCCAAAGTAAGTATTATTTGATATTTTCCTTAATAGGCAACGGATGTTGATGAAATATGGCACAGCAAATGCATCTTCATGAGCTACATTTGTTGGTCCCGGGAGTTCGGCACATACGTATGTCGTGTTTGCGGAGAATCAATTTCCGTGTCATTAGACACGGAAATCGATTCTTCGCAAAAAATTACAGAAGTTTTGGCCAAAGTACCGAGAGCACCAAATGCAGCTTAACAAGACGCGTTTGATGCGTCATGTCATCAAAATCCGTTACATAATAAAATAATTATAAAAGAATACGTACTTTGAATAGGAGGGCTTCTGGAAGTTTCAGTACTTGTTGTTGTTGTTGTTGTTGTTGTTGTAATCACGTGATCATACACCTTGATACTAGTACGTGATTGGTTGGACAATGAGTGAATCACGCAGGCGGTAACATGTTGTGTTTCACGTGAAATTACGGTAACAGGGCGGAACATCTGATTCTGAATCTAGCTCTGTACATGTAATGATTTTGTTAATAGATATTGGCGAAAGTGTCGCAACATGCGAGTAGTTGAGACGAAATGCTACATGTTGTCATTGGTTGAGAAACTTGGACAAACAATACAAACATTTATTGTTCACACTTGGATTGTTGAGGAGCTAAATGCGCTGGTCAGTAGCGCTCCCTCGCATTTAATTCCTTGAAAATACAATATGTTAAAAATAGCCTATACAGAACGTCATCGTTGTAATCTACGTCACGTGTAACTGCAACAGACGACACTTTCCGTGTCCCGAATTCTACGTGCTAAATAAACGCCACGTGCAATTTTCAATATTTAGGCCATAACAAAGGTACTTTGGTTCTCAGATATCGCCGCGTCTGAATATTCCCGGCGGGTCGAGCATTTTATCGCCATGGAGAAATCAAATTGTACTATAAATTCGCCACATGATCAATAAAAAAAGACTACCATGCACAAATATGTTAAATCCAATCATGTCTGACGAAAGACGAAAATCTTGTGATTTTTCACGTCTAAAGAGGTTATACAATGTAGTAACTGTATATGCATCTGGCAACTTGAAATAAAAATCAGAGAAGAACATCTAAAAAAAAAAAATATATTAAAAAAAATCCACCCTCCCGCTTCACATGCCGCAAACCCTACCCGTGTCTGAGAACCAAAGTACAGTAGAACTTCGATAACTAGGACAGGTCTGGCTCGAACACCATGGAAAACTCGAACTGGTTCGACAGTCCCGGCAAATTTCCTATATAATTCATGTAATAAAACACCTTAAACTCGAACTATGAATTACTCGAACAGTCGAACCTGTGGATTAGTCCCGTGGACGGTCAAACAGTGGTAATTACCGCTAATAACTCGAACAGGTAAGTCTGTGATCAGCTGTTTGTCTAACGAGGTGCGAATTCCACCATTGCGGGCGGTCGCTTTGAGTAGTTTCCCTTGACGCGGGATGACATTAAATCACGAATCGCAAACAATAGCGGCGTGAATTACGGGCGTTATGATGTCCACGCTAATTAAGTGATTTGAACAAAATTCATTTTATGTAATGTTTAATTGGCTGTTGAGCGACTATTGACACATTTCTATGTCTATCGAGTGAATAATGCGTGCTTAGTTTGTGAATAAAACGAGACGAATTCGAGCAATCGTCATTCTATGACAATTATGTATGAGAGAACACTAGCAACAGGGGGATACTTAGATCGGCTACTGGAAAGCAGGGCACGAAGCGTAAATTGGATCGGAAAACATTGGCGGATACATATGAGGCGATATTGGAGTTTGAGAAAGGACACAAATCGAAAACAGAAATTTATAGTGTTTATAATTGTATACTGACATTGTTTCGTTTATATTTTCCGTTTGCATATTTATTCCAACCACTGTGCTATGTGCTATTTTTAGACACTGGGAATACCAGTATTATGTATAGACGCAAAGCGGAACATAGCGGTTTATTTTACGTATAATTACATGTAAATATTGAATAAAACAGCAACTTTACAATTGTATTTGTTATTTTTCATTTCTCCCTCCAAATGTAATGCATATACAATGGCATGTCACATCGGTCATCTCATATATTCACATAAGTGATTTTATTGACTGAATGTGACAGTAAGTACATTTTTGAAACTTCATTCCCTCGAACTATGCATCGCTCGAACTCAAACTCGATTCCGTTGCCGGTTCGAGCGATCGAAGTTCTACTGTACTTACTTTTATCATTATGGCCTTATTTTATTGTGCTACATGTATAGATGTACAACAAAGCCTGAATGTTCAAAGATCGCCACGGGACGGGCGAGTCCAAGTTTTGGAGGCGATACCATACAATAACACGCGTGGCGTTAACCGTTAATTGGGCCAATCGTTCAAAATCAAAATATCTCTTTTCTTATTCAAACTAAATCAATTCCGTACGTAAAAGAAAAACATAAAGGTTTTAGAGCCAGTTTTTACCATTTACTTTCTATCCGCACCACTCTTTTTCGGAACCGTCCAACATTACACATTTGATCAAACTTCACCGATTGTTTTCCATCTATACATAAGACAGTTTTATATTACGAACGGCCGTATGCACACCGAGAGCACAGTATATATTTATATTATTGTGCTTAACGGCCTGTCAACAGTCATGGCCATTTAGGCCTGGGTAATGGGGTCGAATACCATAGTTCACATGTACAGATGTGGGGGAGGTGGTGGGATGACAAAACGAGATGTTAAAATAAATTGACAGAAAATAAAAATATAATCAGCCCTGAAATTATAATAACGTAATATGGTACCATGCACTGAGCATATTAGCCATACCTGATATCGTTATATACAAAACGACGACGGTGCTGAAGACAAACATGTCGATTCCTTTACAACGTGGCACGGAAAGAGATAGTAAGTGTCGCATCTATTGCACTATAATACCGAGACAAAACAGCAGATCATCGACATTCGCGTGGCAACCACCAGTAAAATGTTTATCGAGTGTAAAATGATCGAACTAGAGGTCACCAAGTAGAAGTATAAAGTCTATAGCTGGTCACAATATAGAACCCGCGGTCAATTCCAAAACCGTCCGGACGGGGTCTACCTAAACTGGATCGGGATGGATCTGCCAAGTGTGTGGATTTCATACGAGGCGGAACATGCGCCATTTGTAAAGTGACGTTTCTGAAATGATAGCGAGAGATCAAAGATAAGGGTCAATGTAACGGTGATTGGAGAAAGGCTTTTGATAGTTGACACCAGTGTATATCCTGATCAGCCTGCGCATCCGCGCAGTCTGATCAGGATCGGCACTGGTCGTCATTCGGTCAGGGAAACACATGTTTTTCATATTCCTAATAAACAGACCTTTAATATGCCGCGAGAGTGCGCTACATGATAACGAATCAAACTGACCACACATTCCATAAACGCCATTTCCTCCACTCACAGACACAGATCACGATTTTGAAGTAAAGTGTAGGCCATAAATGGACGATGAGATATCTCAAGTGCGCAACTCGATCGTGAACAGTGCTCTCTGGCGATCGTGCAGCAGATAATTGGCACAAACATACGAACGATGTCGGCACATTCGATTAAAGGCCAATGTTGATTTCCTTATTCATGTGCCGGGGACTGTTTCACTTAACGGAGTCCGATAAAAACGTTGTACGCATATTTTTTATGAATTTGCTTCTCACATTCACGTGGTTCCTTATTACCGTTTTCCACCTATATGTATACATCATTAACCCTTACACCGCTATCTTAATTGTTTGTCGTCTGCTGTTTATTTTCCGTTTTTATCATCAAAAACATGCTTTGACAGCACTTTAGAATAATTTACAACATGCTTTGACAGCATTTCAGAATCATTTCTGAGGTGCTGTCAAACCATGTTTTTATTGAGAAATAAGGCAAGACATAAAAGCAACAGCAGACGACAATTGTTGTGTGTAGCGGTCTAAGGGTTAAATGCGAGCACATCCACGAGTTGTCAACACTGGCCGTCAGTGCAAATGCTATTGTAGATTTTGCAATCAACAACTTCTTAGTCGTACCACAGACTCATACAGTACGTCACTGGAAATACTTCAATACGAAGTTTAATGAGCCTGATTGGTCAGTACAATGCTATTAGCACGGGAAGTACCCCATATTACCAGAATCAGCACCCGTGTAACCCTCTATGGACACTCAACGGTTTGAGACGAAGGATTACAGACTATATATATGAGACACGCCATGTGATTTTGCGTAATTTCATTAAATAACTTTTACAGAATTTACAATATTTTTCATAAATAAAGTCAAAAGTTGACACACTTTTCAGACTTCCGCATGTACTGTGAACATTTTGTCAACTTTTGACGCCATTTATGGAAAATATTATACATTTTGTAAACGTATTTCATGAAATTACGCAGATGTCCGAAGATACAAACTCACACGAGATGATGACGTGTCTCAATTATTATTAGGCTTAACCGGGAAACCAATGTCACAGGTATAAGAATAATACATTGCGAATGGCCAAATTTAACATTCTAATTATGACATTAACCGGAGGTCTGTTAATGCTAATAGACATTTGAACTCACTAACACCTGTGACATTTGGACTTCCATTATGTTTTCGTGGCCTGGTGTTTGTTGCATACAGTTTGCTTCGCGATCGATTAGTCAATAGTGCCGTCAACAATCACTGCATATTCTCGTCTGTGGCGATCGACGTTATCGGTAATTTGATCTGTGTTTCCGTGTGTTTCAACACTCCCGTTACATGTGTGTAGTGTTTCACGCTTGCTAGTTTGTTAGATATATACATTCCTCGCGTGTAT
This sequence comes from Conchocele bisecta, assembly GCA_029237695.1. Classification (NCBI taxonomy): domain Eukaryota; kingdom Metazoa; phylum Mollusca; class Bivalvia; order Lucinida; family Thyasiridae; genus Conchocele; species Conchocele bisecta. The sequence continues at coordinate 39,051,699 of CM055277.1, forward strand.
TCCTGGATAGATATATGGAGCAACATATCTATACACTAACCGGTAACGTTGAACAAACATCACTCGTGACATTTCACAGTTGACAGATGTGTGCATATTGGTTATACTTCCTAACATGACTTCTCGACTGCAAGTGTACACATTAATACAAATGCTGCTTGTGAATTACGGACACTGATCGGACCTACTGCTTTCTGTAACGTTTCCGGCTACTGCGACACGTTCTCGCCACAAACATATTCCAGCGTGATCTATCACCGGGCAGTATTCACATTCCCGTGACCGACAACTCGCCTAACCCGGGGCAGTATTCGTCATCCCCGTGCGCCCCCGCGACACGTAACGGACTAGCCTAACTCGGGTCAGTATTCGCCATTCCCGTGCGCCTCTGTGCCAACAACGAGCCTATACTGGGGGACACGTGACTAACAACGAGCCTATCCCGGGACAGTATTCGCCATACCCGTAACGATGGACAAGCAGCGTGTGGTGTACGTGAGTCGATCAGCGACATTCAGCGCGAGCCACCGTCTCCACAACGCCTTGCTCACAGACGAGGAGAACGTGAAGATATTCGGCAAGTGTAACAACGCGCGCGGCCACGGCCACAACTACCGGGTTGAGGTTACACTGCGGGGGCCCGCGGATCCCGTCACCGGAATGCTGATAAACCTCGTGGAACTGAACACGTACATGGAGCGGGCGTTCCTCTCCACGCTCGACCACCGGCACCTGGACGAGGACGTGCCGTATTTCCGCGGGGGCGTGGTCAGCACGGTGGAGAACGTGACCGTCTATATCTGGGACCGTCTCCAGGAGTTCCTGCCCCCGGGGCTTCTTTACGAGGTCAGGGTGCACGAGACGGACAAAAACGTCGCCTTCTACCGCGGCGAACTCACCTCGTGAACTTGTAAATGGGGAATAGTACTCATGTGGCTGGCTTTGTGATACGATACAAGGCAATGAAACGCGTAGACATTCGGAGACTCGCCTACCGTGTCCCATCCCAACCGAGCCCGATAAAACTCAATATCAAACTAGGCTAGTCTGTAGCCGATTTCATGAAACTTGCAAAGCATACTTATCTAGCAAAGTATACTTTGAGGGAGTAATCATTTATTTTTTCCGAAATGCATTATTTCATATAGAACTAGATTGGTCAGTAAGCGAGGCTTACGAAATATCCCCCCCACCCCCCGTGTGGGCTCAGGTACCCCTAAAATATGTAAAACTGTCCCAAGTGTGTGGGCTTGTGACCTTGACTCTGGGCTTAGCGGGAGCGGCATGCATGTGAATTTGTCACAGGGTGGTAGAGGTCCATTGGAGCAATGCGTGTGTGAAATGTGAAGCAGATCCGAGCAAGGAAATAGAAGTTATAACCAATTTCTCTGATGTTAAGTTTTGTAAAGAGACTAAGTATGTGACCTTGACCTCGAGATCATCAGGAATTTGTCACAGCATGATAGTAGAGCCTTAGAGGAATGCATGCATGAAATATTAAGAATTTTCGGTGAATAGAAGTAATAACATATTTCTCTGATGTTAAGTTTTGTAAAGAGACTAAGTATGTGACCTTGACCTTGGCATCAGCAGTGTTTGGACGGTCGTAGATTTGTCACAGCATGATAGTACAACCTTAGAGGAATGCACAAGTGAAATAATAAGAATTTTCAATGAAGGAAATAGAAGTTATAACTTATTTCTCTGATGTTAAGTTTTGTAAAGAGACTAAGTATTTGACCTTGACATTGGGAACAGCGGGGGTTTGAAGGTCGTGGATTTGGCACAGCATGGTAGTAGAGCCTTACAGGAATGCATGTGTGAAATATTAAACATTTTAGATGAAGGAAATAGAAGTTATAACAATATTTCTCTGATGTTAAGTTTTGTAAAGAGACTAAGTATGTGACCTTGACCTTGGGATCAGCGGGGGTTGGACGGTCGTGAATTTGGCACAGCATGGTAGTAGAGCCTTACAGGAATGCATGTGTGAAATATTAAGCATTTTAGATGAAGGAAATAGAAGTTATAACAATATTTCTCTGATGTTAAGTTTTGTACAGAGACTAAGTATTTGACATTGACCTTGGGAACAGCGGGGGTCGGAAAGTCGTGTATTTGGCACAGCATGGTACTAGAGCCTTACAGGAATGCATGTGTGAAATATTAAGCATATTAGATGAAGGAAATAGAAGTTATAACAATATTTCTCTGATGTTAAGTTAAATTGTAAAGAGACTAAGTATTTGATCTTGACCCTGGGATCAGCAGGGGTTGGACGGTCGTGTATTTGGCACAGCATGGTAGTAGAGCCTTACAGGAATGCATGTGTGAAATATTAAGCATTTTAGATGAAGGAAATAGAAGTTATAACAATATTTCTCTGTTAAGTTTACGGACGGACGGACGGACGGACGGACGGACAGACTCCAGTATACCCCCCACAACTCGTTGCGGGGGTGTATAATAACCACCGCATATATTTGATGATTGAAAGTATGCAGAACTATTATACTGAATGTATTACATTATCACAGCCAAAATGGCTGTGATAATGTAATAAATTCAGTATAATAAAAAATAATAAATTTATCCTTAAATTGAAAATTCTCCCTCAAAGTATACTTTGCTAGATAAGTATACTTTGCAATGTTGGTGAAATAGGCTACTGGTGTTCTATATATCACAAGGTTAATACTGTGAAATGCACACGTGTAATGTCAGTTTACTTCAAATAAAATCCCAGGAATGCAGTCGTATTTATTTACGTTGCAGTTGTTATTGTATGTTCTGTTCTGTTACACACGTGTCCTGAAATGGCGGCATGTGATGTCGTTCCACCAATGAAACGTGATCGAATGTAGTATGGAGTTTGTACTGACTGGGATTCATTTTATCATCGCAAATGCCTTGCCTGATATGCATACAGCGACTGGTTATTGACCAACGTGTATTTGGTCAATGCACAGCTATTTACCTGGGGCCGTTTCACTAAACTTTGTACGACTAAAATGTTTGCAAGTGCAAATTTAGGATCGTCTGGAAATCGATGGATTTACATTTATTGAACATAGGCTGCTTAATGAAATTAAATCCAATAATTGTTTACAAGAAAACATTATGAAATTTACAGACTATCATAATTTTGCACTTACGAACATTTTAGTCATACAAAGTTTAGTGAAACAGCCCCCCTGATATATACATTGGTGCCACTGGCATCGCAATGTATAGTTTATGTGGCTGTGAATGGAGAAATCGGCCTTATGGAATTTGTGACCAGCGTAGCTCCTGATCAATTATGACACTCCTGTAGCATGGCAACAATATATTCCTGGTTAGAAACATGGCGGTGCTTCATTGATGGAATGGCGAGCAGTGCATATCCTGGTCAGACTAGACTGATCTGGATCTACAGTGGTCGCAAAAGCCATAAGCCCTATTTATCCAGTCACAGCCACATATGCACGTGTATGGAGTGGGGGTAGGGTTGCAAGTGCCTATTCCATAATTATGCACTGTGCGGAGGGTATTGAGAATGAATGGACGGTTCCTCAGTACAATCTTGATTTTGTGTATAAATTGCTCAATGTTGAGAACGTGTTCAGAAAATTATACAATCATGTACCTGTAGCGCGCGCTGGCAGAAAAAACCCTCACGAGGACATTTACAACCCATATAATGATAACCGGCTGCCAATTTTCAGCTGCCACAACGCTATTTTACATTTCTTTTTTTTTCTCACACATATACTTCACAATAAAAACTTATTATCATTCATTATAACTATTTATACCACAGTTCAGTTCAACATAATATTATGTATATATATAAGTATTGTAATGAAATATGTTGTGGTAGAAAATAAAAGCAGAATATATTCCGTGATTGTCAAGTCGGGTTTGTTAAGACTATTTTTCAGGTAGTTTGTCTTTTTTACTTCTAATTTAGTTTAAGCTGCTACCAGATGTTTGTGTCGCGTACTGCGACACAATTCCACAGTTTGTTACACAAAAGAACTAGATTTTAACCCTTTCACCTCTAAGTAACTGGAATGGAATTTGATATGTTAATGTTGCAACCAATCCAATCGTCACACAATGATTTTCAGACTAGTCCCTTTATGACAAACGGGAATTTTTTCTCTAAAAAAATATGAAAATTACTGAAATTACTGAAAAGTGTGGATGCTGATCAGTTTTATTTTGTTTGTTTATTGGGGTTTAATGGCCTAGCAACAGCTAAGCTCGTCGTGATTCCTATAAGGAGGAACCCCTATCGTTAATATACGCCGTCTCGTTTGCCCGACCACCACCCACTCGGATGCTGATCAGACGGCTCGTCACAGGCCGGCTCATCTGGATCTACACTGTTTGCTAATACCACTTAACAGGCCTGTGGTGTTGAAAGGGTTAAATGCAATAAAACCTTCATCGCAATTATATATTTTGCTGGTAGCTGTAGTTCAGCCATTATCGTCACATGACAGATCTCTTTGACATTGTAATTTTATCCCATATCCACAACGCTCTGTGCAGTGTGGCGACTGAAGATGCCAATTATTATCGCGAACCTTAGGACCATCAAACTACTGCTATTTCAACATTTGTGCACATTATACATATTTTTGGTATTAATTGTGTCCAGTTTACATCGAGGTTCATTCATTTAAGCCGGTCCAATGAGAAGTTTTCTGTTATGGACTGTAACAATATTGACACAAGGCTAACAAAAACTTGAACCAAGGGAAATAAATGTAAAATATGACAATTATAGGTCAAGGTTACATGAAGGTCATTTGTTTTAGAGTGGTTTGCGGTGCACATTACTGGCTCATTATAGTGTGCATGTATGGTGGCTGTAGGTCTAATAGCATTGCAGATACAAGTTCAAAGAAACAAAAAAGCTTTAACCTTGTGATGGACGGACAAGAGTAAAACTTGCACCCTCCACTATAGTGGTGGGCATAAGAGAAATCCTCTGAAAATAAGAAAATTCACACCTCTATAAGATCCATGAACTCGAGTTACTTCGTATACAAGTTATGCCCGCCATTCATAAAACGTGAATGCATAATGTATCATTGGATTTTTGCCAACAGGCATAGAAAGAACTTAGCATGTGAAAATATCCGTCGGATTTATTATCAGCATTTGTGTCCATGACAACAGGAATAAGGCCATTATGTGGGCAGTTGGCTTTTACAACCAGTGTAGACATGGGGTCCGTTTCACTAAACTTCATATGACCAAGAAGTTTGTAAATGCGAAATTTGAAATTAGAATAACATTTACACCGCTAGGCGATGTTGGTAATTCTTTAGTGGAGGAGTTCACATGTAATGATGTGTACATGTAGGCGGAAAATGGTAGCATTTGTTTGGTATATTAATGTGAAAAGCAAATGAATAAATATCTTCGTACAAACATTTTTATCGTACAACGTTTAGTGAAACTGGTGGAGCAGCCTGCACTTCTATTCAGTCATATCAGGACATGCAATGTTCACCATTTAGACTACCGGTATTCACATCCATCATGCTTGTAACAAACAGTATAGTCTGATCAAGGCCTGCACTGTTCACTACAGAGTATTCCGTCAGTGAACGTACAAATAATCTGATCAGGATCTGCCCATTTCACCATTTAGTCAGTGAAATACACATCAGGTTTGGGGCTTATGTGTTTTGCGACCATTGCAGATTCAGATCAGCCTGTGCATTCGCACAGTCTGATCAGGATATGCTCTGTTCGCCGTTCCATCAACGAAACACCCGACATGCTTCTAACAAGCAATATAGACCCTGATCTGGCAGCTGGAGTGTGCTAGCAGATCTGAAGCTGGACTGGCCACACTCTGTATTTCTTCCGTCATACATGTAGGTCCAGAGCAAGACAGGTCATTTAACTATATGCCCTATTTGTTACTGTGACTACTGTCTGTTCCACATTTTGCTGCTAACAAACTTTTGGCTATTAATCATATTAAATCTAAAAAATATTTAAATGTAAGTACTTTTTCATCAATAACAAAAAAGTCACTTCTCCAATTTCTTTTATTTCATCAAATATTTATTTTATTGCAAAAAAAAAGAATTTTTTGGAAATTGACTCCGATACCTGGCTAGATAGCTTGGAAATGATGCAACTAAGAAAACAAGTTGCACATCACATCTGGATCTTCACTGGTCACAAATACACAGAAGTCCACTTTCTCCAGTCACAGTCATATCTGTGGCTGGGACTGAAGAAATTTGGCTTATAGATTTTGCGACCAGTGAAGATCTTCAGGGGCTACACTGGTCAAATTGATGTAAGCCCCATTTCCCGAGTAGGTCACATTTATCTGACTGTGCCTTCATGAACCCTATAACTGATCACGACAACAGGAGTATATTTATCAGCAGCTGCATGGATCAGGAGCTAGACTGGCCACAAATACCACAAGCCACATTTCTCCAGTTACAGCTGCAAATCAGGAGCTACACTGGCCATAAATCCCATTTTTCCAGTCACTGTCACATTCTGTGACTGTGACTGGAGAAATGGGGCCTATGGAATGTCACATATATCTGACACGATGCCCTCATAACACAATAACTGGTCATGACTTAGCCTGGGCAAGTCTATTCCTCAGCAGCTGCATGATCTGATGCATGGCCTCCTTGCGCCCGCAGTGCCACGTCATCGTGAGCCCCATTTTCCCCTCATCCTTCCGCAGCACCAGCTTAAACTGGACCAGGCAGTCGGCCGCCTCGTCAAACTCTTCCCCCGTGCCCGCCCCCGCCGCGTTCATTGCCTTTTCCGCCCAGAACTGGCGCACAATGTCCTTCCTCTGGTGGCTGCCCGGCTCCACAGGCGTCGTCGCCACGGAGAACGTGCTGATTGTGGCCGCGGTGAACGGGGCCGCTCCATCACTGATAGGCGGGTCAACACTCGCGATGGTGTCCATACTGGGCACGCTTGTCTTACTATCGCCATTCGTGTTCCCACTGATGGGTGGGTCGATTGTAGCGGTACTTGCCACTGTTGTCCTAGTATCGTCATTGGTGTTCCCACTGTTGGATAAGGTATTTGAGACTGTTGTTTTAGTATTATCATGGATGCATGCGTTATTTTTATCAGTCACTGTTGATGATTCTTCAAGTTTCTGTCGTTTGGCCATGGGTTCTTCAGTACATTGAGGAGACAATGACCGTTTATGCACGCTATCTGTCTTCCCACATGACGGTTCTACCTGGTCAGTGCTGGTATCAGTTAGTGGCGGGATCTCACCTGTCCCAGCACTGAGTTTCTCATTGCCTAGCCGGCACCGACTGCTGTCTAACTGTCCATCACCACACGACTGTTCCACATCCCCACATGTGCCATTAGTCACAGGTTTACATGCTTCCATTCCTCCCATGCTGGTACCATCAATATGTTCATCTCCAATGTCAGATATATTCAGATAATTTTCTTCACTGATCATTTCCGATGTCTTACCAGTGCTCGGGTCAACACGTGTGTGACTGCATTTACCCCCCGTACAATCCATACAGCCACCAGAACATTGTGTGTGCATGTCCTCATCCATCAATACAACCCCACTAGTACCATCTAACCCGGAACTCGAAACGTCATCTCCCCCAGAACCTTGTGTGTGTGTGTCCCCATCACCCGCTACACTCCCACCGCCCTCTACATCCCCACCAACCTCTACACCACCACCGCCCTCTACATCCCCACTGCCCGCCACACCCCCACCGGTATCTGCACCATCGTCTCCGCCAGACAGCCTCTGTTCGCGATGTTTCTCCCGGCGTTTGCGGCGCTGATGAGACCAGGTGTCGAGCTGAGCCTGTACCATCATGGCCGCATAGAACTTGCCTCTGTGCTTCATGTTGTACTTCAACTGGGGATAATAACAGTCCAGTCTTAGAGATAGGTAACCAAACTTGGAAAATCATGAGTAACTTCCCTTGGAACAACCCTTGGAAATCATCGGCATTAGAATTGGCAGAATTTGTTGGTTTGATGTCACGTTGCTTAGTTTATACTTAGCAATGTGATGTCGAACAAACTTTTAGACTGGTTATCACATAGTATCAGAGACCTGTGGTCTAATATGACATGAGCATATTCGGTCAAAAATAAACTTTGACCCCAATTTGACCACACGGGCCACGCCCATTTTTGACCCCGGGGTCACCATTTTAACACCTTTGAAAGAGCATTCTACATCGATCATTCCTACCAAGTGCCGTCGAAATCCGGCTGGCGGTTCATGAGAAGAAGATTTTTTAAGAATTTGTGCTATTTTTAGACAGCGGCTATCTTGGATTAGCGACAATCTCCGTTTTAACAAATCTGAAAAGGCTTCACCCATGGACCATAACTGTGAAGTTTGGCTACCAAAGGGCCAAGCGGTTCATGTGAAGAAGAATTTTGAAATCTAATAAAAGAACGACCTTTTGACTTTTCGGCGGCCATCTTGGATGACATAACCATCCGATTTTGACAAAAAATGTACCTGAGCGATCGCCTCTTTGATACCTTCGATTTGATACCTTCGATTTGACATATTTGGTCAAAAATAAAATTTGTCCCCACGGGCCACGCCCATTTTTGACCCTGGGTCACCATTTTAACAAATTTGAAAGAGCATTGTACATCGATCATTCCTACCAAGTTTTGTCGAAATCCGTTTGGTGGTTCTTGAGAAGAAGATTTTTGAAGAATATGTGCTATTTTTAGACGGCGGCCATTTTGGATTACGTAATGAAGTCATTTTAACAATTTTGTAATCCCCCTACCTAAGGACCATGACCATGAAGTTTGGTGACTATAGGCCCAATGGTTACCGAGAAGACGTTTGAAAATGTTCACGGACGGACGGACGGACGTTCTTACAGTACTATACTTATGTGGCTTATCACATGTTAAATATTAGCCACATAAAACGATTTTTAGCCACATAAAAGGATTTTTTAGGTGGCTAATTGTAACCAACCCTATCCTTTACTAAGTCCATAACCCTGTGGGGCTAGCCACATAAGTACCCTAATGTGTGCCCGGACGGACGGACGGACGGACGGACGTTCTTATAGTACTATACTTATGTGGCTTATCACATGTTAAATATTAGCCACATAAAACAATTTTTAGCCACATAAAACGATTTTTTAGGTGGCTAATTGTAACCAACCCTATCCTTTACTAAGTCCATAACCCTGTGGGGCTAGCCACATAAGTACCCTAATGTGTGCCCGGACGGACGGAGCTAAAAATGGAAATACTCACAGTTATACCCCATAGCCAGATTCAACTAGCACATAAAAAATGCCAAAGATGTACATGAGGGCCAAACCAGGTCTCCGGTCGGGATTCCAGTAAGGATGAACCCCGATTGTTAAATTACCCACCTACAACTTTCAAAGAACATAATGGGCTTTGCTGAACCATGGTACAGCATTTATGTGGCTGTGACTTGAGAAATAGGGTTTATGGATTTTGCGACCATTTCATCAATGAAACATCCGTCGTGCTTCTATTCCAACAAGCAATACAGGTCGTTAACAGGCTACAGGAGTGCACTGTTTGATCAGGAACTACATTGGTCACAAATCTCATAAGCCACATTTCTCCAATCTTAGCCACATATGGCAATGTTTTCTTTTTATTCTACTTGGTAAATCAAGTAGTCACTGTAGGCAAGATGCTCTAGCATTTAGGATTATTCTTGAAAATTATACACAGACTTTTAGTGTGACCATAATATGCGTGACTTATCGTTTTTGGCCCATATTATCAAAATTCAACAGTCTGTTAGGAAGATTTTAAAATCTACTGTAAATATGACCAAACACAATACACACCACAATACTGCAGTAAACCTACCTCAAGGCCATGAAAAATGACGATAACGCAAACTCCCTTTTTAACATATACCAACTAGATTGGTCAGTAAGCGAGGCTTACCCCTAAATATGTAAAAACATTCCAAGTGTGTGGGCTTGTGACCTTGACTCTGGGCTTTAAATAGCGGGGGCGGCATGAATGTGAATTTGTCATAGGGTGGTGGAGGTCCATTGGAGTAATACGTATGTGAAATGTGAAGCAGATCCGAACAAGAGTGCCACAAGTCACAAAATACGCCCGTCGAATATGGGCCAGACAGCGAAGATGCAGAAATGTGAACCAAGGCAAGAAACATTAATGAGAATTTGAAAGTCTATAGCATTATTTCTTCATCTCGTTGTGCTAAACATGTATACTAATTTAGGCAGAGATAGAAAAGTAGAGTGTAAAGTAGAAATGATAGGGAATTGGATACAATAATGTAGAAAAAATGGCTAAGTTAAAAAGGTGATATTTTTGTTAAAAAATAGGTTTTCGACATAAAAACACCAAGGTGCACATCTTCAATATGTGTAGAAGACGTGTGTATAATTTCAGAACGATCGACTGAACGGTTTCAGAGGAGTTGTGTACACAAACTCTGTACCGTATATAGAATTGTATAGAAAAATGTAGAAAAAATGCCCAAGTTAAAAAGGTGATCTTTTTGTTAAAAAATATTTTTCCGCATAAAAACACCAAGGTGCACATCTTCAATATGTGTAGAAGACGTGTGTATAGTTTCAGAACGATCGACTGAACGGTTTCGGAGGAGTTGTGTACACAAACTCTGTACCGTATATAGAATTGTATAGAAAAATGTAGAAAAAATGGCTAAGTTAAAAAGGTGATATTTTTGTTAAAAAATATTTTTTCCGCATAAAAACACCAAGGTGTACATCTTCAATATGTGTAGAAGACGTGTGTATAGTTTCAGATCGATCGACTAAACGGTTTCGGAGGAGTTGTGTACACGAACTATGCTCTTTTTCTTCAGCCGCCGCCCGCCCGCCCGCCGTGCGGTAAAACATAATACGTACCATTTTTTAAAAACGGTCGTATAAAAAGGAAATAGAAGTTATAACCGATTTCTTGTTTTGTAAAGAGACTAAGTCTGTGACCTTGACGGACGGACACACGGTACGACATACGGACGGACGGACGGACGGACGGACAACATGACTCCAGTATACCCCCCCACAACTCGTTGCGGGCGGTATAATTATAGACACGCCATGTGATTTTGTACATTCGGACATCTGCGCAATTTCATGAAATACGTTTACAAGATGTACAATATTTTTCATAAATAAAGTAAAAAATTGACAAAATATAATTACGCATGTACTCTGAAAATGTTGTAAACTTTTGACGCCATTTACGGAAATTTCTTTCATGAAATTACTCTCGATGTCCGAAGGGAGAAAATCACATGGCGTCTCCAATATAAAACAAGAATTCAGTAATACTGACTGATGGAAAATTAATGGCTTTAACGTCTCGTCAAGATCTAATGCCATATAGAGACGTGACCACAAGTTAAAGTCTCATCCGACAGACCAGTGGGATGGTCATACTACCGGTATGTAAGTATTTTTCACACCTAGGTTGAGGCTTGAACTCACAACCTCCAACATTGAACTCCAATTATCCCGTAGGCCACAGCCCATCCCTACTGACTGATGGATATACCATAGAATAAATAGAACAGATGATGACAAATAAGTACAATCTATCACAGGTTCTTGAAGAGCGGATCATATTTCGGTGTTTTATGGGTTATTTCGGTGCATTGGTGGTTTAGGTGCATTGATACCAACATACAATTTACGTCACCTACCGTGAGTTACACGTATACGTATGAATTTACAAGGTGAGAAACGGAGCTTCTACCCGCGTATGTTTTTAACCAATAAAATCATTATTTGTTAACCGATAACAATAAAACCAGTTCCAAATTGTTTGTTTAGATTAATGTAATGAACCTGAACCACCAATGCAAGTGAAACATTAATATATCATCTGAAAAACGTCAAATACAGATAGATGATCGAGCTTAGACGTGTAAACCATAGACGTGTAAACCTCTTTACATCGCGACACTCATTGACTAACATCTAATAATAGCCTGACGGGGGGATGTCGTAGTGGATTTTGACACATAGCGGGAAATGGCTATCCAATCAAATGGCGCGCCATGCGTGTATCTCCGGTTTCAGAGCTCATTGGAAAATTGCGGAATTGTATGGCTTTTAATATGTTAAATGTAGGAACAGATCAATGCAGTTCACGTATTCTATCGGCTTCAGCAAATTGATATGTCTCCTGAATCAATAGAACCCGAATTTGGAGTTTGTGGTTGGAAATTGATGATGATATAATCGGTCTGAAAGCAACACATGTTTGAAATTTTATTGGCCAAATATTGAAAAAGCTTTTTTTCCCCATGAGTATTTTGACAGTAAGAATGGGGTCTGAAAGTTCGGAACGGTGAATATGTAGATATTTGACGCTTTCTGTCGTGTGTAATGATTGAGCATCAGTAGTTTCACAAAACTATGTAAATGACCAACAAGAAACGAGGCAAAGCCACGAAGGCCAGGTTTTTTCCAAGCATAGACACTTGGATAACATAATTATACCCACTTTTTGTAGACTAGATGGCCGTGGCCTGCATGTCGCGCCTTGGGGCGAGGCATGGACACTAAAAAAATAGATATAGTAGATGGAAAAATTTTAACCAAAAAACTTTAACCGGACACACGGATGTACGGACGGACGGAGATATAGTACACGAAAAAACATTAACAAAAAAATTCAAAGTAATTTGACCTTGACATTGGGCACAGGGGCCGCACGGTTGGGGGGTAGAATGAAAATATGGATGATGATAAACACCCATGTGAAGTTTCAAGGTAATGGGCGAAGCAGTTGCAGAGATATAGTATAACAAAAAAGTTTTAACCAAAAATCTTTAACCAGACGTACGTTAAAAAGTTAATGTTGAAAATGGCTAAGTCAATTACGTAGAAATAATAGGTGAAAGTAAAAAAATGGTCACATGTTGGATAGTTGTATGTGGTAGGCACCCCTTGGTTATGAAGCTGTGAAAGTTTGGTGGACCTAGGTGGTACAGTACAAAAGAAATTGACTTAAACACAAAAACTTAACATTGTAAACGCGAAAACTTAACATTGAAAATGACTAAGTCGACTGCGCGGAAAAAATGGGTCAAGTTCAAAACAAGAAACGAGGCAAAGCCACGAAGGCCAGGTTTTTTCCAAGCATGGACACTTGGATAACATAATTATACCCATTTTTTGTAGACTAGATGGCCGTGGCCTGCATGTCGCGCCTTGGGGCGAGGCATGGACACTAAAAAAATAGATATAGTAGATGGAAAAACTTTAACAAAAAAACTTTAACCGGACACACGGACGGACACACGGACGTACAGACGGACGGACGTATGCCAAAATGCCGACGATATCGCGCTTTCCGCAAGCGGGTGCGACAATGATGATAAACACCCATGTGAAGTATCAAGGTAATGGGTGAAGCAGTTGCAGAGATATAGTACACAAAAAAACTTTAACAAATAAATTCAAAGTAATTTGACCCTGACATTGCGCACAGGGGTCGCACGGTTGGGGGTTAGAATGAAAATATGGACGATGATAAACACCCATGTGAAGTTTCAAGGTAATGGGCGAAGCAGTTGCAGAGATATAGTATAACGAAAAAGTTTTAACCAAAAAATTTAACCAGACGTACGTTAAAAAGTTAACGTTGAAAATGGCTAAGTCAATTACGTAGAAATAATAGGTGAAGGTAAAAAAATGGTCACATGTTGGATAGTTGTATGTGGTAGGCACCCCTTGGTTATGAAGCTGTGAAAGTTTGGTGGTCCTAGGTGGTACAGTACCAAAGAAATGGACTTAAACACGAAAACTTAACATTGTAAACGCGAAAACTTAACATTGAAAATGGCTAAGTCGACTGCGCGGAAAAAATGGGTCAAGTTAAAAACAAGAAACGAGGCAAAGCCACGAAGGCCAGATTTTTTCCAAGCATGGACACTTGGATAACATAATTATACCCACTTTTTGTAGACTAGATGGCCGTGGCCTGCATGTCGCGCCTTGGGGCGAGGCATGGACACTAAAAAAATAGATATAGTAGATAGAAAAACTTTAACGAAAAAACTTTAACCGGACGGACGGACGTATGCCAAAATGCCGACGATATCGCGCTTTCCGCAAGCGGGTGCGACAATGATGATAAACACCCATGTGAAGTATCAAGTTAATGGGTGAAGCAGTTGCAGAGATATAGTACACAAAAAAACTTTAACAAATAAATTCAAAGTAATTTGACCTTGACATTGCGCACAGCGGCCGCACGGTTGGGGGTTAGAGTAAAAATATGGACGATGATAAGCACCCATGTGAAGTTTCAAGGTAATGGGCGAAGCAGTTGCAGAGATATAGTATAACGAAAAAGTTTTAACCAAAAAACTTTAACCAGACGTACGTTAAAAAGTTAACGTTGAAAATGGCTAAGTCAATTACGTAGAAATAATAGGTGAAGGTAAAAAAATGGTCACATGTTGGATAGTTGTATGTGGTAGGCACCCCTTGGTTATGAAGCTGTGAACGTTTGGTGGTCCTAGGTGGTACAGTACCAAAGAGATGGACTTAAACACGAAAACTTAACATTGTAAACGCGAAAACTTAACATTGAAAATGGCTAAGTCGGCTACGCGGAAAAAATGGGTGAAGTTAAAAAAAAAAAGTAACATGTTGGATAGTGATATGTGGTGGGTACCCCTTGATTATGAAGTTGTGAAAGTTTGGTGGTCCTAGGTGGTACAGTACCAAAGAAATGGACTTAAACACGAAAACTTAACATTGTAAACGCGAAAACTTAACATTGAAAATGGCTAAGTCGACTACGCGGAAAAAATGGGTGAAGTTAAAAAAAAAGTAACATGTTGGATAGTGATATGTGGTGGGCACCCCTTGATTATGAAGCTGTGAAAGTTTGGTGGTCCTAGGTGGTACAGTAACAAAGAAATGGACTCGAACACGAAAACTTAACATTGATTGTGGACGCCGCCCGCCCGCCGGCCGCCCGCCGCCCGCCCGCCCGCCCGCCCGGCTTTCGCCAATCCAATAGCCTGGATTTATTTTCAAAAAACCTGGCTAAAAAGTAACATGTTGGATAGTGATATGTGGTGGGCACCCCTTGATTATGAAGCTGTGAAAGTTTGGTGGTCCTAGGTGGTACAGTACCAAAGAAATGGACTTAAACACGAAAAGTTAACATTGAAAATGCGAAAACTTAACATTGAAAATGGCTAAGTCAATTGCGCGGAAAAAATGGGTGAAGTTAAAAAAAAAGTAACATGTTGGATAGTGATATGTGATATGTGGTAGGCACCCCTTCATTATGAAGCTGTGAAAGTTTGGTGGTCCTAGGTGGTACAGTACCAAAGAAATGGACTTAAACACGAAAACTTAACATTGAAAACGCGAAAACTTAACATTGAAAATGGCTAAGTCGATTGCGCGGAAAAAATGGGTCAAGTTAAAAAAAAAGTAACATGTTGGATAGTGATATGTGGTGGGCACCCCTTGATTATGAAGCTGTGAAAGTTTGGTGGTCCTAGGTGGTACAGTAACAAAGAAATGGACTCAAACACGAAAACTTAACATTGATTGTGGACGCCGCCCGCCGCCCCCGCCCGCCCCGCCCACCCGCCCGCCCGCCCGCCCGCCCGAGGGCTTTCGCCAATCCAATAGCCTGGATTTTTTTTTCAAAAAACCTGGCTAAAAAAGTAACATGTTGGATAGTGATATGTGGTGGGCACCCCTTGATTATGAAGCTGTGAAAGTTTGGTGGTCCTAGGTGGTACAGTACCAAAGAAATGGACTTAAACACGAAAAGTTAACATTGAAAACGCGAAAACTTAACATTGAAAATGGCTAAGTCGACTGCGCGGAAAAAATGGGTGAAGTTAAAAAAGAAGTAACATGTTGGATAGTGATATGTGGTGGGCACCCCTTGATTATGAAGCTGTGAAAGTTTGGTGGTCCTAGGTGGTACAGTACCAAAGAAATGGACTTAAACACGAAAAGTTAACATTGAAAACGCGAAAACTTAACATTGAAAATGGCTAAGTCGACTGCGCGGAAAAAATGGGTGAAGTTAAAAAAGAAGTAACATGTTGGATAGTGATATGTGGTGGGCACCCCTTGATTATGAAGCTGTGCAAGTTTGTTGGTCCTAGGTGGTACAGTAACAAAGAAATGGACTCAAACACGAAAACTTAACATTGATTGTGGACGCCGCCCGCCGCCCGCCGCCCGCCGCCGCCCGCCGCCCGCCGCCCGCCGCCCGCCCGACTTTCGCCAATCCAATAGCCTGGATTTTTTTTCAAAAAACCTGGCTAAAAACCAACAAAATCCACCCAAAAATTACCCAAATGACACCAACATTCTGACCATCTATTCAAACACTAGTGCAATCTATATGAAGTTTCAAGCCATTCCGAATGATGAAAACAGATAAAGTAGGTAGCTGAAAACTTAACGTGAATCTCGGACAGACAGACAAGGTGGTAATTATATGTACATGTATCCCAAAATTACGTACCCAAGACATACTGAAGAAAACTAGAGACAGTGAGCATGGCCTTACGGATACCCCCGGCCGCCGCCTGAATTGACAAATAAAAACTTGGATGGACGGACGGAATTATGAAAATTATATAGCCTCGACATACTTCGTATGCCGGGGGTATAATAAGTAAAGAAGTGATCTATGTGTGTTGGTTGAGATGGCTTACTGCATGTGACCCACCTGGAGGTCGGTGAACATGTCCTGTATATACTGGAGGACGGTGAACATGGCTATAACTGACACTATCACCGGACAACAGGTAAAACACCTGAAGGTCATGGAACTTTTATAACTGGAGGACGGTGACATGCTTATAACTGGACCAACTATCACGACTACCCAGTAAAACACCTGGCAGGTCATGTGAACATGTCCTGTATACGGAGGACTGACTGACATGGCTGTAACTGTATATACACCCGGATCGGTACAGTATACTGACACATCAACGGATGTCAGTGGGGTGTACTGGAGGACTGTGAACATGTCCTGTATATACGGAGGACGGTGAACATGGCTATAACTGACACTATCACCGACAACAGTAAAACACCTGGAGGTCAGTGAACATGTCCTGTATAAACAGGAGGACGGTGAACATGGCTATAACGACACTATCACCGACTACAGTGACCCACCTGGAGTCAGTGAACATGTCCTGTATATACCTGAGGACGGTGAACATGCTATAAAACTGACACTATCACCGTCTACAGTGACGCCACCTGGAGGTTCAGTGCAACATGTCCTGAATATACTCGAGGAGGACGGTGAACATGGGCCTATAACTGACACTATCACCCGACTATAGTGACCCACCTGGAGTCCAGTGAGCATGTCCTGTAAAAACTGGAGAACGGTGAACATGGCTATAACCTGACAAAAAACTCATCACCGACTACATGATGACACACCTGAGGACAGTGAACATGTCCTGTATAAACTACCGAGGACGGTGAACATGGCTATAAAACTGACACTATCACCGACTACGTGACCCCCACCTGGAGGTCAGTTTAGCATGACCTGTATATACTCGAGGAATGGTAACGGATGGTTATAACATGACACGAATCACCGATAACCTGAACCCACCTTATCCACCGACTACAAGGGTGACCCCCTAGGAGGTCAGTGAACATGTCCCTGTATAAATACTTGGAAGTGGACGGTGAACATTGGCCCTATAATCCTGACACTAAATCACCGGACCTACAGTGAACCCACCTGGAGTCAGTGAACATGTCCGTATATTACTGGAGGTAACGGTGAACAATGCTAATAACTGAACACCTATCACCGAACCCCTACATGACCCACCTGGAGGTCAGTGAAGCCATGGTTCCTTATAATTACCTGGAGACCGTGAACATGGCTTATAACTGGCAACTTCCACCGACTACAGTGACCCCCACCTGGAGGTCATTGAACATGTCCCCTGTATATACTCCGAGGACGGTGAACATGGCTATAACTGACACATCACCGACTACAGTCCCCCACCTGGATGTCAGTTAGCATGTCCTGTATATACTCGAGGATGGTGAACATGGTTATAACTGACACTATCACCGACTACAGTGATCCACCTGGAGGTCAGTGAACATTTCCTGTATATACTGGAGCTGACGGTGACACTAGCTCATGATCCACACTATCACGGAGGACTACATAGTGACACACCTCGTAGGAGGTCAGTGAAACATGTCCTGTATAGGTGATATAACTGAGGACGGTGAACATAGCCTATACTGACACTACTCACCGACTACACCCACCTGGAGGTCAGTGAACCCTGTCCTGTATATACTGGAGGGACGGTGAAGGGCTACTGACACTATCACCGACACAGTAACCCACCTGGAGGTCCGTGAACTGTTCCTGTATATACTGGAGGACGGTGAACATGGCTATAACTGACACTATCACCGACTACAGTGACCCACCTGGAGGTCAGTGAACATGTCCTGTATATACTGGAGGACGGTGAAGGCATAACTGACACTATACCGCTACTGTACCTCTGGAGGACAATAGTGAACATGTCTAACCCACCTGGACATGAGTCAGGAGACAGGCTATAACTGACAATCACCGACTACAGTACCCTGAGGTCATGAACATGTATATACTGGAGGACGGTGAACATGGGCTATAACTGACACTATCACCGACTACAGTGACCCACCTGGAGGTCAGTGAACATGTCCTGTATATACTGTGGACCCGGTGACAGCCTATAGAGACGGTGACATGGCTATAACTGACACTATCACCGACTACAGTGACCCACCTGGAGTCAGTAGCAACATGTAACTGTATATACTGAGAGTAGGACGGTGAACATGGTATAACTGACACTATCACCGACTACAGTGACCCACCTGGAGGTCAGTGAACATGTCCTGTATATAAGGAGGAACGGTGAACATGCTATGGACTGACCCTATCCCGACTACAGGGTAGACACCTGGAGGTCAGTGAACATCCGGTATACGAAGGACAGTGAATGGCTATAACTGACACTATCACCGACTACAGTGACCCACCTGGAGGTCATGAACATGTCCTGTATATACTGGGGACGGTGAACATGCTATACTGACACTGGAGGTCACGACTGAACAGGCTGAACACAGCTACACCGACTGTCAGTAGTAACATGTCCTAGTATATTACTGAGGACGTGGAACATGGCTATAACTGACACTATCACCGACTACAGTGACCCACCTGGAGGTCAGTGAACATGTCCTGTATATACTGGAGGACGGTGAACATGGCTATAACTGACACTATCACCGACTACAGTGACCCACCTGGAGGTCAGTGAACATGTCCTGTATATACTGGAGGACGGTGAACATGGCTATAACTGACACTATCACCGACTACAGTGACCCACCTGGAGGTCAGAACTGCAGGCATGGTCTGATATCACCTGAGGCGCGTGACTAGTAACTGGCTACATGGCTAACTGACACTATCACCGACTACAGTGACCCACCTGGAGGTCAGTGAACATCATGGTCCATGTATCATGACTGACGCGACGTGAACATGGCTTGTATATGGACACTATCGACACTACAGACTACAGTGACCCACCTGGAGGTCAGTGAACATGTCCTGTATATACTGGAGGACGGTGAACATGGCTATAACTGACACTATCACCGACTACAGTGACCCACCTGGAGGTCAGTGAACATGTCCTGTATATACTGGAGGACGGTGAACATGGCTATAACTGACACTATCACCGACTACAGTGACCCACTGGAGGTCTGTGAACATGCTATAACTTGACACTATCACCGACTACAGTGACCCACCTGGAGGTCAGTGAACATGTCCTGTATATACTGGAGGACGGTGAACATGGCTATAACTGACACTATCACCGACTACAGTGACCCACCTGGAGGTCAGTGAACATGTCCTGTATATACTGGAGGACGGTGAACATGGCTATAACTGACACTATCACCGACTACAGTGACCCACCTGGAGGTCAGTGAACATGTCCTGTATATACTGGAGGACGGTGAACATGGCTATAACTGACACTATCACCGACTACGTGTGACCCACTCCGAGGTCAGGTGAACATGTCTGTATATACATGAGGACGTGAACATGGCCTATAGGAGGACGGTGAACTGGCTATAACTGACTATCACCGACTACAGTGACCCACCTGGAGGACAGTGAACATGTCCTGTATATACTGAGGACGTGAACATGGCTATAACTGACACATCACCGACTACAGTGACCCACCTGGAGGTCAGTTGAACATGTCCCTGTATATACTCAGGACGGTGAACAGGTTATAACTGACACTATCACCGACTACAGTGACCCACCTGGAGGTCATGAACATGTCCATGTATACTGGAGGACGGTGAACAGGCTATAACTACACTATCACCGACTACAGTGCCCACCTGGAGTCAGTGAACATGTCCTGTATATACTGGAGGACGGTGAACATGGCATATAACTACAACATCACCGACTACAGTGAACCCACCTGGAGGTCCAGTGAACATGTCTGTATATACTGAGGACGGTGAACATGGCTATAAGAGGACTAATCAAAACGACACTACACCGACACAGTACCCACCCTGAGGTCAGTGAACATGTCCTGTATATACTGAGGACGGTGAACATGGCTATAACTGACACTATCACCGACTACAGTGACCCACCTGGATGTCAGTTAGCATGTCCTGTATATACTGGAGGTGACTGTGAACATGGCTATAACTGACACTATCACCGACTACAGTGACCCACCTGGAGGTCAGTGAACATGTCCTGTATACTGGAGGACGGTGAACTGGCATAACTGACACATCACCGAGACGAGAACCCATGGAGGTCATGAACATGGCTGTATAAACTGGAGGACGGTGAACATGGGCATAACGACACTATCACCGACACAGTGACCCACCTGGATGTCAGTGAACATGTCCTGTATATACAGAGACTGAAGGTGACATGCTACTGACACCTCATCACCCGACTACAGTGACACTGAGTCCCAGGACGTGTCCTGATATACGAGACAGTGGGTACAGTGTAGTCAGGACAAGGGCTGCTATACTGACCCTCTAATCCACGGACTACAGGTGACACTGAGGCAGAACATTGGTCTGGATAATACTGACACGCGTTGTCCCGCGGGATCGCGTATGTGATCGGGGGCTTCACGCTCTTACCCTCCTTAAATGGTGACTTCTACAACGGAAGTTAGAACAGCATGGTCATCAGTGTTCCTGCTTAGAAAATGTTCTCCAGTCTCATACTTGAACTCAGAAAGAATCATCATTAAAATCGCTACGTATACAGTGGAACCTCTCTAAACCGGACACCCTGGGAGGTCCCCAAGGTGTCCGGCTTAGAGAGGTTTCACTGTAAACCAGGCTTTTGATCATTCTGAGCCACAGTTTGTGCTATGCGATCACACATGGACATTATCACATGAGATAAATGACCAAGAAACTCATCAAAAATAAGATCACAGGTGTGTTATTGGTGTCCGGTTTAGAGAGGTTCCACTGTACATGCATATAAATAAGTTTACTGATTTAACTAGATTGGTCAGTAAGCGAGGCTTATGGAATACCCCCCCGCGTGGGCCCAGGTACCCCTAAAATATGTAAAAATTTCCAAGTGTGTGGGCTTGTGACCTTGACTCTGGGATTAGCGCGAGCGGCATGAACGTGAATTTGTCACAGGGTGGTAGAGGTCCATTGGAGCAATGAGTGTGTGAAATGTGAAGCAGATCCGAGCAAGGAAATAGAAGTTATAACCGATTTCTCTGATGTTAAGTTTTGTAAAGAGACTACCGTATAACCTCGAATTAACGCCCCCGGAGGCGTTACATTTTACAAAAGGGGGGGGCGTTTATTAGCCAGTAAAAAAAATAAAATAAATTTTTTTTACCAAGGACCGCCAATTTCAAACACAAATAAGGATTTAAGGATTATCTGTTATGAAAATGGCGGTCATTGGTAAAAAAAATTATTTTATTTTTTATTTGGGGGGGGGGGGGGGGGACTGTTTATTAGGAGGGGAGGTGTTAATTCGAGGTTATACAGTATGTATGTGACGTTGACCTCGAGATCAGCGGGGATTTGTCACAGCATATGAAATATTAAGAATTTTCAATGAAAGAAATAGAAGTTATAACATATTTCTCTGATGTTAAGTTTTGTGTAAAGAGACTAAGTATGTGACCTTGACCTTGGGATCAGCGGGGGTTGAACAGTCGTAGATTTGTCACAGCATGATAGTACAACCTTAGAGGAACGCACAAGTGAAATAATAAGAATTTTCAATGAAGGAAATAGAAGTTATAACTTATTTCTCTGATGTTAAGTTTTGTAAAGAGACTAAGTATTTGACCTTGACATTGGGATCAGCGGGGGTTGGACGGTCGTGGATTTGCCACAGCATGGTAGTAGAGCCTTTAATACAGGAATGCATGTGTGAAATATTAAGCATTTTAGATGAAGGAAATAGAAGTTAGAACAATATTTCTCTGATGTTAAATTTTGTAAAGAGACTAAGTATGTGACCTTGACCTTGGTATCAGCGGGGGTTGGATGGTCGTGGATTTGGCACAGCATGGTAGTAGAGCCTTACAGGAATGCATGTGTGAAATATTAATCATTTTAGATGAAGGAAATAGAAGTTATAACAATATTTCTGTGACGTTAAGTTTTGTAAAGAGACTAAGTATTTGACCTTGACCTTGGGATCTGCGGGGGTTGGACGGTCGTGGATTTGGCACAGCACGGTAGTAGAGCCTTACAGGAATGCATGTGTGAAATATTAAGCATTTTAGATGAAGGAAATAGAAGTTATAACAATATTTCTCTGATGTTAAGTTTACAGACTAAGTATTTGACCTTGACCTTGGGATCTGCGGGGGTTGGACGGTCATGGATTTGGCACAGCATGGTAGTAGAGCCTTACAGGAATGCATGTGTGAAATATCAAGCATTTTAGATGAAGGAAATAGAAGTTATAACAATATTTCTCTGATGTTAAGTTTACGGACGGACGGACGGACGTACGGACGGACGGACGGACGGACAACCCGACTCCAGTATACCCCCCCACAACTCGTTGCGGGGGGTATAATAAGAAATATGTGACTATGCAAACATCATTCAACAAGTTGAATACATATACGGTCTCATTTACATATTTATTACCGGGTACACACTAGATGTATCATGAATTTTAACAAGTGTCATTGCCATGTTAACACCCATTTTATGCAAACAGCAATAGTATGGACCTGCCAGACGAGACGAGTGGTAGAGAAGAGAGTGACTTACAGGGAAGGTGACTTCATCGTCGAAGGTCCAGGCGAGGCCCCACCTCATGGTCCGCCCCTGGCAGAACTCCGTCGATGAGAAGTTGCTGATCTGCCGATATACACAATACAGTAGTCTCTACACACCAGACACATGGACACAATTTGTGTAACAAAGCTTAACCCTTTGAACCCATAAGCCAGATATAGCGGTTTATGCAAACAGTGCAGATCCTGATGAGACAGCTCGTCTCATCAGGATCGGCAGTATTTGAAAGTAATTTTCATATTTTTTAGAACAAAAATACCCCCTTTTCCATAAATGGACTCGTATGCAAACCATTTTCTTACGGTTAGATTGGTTGCAAAATGAACATATCAAAATCCATTCTAGTTTCTTAGGGGTGAGAGGGTTAAGGTCGCTTGAGTAGCTAACTGCCATCAGCAAACCGATTGATTCTAATCCAACTCGGTGGATGCTCAAGATGTCTAATAATGCCAATCATCACAAATGTATAAACAGAACTCCAGATAAGGTGTGTATTGGCCTATTTTACGCACTTATTTTAGCTGAATACGCATTGATTATCAACCAGTGGAAATACAAAATACAGCAATGTGAAAATACGTATTAACGCATGCCATCAGAGTAACCTCAGGGCGTATGCTGTGTGCCATCAAGTCACTCAAGCAGGACAAGTGCCATCAACAAAATGATTGATTCTAATTCTACTGAGTGAATGTCTAATAAATAGAGAATACCAGGCTAGTGTCTTTTGATATCAAGTTTATCAGGCAAGGCTAGGAAACGCGTAGGAATTCCGAGGCTTGCCGAGGAATTCCTACCGTTTCTGAGCCGAGCCTGATAAACTTGATATCAAAATACACTAGCCTGGTATTCTATTTATCAGGTAACGTTTTATGCTCGAAAATGACATTAGATGACGTCGTATTCTATGGACAGAACACGGACTTGTTTACGTTGCGTCATTACACTGACGTCATTCGGTAACGTCACGTGACGTTATCCGACCAATGGAACGTCAGTTTTCACTTCGTTGTAACCCGGATGTTGATATCAGGTCAATGCCTGATACAACAATATGTTATCAGTCAGTACGTATTCGGTCAATACAGGGCAGGTTACCTGATAAATATCACCAATTGTTACAAATGTAATATTTTCTCAGCCTTAGAAGTGTGTGACCAGCGTAGGTACGGTCTGTCCTACTCACCTTCTTCCTCCGGAGTTCATCCTTCAGTAACATCAGGCTCATCTTCTTGCCCAGCATGCTGCTGTACACTCTGTCCAGAGAGAATGTCGGTCTGAGCACATACTCCATCTATTGCTCAAAATCAGGACGTTTGATTGGCAGAGACCGAGTCTCGGCCAATCAAACTGCCTGATTTTGACTACAAATTTGTCAATAGAGCTGACATAAAACTGTCCATAGAAAATGTTTGTCTGAGCTTGTACTGAAGTCCTCATACTCGAAATCAGAATTGATTGGTGGCCAATTAAACTGCCCGATTTTGTGTATAAATTTGGAGAACATATTTATGCTTATATTTCTGAGCATACTTTCCTACCCCGCTCGTAATTCTATTGGAGAAAGTGAAAATGAACGGGTTTAACGTCCCAGCTAAGGTCATATAGAGACGGGACCACAGTTTAAAGTCTCATCCGACAGACCAGTGGGATGGAAATACTATGTTAGTATTTGTCATGCCTATGGCGTGGTTCGAATCCACAACCTCTGGATTTGAAGTCAGGTGCTCTAACCCCTAGGCCACAACCCATCCCTGTGGCCAATCAAACGGACTGATTTTGTGTATAAATTTGAAGAACATACGTATGCTTATAATACTTTCTGAGCATACTTTCCTACCCCGCTCGTAATTCCATTGGAGAAACATTCCATCTAGCTCTCACAAAAATGTTATACCCGAATCCAGTTTCATACACAGGTGACTCCGACTCAGTTGATCTGGACATAGGCTGGTGAACAATACAAGAAGCTAGGGGGCCGTTTCACTAAACTTTGTATGACTAAAATGTTCTTGAGTATAAATTTATGATCGTGTGGAAATTTCAAGTGATGAATTTACATTTATTGAGCATAGGCTGCATATGCAGCCTATGCTCAATAAATGTAAATCCAATAATTGTTTACAAGAATACATTGTTAATGTGACATTTACAGACTATCATTATTTTGCTCTTACAAACATTTTAGTCGTACACAGTTTAGTGAAACGGGCCCCAGGTTTTTGTTGTGACGGTCAACATCAAGGTGGTGGTCACGCACGCAACATTCCCCAAAGTAAAGATGAAAGTATGTGTACTGAGGCAATAAGGCAACAGAAAATGTATTGTAGGTTCTCATTGCCACCGGCCCCTTTTTTTTACAGATTTCAATAAAAATAAAAGCTTTCAACCTGTCCAAAAAGCCGGGTATGGAAGGTGTTCGAGCCAATTCCCACCCTTTAATATAAACTGAACGTATGAACGAACCTGTCCCAATTGAGACAAATTATGTGATTTTGTACATTCAGAAGTAGATGTGAGATTTTTTATGGAATATATTTATAGAAACCCTCATATTTTCTGTAAATGACTGAAAGTGAACAAAATTTTCATAGCAAATGCGGATTTCAATTGCTGAGAACATTTCGTCAACTTCTGACGTCATTTACGAAATTTTGTATAGATTTTTCATGACATATCACAGATCTTGTTAGGTAAAAAATCACATGGCTCGTCTCATTTATGGCCGTGACTGTAGAAATGGGGCTTAAGGGTTTTGCGACCAGTGTAGATCTAGATCAGCCTGAGCATCCGCACAGTCTGATCAGATTAGGATCTGCACTGTTCGTCATTCCATCAATCAAACACCCTGCATGCTTCTATCAAGCAATGCTAAAGCCGAAAGGAGTGTGTTATTTGATCAGGAGCTACAGTGGTCACAAATACCATAAGACCTATTTCTCCAGTCACAGAAACATTTTATCCCCACATTGCGATGACAATAAACTGTGTATGGTGTAACCGTACCGGACTCTATCCTGGAGGACGAGAGACTCGTCGATCATCCTGGTCACGAAGGTCACCTCCCCGCCCCAGGACACACTCTCGCCCGGGGCGGCAGTGGAGGTGGAGTGGGGCAGGGGGCGTTTATCGCTGCGGGTGGACGTGATGCCCTGGGCTTCGAGGTGGTCGGAGAAGAAGGGCGGGTTGCACATACAGAAGTCGTAGCGGGCGGCGGGCTCCATCAGGCCCGCCAACATCGTGTCCTTCGATACCTTCCTCACTGCAACAGTGGACAGCACTGAATGACAATGGTAGCCACAGGGGTTTGGTGCATCTGTATTAGCGTGGTATAATATTCAGTTTTACACATGTACATAATAACAACAAACAATTTTAACCAAGGGAAATAACTATGTAAATATTGAACTTGTAGGTCAAGGTCATACAAAGGTCATTTGATTCCACGTGGGTTGTGGTGCACATCACTGGTTCATGATAAGTGTGCAATTATGTGCCTGTAGGCCTAATACTATTGAAGATACACAAGCTAAAAAAACGGACGGACGGATGGGACGGACGACTAAATGCATAAAAATATGTTCTCACAAATAGAGTTAATAATATTAACCCTTTCACCTGAAATAGTCTGTGATTTTTCAGAATATTCCATATCACAGAAAAGGTGTATTCTTTTTTCAGAAAACTTTGAAAAGAAATGGATTCACCAACAGTGTAGATCCTGATGAGACCATTCATGACACGCTGTCTCATCTGCAGCTACACTGATTGCAAACATTTGATGTCTGAGGTCAACGATATGGAGATTATTGCCTCATTAGTATATGTACAGTGACACATATTTCACAGAGGCCGTCATGATGGGATGGTGCAATATACTTGCACTGTTTTAGGCATGTAGAAAACAAAACATTTGTAGTCATTTTCAGTAAATATATAGATCATGGCAAAGGCCAGACAGATCTATTAACTATTTACATGCTGGGATTTGATTTGATTTATTGGTGTATAATTCCAGCATAAAAATATTTACACAATTCCCTAACATTTGATTGGCCCGTAGCAAGTCTCTGTCCAAAATTTATATCCCAGTAAACTCCCATGCCGAACTACTTTCCAAAACCGTCAGGCGCAGTTAAAATAATTCTTAAGAAAACGGAAAATAAACACATTTTCTTGATGAATTTATTTCAAATGTTGGAATTATAAGGAATGAATGGCCTTTTTGTTGAATTTATCAGGGATATAAACTTTGAAAAGTCGCGGGAATACTGGACGAGGCCTTCCGGCCTTCGTCCAGTATTCCCGCGACTTTCCCAAGTTTATACCCCGATAAATTCCACAAAAAGGCCATTCATTCCTATATTAACAGCCTATCAATAGCTATTAAAGGTCATTTAAAGCCGGGCCAACGGGTTTAATCCCGCATGTAACGTGTTGCATTGGAGAGAATATCCTAAAATCAGAACGGAATATTTACTATAGGAATGAATGGCCTTTTTTGTGGAATTTATCGGGGTATAAACTTGGAAAAGTCGCGGGAATACTGGACGAAGGCCGGAAGACCTCGTCCAGTATTCCCGCGACTTTTCCAAGTTTATATCCCCGATAAATTCCACAAAAAGGCCATTCATTCCTTATAATTCCAGCATTTTAAATAAAATAATCAAGAAAATGTGTTTATTTTCCGTTTTCTTAAGAATTATTTTAACTGCGCCTCACGGTTACAGAAAGTAGTTCGGCGTGGGAGTTTACTGGGATATAAATCTTGGACAGAGACTTGCTACGGACCAATCAAATGTTAGGGAATTGTGTAAATATTTTTGTGCTGGAATTATATCGAAATAATTATATGTTCAGCCCTGAAATTAGAATAACCTGACCTGGTGCAAGGTCCATACCACACCAAAGTCAATTGGACCCTTCCCCTAAATAAAAGTAACAGGATTAGGAATTATCATATTACCCGTACAAGGGATATGGGTATGCATGCTGGGAAATTTATGGGCTATAAATAGTTAAAAAATAACAGACGACAATTCACTGTATTTTCTTTTATTTCTCCCTATAAATATCATGAATATTCATTGAAAGTGAACCTATTTACAGAGAGTATTAAGAAACATACTCATAAGTTGTTGGATGTTATTTTCATCGTTAGCATGCAACAAGTTAATTACTGCGTACTGCAGCATCCTCCCACAAGCGATCAATCAAGGATTTCTTGGGTCACTCACCACTGTGCATCAGGGGGCCTGTTTCACTAAACTTTGTCATTTTGTACGACTAAACTTTGTACGACTAAAATGTTGGAAGTGCAAAATTATGTAAACTTCACATTAAGAATGTTTTCTTGTGAACAATTATTGGATTTGCATTTATTGAGCATATGCAGCCTATGCTCTATAAATGCAAATCCCCATCAACTGAAATTCTCAGACGATCCTAAATTTGCACTAACGAACATTTTAGTTGTACGAAGTTTAGTGAAATGGGCCCATGTAGGGCAAATGGTGATCTCCTATCTTACAAGAGACACACTGCACTGAGACTCACCTTCAATTTTGTCCGCCATGTTGTTTTGTTGTACATTGCGGCGAGCGAAGACGATATTCTGGTCGTCAATGTCGGAGGCGAGGAAGTGCCAGCCGCTCTGTCTACAGCCCAGCAGTGGGTAGATACAGCTCGCACCCGTACCTATAATAAAATACGGTAACATGATTTTAGCTCTTACCTTGATGAATTAAATTTTTCATCTGCTTTTTACTGTATCCGTTAGATACAGTTATGTCAGCATCCGATGTATGTTACTATTGTATTTATCTATTTTTAGAAACATTAACTATGGCTGTCGGTCGCCATTTTTGGGCAACCCCTATAAGACGGTACTTGACTTTAATAAAAATAATATAATAAAGTTTTTGTGCTATGGAGTGATGGATGTACGGAAAGGTGAAAACTATATACACCTCAGTATACTTTGTTAGCCAGGGGTGCAGTAAGCCCATTACCCCAGTCACAGCCACACACATATAACTGCACACACACTGAGACTGGAGAAATGTGGCTTATTATGGCATTTATCGTAGATAATCTTGTACCTATGTCGAATCTGGGAGTATAAAAAGCCCCATTTCTCCAGTCACAGCCACACATTATGTGCATTATGTGCATTATGTGTGGCTGTGACCGGAGAAATGGGGCTTATGGCGTTTATCTTAGATAACCTTGTACCTATGTCGATGCCGGTGGCAGCCGCGTGTTGGCCGAGTATGTCCTCCAACCAGAGGATATAGTTGAGTCGCTGAGGGACGGTCGGTATCAGCCGGTCTACAGGCAGCGTCACGTTCAGATCAAAATCTTCCTTCAACAGGGCCACTGTGAGGGCTCGAAGCGACGCAGGATCCTTGAAGTCCAATGCCACATTTCCGTTCAGTTTTTGTTCAGCTCTCTCTCTAAACTCTGGGTATTTGATGGCAAGAGCTTTGAAATCAGGCTTCCTAGTTTTATATAGATTTCTCGGATGCATATATTTGTTCAGGGCCATTTTGTTACCGCTGCGGAACTGCTGCTGTCCAAACAAATTGGGGTCTGCAATGATAAAACGTTCCCCGTCCAAATAGTGTACATCAAACAAGCACTGATAGACAAAGCTTGTGCATAATGTCAGAGTCTGTCAACTGCTGAAACTAATGTAGTGCATGCTGTAACAAGAATTCCGCGGAATCAAATGTCTCGCCTTGTCCCGCCGCCTTGACCTCGAGCCTGGGCCAGAAAGCAATTTTCACTGGCCCGAACATATTATACAATTATTGACTAGTGAGCCATAGAATATCAGATTATATTCTATGGCTCACTAGTCAATAATTGTTTTAGTATATGATAATAGTCGGTATATAGCACTTACGACCTTATGCTACTAGACAAAAATGGAAAAAGAATTTGAAAAAAAAAACAAGAAACGAGGCCACTTTTTGTAGACTAGATGGCCGTGGCCTGCATGTCGTGCCTTGGGGCAAGGCATGGACACTAAAAAAAGAGATATAGTAGATGGAAAAACTTTAACCGGACACACGGATGGACGGACGGACGGACGGACGTATGCCAAAATGCCGACTATATCGCGCTTTCCGCAAGCAGGCGCGACAATGATGATAAACACCCATGTGAAGTATCAAGGTAATGGGTGAAGCAGTTGCAGAGACATAGTACACAAAAAAATCAAAGTAATTTGACCTTGACATTGGGCACAGGGGCCGCACGGTTCGGGGGTAGAATGAAAATATGGATGATGATAAACACCCATGTAAAGTTTCAAGGTAATGGGCGAAGCAGTTGCAGAGATATAGTATAACGAAAAAAAACTTTAACCAAAAAACTTTAACCAGACGTACGTTAAAAAGTTAACGTTGAAAATGGGTAAGTCAATTACGTAGAAATAATAGGTGAAGGTAAAAAAAATGGTCACATGTTGGATAGTTGTATGTGGTGGGCACCCCTTGGTTATGAAGCTGTGAAAGTTTGGTGGTCCTAGGTGGTACAGTACCAAAGAAATGGGCTTAAAACACGAAAACTTAACATTGTAAACGCGAAAAGTTAACATTGACTGCGCGGGAAAAATGGGTCAAGTTCAAAAAGGTAACATGTTGGATAGTGATATGTGGTGGGCACCCCTTGGTTATGAAGCTGTGAAAGTTTGTAACAAAGAAATGGACTGGAAAACTTAACATTGATTGTGGACGCCGACGCCCGCCTGGCTTTCGCCAATCCAATAGCGTGGATTTTTTTCCAAAAAAAACCTGGCTAAAAATGGAAAAAAAGTTTAAAAAAAAAAAGTAAAAAAAATAATGCTCGCTACTGGAGCCCAGAATTTTTTATAATAGTCCTATATTTATCTACATATCATATCTGCACAGGTCCACATATTGCCACAATATTGTCAACACAGTTTACGGAAATGTAATACCCAGGTATAATAATTTACCTGTATAAATTACCTGTAATAATTTAGCTGGACATTTAGTGGTCAAGCTGGAAATTTGCACATGCTTGCACATGCAGAAGTGTTCAACTGGAGAAGGCTATTGTTCTCTCTACAGGTAAGGTGTACAGAGCGCACGAGAAACGGGTCTTCATGCATTAATGTTCAGTTTGTAGCATAGAAAGAAATAGAGTTTGACCTTGACCCTGGAGCCCGGAATTTTTTTTAATAGTCCTATATTCATCTACATATCATAGTAAAGGTATGTATAAAGTTTGATGACTGTAGCTGATAAGGTGTTGAAGTAATGACCGTAACACGAAAACTTAACATTGAATGATGACGACGACGACAAAGCCGACGACGACTCCGGAAAAGCAAAACCTTTGTCTCGCTTTCCGCTTCGCGGGCGAGACAAAAATGACCTAAGTACTGTCTGTTCCACGGAAAATCCTCCGCTGGTGTTTTGGGCAATTAAAACATATTAAACATCAATAGAATCAAAACGTAACAACATTTTACTAAACAACAAGAAATGAGGCATATCAGAGGTAGATGAAATGTGAAAACAGTCGGTAAAAAAACATTTGACGGTAGATTTGTATCGGTTTTCTGTATGAAGAAAGAAAGTAAAACTGAAAACGTTTGAAAAAATAACTAGCAAATGCTAAATGCTAAATATAGCATTCATATTTCCCACTGATGCACTCGCACTTAGTAGCCATGTGCCTAGCTTTGACTCGACACTACGTCATACACTACGTCATACACTACGTCATCAACTACACTACATCATACACTACACTACATCATACACTACGTCATACACTACGTCATACACTACACTACGTCATACACTACACTACGTCATACACTACGTCATCAACTACACTGCGTCATACACTACGTCATACACTACACTACGTCATACACTACACTACGTCATACACTACGTCATCAACTACACTACTTCATACACTACGTCATACACTACGTCATCAACTACACTACGTCATACACTAAATCATCAACTACACTACGTCATACACTACGTCATACACTACACTACGTCATACACTACATCATACACTACACTACGTCATACACTACACTATGTCATACACTACGCTACGTCATACACTACATCATACACTACACTACGTCATACACTACACTATGTCATACACTACACTATGTCATACACTACGTCATACACTACACTACGTCATACACTATGTCATACACTACACTACGTCATACACTACGTCAAACACTACACTACGTCATACACTACACTATGTCATACACTACGTCATACACTACACTACGTCATACACTACGTCATACACTACGTCATACACTACACTACGTCATACACTACACTACGTACTCATACACTACATCATACACTACACTACGTCATACACTACGTCATACACTACACTACGTCATACACTACGTCATACACTACACTACGTCATACAATATGTCATACAATACACTATGTCATACACTACATTACGTCATACACTACGTCATACACTACACTACGTCATACACTATGCCATACACTACGTCATACACTACACTACGTCATACACTACGTCATACACTACACTACGTCATACACTACACTATGTCATACACTATGTCATACACTACACTACGTCATACACTACGTCATACACTACACTACGTCATACACTACACTACGTCATACACTACACTATGTCATACACTACACTACGTCATACACTACACTATGTCATACACTAAGTCATACACTACACTACGTCATACACTACATCATACACTACGTCATACACTACACTACGTCATACACTACACTACGTCATACACGTCATACACTACACTATGTCATACACTACACTATGTCATACACTACGTCATACACTACACTATGTCATACACTACACTACGTCATACACTACGTCATACACTACACTACGTCATACACTACGTCATACACTACACTACGTCATACACTAC
Source organism: Conchocele bisecta (assembly GCA_029237695.1). NCBI lineage: Eukaryota > Metazoa > Mollusca > Bivalvia > Lucinida > Thyasiridae > Conchocele > Conchocele bisecta. The sequence continues at coordinate 39,085,143 of CM055277.1, forward strand.
ACTACGTCATACACTACACTATGTCATACACTACGTCATACACTACACTACGTCTACGTCATACACTACACTACGTCATACACTACACTACGTCATACACTAAGTCATACACTACACTACGTCATACACTACATCATACACTACGTCATACACTACACTACGTCATACACTACACTACGTCATACACTACACTACGTCATACACTACGTCATACACTACACTACGTCATACATTACGTCATACACTACACTACGTCATACACTACATATACACTACGTCATACACTACGTCATACACCACTACGTCATACACTACGTATACACTACGTCATACACTACACTACGTCATACACGTCATACACTACGTCATACACTACACTACGCCATACACTACGTATACACTACGTCATACACTACGTATACACTACGTCATACACTACGTCATACACTACGTATACACTACGTCATACACTACACTACGTCATACACGTCATACACTACGTCATACACTACACTACGCCATACACTACGTATACACTACGTCATACACTATGTATACACTACGTCATACACTACGTCATACACTACACTACGTCATACACTACGTCATCAACTACATCACTGATAACATTCAGTTCTCATATTTTTAAATTTGGTTATTATTGCTTTATATCGTGCACATTCATCATGTTTTAACCCTCACTAAACGAGAGACGAAAATTGTCGTTTGCTGTTTTTCATCTTTGCCTTAATTCTTAACAAAGAACCTGTTTTGGCAGCACATGAATCGTCTTATGTGCTGCCAAAAACAGGTGTTTAGTGAGAAATATTGAAAATAAAACATTTCCAGCAGATGACAAAATTTAAAACAGCGTAGTAAGGGTTAGGTATTACAACATTTGGGGTAAGTATGTAGAAGTATGCAATGGTAAATATCTTGTAATATTACATGCTACCCAGTGATTTACCGTGATTCTGGAGGGATTTATTTCCTATTTCCTCCGCGAGACAAAATTAACATCACGTTTTGATATCCCGGCGAAAACAAAATTCATATGCAATTATTGTTATATGTATGTTGGTCTAAGAGCAAATAATGAATTTCACATTTTTTCGAAGAGTATGTAATATACAATTTATTCCACACTCCGCACTCATTTCTTCATCGTATTTCCATCCCTAGACACACATTGTGGCCAAATATTATCAAAATCGGTGAAGCGGTTCAAGAGTTATTGAAAAACTATAATGGCCACTGCCAACATTTCGAGGAATAGAATGGATAATATATGCATGATGTTATGGTGTTTTATGGCTCAGTGACTTGTAAATTAAGACATTTAGAGCCGAGAATACACCTGGAGAGAATGCCCAAATTCAGCATTTGAATTTACAATATCCTGATTTGTTGCCAGGTTAAAACTTACAAGAATAAATGTCCATGATCTCAAAAGAAGACTATATTGGAGTTGCAGTAAACTATTCCATGGATCTACCGGTCGGGTTGCTGAAGTATCCAGGTATTGCGCACAATGAATATTTGGAGGATGGTAAACATGCATATGACGTTTCAAGTCAATTGGTGAAGCGGTTGACGAGATATAACATACAAAAAAACTTTAAAGCAAAGTTTACAAAAACTTTAACGCAAACTTCTAAGACATTTGACCTTGATCTTGGGCATGTGGGCAGCACGGGTATTACGCACAATGAATATTTGGAGGATGGTAAACATGCATATGAAGTTTCAAGTCAATGAGTGAAGCGATTGAGGAGATATAACATACATAAAAACTTCAACGAAAAGTTTACAAAAACTTTAACGCAAACTTCTAAGACATTTGACCTTGACCTTGGGCATGTGGGCAGCATGGGTATTGTGCACAATGAATATTTGGAGGATGGTAAACATGCATATGAAGTTTCAAGTCAATTGGTGAAGCGGTTGCAGAGATATAACATATGTAACAAGAAATGCGTCTGTCGAACGCGGATGCCACCTGCAGCATATTTGAGAAACTGTGACAAATTGGTTAACCGAAAAGTGTGACGGACGGACAGACGGACAGACGGACGGTCCAAACACTATATGCCACCCGTTTCTTCGAAACCCGGTGGCATAAAAACTTTAACGCAAATGCGGACGCACGTACGGATGGCCGTCAAAGTGACGACTATATCGCGCTGTCCACAAGTGGGTGCGACAATGAAAGGTGTTACTAACGTACATACATGGACTAACGCTATATCTATATGAAAGATCTTGATTAATTGACAGTTTGGAACACGATGCTGGTTTAAATTAGCATCAAATGTTCCTACTTGAAAGTACAGCCGCTCATGAGAATATGCACCTAAATGTGCAACCAGCATACATCGTAGATCCAAACCAACCTCGCTTACTGACCAATCTAGTTGCCACAAGTGTCAATAGAACTGAATCCAAATTCAATATCAACAAGAACTGCGTCTGTCGAACGTGGATGCCACCTGCAGCATATTTGAGAAACTGTGACAAAGTGGTTAACCAAAATTGTTAAGTCTTCAGTAGCCTTGTGTTGGCAAAGTAGGTGTAGCATACATGCAAACGAATAAAGTATTGAACTATTGAAGCAATTAAGCAACTTATGTAGATGATATGGCCAGTTTGAGAAACTGTGACGAAGTGGTTAACCAAAATTGTTAAGTCATTTAAGTAACCTGGTGAAGGTCAAAAGGCGAAGGTCATATAAATTATGAAAAGCCAGGTGTGGCACACATACCAATGAATGAAGTGTTGAAGTATTGAAGCGATTAAGCAACTTATGTAGATGATATGGCCATTTTGAGAAACTGTGACGAACTGGTTAACCAAAATTGTTAAGTCATTTAAGTAACCTGGTGAAGGTCAAAAGGCAAAGGTCATATAAATTATGAAAAGCCAGGTGTGGCACACATACCAATGAATGAAGTGTTGAAGTATTGAAGCGATTAAGCAACTTATGTAGATGATATGGCCAGTTTGAGAAACTGTGACGAACTGGTTAACCAAAATTGTTAAGTCATTTAAGTAACCTGGTGAAGGTCAAAAGGCGAAGGTCATATAAATTATGAAAAGCCAGGTGTGGCACACATACCAATGAATGAAGTGTTGAAGTATTGAAGCGATTAAGCAACTTATGTAGATGCTATGGCCAGTTTGAGAAACTGTGACAAAGTGGTTAACCGAAAAGTGTGAAGGACGGACGGACGGTCCAAACACTATATGCCACCCGTTTCTTCGAAACCCGGTGGCATAACAAATTCAATCGTCATCCGACTGATGTGCTTATATCATCATGAAACAATATGACAATATTTAGCTAGTTGTCTTATTTGCCCATGCCAACAAAAACAAGAGTTGTCAGAGGACAAGGAAGCGCGCCCGGTGACAGCAAAGGAACCAAAGGCACATTTGAACGTGGATTTGCCACAGCGCAGTAGAGGACCTTTGGAGCAATGCGTGTGTGAAATATGAAGCAAATGCAAGCAAGGAAACAGAAAATATAGGCCATTATTTACCCGAGTGACTGAGCGTTAAGGTTTCGAGATGCACAAAGTATGTAACCTTGACCCTGGGCTTAGAAGGGGCGGCACGGACGTGGATTTGCCACAGCGCAGTAGAGGACCCTTGGAGCAATGCGTGTGTGAAATATGAAACAAATCCAAGCAAGGAAACATAAAATATAGGCCATTATAATTTTTGAAGACGGACGGACGGACGGACGCCTACGACGCCGAGGGTATGCCATAAGCACGGCTTCCTTCGGAAGACGCGCTAATAATCAGTGCCCATGCTGTTCGCCATATAAGCAATATACTTTATCTTATTGTGGGGGGGGTGGGTATACTGGAGTCAGGTTGTCCGTCCATCCGTCCGTCGGGCTGTCCGTCCGTCACTAAACTTAACATCAGAAAAATATGTTATAACTTCTATTTCCTTCATCTAAAATACTTAATATTTCACACATGCATTCCTGTAAGGGGCTCTATTATCATGCTGTGCCAAATCCACGACCGTCCAAACCCGCTGATCCCAAGGTCAAATACTTAGTCTCTACAAAACTTAACATTAGAGAAATCTGTTATAACTTCTATTTCCTTCATCTAAAATGCTTAATATTTCACACATGCATTTCTGTAAGGCTCTACTACCATGCTGTGCCAAATTCACGACCGTCCAACCCCGCTGATCCCAAGGTCAAGGTCAAAGGCCCACATACTTGGAAAATATTTAGCGATACCTGGGCCCACGCGAGGGTATTCCGCAAGCCTCGCTTACTGAAAAATCTAGTTCCTCCAAGAAACGATACGATCAGTCGCTACACTGTTTGTCATTATGTTTGTCTTATTCACCCATGTCAACAAATGATAAATTCATAAACGCTGTCATGGTTCGCCATCTGGCCGATTTGATTCATTCTTATTTCTCCATGAAACAATATGATCAGTCGCTACACTTTTTGCCATTCTGTTTGTCTTATTTACCCATGTTGTCTCCTTCAACACAATATGATACCATTTAATAGACAATACATTTGTTATATACTTCCTGTGAGTCAAGATCACAAACCCACACACTTGGATTTTTTTTTACATATTTAGGGGTAACTCGGCCCACGCAGGGTGGGGGGGGCAATTACTTATATAATCTGGAAGTCAGACTTGGTCCATTTCATGCCCATGCAGGTTATAATTATCATAGTTGCAGCCTGTAACTCTGTGACCTTCACATACCAGAGTTACAGTTCCTCTCATTGCATTCCCATGCAGAGTAGCGAATCAGATCGGATTCGCACTTCAAATGTTAATTATGAGAATTTTTTTATATGAAGTAAATGTCAGTATTACAAAACTAGCATATTACACATTAATTATTTCATAAATTTACCAATGCACAATAGTTAGGTGGCATAGTGAAATTACCGTTACCTGACTGATAAAAGCACCATATTTGGCATACGGCTCCCTTAGGGCCTTTAATTAATGTTAGTCTAGGAGCCCACCATAGATTTTAAATGTAAAGCACCAAAATCCAAGATGGCCGCCATATATAATAATAATAAAGTTGTTTTTGCGCCGAATATCCACCCGACTGTGCGCTCAATGTACGTATGCCCCCATGACGGAATGTCAGTGGGGCAGTATGTTGTCTACCTCTCTGTCTGTGTGTGCGTGCGTCCGTGTGTGTTTCCGTCTTTCCGTCCGTCACACGTTTGGTTCACCTTGTTTGAAAAGTATTTTTCTCAGCAACTGCAACACCCACAGCCACCAAACTGGCACAACATACTTGCCTAGTGGTGTGCTACAAAACTAATATGTAGTATGTGACCTTGATTTGACCGTGACCTACTTTTTCCACGTTATTGACTTAACCGTTTTTCGAGAAAAAGCTGCCAATGGAGGCATTGCTGTGTCTTACAGACACAATTTTGAAGATGACATTAAAGATGTCCAAGACAGTCACTTACTAGAACATATACAGTACTTTAAATGGTACAGACAAAACTCATTTTTCAAGCAAGTAACTGCTGTAATGCTTTATTAATCTGTGTATCTGGGTATCTGGGTAGTTCTACTTGCACCTTAATATGTTACACCACCGAGGCTAGACCATTGCATGGTGTTGAGTTGGAATGTAATGTGTTTATAACAACAGCCATAGTTCTTACATTATTATATGTGACATTATTCTGTGATGTCTCTTGCAGGAACACACAGTTTACAATGTTCTATGGAGTACATTTGCACTTGCAAAGTGGTGAGCAGTCCAAATTTGCTTTGCCACATTTGCAGTTTGAGCAGTCCCCTTTGCAGGAGCATTTGATCAGCTCCAACGATTTGGAAACCTCTAGAATTGTCACCCAAACTGGTGGCCATGACTCCGATACCTTGGTCCAGGCAATATATTTGGAGAAGGAACCACTAGCTGTGTTTGTGTGCTTGTCTATATTCCTGCTTGATACACCATACGTCGGACATGCTGGAGTAGCGTATCGTTGGTGGGTGGCAGTTTGTCCATTGCTCGATACTTCTGGCAGAAGAGCTCAAAGGACTTGTTTTGTCATACATGATAACAGTCAGTCACTCGAGCTTCTGGAAAGGGTCGTCGTCGAGATCGAGCAACTGGAAGGGGTGACCTGCCAGATACACACATGTCTCTGTGACGTCTTCTTAGGCCTGCCAAGCCTGCCAAGCCTGCCAAGCAGACTTCTTGCCCTTGTCATTGAAGGCAGATGTTGTGTCACTACCTGAAAATGCATGGAACACAGGCAATGCTAGTGATTGTGGCTCCCCAGGCTCGCACAGCTAAAGTTGATGTGGTAAAACCTATAATTCTTGCCCATGCCAAAGGCCACCCGATGTCGGTCAAGGGTTGAGTCGCAATGAGATCATGGAATGTGCCTGCAAGGATGACTACAACATCTGTATCCACTGTATTCACTTGAATAGTCTTTTCTCCATGCTCCAGTGCATGCAGTGCATGAACCACGATCCTGGTGTCCGCCTCCTCATGATTGCAGTTTTGCATGGGGATGCTGGTTCCAATAGATGTCACAGATTGCACTGATGTGACATATACAGCTTTGGCTGGTGGCCAGTTGAACTTTTCAACCTTGGAAGTCAAAAAGGAAAACAGCTCCTTCTTGTTGTCTGGGTCACAGAGGAAGTCCACCCAATTGCCTGGAAGTTTTGTATCGCCCGACACTTTCCTGCGCACGCCCTTGCTTCTCTTTTCCCGGGTAGATTCCTTTAAACTGTCTGGTATGTATGTGTCCCACACTACATCCAACCTTGTGGCAGCCTGTAGCTGCTTCTCTATGTATGGTATGAAAACCCTGTCTGCATACTCGTGGAAGGAGCTGACACTGGTAGTGGGCAGGCAGTGGACGATGACAGCACCATTCAGGATCTTGCAGTCGTAAGTCGATGGTGGCTCTGATTGCATGGGCTGCTCAAGACATTGCAGCAAGTCAGACTTCGTGTTTGGAAGATGAAGCTTGCCAAAGTCTGAGAGGGAAGGAGGGAAGGACTGTATATTATGTGCAAACAACTCCGCCAAGTCACCTTCACGGTTCTGCATGGATATGTATAGCTGGCCAAAGAGTGCCACATTGTTCTGAAGCACCTCAAAATGATTCAGCAATCTGGCCATCTCTGGCCCCCCGAGAGCGTCCACCATCAAAAGACAACAGGGTTTTCTGTAAGCCCAACAGCACCGCCCGAACCTTTCACAATATTGTTCTCCTGCTCATGAGCCTGGTCAAATGGGATCGTAGAGAACTTGTTGGTGGCCTTGGGAAAGATCCAATGAGAACACTTTTCAAACTCATACTTGATAGTGTCGGGCAAGGACTTCATATCCCTGATGTGGACAGGCACCCACCGTGAGTAATTCACATGATCCAAGGCAAAGAACAGCGGTGTGAGTTCCTCCAAGACTTCCACATAGAGAGGAAAATTCTTCTCTGTGAGCCCTGATGAAGATGAGAATTAGGGTTTCATATCTCATGATCAAGTCCCAGTACATGAAAGTAGAACTCCTCTTCAGCATATCGTTTCTCCAAGCCTTGACAGACTCGTTGGATCCCTCGCTCTGCACGAAAGCCTCCTTCTGGAGATTATGCAGGGTCAAGAGTGTGACTTGGTGGGCATGCCTGGCTTGAGTTAGGTGTGCCAGAGGATGCTACTGCTGCATCTGTGAGCGCCGTTGTCCAGCCGGAACCATCCAATACAACTCCCAGTGTATTCCAGAGGGCCATTTCCGTGTGCAGACCACCAAACATAACCACATGTTTGTTGTTGTTGTTGTTGTTGTTCTGGAACTTCCCTTGCTTATATTCTGTGGCACCGCCCGAAATGGGATGGTGTAATTGATGTACAGTTTGTCAGAGTCTTAACTACCAATTAAAAAAATAATGAACACATCGTATTATAAAGGTAACAGGGCGATATACAGCCATCAAATTCATTCAACTATTCGGAAATTGTGGATAAAATTACCAAGAGCAGGGCTGGGTCAGGACTCCCTGTACCCATCCAGTGAATCCTCAACTGACCCATCCTCTTGGAACAGACAGTAGACGCATGATAGGACCACACAACTATATAAAAAGCTTGAAATGTGTATTTACAATCAGTTGTTGGTATTTTCCTTACGGAACCATATGAATTTACAAAGATTACAGACATCTTTTGGTGATTTTGGCGGCCATCTTGGAATTTCGTCATCATAATGGGCATGACATGTGAAAATTGCAATAGTAAAAATCTGATTCAGTATGTTCAGTGACTTAAAAATCAATATTTGGAAACCAATCTGGTCTTCTTACGACTCACATGACTGGAGAAAAGCGCTATATTCCATAGATGGTGGCCATCTTGAATTTTGGTGCTTATATTAAAATCTCCGGAGGGCTCCTAGGCTAACATTGATTAATATTCCCTAAGGAAGCCTCATGCCAAATCAAAAACAATCAAGTATTGTGGTCCAATTGTCACAGATATATCAAAGACTTGTATACAACCAGACACTCTGTTGCTGCGACTTGTAAGGTAATTGGATCTTCAACCAATGAAAGGCTGTTGCCTCTGATAGATTGACTGCGGTCGCAGCGAGCGCGGGTGTTGGCCTATTGGTGATTTGATAATATTTGGTGTTGGTATTATAGAACCATATTTATCACGTGTATGCTCCATTTTCATTTTCAGTGATCATAAGATAAACAATATTAAACTATTTCCTGCCACTGTTCAATAACTATTGTGTAATATGGGCACCCTGCTGAGAACACAGCCCTTACGACATACGCGACCAGCGTGGACCCATGTCAGCCCGCTCATCCGAGCGGTCTGCTCAGGGGCTACACTGTTCGTTTTCAGCTAATGTTGTAGCAATAATCACACCAGCAAGGCGAGTACATGCAAATCGTACTGTGTGAGGTACAATAAACAAAATATATCTCCAAGTATTGTCAATTAACGCAATTGTCGTAAGGTCTCTTATCTCAGCCGGCGGCCCATCAACTGTCAAGGAGAAGAATTCACATAAGCTTTTACGAAGCTTGTTTTCTAATCCTTTTATCACTTGTCTTGTATATATGTAACCTGCTATATATGAAATAAAATATTGTTTAAACTAAATGTGGTGCTTTTATCAGCCAGGTAACGGTAATCTCTAAATATAGCCCTAACCAACTTAACTACAAGACCTACTAAGTAAATTTAAGCTAGAATCTACTAGAGACCCAATCAGTACCAGTCAAAATTTTCATGAAATATTTTTGTCGGACCCTAGTTTCTAAGTAGAAAAAAGTTTATTCCCTGGATATTCTGCAAGGATAAAAACTACTTTAGAAGTATCAGTTTATATCAGTTTCCTAATTCTAACACAGATGATATTTTTAAAATGTCATAATTGGTATCTAAAGCATAGGAGCTTTATGGGATGAACGAAAAGCCGATGTGATAATCCAGTTACACTGATCTCTATGTATCTATAAGGAATGACAGCATTTATCATCTCAGTCAACGGAAGTAAGTTCATTTACCTTTGACCGGCTCGCTAATTGTAAGTTACTAATCCGCATGTAGGTTGGGAACTTTTTTTCAACTAACGGAAGTACGGACTGGTTTCGTGATTTGTTTTGTCACTTATCTGAATAGGTAATCATGAATTAAATATTGTAAATGACATTAATATGGGCTATTTCTTGCCATGTGTTCATGTTAATGTGACTTTCCATGTTGTATGTCAACACAGGCAGTGTCGATCTGGCACAAAAACAAAATCAGCTGATGAACAGCAAGATAAATCACGAAACCAGTCAAAGGTAGCCTAATTTACGTCACTTCCGTTGGTTGAAAAAACAACAACAAGAACAACAAGAGGCCCAAATGGACCTGTATCGCTCACCTAAAAGCCTCCATAGTGGTCATCTTGATTTCACAAAGACTCTTCACTTACAACTTCAAATGTTCCACAGAATTTGTTGGTACCTTCTGATCTAACATATATTGCGAATGTGCATGTGATTTACTGCTATACCTTCGATTTGATATATAAAATGACCATATTCGGTCAAAAATAAAATTTGACCCCTATTTGACCTCTCGGGCCACGCCCATTTTTGACCCAGAGGCCACCATATGAACAAATCTGAATCAGCGTTAACTATCCATCATTCATACAAAGTTTCGTCTAAATCGGCCTGGCGGTTTGTGAGAAGAAGATTTTTTTGACAATTTGACCTAATTTTCAACGGCGGACATCTTGGATTTGGTGATGACCTCCATTTTAACAAAAATGGACAGGCTTCACCCACAGACCATTACAGTTAAGTTTGGCCAATATCAGCCAAGCAGTTCACAAGAAGAATACGTTTGAAATCTTTAGTAAAACAACAACTTTTTTACCTTTTGGTGGCCATCTGGGATGACAAAATCATCTGATTTAGACAAAAAATGCTCCAGAGTGATAGACTAGTCGATACCTTCGATTTGATATATTATATAACCATATTCGGGCAAAAATATAATTTGACCCCTAGTTGACCCCTCGGGCCACAGCCCATTTTTGACCCCAGGGGTCCACCATATGAACAAATCTGAAACAGCGTTAACTATCAATCATTCACACCAAGTTTCGTCGAAATCGGCCTGGAGGTTTGTGAGAAGAAGATTTTTTGACAATTTGACCTACTTTTCAACGGCGGACATCTTGGATTTGGTGATGACCTCCATTTTAACAAAAATGGACAGGCTTCACCCACAGACCATTACAGTTAAGTTTGGCCAATATCGGCCAAGCAGTTCACAAGAAGAATACGTTTGAAATCTTTAGTAAAGAACAACTTTTTTACCTTTCGGTGGCCATCTTGGATGACAAAATCATCTGATTTAGACAAAAAATGGTCCAGAGTGATTGACTAGTCGATACCTTCGATTTGATATATTATATGACCATATTCGGGCGCAAAAATATAATTTGACCCCTAGTTGACCCCTCGGGCCACGCCCATTTTTGACCCAGGGGTCACCATATGAACAAATCTGAAACAGCGCTAACTATCGATCATTCATACCCCAGTATCGTCGAAATCGGCCTGGCAGTTCGTGAGAAGAAGATTTTTTAAGAATTTTACCTACTTTTCCATGGCAGCCATCTTGGATTGTCGATGACCTCCATTTTAACAAATCTGAAATGGCATCACCCATATATCATCCCTGTGAAGTTTGACCAATATCGCTCAGCAGTTCGGGAGAAGAAGATGATTGAAAATGTTCACGGACGGACGGACGACGGACACACAGGAATACTGCACCGCGTTATTGACACTGCATGCGTATACAGGATGTGACAGTACTAGTGCATTCAAGGGGCTGGGGAAGGTTAAGGCCATAAAAACAATGCAGAAAATGCCAAAGTACGTCCCAGTTCTGTCTCATGTCGGAGATGATTGGGAGATGGCTGAAGAGACTATTGATGAATTAGAAGCTTTCACCTGTGCCGTGTATGGCAATTCCAGATGTACAAAGGTTGATGAACTCAGAGTGTTCATGTTGAAAGCAAAATGTGGTTCATGTGAAAAGCTAACCATATCAAACAATGTAGATATTGCGTCACTACCCCCATGTACAGGCAGCTTGGTACAGCATGTACGGAGGGTCAATTATCAAGTTGCAATATGGAAGAGGGCACACATTGCAACTCCTGAGATTCCAAACCCTACTAATGGCCATGGCTGGATACAAACTGATGGACATATCAAGCCATTGTGGACGAACGATCCAATTCAACCCCAAAGACTCATATACATCATCGAGAATATACAGGATTGTGACACATCAGATGAAGAAGAATCTGGTGAGATGGGCCTGTATATCCTGACAGGATGCAGACGACAGTGATTAGGCAGTGTGACTTAATGAACAAAAACTCATGGCAATAGAGCCAACTATATAGAGTAAACAAAGATTTGTTTGTAAATAAACATGATACAGAAATATGTTTTCTTTTTTAAGATACAATGTAAATTGTATGCCTAATTTGCATATTCATGACTTTGGAAGGTATCCAATCAAATTGGTATTATGTTGTTTAATGAACTCCTTGACCATGAAAACATATATCTAGGCACCTTAAATGTTCTTCTAGCTTGATTAATAAGAAAGATATGTGGAAACACATTTTTTTCTTCAAAAATGGCGAGAAATGAGAAATTTATGCAATGGCCGTAATCTCATTTGCATAGCAATATGAGGTCACAATACATGATATAATGTTTATATTATAAAGCAGACATGTAGTGTAATAACTTAGACTGCTTCAGTTCTAAAAAAATGATTAATATAAGCTTTTAGAAATATTTAGTACGAAGTTTATAATGAAAATGTATTTTTTTGAGTTTTTTACGCCTAATTTGCATATTCATGACTTAGGAAATTATCCAATCAAATCGGTATTGTGTTTAATGAACTCCTTGACCATTAAAACATATATGTAGACACCTTAAGTGTTCTTCTAGCACTTTTAATAAGAAAGATATGTGCAAAATTAATTTTCCAAAAAATGGCGGCACCTAATTTGCATATTTGGCTAAAAATAGATGTGGGACCCAAGATTTTTGATGTTAACATTTTTTAAAGTATTTAGTATACCCAAAGGAACAAAAAAACATGGCGTACAAATGTTGTGGGGGGGTGCACGGGGGGTCCTGGTATGACCCTGGCCCATAGCCTACTAATTTTGCCTCACTTCTCCCTATTTTGCCAGGAGGGAGAAGTCACTTCTCCCTAAATTTTTGGCCTAGCTTGAACCCTGCTATACATCCTGCGATAGGAGTCATTAAAGGTACATGCCCACGCAGTAGGCACAAAATGTTCTTTATAGGAATTAAATAAGTGTATAATTATGTCACTATTACACCAGTTCTAAAAATTATGAGTGCCCGTTATTCAAATATAATCATTTATTAATTATCAATTTACTGTTAGCGACGCGTGGCGGTAACAGTCTATTTTGATAATGTGCCGGGCCGACGATTTTCACATCACGGCTTGCGGTGCGCATGCGCAGTATACTACGCGTGCCAGTAGGCTTCCCAATATGTAAACAAGAATATCAACATGTTGAAACGTCCAGGACGGAATTGTATGAAACTACATCGGCCAAAAAAAGGCAAAATGTCTGAGGGACAGGCAGTACAGAGAGAAAGTGGTTAATATTGGCGACCAGATCACCAACTGGAAAGAGTTACGTGGAGATTTATATTTGGACTCGAACAGAGATTTTTCTTCTCAACTTCCGATACTTCACTGCGCATGTCAAAAATGTGATATGATTGACCGTGTCACGTGACGCGTATTGGTAAAAATAGCACGAGGTCGGAAAATACCCTTTCTGGTCGCGGCATATAAAATGCGATTTAACACCAATTAACACGCGCCGTAATAAAAATAACTCGTTAGTGGGTAGACAAATGGCTCATATAAGGCATGACAGAAAATGAAAAGTAGTAGTACAGTGCAACCTGCTGCGTGGGCATGTACCTTTAACACATCGGTTTCGTTCATCCCATAAAATGCCTATGATCTAAAGTGCGAATCAGATCTTATTCGCCACTCTGCAGGGGAATGCTATTGGGAGGAACTGTAACTCTGGAACGTATGGTACGGGAGGGTCACAGAGTTACATGCTGCAACTATAATTATCAGAGAATATAGATCAATTCTAACATCGCGACTAACATCATGTTCAATTCAAGTTCTATGAAATAAAATAAATATGTAATTCTTTTTCATAGGTTATTTTCGATTGAAAGGAAATTACCAAACGGTTACGAAATGATATTGGTACGAAATGCTATTGGTACGAATTGACCCGGAACCGTTTTGAACAATGTCACGGCTGTTTTGACTGCACGACTTTCGCAAAAAAAAATGTAATCAAGAGAAACCAGCAGCGTCCGTCATACATTCTAGCAATACCTTGATGTATTTCTGTTGTATGTAGCGATAAAAGAAACAATGACAATGAGTCAAATAGTAATCATGTGCGAAACAAGCGACTGCGACAAATGATGTGGTTACGTTTGCATGGGCGCTGACATCTTGAATCCGTGGTACTTTCGAGTTTGTTACTCCAGTCATGAACAGTTCTTATTGTCAACCGAAAAGGAAGTGCTGCTCTCAGCCGCCTCCATTTGGATTGATGGATGTTTCATCCTCTTAGTTTATAGTCTCAGATGATACCTCTCAAGAAGAATTTCACAAAAATAGTTAAACACATATCGATATTGTATGAATATAGTAGCAACTTGTTCTTGGTAATAAACATACGTTTGTCAGCTAATTATCGTATTTACATGTCAACATTTGATGTCGTAAACATTGTAAGTCAAGGAAAGTTCATAATAAATTTAACTCGGCTATATTTGAACATAAATAGTGACGAAATTTGTTCACAGATATATCGAAAAACCCGTGAGCAGTGACATAATTCATGTCAGCGAGTTATGTTAGCTTATGTTGATTATATAGAAGTGTGAAATACTGACCATATATATATATTGTTAATTGAAGCCTTTGAAGTGTTTCAAACGAGTCTGTCTTTAATTGTGTCTTATCTGCAGTAAAGCAGTAGTCAGTAAGCACTGTAATACCTTAACACACGGTGTGCATGAATGTTTATAAAAAATAACTGAAAGTAAAAATGCGAGAACTGAATGTTGTCGGTGACGTAGTCAATGACTCAGTGTCTAGACAAAGCAAGGCACGTGGCTATGCTAAGTGCGAGCGCATCAGCGTGAAATATGCATGAATTCTATACTTCTCAAAACTAGCGTTTGGAACGCTAGCCAAACGCTAGTAATTTTTTCAATAATACAAATTTGTGACCCGCCAAACGAAAAGGGACCATGGCAGTTTGGTAGTGGTCATTTAATACAGGAAGCGTAAAAAAAAGTTGCATTTCGCAAAAATACTATTATCTGAGATTGTTTTTCCAGTTTCTTTCAGTCCCATCGTAGTTGTGTATCATGAGACATTTCATGTCAATATCTTGCTTATAATAGTTATGAATGTATAACTTTTTTGCAAGGTGGTATACTTTATCATGTAGGCGACGTCTTGTTTACAAACCGACGTCACATACCGTAATCCCCGATTCTCCAAGCAATATGGACCACTTATATCCGACTGATATCTCACACACTATGCCAAATCTGACAAAGTTACCATCACTACATAACGCATTATATCAGCAGATGTAGCTTGCCTCCTAACGCGGCTTTTAGCATATAGTATACAACGTCATGGTTTAACACAAGTTTGACCTCGTGACGTAACGTCATTCATACAGTTATATAATATGCATGCCGTGCATTTGGAGTTTAATTTAACAATACTAAGGCAGTCCTAACATACAAACAGTATGTTTGTATGTACAAACAGTATGTTTGTATGCTATGATCGACTGCCTTAATTACTATTGTTAAATTAAACTCCAAATGCAAAGTATATATTTTTGAAATCAGAAAAGAATGTATATTTATAAAATGCAAAAAAGATAAACAAAATACGTAATTTCACCCAACTGCATGGTCCCATTTCCCCTTGGCTAGGTCACAAATATATAGATGTATAGATATATGTTTTACTTTCTTCTTCTTCTTTAGTATATCAGCACTCCGTATTTACAATATTTGTTAGGTTTGGTGATAAACATATATTTCGTTCTAAGCATGTATTAGGAAGTGCTCATTATATAGGGATAAGAGGCAAATATATAAAAAAAAATATCATACATGTATTCGTTTTTATATTCTTTTTCGTTTTATATGTATATATATATTTCCTTTAGTGCTTGGTTAAAACTATATAAATTTATATGTAGTTGTGCATGGAATATTGGAGTGAGGATATGCAGACACATGTACAGGGACTAAGACCTTAAAGGCGGCCACTGTGTCTGCTGCATGTATAGAGGGCGATAGAAGGTTCCATTTGGGTGACTGTTCGAGGGTAGAAGGAGTATTTGTAAGAATAGTTTGCTGATTGGATGTGTTTATATGTCTGTGTACTACTGTGCGTGTCTGGTTTTTATAGCTGAATAAATAAGAAGATTACTAGGTGGATGGATATACACTACACAGTGGATAATTTTCTAGAGCATGATTATTCTGGAGCGAGCACGTCGGATTTCTAGAGAGGACCAGTTTAGGGTTTAGGGTTTGGTGCATGTCAGTAACAGAGTTTATATTGTGGTATATATCTGGCAGCGCGACGTTGTAATTTTTGGTTTATTTGAGATTTGGTATGTGGGTCCCAGGTAGATGAAGACTACTCTAGTTTAGGTCTAACAGGAGCTTTATATGTACTTTATTGTATCAGGTCACCCATAGGGTCATGTATATGTTCAGAAAACCGATATAAATATACGGACAAATTATTTTTTACCAACTGCTTTGCTCCCATTTCATCCACATTGATTGATTGATGCTTGCGTCGATGGACTTGCACGCCGTCTTCATCCACATTTTTCGGTAATTGGCTCGAACCCCTTCCATACCCGGTTCATCCACATCTGAGACACAGCTTAATTTATATTGGGTCCCAGATTCTCGCTGTAAATTTATGACTAGAGTTAATCGGGTACTCATTGGATATACTCGAATAGTAACAATTCTCTCATTTTATCGCCGAGAATGAGATTTCCGGTTTTGGAGAGTCGCGCATGCTCAGTGGCCTTATATTTCGAGACAATTTTTAGCCAAGACAGAAGTTCGGAACAAAATCTATTTTTCTCTGACAAGTCAAATACTAGAAACACTTAAATGCACAGGTATTGTTAATTTAAATACGCATGTTTAGAAATACTTTGATGAAATTCCACTCCGGTCTTTATCGGATGAAAAAGTTTCGTTTAAAATACCAGGCACCTGATGATCATGGCGGTCTTATCCTGACATTATTTCACTGAATAATTAACATGAATTATTGATAGATTATGCAACTTCGTGTACATATGCCCCACCGATGACAATACTGCACCCGCAAAGCAAATGGTTATATAGTGTCATTTTGGCGATCTGGACAGTTTGTAAGAAAATGAGATGGCATTTTGATTTTAATTTATACTGACAGGGCTGCCATATCTAAATTTGCTGTTTATGCCCACATGTGATAGCCAGGGGGGGGGGGGGGGGGGGCGTGGTTGTGTCATATTTGTGTTGCTCATGATGTTCCGTCCCGTCATTGTACATTTACACTTTGTTTACTTTGTGGAGAGTGACGCGAGACTTTTGCGAATACACACTTTATTAGGTAAGTTTATGGTAACATTTTCGTATCATATTGTATAATAATTTCTCAATAACAATATAGCGAAGTATGAATGTCAACGCCATGCAGTTTTTTTTATGCTATTACGCACTGTAGTGTCCGGTGTGGTGGTGAGACACGATATCCCGTTTAGCTCAGTTGGTAAGAGCGGTATGACTGGTGCGCATTGGAGATTTCGGGGCGCATTGGAGTTTTATGTTATATATCTTCTTAATAAAAGCAGAACATTCATTTTTTTCTTCTTATATATAATATATTGTTGCATATATATAAAAACATATATATAAAAACTTAATTTAATGTTTTTATTAAGAATATATATAACATATAAAACTCCAATGCGCCCCGAAATCTCCAATACGCCGAGGCCATATCATATTTTCGGTACGTATTTTTCTAAAATGTATGAAAAATCAACTTTACACATGCGCATTCACCATGACTTATATATATATTATATATAAGAAGAAAACATTTAATTTAATGTTTTTATTAAGAAGATATTTAACATATAAAACACCAATGCGCCGCGAAATCTCCAATACGACAACAAAATTTCCAATGCGCACTTTAGTCATACCCGCTCAATTGGTAAGAGCGCCGTGCTAGTGTTACGGGGGTCGTGGGTTCAAACCCAACATCGGGCGACACATTTTCCCCTTAGAAATACTTCAGCACATTTTTACTGTTGATAGTGGTGTAGCGATATATAGTTGCGAAGGTAACTTGCAATCTACTCATGTACCGTCCGTAGGCAGAGTTATGATTCCACTCATAGGATTCCTCTGCAGAATAGCGAATCAGAATATATGCAGGTGATGAGAAAAACAGTTAACCAAATGACGACGTTTGTCATGTACAACTTTGAATATTGCTGAGGAATTTGGTTCATATATAAGAAAGACAAAAACAGCGATGTGATAATGGACGTTATTACAGAACCATTCCCGTGGGTGGCAGGTGGGAGCACACGATGGGTAATTTAACGATCAGGGTTCATCCTTACCGGAATCCAGACTGGAGACCTGGTTTGGCCCTCACATATGTCTTTGGCATTTTGTATGTGACGGTTGAATCTGGTTATACCCCTTATGTGAGTATTACGATATTCGTAATCATATTTTAGGGGAAGGGGCCAAGTTACTTTGGTGTGGTATGGACCTGGCACCAGGTCAGGTTATTCTAATTTCAGGGCTGAATATATTTGTTCTCGATGTAAATATTCCGTTCTGATTTTGGGATTTTCCCCCCAATGTAGCAGGTTAAAATGGGATCGAACCCGTTTGCCCGGCCTTACATGACTGTAGCTGTTGATAGGCCGTTAAACACTAATAAACAAACAAACATAAAAAACTGCCATTTTTAGCCAGGTTTTTTAAACCCAGGCTATTGGATTGACGAAAGTGGGGCGTCGGGCGGCATCCACAATCAATGTTAAGTTTTTGTTTTGGAGTCCATTTCTTTGTTACTGTACCACATAGGACCAACACACTTTCACAGCTTCATAACCAAGGGGTGCCCACCACATATCACTATCCAACATGTTACCTTTTTATGAACTTGACCTATTTTTTCCGTGCAGTCGACTTAGCCATTTTCAATGTTAACTTTTCGCGTTTACAATGTTACGTTTTCGTGTTTAAGTCCATTTCTTTGGTACTGTACCACCTAGGACCAACAAACTTTCAGAGCGTCATAACCAAGGGGTGCCCACCACACATACTATCCAACATGTGACCATATTTTTTACCTTGACCTATTATTTCTACGTGATTGTTAAAGTTTTTTCGTGTACTATATATGCAACTGCTTTGCCCATTACCTTGATACTTCACATGGATGTTTATCATCATTGTCGCGACCGCTTGCGGAAAGCGCAATGTAGTCGGCATTTTGGCATACGTCCGTCCGTGTGTCCGTCTACTATATCTCTCTTTTTTTTTAGTGTCTATGCCTCGCCCCAAGGCGCAACATGCAGCCATCTAGTCTACAAAAAGTGGGTGTAATTATGTTATACAAATTGATTTTTTAGCCACTTGTCCCGGACAAGTGACTTGACAAAAGTGACTTGTCCCGACTTGTCCTGGAAATTATAATTTTCAGGGCAAGTGGTTTTGAAAAAATGACTTGTCCTCGTAAAACTTCTTATACGAAACTGTAACAACACAACCATAGAGAACTATGGCACGGGTATAACGGTGGTTGCAGAGTCTGCAATTAGGACCAGTCGTTCCCTGTCAGTTACTTAAAAATAGATAGAAAAGCCAGATTGAATGTTTTCTTTTCCGGGTGCAAAGAGAGAGAATAACTACAGCTCATCAATCAACAATTTATTACATAGACAATCATGTCTCAATCACGCAATATATCAGTGCATCACAAATTGGATTGATTGGTGTTTAACGGTATATCTATAGTGAGCCGTTATGTACATGTAATATGAACACATGGACACACATTACCAACTCCATATAGAAGCTTCCAACCAACGGTTCTCGGCGTATGTATATCCATGTGTACATAATACATGCACTTTAGTTGCTATAAAAATGTTGGCAATAACATATATTACTAGTAACGGGAACCCTGGCAATCAGGAAAGATAGATTGATTGGTGTTTAATGGTCTATCTATAATTTCGAGCGTATATTCCAGAATGTTCAGTGTAAAAACATCGACGTTTTGTGAATTAAATTACGGAGTCTACTCATTTGACCGTCTCGAAAATGAAATCACGTCTATATTTACAATATTTAATGTCTATCAGTATGTTCGCGGAACGGTAAATAATAAACTTTTTGAAATTTCATTTTTTTTTTGTTGGCAACAGCTGTTAATTCGCTAATTACACTGCAGCTCCATTATAACGCGATCGCGTATAGCGCGATCTCCATTATAACGCGGGTCTCTCGTGGATCCAAAAAAAAATATTAAAAAAATAGAGAAGAAAAAGGAAAAAATCTAAATAAAAAAAATTGTCGAACGTCGTCATCGTGTAATTAGTTGATTCTGTAAGTTTATTAAAACAACGACATTCAAAGTACATGAAATAATTATTATTAGTATGTTAGCAAATGTAATACCTGTAATCATGTTAATATGCATACAACCCCCCCCCCCCCCCCCCCCCCCCCCCCTATTGCACGGAAGTCTGGCGACATACGACCTTCTGTGTTGCTTATCTGAACCGTGCAATATCCATGCCAGGGGATATATGAATTCCAAATCCAGATGCGATTACACCGACACATATTGCACAGACAAGATTTTTGTGTGATGCTTTGTGCAAAAACCGATACACCCAGCTGTGTGTACAGGTGTTTATTGTATGACCTCATTCAGCACGAGGCTGTAAACTGTGTGACCTTTAGGCTATGTTTTGAAATGTTACTGATTGGTCAACACGCCTTTTGATGTGCCACAGACGTCGCGAACGTGCGACTTTCATCATCGCATCACAGGGAAATCATGCAGTAACCCATTTCATGCTGAGGATACGCTTATGTTTGCGGACAAATATTTTTCTTCTATGCACTCAGAAGTATATGCCGCGACCACCATTTAATCCGTCTCGTCGAGACGGTTCAAATGAGTGGTCACATCGTATACTTTCATTGAGAAATAACAAAAATAAAAATATTTTTTTTAATAATTTCATACCGGTAAATGTGTATTCCGAAAGGAATGGATTAAAAAACAAGAAATGCGTCTGTCGAACGCGGATGCCACCTGCAGCATATTTGAGAAACTGTGAAAATTGGTTAACCGAAAAGTGTGACGGACGGACGGTCCAAACACTATATGCCACCCGTTTCTTCGAAACCCGGTGGCATAAAAACTCTGAATCATACGCAGACCTGTCGCCATATATCGCCGATATTGATTTCGAAAATATTTTCCGTAAATTGTGTAGAAAAGTTGACACAAAATTCAGAGTTCATGCGGAATTGTCGGTGGGATTATTCTTTCAAATTCGAATAAATTAATCTAATCAGGGTCACAGCTAGTATATCACTTTTCTTGCTATATACACAGTATAGCAGCTTCTGTGTAAGTGTGTATCGCCACAGGGAAATGATGAAATGTTACAATCTAGGATTAGTCTAGTGAAGAAAATAGGCTTGTGGCGGGACGTTTCAACGGAAAATAGTGACTTGCCCAGGACTAACTTTCAGCATAGAGCCACTTGTCCGAGACCAAAACCGACTTGTCCCGGGCGTCGGGCGTGCCGATTTGTACAGCCCTGTATCCAAGTGTCTGTGCTTGGAAAAAACCTGGCCTTCGTGGCTTTGCCTCGTTTCTTGTTGTCCGATAATCTAGAGGATCCCTGTACAGTCTGATATTCGTTCCTGCCACTTACGATTTACCAGTGACAATTTTACTGGTATAATTGTGTAACTATTCCACCTAGTTAAACATATTATTACTATCGTTGCACATCCAAAAAATAGAGAGAATAATACTTGGTGCGTTCAAAACCTTAACGCTCGGGTAAATGGCTTATAATTTCTGTTTCCTTGCTCGGATCTGCTTCACATTTCACACACGCATTGCTCCAATGGTCCTCTGCCACCCTGTGACAAATCCACATTCAAATATGCCTTGTGTTCTTTGGCTGCCAGCGGGGGCATTCGTGTGCCGACAGGCCACATTTCTAGTTTATACATGCATTCATCTGCTGACCCTCTATCATGATGTAGCAAATCCACCACCCAACCCTTACCCCAAGGTCAAGGTTACAAACTTAGCATGTTCATAAACTTAACGTTGGGGTAAATGTTGTGTGACTTCTGTTTATTTACAGGGAACGCCTTCATATTTATACATGGATTCATCTGATGATACTCTATCCTGCTGTTGCAAATCCATGACCAACCGCCCATCCCTTACCCCAAGGTCCAGTTCACAAACTTAGCACATTCATTAACTTAACGTTGGGGTATATGTTGTGTAACTTCTGTTTATCTACAGGGAATACCTTCATATTTCATACATGCATTCATCTGATGAAACTCTATCGTACAATAGCAATTCCATGACCCACCTCCCACCCCTTTCCCCAAGGTCAAGGTCACAAACTTAGCACATTCATAAACTTAAATGTCTTATAACATCTGTTTTCTGTCATGGAACGCCTTGATATTTCATACATGCATTTCCTCAGATGACCCTCTATCAAGCTGTAGCAAATCCACGACTGACCACCCAACCCTTACCCCAAGGTCAAGGTCACAAACCTAGCAGATTCATAAACTTAACGTTGGGGTAAATGTTGTGTAACTTCTGTTTATTTACAGGGAATACCTTCATATTTCGTACATGCATTCATCTGATGAAACTCTATCGTATGACCCACCCCTTTCCCCAAGGTCAAGGTCACAAACTTAGCACATTCATAAACTTAACGTTGGGGTAAATGTCTTATAACATCTGTTTCCTTTCATGGAACGCCTTGATATTTCATACATGCATTCCTCAGATGACCCTCTATCATGCTGTAGCAAATCCACAACCCACCACCCAACCCTTGCTCCAAGGTGAAGGTCACAAACTTAGCATGTTCATAAACTTAACGTTGGAGTAAATATTTAACTTCTGTTTCTTTACATGAAACGCTTTGATATTTCATACATGCATTCATCTGATGATCCTCTATTGTGCTACAGCAAATCCATGACCCACCCCCACCCTTTTCCCCAAGGTCACAAACTTAGCACATTCATACATGCATTCCTCATGTGAATAGCTATCATGCTATAGAAAATCGCCAACTTAGTGCGTTCATAAACTTAACGTTGGGTTAGATTTTGTTTTACTTCTGTTTTCAGGGAGCTCATTGATATTTCATACATGCATTCATCTTAATATGCTACATTATGCTATAGCAAACCCACAACCCACCTTGCACCTATGACCCCAATGCCAAGGTCCACCACATGCCCCTTAACCCAAGGTCAATTATATATAATATTCATGTTTTTTATGCAACTGTGCCAAGTTTGAGTGAAGGCTGCCAACAAGCGAGCTTCGTTGTCTTCTGACAACTCTTAATTTTCACACTGTATCCTTGTCCATGCAATAAGTCAAGTTCTACTTGACGGATCATAACCAAATTTGGTTTACATGTTTATCACGTCAAGATGAGTTATCTCCCCTTGTTGACTGGCCTTGCCTTGAAGGGCGTATATTGTGACCTTCGACACTCTTGTTATACACATACCATATATTTGCAAGAACAGGTGTACACATTTCTTTTGTGCTGGGTGTAGTTAAATGTTTCCTGAACGCCTGTGGTTTCAGGATGTACCAGTCGTGACCACCATCACCTGTGATTGGCTGAACAGAGACGTGTCGCTATGGTGTTGTCACAGCGACAGAGGGAGGAACTGTGAGTATAACATTGGCCCTGTCTGACAATGGCTACATGTACACTGCACTTTACTGCCAATCTAAAACAAGCTCGTCAGACGCATCTGTCTTCAGCACAACATCAACAACTCTTATTCTGTTTGTTGTCATGGTTATTGTGTTGCGTAATTCAAATGATTTTTCAGTAATATTGATTGTTGCTATTGGCATGCTTGTCTGTCAATATCTATTACCTTTGTCGTCAGGTAAGTTTTACCTCTGTAGCTGATGCTTCATGTTTCCCATCTACAGACCAAAATTGCCCGTTCTTACATTGTACCTGGTCTAGTTGGCTTTATACGAGGCGGTGACTGGACTTATGGGGTTTATGTTATTTGTTACGAGCCTGGTTCTTGATATCTGAGAAATTGCGTGTGTAGTATTTGTGACTAGCCTAACAATCTTGATATGTGGATGTGACTGGAGACATTGGACTATGAAATTTGTGACCAGTGTAGCTCCTGATCTGCTCGCACTATCCTCCAGACTGATAAGGGTCTACTGTCAGCCTGCAGTTGGTTTTTATCAGGTAACCTGCCCTGTATTGACCGACATATCGACTGATTACATACCAACATATTGTTGTATCAGGCATTGGCCTATAAGGGGCCCGAAGTGTTTCGACAGACCACATTTTCTAGTTATAATCTATATTGGAATAGCGATCAGTGCATATCTGGATCTACACTGGTTGTGACAGCCACATATTGCAACTGTAACGTACTTGTGTTTACAGGAACCGAGCTATTGCCGACTACATGAGCTCCAATGGCTACATCAGTGCCCTCACAGAGTTCCAGAAGGAGGCGAGTATGGTAAGTGCCGCCACACATCAATGGTCGCTAGATGATAGCAAAGTTTCTCAGGTGATGCTAGGAAATGTGTAGACTCGCTGAGGAATTCCTACCGTTTCCGAGCCACGATATTTGTGGGTGGCAGGTGAGAGCACGTGATGGGAAATTTAACGATCGTGGTTCATTCTTACCGGAATTCCGACCCGAGACCCGGTTTGACCCTCATGTACGTCTTTGGAATTTTTGTATGTGACAGTTGAATCTGGTTATACCCCTTATGTGAGTAGTGAGTACTTATTACAATTATTCATAATCCTATTACTTTTAGGGGAAGGGGCCAAATGACTTTGGTGTGGTATGGACCTGGCACCAGGTCATGTTATTCTAATTTCAGGGCTGAAGATATATATATTTTTTTTAATGTAAATATTCTGTTCTGATTTTGGGATTCCGTCCAAATGAGTAATAATTATTAAATTGGTAATATACACATATATCTCCTTTAATACATGTTTATACCTTTTAATACTTATAGTGCTTTCCAGGATCAAACGGAACTGAAACTAAATGAAAAAACTATAAAAATTTGAACCTTTTATATTCTATCTGAAATTTATAGCGCTGGGATACCTTGAGTTTGAAATTAAGGCGCTGGGGGAAAGGCCTGCCTATTACAATATTACCTTCCCGTCTGGAAAATACCTGAAGCGTAATTACAGAAACAGACACAGTCTGGGTGGATTGCCTTGTCGTTTATCCAATATATACACCATAAGTACGAAGGCATACAAATGAAATGGCAACAGACGATGGGCTGGTACCCGTACTTGCCATTTGTGGTGTAGTATTACAATAGAAACCGGGTACCACCAGCCCAGCATTCACAATAATTATTGCTTATTCTCCAACCAGCAAGCAATTAAATAGTACTGTCGTCGCGGGAGATATTACTTCCTTTGGGAGATAATCCACAATATTTTCTTCGACCAAGGGCAGTATTTATATATTATTATACCTCATCGTAAATTCGCCTCTTTGCATTGGTCAATTCCCTACCACGTGGTATAAAGCAATTGGCCATGTGTACCCTGAGGGCAATAATGCCATGAGATAATATAAATATGGACTGTTTCGCCCGAAGATACCCGAAGTCGGGTCACGGAAACTACCGAACATTAATTGGAGTACCTTGTAGCTTATCGCGCATCGAAACCGAAAGTACCGAATGAGATGAAAGCAGACGCTGACTGGTACCCCCGTTTTATTACCCCTATAACAGTAAAGCATTGTAAACCGGGCAGCAGCTGCGCAGATGTAAACAAAGATGGCGGAAGCCAGTGGAAACAATCGTTTTGCAGATGTTGCATTGTGTGCAATGTGAAATGTTAGTTCTATTCGGTATAATAAAGTAAATGGTGCTCTTGGTTGAGGGGGATATTGTGGATTATCTCCCCTCGATAACATTATCTCCCTCGGCTGCGCCTCGGGAGATAATGTTCCCTCGGGGAAATAATCCCCAATATCCCCCTCAACCAAGGGCACCAATTATATAATAAACACCGCCTGTGGCTATGCGATTTTCTAATGTTATTTGTTGTCAAAACATGGAAAATGTTGATGTTTCGAACGAGAAAATAAAATTTTACTGAAAATAAACGAGTTGGGTTGGGGGACTACTATTAGAGTGAGGAGGCCATTATTAGAATAAATACGGTATTGGCATTCTGTTGCGTTACAGCCGATGGAAATTGACAAGAAATATGCCGGAATTTTAGAGAAGAAATGGACATCTGTGATCCGACTTCAGAAAAAGGTTAGTGTATGTACCGATGAGTTATGGCATAAATGCATCGCGGCTGTAAAAAAATGAAAATTACAATTATTGCAGGTATCGTAATTTGTTTTATGTTTGTCACATTCCTGTCTTGTCATATGAGCTTGTGAGGGCATCTTAACTCGTTAAAGACGGGATACAATTATAGTAGTATGAAATTTGTAGCGACTGCAGAATTGGTCCGCCACTTTGTTGACAACACTGACACTAACCTTACCTTGGTATATCCCTGATAAACCTAACCTATCTAAACCTAACCCGGAACCTATTGTTAATGTTAATAGGAGTTACATTACGGTAAAACTTAAAGCTAGGACCTTATTTTTATGGCTCGACCCCTAATGTTCGTGTTAGTTAAGAAAGGTGGCAAACAATTCTGCAGTCTAGCCAAAACTTTTATAAGAAAGAAATCCATATTTTCTTTATTTCATCTCAAAAGTATATGTTGTTACCACTCATTTGAATCGTCTCAACAAGACGGTTCAAATGAGTTGTACCAACATATACCTTCATTGAGAAATAAACAAAATAATGAGATTTTTTTTACAAAAATTATCGTATCCTCAGACTGAAATGGGTTAATGATTTAGTCATCCTTATGAACATTCACTTCCTAGCAGTGAATGTTACTGGCATTCACACCTGTGGCCAAGTGATCTGGTGTGCTATGGGTGCCTGGCACCAGATCAGGAAATTATGGTTGCAGTGGTGGAAGGACATTGAGAGTTCTGTGCTGAGCCTGTAATACCCATACAGGTACTTCCTTGTCTATGTATGAGACTGTACTGATATGAAGAAATGGTGCATTTGAGACCAGTGTAGACGTATACCAGCCTGTTCGTCCGAACTGCCTGATCAGGGTCTGCACTGCTCGACAGTCGGTCAGTGATATATATCGGTATATATCCTTATCAGACTGCAGGAGTTCTTACGACTAAAAAGTTCGTAAGTTCAAATTTAAGATCTATGCAGCCTATGCTCAATAAATGTAAATCCAATAGGAAAACAAGTTAACATTGTTAATGTGAAATTTACAGACTATCATAATTTTGCACTTACGAACATTTTAGTCGTACAAAGTTTAGTGAAACGGCCCCCCGGAGTCAGACTGGTCACAAATGCCATAAACCCCATTTCCCTTGTCTAATGGAATGACAAATACAAATTATAACTACAAATACAAATTCTAACCACAAGTACATGTACTAACCCGGGTATGGAAGGTTTTCGAGCCATTTCCCACCCTTAAATATAAGAAATACACATGTACTAACAAATGTGATGGTGTAAGATGAAAACAATTCTAGAGATTATGGATTCAATCCCCGTCCTAGACGTGAACAAATAATTAGTCTGTCTGTTTATTTATACCCTCCGCAACGAGTTGTGGGGTGGGGGGGGTATACTGGTGTCGGCTTGTCCGTCCGTCCATCCGTCACTAAATTTAACATCAGAGAAATATTGTTATAACTTCTGTTTCCTTCATCCAAAATGCTTAATATTTCACACATGCATTCCTGTAAGGCTCTACTACCATGCTGTGCCAAATCCACAACCGTCCAACCTCCGCTGGTCCCAAGTTCAAGGTCAAATACTTGGTCTCTTTACAAAACTTAACATCAGAGAAATATCTATTTCCTTCATTGAAAATTCTTAATATTTCCCTTGTCCATTCCTCTAAGGTTGTACTATCATGCTGTGACAAATCTACGACCATCCAACCCCCGCTGATCCCAAGGTCAAGGTCACATATTAGTCTCTTTACAAAAGTTAACATCAGAGAAATCGGTTATAACTTCTATTTCCTTGCTCGGATCTGCTTCACATTTCACACATGCATATCTCTAATGGACCTCTACCAGCCTGTGACAAATTCACGTTGGTGCCGCCCCCGATAAGCCCAGAGTCAAGGTCACAGGCCCACACTCTTGGAAATGTTTTACACATTTAGGGGTACCTGGGCCCACGCGGGAGGTATTCCGTAAGCCTCGCTTGCTGACCAATCTAGTTTCTGTTTGCCTTCAGCTAATATCTTCATATTGCACACATGCATTACTTAGTAAATATACATCATTCCAATTAATACAATTACCCTCGTTACTGATCGTACGTCGTCCGTCTGTCTGTTTATTTATTTGAAAGTTTTTGTAAAAGAATGTCTCTGCCTTCAACTAATATTTTCATATTGTGCACATGCATTACTTAGTAACTGATACATCCTTCCACATTAATATAATTACCCTCGCTGTTGGTCGTACGTCCGTCCATCTGTCCGTTTAATTATTGGAACATTTTTGTAACAGTTGTCAATTAGGGGCCCTAAGTGCGTCGGCAGGCCACATTTTCTAGTTTCATAGTATTTCCATCCCACTGGTCTTTCGGATGAGACTTTAAACCAAGGTCCCGTGACTGGAGAAATATGACTTATGGAATTTGTGACCAGTGTAGCTCCTGATAGAATACCACCTTCATCTAGCCTAACTGTATTCCTTATTACAAGCATGACCGGTGTTTCATTGATGGAGTGGCGAACAGTGCAGATCCTGATCAGACTGTGCGGATGCACAGACTGATCTGGATCTACTCTGGTCACAAAGCCCATAAGCCCCTTGTCTTCAGTCACCTCCATATATAGCCTTAACCCGGATGAGACATTAAACCAAGGTCCCGTCTCTATATGACCTTAGCTGTGCTAGAATGTTAAACCCTACCCGGCTTTAAATGACTAGCTGATGATATGCCATTAAACACCATTAATAAAATACTTTCATGTTTGCCAGGTGATGGACTTGGAGGCGAAACTGTCCGAGGCAGAGAAGGAGGTGAACTCTGGGGGGCCGACGCGGGACCGACGCAGTCCGGCCGAGTGGATCCCGCGACCTCCGGAGCGGTACACCCTGAGTGGGCACCGCAGCCCTGTGACCAGGGTCGTCTTCCACCCGACATTCAGTGTCATGGTTTCCTCCAGCGAGGATGCAACCATTCGGGTACGTAGCAGTTAGTCGTACAATGGTGGTGCATTGTAGTAGAAAACTCATTTAAATCATTTAGAATCACTATTGATTATGACATAAGCAGGGACGAGCATCTCTAGAGGACTGGGCAAGTTGGAACAGTTTTACGGCACCAGCCTATATGGGCAAGTTGACATGATCATATTTCTCTAAAATTATTGAAGCTTTTCATCATTCTCTTGGGATTCCAATGAATTATAAATGCCCCGTGCAGGCACCGGGGCGGGATCAACTGATCCTGAGAATAGTGCTGCAGTAGCCATTGCTTGTCGTAAAAGGCGACTAAACTGGCTTAACGATTGGGTTCATACTTTCCGGAACCCACTATACCGGATTTGGCCCTCATGTACATTTTTGGCTTTCTTGTATGTGAGAGTTGAGTCGGGCTATGCCCCATATATAAAAGTAAGATTAGCGCTAATCCTATTACTTTTAGGGGATGGGATAAATGATGCTGGTGTGGCGAGGGCCTGGCACCAGATCAGGTTGTTCTAATTTCAGGACTGAATATATATTTTGATTGTAAATATTGAGTTCTGAAGTTGGGATTTACCCCCCTTGGACAGGTGGATATGGGACTCGACCCCGTTGACCCGTCTGCGTGTAGACTCCCTGAGGCTTGTACCTCTATGTCAGAAAAGCGGACGTTAAACCCTATTCACTCACTCACTCACTCACTCCAATGAATTATATTCAGTTTTAGAATTCATTATTATTTCATAAGTATGCACTTTAGCATTACATTTTGTCAGATTACACATGCATATGCAGAAACACTGAGTCTGGTAGTTTTGAATTGCGACGGGGCTAGTTGAAATTTATACTTTGCAAGTACAATATATTTTCACTTGCCCACTGGGGATGGAAGATTTGGATTTGGTCATAATCCCCATTTCTTCCATCACAGCCACACACGCCTTTGCTGTTGTGTGGATGTAAAATGTCATTCAATCAAGCTTCATCTTACCAGGTAACAGACCACAAATGGGTGTGTACGATTAGTGTAATAATGGTGATCCGTTATAATTGAAAATTGATCAAAATGTGGCCGTGACTGGAGATATTGTGGTTCTTTATAATTTGTAAGTCTTTATCATTTTTCTCACTCAAAACCCTGAACAAATCTAGATTTGTTAAAACAAATCTTTATAATACTTATAATGTTTATAATAACAAGTGACAACAATAGTCTCACCTTTTTAGTGTAAGAATGTTATTAGGAATCTCCGAGGAATAACAAATGAACTGCTGTGTTAAATTTGCCAGGTGTGGGATTACGAGACGGGCGATTATGAACGCACGCTGAAAGGCCACACAGATTCTGTTCAAGATATTGCATTTGATCACACTGGAAAATATTTAGGTAAGAACCACCTCACAACTTTTATGATCCATTTTGTGATAGCATTGACGACATTTGCCTTGAATTTCCATTCATCCGTATGTCGGTGGTACTTTTTGTCCCCCCTGCTTTAGCAGAAGCGGGACATAGGCATAGCTTTTCCGTCGGTGTCGGCTGCGTCGTCGTCGGCGGCGGCGTCAACATTTCACGTTAAGTTTTTGCGTTTAGCTCACTTTCCACAAAACTATAACTCCTACGACCTCCATACTTGGTATACATCAACACTGTGGTGTAACCATCTCACACAGAGGGAGCCCATGTCACCTTCACCTACTTTTCATGGTTCATTGACCTACTTTTCACATGCATTCAACGTAAAGTTTTTGCATTTAGCTCTGTTTCTAAAACTTAACGCTCAGGTTAATTTTCATTGTAACTTCTGTTTCCCTCAATGGAATGCTTTAATATTCCATACATGCATTTGTAACAACATCCCGCATCATTCTACAGAAAGCCCATGGTGCCCGCTAACCCCAAAGGTCAAGGTCACTGACTTAGAAATTTCCGTGTTTGGAAAAATTAACGCTCACTTTATGGTTTAATATTCCATACATGCATTTGTAACAACATCCCGCATCATTCTACAGAAAGCCCATGGTGCCCGCTAACCCCAAAGGTCAAGGTCACTGACTTAGAAATTTCCGTGTTTGCACAAATTAACGCTCACTTTATGGTTTAATATTCCATACATGCATTTGTAACAACATCCCGCATCATTCTACAGAAAGCCCATGGTGCCCGCTAACCCCAAATAACCCCAAAGGTCAAGGTCACTGACTTAGAAACTTCTGTGTTTGGAAAAATTAACGCTCACTTTATGGTTTTAATATTCCATACTCCTTGGCGGCCATTTTTATTTTTCACACTCTGTATCTTTGTCCACACAATAACTCAAGTTCTACTTCACCGCTCGTAACCAAATTCGGTATACATGTTTATCACGGCAAGATGAAGAAGCCTATTGATTTTGAAAAATTTCCGATGACTTATCTCCCCTTGGCGGCCATTTTTAATTTTCGCACTCTTTATCCTTGTCCACGGAATAACGCAAGTTCTACTTCACCGATTGAAACCAAATTCGGTATACATGTTTATCACGGCAAGGCGAAGAAGCCTATTGATTTTGAAAAATTTCTGATGACATCTCCCCTTGGTGGCCATTTTTAATTTTCACACTGTATTCTTGTCCACGCAATAACTAAGTTCTACTTGACCGATCATAACCAAATTTGGTATACATGTTTATCACGGCAAGACGAAGAAGCCTATTGATCCTTGTCCACGCAATAAGTCGAGTTTTACATAACGGATCGTAACCAAATTTGGTTTACATGTTTATCACGTCAAGATGAGTTATCTCCCCTTGTTGACTGGCCTTGCCTCGACGGGCGTATATTGTGACCTTCGACACTCTTGTTTGTATTCTAATAAACCTAAAACGAACAGATTTCTTCTTCCACTGATCCCTTCAATTGTTTGTCTTCTCCACAGTTTCGTGTTCGGCAGATATGACCATCAAATTGTGGGACTTCCAAGGATTTGAATGCATAAAAACCATGTATGGTATGTATTCCTCCGGTTTTCTACCGGTATGGTGTATCAGATTGCTTAATTTCCAAGAATTTGAATGTAGAAAAACTATGTATGGCATGTATTCATGTCGTATTCGGCAGGTGTGATCGAAATCGTGTGTTTGAATGCGTAACAACCATGTGCTTTATGTATGCCGTTTGAACATGGAAGTGAAATATTAAAATACAAGGTGCAAATAAATTATTACCGTTTAACATTTTATTATAGGAATGAATGGCCTTTTTGTGGAATTTATCGGGGTATAAACTTGGAAAAGTCGCGGGAATACTGGATGAAGGCCGGAAGGCCTCGTCCAGTATTCCCGCGACTTTTCCAAGATATCCCTAAAGTTTATATCCCCGATAAATTCCATAAAAAGGCCATTCATTCCTTATAATTCCAGCATTTGAAATAAATTCATTAAGAAAATGTGTTTATTTTCCGTTTTCTTAAGAATTATTTTAACTGCGCCTCACGGTTACGGAAAGTAGTTCGGTATTGGAGTTTACTGGGATATAAATTTTGGACAGAGACTTGCTACGGACCAATCAAATGTTAGGGAATTGTGTAAATATTTTTGTGCTGGAATTATGACATAATGAATGGAACCAATATTTTATAATACACCCGTCGTGCTTCTAACAAGCAATATAGATGTTATCAGGCTACAGGAGTGTGATATTTGATCAGGAACTACTTGTACACTGGTCATAACTCCCATACGCCCCAGTTCTCCAGTCACTCAGCCACAAATGATGACCAGTTTCGGCTTACTGTCTGTTTCACCAAACCTGTCAAAATGTTACGGCCATATAAACAATGCAAAACCAATATATTTTTTTTCGATAATATTAAATTTTATCAAAATTTTAGAATGAGCCTTCTTTTTATTTCGTGAAATTTGGTCAAATTTGGATTTTATTAATGGGAATTTAACATGCGGGGAAAGGAGATGGAGGAGCTGGGGGAGGAGTCAAAAACGAAAAAATTTGGAAATTGTCTTCGAAACCTGTCTAGATGAAATGATCTAACTAATAAAACAACAGTTAAATTTTGAAAATCTGTCCACTACAGTCAAACTTGCATTAAGCGACTACCCAAGGGAAACACCAAAAATGGTCGCTTAAAACAATGGTCTCTTAACACAAAAAAAATATGGAAATCCGGGTACTGGTATGTCCGGTTATATGGTTTAATATTCGAAATCAGGAAATCGCGAATATTAAACATTAACATAGAAATAAATAAATACATTTAAACATTAGAAAACTGCCGGTAATATTTACTGTGCACTTTTCTGAATTATTCAGGCTTTATTTTATCAAAACAGACGAAAGAATTTGAATGTTTATATTGCGAAATAAAATCGCCCAGCTGAAATCGCAAATAGGCAGTAGTGACTGCGATCACTTCAGGCCAGACGTGCTTTGCCCCGCTGATTTTTAAGAGTCGTTGGCTGACAACCAAACCAGCTGATAGAATAATGATTTATTAACGCAGTGTTCGGTATATACCAGTATCGTTACATGTCAATAAAATTGAAATGGGTAAAATAAAAATGTTTGTTTTGAAATACACAGATGTTTTCCCATGTGTTAAGCGACCAGTCCTGTTGTTCCCATGTGCTAAGCGACGATGAGTTAATTCCCTTTAGTAATCACTAAGGAAACGAGCGAATCAGAATGAGGTTTCAGGTCAATAATCATAAATGAAAAGTCATGCAGAGCATGATGTTATTAGCCGATCAAATCAGGGTTCAATATATGTCCACATTTTAGTAGTTACGGAATCTCAGGGAAAAGTGAGTGAAGTGTTGATTTCCTCCCCAACCAAAACTCAAGAAAAAAAATTGAATTCTATTAGAAAATTTGGGGCCCCGAAAAAAATATTAATAGGAAATAAAATTTGAAGAAAAAAAAATAAACATTTGGAAAAAAAAATAGAAAAAAAAATAAACATCATCCTATATTTATCGATATTTTTAGTTAACACGGAGCTACGGTCATGATATTAGTTAGGCATGCAGAAACATATTTTTAGCAAAGGGATATCCCATTCACCAGTCCAGTCGAATACAAATCTTACTTAACAAAGTGACCATTAACGTACTCAACAAAATGTACCAGTCGAATTGACGTCATGCGTATTCAGGCACATGCCCAGATTGGCCTTGATAACATTGTCACTTGTTTATCCCTTGTTTATCGATTTAATGGTTTAAATCGACTCGAAGCTTACGTTCAACGGCCGCACAAACTCGATTGAACTGCACGCCTTCCAATGATTTAAATATGCAGCGCGTTTAAATAGTCAATTACGTTTTTTTAATGTGCGCACTGGTCATTTAAAAAGGGGCCCATCCGTGATTTTTTGCGCGATGTCGGGCGCAAGACAATCAATAATTTGCGACATTGACAATAATTAAGGGGGATTGCCGCAATCGCGCGTGCTGGATGCATCCCTGCCATCCCTGCATGATACGTAAACAAATCAAAGTTCGCTATGAAGGGCAATTCTTCGTTTTGATTGGTGGAAAATTTTGTGAATATTAACTAGCGTCAAATGACGCGCATAGGCGATCCAATGGGATAAACCCGAGATGCTGGGGTTGCTAGTCGGAGGAGATTTTGAGCAGAGGTCGATTATAAATTAGCCGAATAAACACATTTTACGCGATTATACGTGGCTGAAACTTGTTCTGTTTACTAAATAAAAGCTTTAAATTAGCCCAATAATCGGCGTATGTTGGCGTATATGGCCATTAGAGCCAACTATGGACTTCAACAACAACTTCTGGGTTGAATCTCTTCCGGCGTTCAGCTCATTACGTATTCAAAATTGTGTTATTTGGCTATATTTAAAGTTTTAAACGGAGATAATTGCCAAAAATGCAAACTTTATCGGTTGATGCAATTTGGAAGTGATACAACAAAATTCGCGTTCGTAGATTACCGAATAGCGGAGAAAATGGTTGCTACAAACTTTTTCAGAATTCGATGGATGACCAATATATTAGCTGATCTATAAATAGATCGGCTAATAACAATGCACCATTCACAATTTGACAGTGGCAGGGGATTTGTTTCCTTTGTTTGTCACACACTTTCAATTAATGGTCGTTTAATACAAATAAACTTTGCTGTTGTAGTTACAAGAATATTTGGTCGCTGGTCGCGTTAAGGAAAAGTCGTTTAATACACTGTCATTATATAGACCAAATGGTCGGTGAGGGGGTATTGAAAGTGGTCGCAAAAGACAAAAGTCGCTTAATGCATGTGGTCGCTTGTGCAAGTTTGACTATATTTCTGAAATTAGAAAAAAATCCCCATGTTAAATCCCCACTTGTGAAGATGTCTATGGGAATTTTAACATGTGATGTAGACATCTTCACAGTGAAGTTGTCTATGGGGATTTAACATGGGGAAAACAATTTCGCAATAAAATCAATATTGGACCAATTTTCACGAAATAAAAAGAATGTTGATAAAGTTTAATATTATCAAAAAAATATTGTTTTTGTATTGTTTTTTAGCCGTATAAGTTGGGCAGGTTTCGTGACTCAGACAGTAAAGATGATGCGGGAGTGTCTGTATGACAAATGCACATCAGGAATGTGTGCTACCATAATGCTAAATATTCGGACACAACTTGTTTTGGAAACCCTATAAAATTCCCAAATCAAATTGTATCCACATACTTTGTTATTGTCATAAACCTGTACAACCAGACTGACACTAAATATCTGGCTGTGACTGGAAATGGGGCTTATGGGACTTTTGACCAGTGTAGCCTCTGATCAAATAGCGTGGGTGGCAGGTGGGAGCATGCGATGGGTAATTTAACGATCGGGGTTCATCCTTACCGGAATCCCGACTGGAGACCTTGTTTGGCCCTCACATACGTCTTTGGCATTTTGTATGTGACCGTTGAATCTGGTTATACCCCTTATGTGCGTATTACGATTATTCGTAATCCTATTTTAGGGGAAGGGGCCAAGTGACTTTGGTGTGGTATGGACCTGCCACCAGGTCAGGTTATTCTAATTTCAGGGCTGAATATATTGTTTCTCGATGTAAATATTCAGTTCTGATTTTGGAATTTTCCCCCCAATGCAGCAGGTTAAAATGGGATCGAACCTGTTTGCCCGGCCTTACATGACCTTAGCTGTTGATAGGCCGTTAAACACCAATAAACAAACAAACTGATCAAATAGCACAGTCTTGTAGCCTGATAACGATCTATGTTGCTTGTTAGATGCATGACGATGTTTTATTGATAGAATGGTGAATTGTGCAGATCCTGATCAGACTGCCGATGCGGATCTATACTGGTCGCAAAACTCATGAGCCCCATTTCTCCAGTCACAGCCACATATTTATATGTGTTTCCCAGAATCAAATGTGTCCGCATATTTACATGTAGGGTTATATATCGGTATTTGTGTTTCAGGCCATGACCACAATGTTTCGAGCGTGACATTTATGCCGAGTGGAGATTTTATAGTATCGTCCTCCCGAGACAAAACATTAAAGATGTGGGAGGTGGCCACAGGGTTAGTATGCTCAGTTGTTACAGTGTATCGTCTTGTCTGTAGACAATACCATGCTAGTGTCTTTTCACCCCTCAGTAACTGGAATAGATTTTTGTCGATATGTTAATTTCCAAAATGATTTTCAGACTAGTTCCCAAAATGGGAAAATTACTTCCAAAAAGTGCAGATCCTGATGAGACGGCTCGTCACGAGCCGGCTCATCTGGATCTACACTGTTTGCCAACACCACTCACTATACAGGCCTCTGGTGTTGAAAGGACTAATATCAAGTTTATCACTGGTGCTGCACTCCGCACTGGCGTAAAATGTGTTGAAATACGCCAGTTTCCTGACGACATGCCACTTGGCTCGATTTAAAATAAACGCATGAAACACATTTTTGTCTAGGAAATTTATTTCGCTGGTTACTAGACGAAAATGTGTTTATGCAGTATCCTGTGCATGTAGCTGAATGGGAATATGTCATGAATCCACGTATTTCAACGCGTAACATTTTACACTGGCGCGGAGTGCAGCGCCAGTGTTTATGAGACATGGTTGTGAAACGCCACATAGTATTACAATAATGATCAATTATAAACCTAAAATTGATAGAAATCGGTTCTAAAGTCATAGTCACAGTGTGCTATAGGTTACAAATAATAAACTCAATTTCCACGGTCACAAATCGGATGCTAGACTGGCACAAATGGCGCAAGCCCCACTTCTCCCGCCACAGTCACATAACAGGAGCTAGACTGGCTACACATGTCACAAGCCCCATTTCTCCAGCGACAGTAATATATTGGACGCTAGACTGGCCACAAATGGCATAAGCCCCATTCTGCAGTCACATGTCAGATTTTAGTCTGGTCACAAATGCGTAAACCCCATTTTCGAGTCACTTATTGGCAGCTAGACTGGCCACAAATGCCGTACGCCCCATTTTATATGTGCATATCAGTTGCTAGACTGGCCACAAATGCCGTACACCCCATTTTGTATGTGCATATCAGTAGCTAGACTGGCCACAACTGACGTAAGCCCCATTTTTGAGTAACCCACATATTTTGCAGCTAGCTTCAAATGTCATAAGCACCATTTGCGAGTTGCATAATTATAGGGTGCTAGACTGGCCACACATCATGAAATGTCAAGCCCCATTTTAGAATAACCTATCAAGAGCTAGATTGGCCACAAATACCACAATCCCTATTTACAAAATCATATGATACACCTGTATGCTGTAGGTACTGTATAAAGACGTTTACGGGGCACCGGGAGTGGGTGCGGATGGTTCGTGTAAACCAGGACGGCTCTCTGCTCGCCAGCTGCTCCAACGACCAGACCCTGCGCGTCTGGGTGGTCGCCACCAAGGAGTGTAAGGCGGAACTGCGAGAGCACGAGCACGTCGTCGAATGTCTTGCCTGGGCCCCGGACACCGCCATCCCCACCATTTCTGAAGCGGCTGGTGTCGACGTATGTCATAGGGCAGATACTGTTATGCCATTGTTTTGTACAATAGAACCTCTCTAAACCAGACACCCTGGGCCTGGGAGGTTGAACACCTTGGGCCTGGAAGTCGGACACCCTGGGTCTGGAAATCGGACACCCTGGGCCTGGGAGGTCTTACACCCTAGGTCTGGGAGGTTTTACACCCTAGGTCTGGAAGGTTGGACACCCTGTGTCTGGAGGTCGGACACCCTGGGCCTGAGAGGTCGGACACCCTGGGTCTGGAGGTCGGACACCCCGGGCATGGGCGGTCGAGCACCCTGGGTTTCCTGGGCCTGGGGGGAGGTGGGGGGGGGGGGGTCGGACACCGTGGGTCTGGGAGGTCGGACACCCTGTGGGTCTGGAGGTGACAGGTCGGACACCGTGGGTCTGGGAGGTCGGACACCGTGGGTCTGGGAGGTCGGACACCATGGGTCTGGGAGGTCGGACACCCTGGGCCTGGGAGGTCTGACACCCTAGGCCTGCGAGGTCGGACACCCTGGGCCTGGGCTGGGAGGTTGGGCACCCTGGACCTGGGAGGTTGCACACCCTGGGCCACCGTGGGTCTGGGAGGTCGGCCCTGGGTCTGGAGGTGACAGGTCGGACACCGTGGGTCTGGGAGGTCGGCCTTGGGTCTGGAGGTGACAGGTCGGACACCGTGGGTCTGGGAGGTCGGACACCGTGGGCATGGGAGGTCGAACACCCTGGGCCAGGGTGTTCGGTTTAGGGATACCTACCACATCTAACATATTATTTTACTATTATTTTCTTCATCTAAATTGCTTGGCCCTAAAGGATACTCTTTTGTGTTTATGGGCCATTAAGCACCATTCAATTCGGTTTAGGGAGTTTCCACCATTTCTGCAGCTGCCGCTATTGACACAAGTTAATTGGTAGTTATGATGTGCACCATTGCTTTGTACATTTCATCAGTTCACAGTTGGTCTCTTTTAAAAAGAATGATACGCCCATGGCCCACACAGAAATGGTAGTGTGATATTCTTGAAAAAAAGTACTATATTTTCCATGTTGGAAATTGGAAAAAAATGAAACACTTTGGTCTCACGGGACAGTGGGTGGCTAGCTTTAAAATGTGGGTTGACGATTTTCTATATACTTCACTACCGACCCTGTAAGTTACACCAGTGTGTCTAGAAAAATAGGTTTATGAATATTTCTTGACTTTGGGAGGCTTCACTAGGTTTATTTTTCAGAGTATTTCATAATTATATGAAACTGAATGTTAGCTCCAGTTGATTTTGACATCTTGGAAAATGGTGCATGCTACTCTTCCTCGCCGGTACGGTTTCGCGTCAGAATTTAAGGTATTTTTCGGGCATTTGTAGCGAAAATTTGAGGTGGTTATGACCCCGCTTTGGAATAATTTTCAGGAAATTGTTACAAGTGATAGAACAAGACATAGCAAAGTATCTCTGCCTCATATTTTCATGAGAACAATTCCAACAAATTCAGTCGTGTTGAAATTTCTGGACAAAAATAGGTGGGTGGGGTAACTTTGTGAAAAATTAATTAAACACATCTGATGCGGTTACTGCATTTTTGTCGCGCTTAGCAGAGGCGCGACTATAGTCGGCGCTTTTTCCGTCGTTGTCCGCGTCGTCGTCATCGTCCGCGTCGTCCGTTTTTTTTTGTAAGGCAAATGCGTTAAAAGTTATTGTTTTTTCACAATATCTCTTTAACCCCTTGCCACACTTTGATAATATTTCACATCAATGTTTGTCTAGGGATGATGCGTAATGAACATCCAAATTCTCAAGGTCAATGTCATTTATTGATTTGTAATGTTCACCAGTTTTGATCGCCCCGTGCAGGCACCGGGGCGGGATCAACTGATCCTGAGAATAGTGCTGCAGTAGCCATTGCTTGTCGTAAAAGGCGACTAAACTGGCTTAACGATTGGGTTCATACTTTCCGGAACCCACTATACCGGATTTGGCCCTCATGTACATTTTTGGCTTTCTTGTATGTGAGAGTTGAGTCGGGCTATGCCCCATATATAAAAGTAAGATTAGCTCTAATCCTATTACTTTTAGGGGATAGGATAAATGATGCTGGTGTGGCGAGGGCCTGGCACCAGATCAGGTTGTTCTAATTTCAGGACTGAATATATATTTTGATTGTAAATATTGAGTTCTGAAGTTGGGATTTACCCCCCTTGGACAGGTGGATATGGGACTCGACCCCGTTGACCCGTCTGCATGTAGACTCCCTGAGGCTTGTACCTTTATGTCAGAAAAGCGGACGTTAAACCCTATTCACTCACTCACTCACCAGTTTTGTAACAGAAATGCGTTAAAGATATTGTTTTGTCACAATATCTCATTAACCCCTTGCCAGACTTTGATAATAGTTCACATCAATGTTTGTCTAGGGATGATGCGTAATGAACATCCAAATTCTCATGGTCAAGGTCATTTATTGATTTGAATGTTCACCGGTTTTGTAACAGAAA
The DNA here is from genome assembly GCA_029237695.1 of Conchocele bisecta. NCBI lineage: Eukaryota > Metazoa > Mollusca > Bivalvia > Lucinida > Thyasiridae > Conchocele > Conchocele bisecta. The sequence continues at coordinate 39,126,022 of CM055277.1, forward strand.
TGCGTTAAAGTTATCGTTTTGTCACAATATCTTTTTAACCCCTTGCCAGACTTTGATAATATTTCACATCAATGTTTGTCTAGGGATGATGCTTCATTACGCACACCCCCACATCCAAATTATCAAGGTCAAGGTCATTTATTTACTTGTAATGTTCACCGGTTTTGTAACAGAAATGTGTTAAATTTATTGTTTTTTCACAATATCTCTTTAACCCCTTGCCACACTTTGATAATAGTTCACATCAATGTTTGTCTAGGGATGATGCTTCATTACGCACACCCCCACATCCAAATTCTCAAGGTCAAGGTCATTTATTGACTTGTAATGTTCACGGTCAAATGCCTCGGCAGGCGCGATACCGCTTCCGTGGCGGAATTCTTGTTATTGTGGCATGCGATTTGTACTTCATTTGTGAATATTTTTCAATACTTGTCGCAAGAGCCTCCTTAACTGACTGTGAGAAGCGGTGATTTTTATAAGTCCCACGCCGCCCTCAGAGAAGCAGTCAATTTTGGCTATTTTCAACCGTCCTGTGATGCTGTAGCCATTTCTTGTGTCAAACGGTATTCATATGCCCGTTTGAAAAAAAGCATGATGTTTTATGTATTCGCCTTATATAACTCGCAGTGTGTCTGGGCAATAACTTCTACTTGACAGATCATAACCAATTTCGGTATACATGTTTATCACGGCAAGACCTAAATTTTGGATGTAGCCAAATTTCCCATTTCTCTTGATCCATTAGTCAGATCTTGTCCAGACTTTGTCAATAGCTTCCTCACATTGATAGCTATCCATCCAGTGTCATATGGGTGACATTGACCTTCACCTTCGTGACCTTAACCTTTGTGGGACGTAAATTTTGGAGGTAGCTCAATTTCAGATATCTCTTGATCTGTTGGTCGTTTCATTACCAAACTTCATCAATAGCTTCCTCACATTGATAGCTATCCATCAAGTGTGTCATGTGATATAAGCACCTGCCAATCTCTTGTAGATGAGGAAGGGTGGCCGAATGGGTCCGTACCTTCTGTCAGGCTCGCGGGACAAGACAATCAAAATGTGGGACATCAGCACCTCGCTATGTCTCTTCACATTAGTAAGTTGCCATCAGTACATGTATCCTATCTGCACACCCCAATTGAGGATAGAGACCTTACGACATATGAGACACACCATGCGATTTTGTATCTTCGGACATCTGCATAATTTCATTAAATACGTTCACAAAATTTACAATATTTTTGTCGAGCCCGCTTGCGGAAAGCGAGACATAGTGATCACAATGACGTCCGGGTGTCCGTGAGTCCGTCCGTCCGAAATCTGCGTTAAAGTTTTTAAATACCTTATATCTCTGCAGTCCTAAGTCACATTGACTTGAAACTTCATATACTTATTAGTCATGATCCATATATTCATGCTGTATCCCACTCATGCGGCCCCTGTGCCCAAGGTCAAGGTGAAATGACTTAGAAGTTTGCATTCCGAAATCTGCGTTAAAAGTTTTTAAATACCTTGTATCTCTGCAGTCCCAAGTCGCATTGACTTTTTGAGGGGTACATCCTCGATGAGTGTTACTGATTTCTTGTCAGTTGTAATCAAGAAGGCAGAGCTCCAGATAAGTTTGTATCTAAAGAGTATTATAACTCCATATTTCAAATTCAATGCATATTTTACTTTTACAAATGTATTATTGACTTTCTTCCTTTAAATATTAAATGGGAACAAATGATAAAAAATAAAATAAATGAAAAAATTCACTTATTTGAGCTGCAAAAAGCAAACACTGCTTGCAGCTCAATTAATTAAATTTTCAACTTTATTACAGTATTTTCACTACTCAATTTGAAAGTCAATGCATATTTTCACATTGCTGTTTTTGTACTCCCACTTTTGATAATCAATTCATATTCTGCTAAAATAATGCATAAAATACGCCAATACAGACCTTATCTGGAGCTCTGAGATGGTGTGTTTGTAGATAGGACTATTAAACCATTTGTGTTTGCAGGTGGGACACGATAACTGGGTGCGAGGCCTAGCGTTCCATCCCGGTGGCAAGTTTATACTTAGTGCTTCGGACGACAAGACTATACGAGTGTGGGACACGAAAAACAAACGCAATCAGAAGACACTGGAGGCCCACCAACACTTTGTAACATCTTTAGGTATGCCCTGCTGCACTTATGGTTATTCAACATTCACGGCATGTTATCGATTCCCTCGCTCAGAATCAGGAAATTAGATTAGCCGAGACTGAGCTATACTCAATCTCGGCTAATCCAACTGCCTGATGTTGAGAAGATGCTCAGAATGTTTTACAATCAATTGATGTGAACTTAGGGTAATTTTTATCACCCGAGGGGAAAGGTTTTGGGGATATATTCAAGGTGTGAGATCACGTGTTCCCGAACAGTGTGACGTCATGTTTTCAGATGTGTTTACAGTAGATTTCCTTTAATATCTTTCTAATGGAATGACATATTTTTATCAAATATACCGCAGCAAATGCGGTACACGTTGCCCTTTATTGTATAAGCGGCTTTAATCTCATAATTCTGTTGTTTTGACGAAGAATTGGTTACCGTAAATTAAATGAAAACTAGAGCATGTGAATGTAAGAAATAAACGGTACTCAATTCTTTGTAAAAGTTATAAGTTATTATAAATAACCTTCAGCGCACCCATAAAACACATATGCCATCGTATTTGGTGCACTACATATCATCAAAATCTGTTTGTTAGGAAGATTACGTCATGTCGGAAAATCGTGTTCGGAAACCACGTGATCCCACACACTGATGGATCATTGGTGTCTCGAGCAAATCTCTGTTCCATTTCTGATTGATGAAAGTCTACAAAAATCCTGATACAGATTCACGCAAACTTTATAGCTAAACTATAGTAGTATACCTGCCTCTTCCGTTTCATGGTTGACGATTTCCGGCATTTGCTGGCACCAGATCAGGATATTGTGACTTAGTTGCTGAAATGATATTGTATAATAAATGCAGTTCCGTAGATAAAATAGGTCTATTCCTGTCTGTATAATTGTGTGACAGTAACTGAAGAAGTGGAACTTCTGTCTTTTGCAACCAGTATAAACCCAAATCAGCCTGCACATCCGCACTGTTCACTGTTCAATCGGTGAAACACCTGTCATGCTTCTAGCAAACTGTTTTAGAAGTCCTTACCAAGTCATAGGAGTGTTTCCACTGCGGGAGCTAGATTGGCCACAGATGATGTGATCCACATTTCTCAAATGTGTGCGTCTGTGTTTCAGACATGCACAAGACTGCTCCGTACGTAATCTCCGGCAGTGTGGACCAGTCCGTGAAGGTCTGGGAGTGTCGCTAGTGTCTGCCTCCGTCGTACAATCGTGGCTAGTGTCGGCCACAGTCGGACACCTACGCCGACCCGACAGGCCAATATCCAGTAAACTCGCCGACATCGGCCACGCTTCACAACCACAGGTGGATGGTGCTCATCGTCCACCACCCGCTATACAGTATGCAGTCTGACACATTGCTAGTTCAACAACAGTTTAAGTGGTCGGTATGACATTGTTAACTTTTTGCTGTTTTCTCAATTGTCGCCTAAATGGCATACAGTACACAGTCAAGATGCATACATATGCAGATGCCAATTCAACAGTTGAGACAGGCCATGTGATTTTGCACCTTAGAAGATGTGCAATTGTTCATGAAAACTATTTACAAAGACTGATATTTGTGACAAGTGCCACCATCCAAAGTTGACACAATTTTCCTAGCAAATGTGGAATTCTATTCTATTCTATTCCGCAATTGCTTTGGAAATTTTGTCAACTTTCAACGTCACTTGCGGAAAATATCAATTTTTAGAAATACTTTAATGAAAAATCTCATTAGGTACACAGGGTTGGACACGTAACATTTTGGCCAAGGATTCCGCAGCATGGACATCCTGATTTTTACATCATGTTGAATGGATTTTCTTGAAAGTTCCGGGATTCCTCCCACAAAACGGGTCCTCGGGATCCCGGGACACTGTTAGTGTCGACCCCTGGGTGCAAAATCATTTGGCTCGTCTTGGTTTACGTGTTACATGAATAACGACTTGTTTGCCCTGTTGTCGTCTATCTGCTATAGAGTACACAGAACATGTGCTTTCAGACACATACTCTTAATTCAACAGCTTAGATGTTTATTCAGTAGGTTAGTTTTAACGCTTTCAACTCTGGCGATCATAAACACAACGTTTACTAACACTGGATACAAATGAGTGGGCTTGTAACGAGCCATCTCATTAAGAATCTACAATATTTGTTAATATGTTTCAGATTTAAGCCAACATTTGCAAACACTGTAGATACAGACGGCTCATCTGGATCTACAGTTTACACATGTTGGCTTTTAATGGTCGCCAGGGCTGAAAGTGTTGGTCAGTATTTTTCAGATTTCCAAAAAAATATTCCTCATATGATTAATGAACTAATCTAGACAATAGCATGTACAGATCGACCTGTAACCTGTTGAATGACGCTCCATCTTATTTGGCCACAAAGCGGCGTACTCGTGTCGGCACAGCAGTTATTTTCAGCATCAGTCTGTAGTTTAATAGTTACTTTATAACATGGCTATATTGTCTCAAAATATCAAGTGTCACTTACAATAATGTTCTCGGAACACGTAGCATGTCCTGTGCAATGATTTAACACATCTGGGGGCCGTTTCACTAAACTTCATAAGACTAAAATGTACATAAGTGCAAAGTTATGATAGTCTGTAAATTTCGCATTAACAATATTTTCTTGTAAATAATTATTGGATTTACATTTATTGAGCATAGGCTGCATATATAGCCTATGCTCAATAAATGTAAACCCATCAATTGAAATTTCCAGACGATCCTATATTTGCACTTACGAACATTTTAGTTGTACGAAGTTTAGTGAAACGGGCCCCTGTGCTTTTTAGTTATATCCTCTCACTGACAGTCGTGGTGCATGTACGTATGTTGGTAACTATTTATTTATCCCAATGGCTCGACTGCTTCACAAGTTTCACTGATAGTTCGGAACAATTACACAATCAGAGCTCCAGATAAGCTGCGTATTTGCTTAAATACCCAATTAAAATTGCCAAAAACCCAATTTAAATCAGAAGTGGCGAGTATCAAAAAGCAATAACAATTTTGTGGTACCTTTATCATGCTGCATAAAACAATAAACAGACCACAAATATAGCATGTTTTTTTCTTATTTTCCATGAAAACACATCTTGGTATTTCATTAGAATTGTCTCCAAGGAGACAATTCTAATGAAATGCCAAGATATGTTTTCATTTTGAAACAAACTATCAATAATGTATGTTGATGTGTAACGGTAGTGTGATTTTATTTTACCCAATTAAAATTTTGAAACACCTAATTGCTTCAGAAATGATGGAGTGACAATACTCGATTACTAATTCCTTATCTGGAGCCCTGCAATAGAAATGTCTTGACTGTAACAAATCTCTACAGATTCTTAGAACCTAGTTCTCATCCTTGCTCTTAGATTTGCGTTCACAACGTATTTCCCAGCAACTTGACAGTGTCACATATTGGTAGTATGTGACAAAGGTGATTGTCTAGGTACACAGTTTGTGCATATGACCCATACAAGATCATGGTCAATGGCGTGTTTGTGATGCTTCGTCAGGTTGACACTGAATGTTAAGTAGATCCCACCAACAGTCATTTCAGCAGGGTTAGTTTGGTTCACTTTGCGCAATTGCGTTGAATTCCAGAATTTTGCAGTATTTTTTGGAACGTTTGGTAGATTTTGTTAATAATTTGGTATGTATGTGTAACTGCATCGGTGCTTTTCTCAGACATTGTGAATGAGCCTTAGCCTTAGCCTTCTAGTTTTGTGAAAAAGAAGCAGGATTTTCACGATACTAAAAGTTTGATGAAATAAATACCATGGAGAGGATGTGCTTCGTGCCGGATATACGTTTGTTGTCTGTATGGCAAATAGCGTAGACCCTGGTCAGACTGCGCTGATGCGCACGCAGGCTGACGTGCGTATGCACTGGTTGCAAAACTTGTAAGACACGTTTCTACAGCCACAGTCACATGGAGTGAACTATGAAAAATTTGTTGGGCATTCAGAACATTGTCTGACAACTCAATTTAGTAATGCTCTGACTTGTGCTTTATGTGGCTTAGGTAACCACTATTCATGTATATTGTGATATTGCTGAACTTGGACGCCATGCAAAATAGATGTGCGAGTTACATAGGAATAGATGTGTATGATTAATAGATGTGGAACATAACTAGATGTGTATGCTAAAAATAGATGTGTAAGAGTCAACGTAAGTGTGTAAGATTCTTGTATGGAACGCCAAATCTAAATAAACTCAAATAATAAAAGTTAGCTCTAAATAATTAGAGATAGCAATAAATATTTATTTAGAGCTAGCTCCAAATCATTTGAAGAGCTCTCTAAATAAATTGGAGCTAGCTCTAAATATTTAATGCTAGCTGTAACTATTTAGAGCTAGCAATAATTATTTGAGTATGTAGATTTGGTGTTCCATATTCTTGGTCCCAGCCCTGGTATTACCTCCCTTGTCACATCCATAAATGTCAAGTTCACCCAGAAGCCAATGTTCATGTGGATTGAATAGCTAATCTGCTCCTCATCTTTGTCGCTTTTGCACACCATTTACAGAAAATATGACTGTTTTTTGTCCCGCCCGCTTGCAGACAGCATGATATAGTCGGCATATTGGCGTACATACGTCGTCCGTCCGTCCGTCCGCCTGCCAGTGTGCCGACTACATCCGCAAGCAGGCGCGACAAAAATCAGTCGAGGTTAAAGTTTTTGGTATACTATCAAAGCCTCGGCGAGCGCGACATGCGGTCATCTTGTTGAAATTGATATTGGCGAAATGACAAGGGAGATAATTCCAAAGTCCCGTTTATATCAAACATAAATGCAAGGTATTACACACACATATTGAAGATAGCTACTGTGTAAGATAATAAATATAGCTTTGTAAATGTGCTAACAGTGTCGGCAACCAACGTTGTGGTCGACGTTGCCTGAAGATGCTGTGAGACCAATACTGATATTATCCACATCGTGTGGTAGATACATCTATTGTTTAGTTGCAGTATTTACCTGAAATTGCCATACAATGAAAAAATAGTAGTAATTCAGGAAGTTATCAAACATTTAAAATAGTCTGAAATTTCATTGCAAAAGAAAGGAAGAATTCTTTATGGTATTTTAACAATTTGTACTATCTGATCAACGCCCACTGTTTCCATGAAATCTGCTAATTACGCATGATTCTGCAAACAGACTTACACAAACCATGAAAAGGTGCTGGAGCTGCGATGTTTTTGCCAGTTTGGTCAGTGTTGTTGCTCATCTCAGTGATGACGGATGTACGCAACCTTTACCCGACACATTTGGAACACCAAATCTACATAAACGCAAAATAATTAATGCCAGCGAGCATTAAATATTTAGATCTAGCTCCAAATCATTTGAAGAGCTCTCTAAATCATTTGGAACTAGCTCTAAATCTTTAATGCTAGCTCTAATTATTTAATGCTAGCAATAATTATTTGAGTTTATGTAGATTCGGCGTTCCATACACACGTTATACCTCTGTAGATAATATTAATAAGTGCTAACACTAATTTAAGTATCAGATATTGTTGTCTTGGATCGTATTCTCCAAACTTGCAGAGCTCCAGATAAGGTGCGTATTGGCGTAATTTATACACTTATTTTAGCAGAAAGTGGGAGTACAAAATACTCCAGAGCAATGTGAAAATACGCATTGATTTTCAAATTGAGTAGTGAAAATACTGTAATAAAATTTTAAAATTTACTTTATAGTTGGGCTTGCATGTTTGCTTTTTGGAGCTGGAATATTTTTATTTGTTTTTATCATTTGTTCCCTGTCTAATAAGGAAGAAAATCAATAATACATCTGTAAAAGTAAAATATTCCCACTTTTGATAATCAATGCGTATTATGCTAAAATAAGTGCGTAAAATATGCCAATACGCACCTTACCTGGAGCTATGTATGCTGTCAGAAAAATACCATAATGTGTATTATCTTGTGGATGATCAAATGTGATTATGTTGTAGTTATATACGAAGCGTGTGTTGTGTGCATGTTTGTGCCAGTGTATAGTACTAATCTTGCACTGTATACCATAGCTGTTGTATCATGTTATGGCTGTCAATCGTGAACTGTGAACTGCGTCCACCCAGTTGACAAAAACCTACCGTACCTACGTATCCGTTAAAAGCAAACAAGGCCTGAAAAAAAGAAGGTAAATTTATGTTAAAAAGTTCCTCAACCCTTTGCAGTGTGCAAAGGGTTGAAGTTTTTAGCATAAAATGTAAATTTCCGCCGGCAAACTTTTGAAAAAAGTAGAAGAAAATACTCGGATTTAATACTTGGGTCAAGTCACCCAATCCAATCATATTACTTCACCAGTAAATAGTGTAAAATAGCATACACAGTGTGTTTGTTTTTTCACAACCATTTCAAAACCTACCCGCACGTGGACGCTTAACATAGAAATAATTTGCTATGGCCCAACTTAGCAAATCACATACTGTACTGTATTCTAAACCATAGAAAATTAATTATTAGATTCTCATCCAAATTTTGGAATAAAATAGGGCAGGTGCGCATCTGCGAGTCCGATCATGGCCTGTTGTGTTTGGCGTTCAGTCACCTACATAGCCATATGAGACACGCCATGTGATTTTGTACCCAAGATGTAATATGTTTCATGAAATATATTTACAGAAGCTGTGATAGTTTCTGTAAATGACGTCAAATGTTGACAACATTTTCATAGCAAATGCTGAATTTCGTCAACTTTCGACGTCATTTACGGAAAATATCATAAACTTTGTAAATATTTTTCATGAGATTGCACATCTTCTTCTATACAAAATCACATGGCTAATATTATAGGCAGTAACTAGACAATACTCCAAGTTGATAATGGCTAGGATGTACAGTCAGCGACTTCACAAACACACTGGTATCTAGTAAAGTACGTAGGATCATCAGGTATTACTGATTAAATAGCGAACTGTGCAGACCATGATCAGACTGCACGTATGTGGAGGCTGATCTTGATCTACCTGGTTGCAATAACATTAACGTTTTATGCTTTAAAGCATTTATTCAGTACTTGATTGCAACATTCACAAGACTGTGCATTTTTCGAGTCGCTAACTGAGTTATCTGCCAATGCCGACTGGTGATGCTTGTCAGCGAGCCGCCCATGTTTGTGTAGCTATCGTAGCCTCAACCCGCCTCTGAACGCAGGCAAACATAAGATGAATGGGGCAGTCTGTGTTTTACTCGTATTACATGACGTAGGGTTACTAATCATTACAACATTGAGTGATAATAACCACACTGTGTACCAGTCAGTAGTTGAGATTTTAAACCTTATCCCAGCTCGTATTTCCCGTATACGGATTCTGCAAAATTCCTGTTTATTCCTGGTAATGATGTCACAAGTTGACGAAAATTCCAGAGCACACGCAGAATTTAATTCTGCGTTTGCCCTGAAATTTTCATCTACTTACGATATCATGTACAAAGAATATTGATAATCTTCAAAATCAATTTCGGTAAACTCTATTATGATATGACTATAATAAGGTAGAAATTCTCACCCACTAGCCGGATATGTCGCGCGTCCACGACTTGCCTGTTATGCCAGACTGTGCCACAACTCCAGGTTCAAGCCCGACCTTGGGTCAATATGCCGTACCATGTGGACAAATTTGGCCGAATGTAATAAAATTTCCCATAAATGGCTTTGTTATTGATATACATGTAATGTAGCTCAGCTATTTCAGCGATATTTTCGGACATGCTGGGCTGTATTCAGTGTATTGTCTCCTGGAGCGGCTTATATGTGTACATGGAGTCTCGTTCTGCCTGACAAATCCTATGCGAATTTTAAATTTTTGACATTTCAAAAACGTAATATATTCAGAGTCACCGCCAATTTGTTGTTGTGTTTCCCAACTTCAGTCTGTTGTATAATACTTTCTGTTGACCAACAGGGGCCTGTTTCACTAAACTTTACACGACTAACATGTTCGTCAGTGCAAAATTATGTTGTTTCTATTAAATCCCAAGAAAACAATTTGTTCAACCACTGTGTATATTTGTGTTTGGGAATTCAGATTTTGTATAGATCTGATTTTCGTTCCAAGTGTTTTGTCTGTGATACGTTGTTACATGACGAACAATGTTCATTTTCCCACACCCATGTTATTTGCAATAACCAAGTTCACAAGCAATCATTGATTGTCAAGAATTCCATGAGAAACAGATTTTCCTTTTAGTTATTTTCAGAAAAAGTGTTATATCTTCATTGTCGTGTCCACATCTTGGCTTTCTCAAATTGAACTTTTATACTTCTACACCGTGCTGTTCCTGCATGAGACACGCTATGTGATTTTGTACCTTCGGACATCTGCATAATTTCATGAAAAACATTTACAAAATTTACAGTATTTTCCGTAAATGCCGTCAAAAGTTGACAAAGAGTACATGCGGAATTATATTCCGCTTGTACTCTGAAAATTTTGTCAACTTTTTACTTTATTTGTGAAAAATTTTGTAAACTTATTTAATGAAATTAATCGGATGTCCGAAGGTACAAAATCGCATGGTGTGTCTGTCTCGTGTCTATCAGATTTGTGGTTGTCCTCAAGTGCAAAATGGTGCTGTTAAATATGGCACATATATGGCACCTAAACAACTTGGGGTTTGTGCAATATTTTTTATTTCAATAAATGAAATTTTGAAGATCGCGACTGGAGTTGTGTAAATATTTGGCGTGGTACACACATGTGCATGTATATGATAGTGTGCCCCCACAGTGTGAGCTAGCGGCTCGTCACGGACCTGAGAGCACTGGTATATAACCAATGTCCATTCTGTGGATCCTTCCTGGCACCAGGTCGGGATATTCCAACTTCAGGGCTGAATATATATATATATATATATATATATTTTTCTGTAAATATTCAGTTCTGATTTTTGGGAATTTCTCTCATTATTGACAGGTTAATTACGGGATAGGATAGTCCAACCCATTGTCCGACCTTAAATGACCTTAGCTGTTACACACCAATAATCAATCAACCAATCTGTGGATTGTAAAAAACCCATTCACTCAATCATTCCCTTGGATTGCCATGTATTTACAGTTATTAGGATGTGTATACCTGCTCTATATCCTGTGGCATTTTATATTTATTCATTTGTGTGCCTGCTGTGGAAGACGTCTGTAAATCCCTGAGCCTGTGCTTTTAGTACTTGATGAGTACATTCTGGAATTCTTTCCTTTAAATCCGGCTGTTTGATTGACCGAGACTGAGCATAGCTCCTGATGTTGAGCATGAGATCAAGGTGTGTAGTTTTAAGTTTTGTAATCCTCCATCCTGGTCATAGGTTGGTATTTGCCAGCCGAGTACACGAAGGTAGTTTACAGAATTGTGAGGTTTTCCACAGCAAGCACCTGTGGAACACTACAGAAGATACTGCAAACTGGAGGTGGCTAGACGTTAGTGTTCGTGTTGATTAAAATGCCAACATTTGTGCTGACAGAATAACATTATAGCCCAGACGATGGACATTGCTTGTAATCCAGTGAAACACGTGTGCGATCAAGTACTCAATGATATTTCGGGATAGTTTGCAATCTCAGAATTATACCCAGCTCAAGTGGAATAGATATGCTGGTTACCATAGAAACGCTTTCAGCCATTTTTCGTTGCCCCTTTGCTGCAACTTCCATTGGCTGTACATGGTTGTACGGTCGACACTAGTTGTAGCAAAGACAATATGGTGAAATGTCTGATGGTAAAGTACTATTTCTCATGATGCCATTTTGTTATATCGCTTGTCAATTCTGTGGAAGTCTTCAAAGATTTTCACATTAAACTGTCTTGAGCTGAGTTGATGTGCTTGTTTTAAATTGTATTGCGTCGCAAAGTTATGTACAAATATCTAACACAAGGATTGGTACTTTATTTTATTTGTGAACAATGTATTGCTGTCCCAGGGTTATATCGGCCAATAAAAATCAATTTTGTGTCGAGTTGTAACCGAGAGGCCAGCGAGTCTGCATTTGTCACAGGTGACAGAAATAAAATACACCCAAGGTGTGCAGTATTTTTTTACGTGGAAGATGTGCCATTTCTGAAAGTTTTTCCGTCACCTGTGGTTTGTTGCGTTTAGAATAGGATACACATTCTTGTCTTATTAATATTATTATTATTATTGGTGTCTATTAAAATGGCTGAAGTATATTCATATATTAGCTTTATTGTGTGTTTTGTAAGAACTGATCTGTGTTAATTCTTTCAACATGACAAAGGAACTGCGTTGTCTAGTTTTCCGCATATTCCTGCTTCACCATCTGCAACCCTATACTAGACTCACAAATAAATGTGTTTCTAAAGTCGCGTTGCTCAGGGTAAATAAAGACTATCACCAGGCTAATGACTTGATATCAAGTTTTATCAGGCAAGGCTAGGAAATGTGTATGAATTCCGAGGCTTGCCGAGGAATTCCTACCACTTTCCGAGCCTGATAAACTTGATATCAAAAGGCACTAGCATGGTATTCTATTTATCAGGTAACATTTTTGGCTACATAATTAGCAATTATGACGTTGTTTTCGTTGAAAAGACCGCAGACTTGTTTCCTTGATCTCCTTCCACGGATGTAATTGGGTAACGTCATGTTAAAATCAATTTGCTGAACGTGTTGAAAAATGTAAACATTCCTTTGCCACATTGAAAGTATTAAAGTTTTAATTTGGATGGACACAGAGCATTATAAATCTTCAACAATAGATGTAATGTATATGTGTTGATGTAATATATGTGTTAACCATCACTATTTAATTTATATTGTTCTCTAATACCAACGTTTCCCGATTACTGGTATTGGTGTGTACCGCTGGTTCCCGGCCACCATCTGTGTGTGGGGTGTCCACTCGTACGAGGAAACGGGATCCAAACCAGGGACCCGTTTCACTAAACTTCGAAGTTTGTACGTGCAATTTAGAATAACATTTGCACTGTAAGTTGATGTTGGTAAATTTTCACTGGACGTGTTTACGTGTAATGATGTGTAAATGGTAGCATTAGTCGGCCACGTTAAAGGTACATACCCACTCAGTAAGCACAAAATGTTCTTTATATCAGAGACATCATCTGAGACATATTCTGGCAAAATAAACATTCATTCACAATTACCACACGTATTGATTGGCATTATTATACATTTTATATCAGACAATAACTTTCCACACTGATACCAGGGGCGATAACCGTGTTTCCTGAAAATGTTAACGAGCATTACTATTTATACTTTGTATTTATTTTTCGATGTGCAGTTATCATACTGTATAATCTGTCGAAAATATTGTTTTTCATGTGACGCATTTAATTAGTATAAATAATTGAAAAATACATGCCTCATTTGCATATCAAAATAGCCTGATACCAACGTTGTCATTATCAGTACAATAAATATTACTGAATGATTATAGCTGTATAGCGGCCACTTTTAATGTTTAGAACTGGTGGAATAGTGACACAATTATACACTTATTTAATTCCTATAAAAAACAGTTTGTGTATATTGAATGGGCATGTACCTTTTATGTCAGAAGCAAATTAATAAATTTAAGCAAATTAATATCTTCATACAAACTGTTTTATCGTACGAAGTTTAGTGGAACGGGCCCCAGTAGACATTCCTTGTACAATAAACCTGTCTAAACCATTGATGTGCTTAACCTGGAGAATGCGGGAAATTAAAATTGTTGTCTTCTGTTGTTTTATATTTTGTCTTCTTTTTCAATAAAAACATGGTTTGACAGTACTTTAGAATCATTTCCATTGGAAATGATTCTAAAGTGATGTCAAATCATGTTTTTGATGAAAAGAAATTGAACATGAAAAATAAACAGCAGATGATAAAATTCAATTTTGCATTGTTAGTGGTTAATTTTGATGGGTTTCACTGTATTTCCATCACTTGAGAGCCAGCAGGACTTATGGTCATAATGGTAATGTTTTGCATGAAAAAGGCATTCGCAGTGCTAATACTAGTAACACAATGTGTTGTGGGTGCATGGGTAATTTAACGATCGGGGTTCATCCTTACCGGAATTCCGACTGGAGACCTGCAACCGATTTCACCAACATTGCAAAGTATGCTTTTCTAGCAAAGTATATTTTGAGGGAGTAATCATTTATTTTGCCTGAAATGCATTATTTCATATAGAATTAACGACTGCATATATTTGATGATTAAAAGTATGCAGAATTATTATACTGAATTTATTACATTATCACAGCCAAAATGCCCGTTTGAATGTAATAAATTCAGTATAATAAAAATTAATTAATTTATCCTAAAATTGAAAATTTTCTCCCTCAAAGTATGCTTTGCTAGAAAAGTATACTTTGCAATGTTGGTGAAATAGGCTACTGGTTTGGCCCTCACATACGTCCTTGGCATTTTGTATGTGACAGTTGAATCTGGTTATAACCCTTATGTGAGTATTACGATTATTCGTAATCCTATTTTAGGGGAAGGGGCCAAGTGACTTTGGTGTGGTATGGACCTGGAACCAGGTCAGGTTATTCTAATTTCAGGGCTGAATACATTTTTTCTCTGTAAATATTGCATTCTGATTTTGGGATTTTCACCCCAATGCAGCAGGTTAAAATGGGATCGAACCCGTTTGCACGGCCTTATACCTTAGCTGTTGAGAGGCTGTTAAACACCAATAAACAAACTGCAAACACAATGTGTTAAAATCATAAACACACAGGCCTCGACAAATTATAAAAACACAATCATAAACACACAGGCATCGACAAATCATAAACTTGACAAATCATAAACACACAGGCCTCGACAAATCATAAACACACAGGCCTCGGCAAATCATAAAAACAGGCCTCGGCAAATCATAAACACACAGGCCTCGACAAATCATAAACACACAGGCCTCAACAAATCATAAACACACAGGACTCGGCCTCGACAAATCATAAACACACAGGCCTCGACAAATCCACTTGTCCGCTCGTATTGGTGAGGAATTTTTTATCTGGACGAGCGATAATTTGAAGAGAGAGTGCGTCGTAAACATTAATTAAAACATATAGGAATGTATGAATGAATGAAATTCAATCTGGACAAGTCGAGGCAAGATACACTAAGGTGATAAATATGCAAATGAGACAGCTGTTGAAAATGTGATCAGTACAACTTCAATGCATGATGATATGCTTATGCAATATATATAATCTAACATTTGTGCTAATTTATTATTATGATATTTATGAATGAAATTAATAAATTAGTAACATGTTTAATAAATATCATAATTAACTTGTCGCTCGTGTAAGATCCTCTATTGAATGCACACGTATATCCTACTGGTTCTCAATTGACATTTTACCTGTAACGACAATGTCTGTTCATGATTGCAAAAGAACAGAGACGTGTAGTGTTGAAGTGTGTGCTACCAAACGTACAGCGAAACCTCTCTTAAGACGGACACCCATGGTGTCCGACTTGGAGAGGTTTCACTGTAAATTCACTGGCTTCAAGTGTGTTATAGAACCATGTTCCGTAGTTTACAGAGGTCTGGCTTCACATTATTTGCTGCCTTTGTCGCATTTATTGTCATTTTGCATCCGTCCAATATGTGCCTAGCGTAGTTGTCTTTGTTCAGTGTCCAGATAGGGGCCTGGTGTCTTGAGGTTTTTATCACTGGGCCTATCTACTATACATGGGGCCTATCTACTATACATGGGGCCTATCTACTATACATGGGACCTATCTACTTCTACTATACATGGGGTACATTTTTGGCTTTCTTGTATGTGAGAGTTGAGTCGGGCTATGCCCCATATATAAAAGTAAGATTAGCGCTAATCCTATTACTTTTAGGGGATGGGATAAATGATTCTGGTGTGGCGAGGGCCTGGCACCAGATCAGGTTGTTCTAATTTCAGGACTGAATATATATTTTGATTGTAAATATTGAGTTCTGAAGTTGGGATTTACCCCCCTTGGACAGGTGGGATATGGGACATGACGACCCGTTGACCCGTCTGCGTGTAGACTCCCTGAGGCTTGTACCTCTATGTCAGAAAAGCGGACGTTAAACCCTATTCACTCACTCACTCACTCTACTATACATGGGGCCTATCTACTATACATGGGGCCTATCTACTATACATGGGGCGAAACACGTACATTTTAAATATTTTGTAAAACATTGAAAGTTCTTGAACATTTTCCGTACGTACCTAAATGACCATAGCTGTTGCTGGAACTTTAAACCAATTCACTCACTTTTTTCTTGAATATTTTGAACAAAGTGAATTCGTTTTGAAAAATTCAACAGTTAATACTTGCAGCTTTTTTCTTGAAATTCACGTTTGACAAAAATATAAAGCGAATGGATGTTTATTGCATGTATGCACCTAAATCTGTACATTAAATCATGATCTAACAGCAGTGCTTTAAAATTGCCCATTGGAATCGAGTATGGGGTTTATACCATTTTGTTAAGTTGCATAATCCAGATTGCCGTTCTGATTAGGAGTTGGAAAACCGTCTTTCATCACTGCCAAGGGGGATTACTCTGTGATATACTGGCAATATGCAAAATGCTGCAGTATCTGCTGTCAAAGTTCGAAGGTCATGTGACCACAGGGTGACAACTATGCCTGTCATTTCTCCAGGAGAAATTTGTTAAAGTGTAGACTCCGATCAAGCTCCATATATGGCTATGACTGGAGAAATGGCGTTTTTGGGATTTGTAACCAGTTTAGATTCTGATCAAGTAGCATTCCTGTAGCCTGCTAACGATCCATATTGCTTGTTAGAAGCATTACAGGTGTTTCATTGATGGAATGGCGAACAGTATAGATCCTGATCAGCCTGTGCAGATGCACAGGCTGATCTGGATCTATGCTGGTCGCAAAACCCATAAGCCCCATTTCTCCAGTTACAGCCACAGTCATTTGACTGAATGTACAGCCTGATACATGTAAACAGAATTTGCCTTGAATCACTCCCGGGCATATATCGAAAACAGTTCACATGTTTATCATGCTGCAAGAATCTGGGGCCCGTTTCACTAAACTTTATACAATTAAAATGTTCGTAAGTGCAAATTTAGGATCATCTGGAAATTTGAATTGATGCATTTACATTTATTGAACATAGACTGCATATGCAGCCTATGCTCAATAAATGTAAATTCAACAATTGTTTACAAGAAAACATAGTTAATGTGAAATTTATAGACTATCATAAGTTTGCACTTATGAACATTTTAGTCATACATAGTTTAGTAAAACGGCCCCCTGAATGAATGTGACCTATACTGGTAGAAATATGGATAAGCTCTATTTTGTTGTGGAGCTAGCTACATATGGCCATGATCTGACAAAACCATTCTGGACCAGTGATGCATACTGTTTGCTGGATTCATACTGACGATTCTCCGATAGAATAGCAGACAGTGGAGACCCTGATCAGACTGTGCCTCTTCGCTGATCGCAAAGAAAATAATCTCGGTTTTGTCAGATTGTGTCCCATATTACTCCAGTATGTATCACATCATATGGTGTGGAGAAATGAAACGAGATAAAATACATGATTGTCACCCTGTTATGTTGTTTGCACGTAGTCTGGTAACCTTGGAACTTCAGTCAATTATAATCTGAATGATGTTGCCACAATAACCTAACTACTTGGCTATAGATTCTGCGAATATGCTCCTGCTTGTCGGAGGTTTGTTGATTGTACATGTATATATATAGTCGTGTATGCCAGTCACTCAGAAACACGCATCACCAATACTATACAAGTCATATCCTCCCCAGCACAAGTCGCATACTCGCCAGTACCTCCTTTGTGTTGATGCCTGGAGAAATGGCGCTTATAGCAGTTGTGGCCAGTCTAGCTCATGCAGCCTAGCAAGGGTATATATGAGACACACAATGTTTTTTGTACCTTCGGACATCTG
The DNA here is from genome assembly GCA_029237695.1 of Conchocele bisecta. Lineage (NCBI taxonomy): Eukaryota > Metazoa > Mollusca > Bivalvia > Lucinida > Thyasiridae > Conchocele > Conchocele bisecta. The sequence goes on from CM055277.1 coordinate 39,144,145, forward strand.
CGTAATTTCATGAAATACGTTTACAAAATTTACAATATTTCTGTAAATGCTTCAAAAGTTGACAAAATAAACTTTTGACTATTTATGAAAAAATTTGTAAATGTATTTAATGAATTACGCAGATGTCCGAAGCTACAAAATCACATGACGTGTCTCATATATGATGGGCATTTTACTGACAAGAGGGCAAATAGTGTAGACCCTGATCAGAGAGCACAGTTGTGCAGATTGACCTAGGTCTACATTAGTTGCAAAGGTAATAAGCCCTATTTCCCCAGTAACAGTCATATATCACTGGAGTATTTGGGCACACTATGTGTTTGTCTGTATTGTGCAGTCATCAACTACCTTAATCATGGACTACACAAAATGTACATGTCCGTTTATTCTGTTATTAGCATGTACGACTCTGCGTCAACATTCCAACAGGTTTGACACATTAGTCACTACGGGGAATGTCTATATGACTACACTCCATTTGTTTTGTTTACGATTTGTACTTTGCAACAAGTACATATATGCTCGAACCCTCGATCCACCATAAGTCAGTGGTTCGGAGCGCGTTTAGGGTCATTAGGGTTTTTACTTCCATACGCTGGCGTATGACTTGTATAATATTGTTAGTGCAGCCTTTTGAGCGCTGGTATTGTCGTTTTCTATACATTATATGCTGTAATTTATTATTTCGCGTCTGTCTGAGCTGAACCCAAACCATTTCTGGAGTACACTGCGCGGCTAGTTTGCATCCTATGCCAGTCGGTTACAGCTGCCCATCTCACGACTCGAGCGGGTGTCGGTAGACGCGTAAGTCGTGTGACGATGCAATAAGTGCTTGCTAGAGCCAAGCAGCTGACATTGGAAGATCTGAATATGTGAACACGCTCTATGTAACATATGGAGGATAGATCTGTAAGCTTTCACTAAAACCGTCGTCCTCCGATTCAGTTTGGAAAAGCCCTTCTTTCTGGTACCTATTGAGTGGCGTCTGATTTCGCTGTCAAATGCTCCTCGTTTCTCGAAGTCCGCAATAGGTCTGACTGAGGGGATTTTCTCTACGAACATAAACAAAGGGCCGTGGCATATGTATATGCATAGAACACAGCGGGATATGTCCACCGTGTATACCAACAACAGTGGCAAGAAGATTGGTTGTAATGATAGCTTACAGGTTGAAGTGTTGGACGTGAATTCCGTCTGCTTTTAACCTTTACAGTGTTGAATTAAATTTTGTCGTCTACCATTTTTTTAATTACGGTAATTTTGATGTTTGACAACAGCATGTTTTGTCAGTACATGTGCTGCGAAAATTTGATTTTTGTTACAAATGTGAAAAACATCAGACGGCAATATTTGTTTACTGCCTTATAAGGGTTAATGTTAGCATGTTCATTGAAATTGGTGTGTTTAACCTTAGAAAGAGCGACTAAAAATTGTCGTCTGCTGTCGTTTCATGTTTTGTATTTTCTTTCAACAAAAACATGGTTTGACCACATGAGAATCATTTCCATTGGAAATGATTCTAAAGTACTGTCAAAACGTGTTTTTCATGAGAAAAATAAAAAATAAATAGCAGACGACAAAGTTTAATTCAGCATTGTAAGGGTAAGTTATAATCCCATATGCCAGTCACCTGACATTTACCTTAAATGGTAGAGTGAGATTTGGGCAAGTTGTAGAAACGAGATTTGATGAGTGTACTCGTGTTACTAAGGTAATCGGTGTTTGTACCAGCGTACTAGGATTGCATTGTACTTCAGCAAGTCAATAAATGGGTCTTAATAAATGTGCACATGTGTCACGTGTTTGTGTTTCTTATGTCACCCATGGGAGAATGCGATGCGTAATTTAACGATCGGGGTTCATCCTTACCGAATTTTGAATGGAGACCTGGTTTGGCCCTCACATACGTCTGGCATTTTGTAAGTGACAGTTGAATCTGGTTATACCCCTTATATAAGTATTACGATGGCACCAGGTCGGGTTATTCTAATTTCAGAGCTGAATATATTTTTTCTCGATGTAAATATTCTGTTTTGGGATTTTCCCCCCAATGCAGCAGGTTAAAACGGGATCAAACCTGTTTGCCCGGCCTTACTGTTACTCGTAGCTGTTGATAGGCCGTTCAACACCAATAAACAAACAAACTTATGTCACGCTGGCACCAGATCAGGATATTCTAATTTCAGGGTGTGGTGGTTGGTTGGTTGGGAGCATGCGAGGAGTAATTTAACGAGACCTGGTTTGTCCGTCAGGTATGTCTCGAGTTTTCTTGTATACGAGAGTTGAATCTGGTTATACCCGCTATAAGAGTAATCCTACCAGTATTATTTTCAGGGGACTTTGGTGAGAATCGGGTGCAGCTGTGGCCATGTAAAATCCCCCTTCAACTAGATATGACATTCTTAACCCGTAGATGTTTTGTTTATTGGTGTTTAACAGCCTATCAACAGCCAAGGTCATTTAAGGCCGGGGAAAGCCTTAGAATGCTGGAAACAAAAATTGTCGTCTGCTATTGTTTTATATCTGGCGTTCTTTCTCGGTAAAATATGGTTCGACAGCAGATTCTAAAATGCTGTCAAACCATGTTTTTGATGAGAAAAATGGAAACTAAAACATTTACAGCAGACGACAATTTAATTCAGCAGTGTAAGGGTTAAGGAACTTTAAATCAATAAATACGTAGAGGATATCAAACAAGTTTCCATTTGATACGAGATTTATGAAACGAGACTAATCGGAGTCGTGCACAATTTGAGATATCCAATACATTTCAGTATTAAGCTGAGGCCATTGACTATTTACGCATCTACTTGAACGCATCTAGTTGAAAATTCACAAAGAAAATTAGTTTTCATACTACATGTAAAACTATGAAATTGCCATATAATAGGTACCTATTCTTAGTATAAACAATACTTCCATTTTACGAACCGAGTGCCTTTTCTGACAATTGCATTATTTTACAGTCACGGATGCTTCTAATGACGTTCAGGACACAAGGAACGTCAAACATCATTGCTTTGTCGCGCCATTAGCGACGTCATTTGGAATGTCTCGCGGTAGTGCATACTATGAATACTAATTACGGTGATGTGGCCAGCTAATCAAATTCACTCCAGGTGTTATTACACACAAGTCCTATCACTTATGAATTGGTTAAAACATGTATTAACCCTTAGACCGCTGCACACAACTCGTCGTCTGCTGTTGTTTTATATTTTGCCTTATTTCTCAATAAAAACATGGTTTGACAGGGTGGGTGGAAGGTGGGTGCAAGCGATGGGTAATTTAACGATCGGGGTTCATCCTTACCGGAATTCCGATTGGAGACCTGGTTTGGCCCTCACATACGTCTTTGGCATTTTGTATGTGACAGTTGAATCTGGTTATACCCCTTATGTGAGTATTACGATTATTCGTAATCATATTTTAGGGGAAGGGGCCAAGTGACTTTGGTGTGGTATGGACCTGCCACCAGGTCAGGTTATTCTAATTTCAGAGCTGAATATATTGTTTCTCGATGTAAATATTCAGTTCTGATTTTGGAATTTTCCCCCAATGCAGCAGGTTAAAACGGGATCGAACCCATTTGCCCGGCCTTACATGACCTTAGCTGTTGATAGGCCGTTAAACACCAATAAACAAACAAACAAACATGGTTTGACAGCACTTCAGAATCATTTCCAATGGATATGATTCTAAAGTGCTGTCAAAGCATGTTGTAAATTATTCTATAGTGCTGTCGAAGCATGTTTTTGATGATAAAAATGGAAAATATAAAATGCAGACGACTATAAATTAAGATAGCGGTGTAAGGGTTAACCAGGTTTTCATGTGCTAAATGTAAATGGCCGTCCATGTAATTCCACTCCATCCATCAGTGGCAGGTGACAATGCAACAAATACAGCCAGTTGGGTTTAAGAATTTTATTTTTATTGCACCAACATATTTAACATATTTCAACACTACAAGCCTATTCGAATGTTTGCAAACCGTGTAGATGCAGATGAGTCGAGCTGCCTCATCAGGATCTGCATTGTTTGCAAATAGTTTCTGAAGGACTTGTTAGTGGTGAATGGGTTAACTCCAGTCATTAATAGTCCAAGTCATAATAAATGTCTCAAAAACACCCACGCATATCAGGCATACAGGTTTCATAATATAACAACGCTACATACATTGAGATGTGTTGCCATGGGTACATACATTGAGATGTGTTGCCATGGGTACATACATTGAGATGTGTTGCCAAGGGTACATACATTCAGATGGGTTGCCATGGCTCAATACATTTAGATCTGTTGCCATGGGTACATACATTCAGATGTGTTGCCATGGCTACATACATTTAGATGTGTTGCCATGACTACATACATTCAGGTGTGTTGTTATGGCTACTTACATTCAGAGTTGCCATAGGTATATACTACATATGTGTTGCCATGGCTACATGCATTCAGAGTTGCCATGGCTAGATACAGTCAGTTGCCATGGCGACACACATTCAGATGTGTTGCCATGGCTACATATTCAGTTTGTTTGTTTGTTTGTTTATTGGTGTTTAACAGACTATCAACAGCTACGATCAAGTACGGGTTCAATCCCATTTTAACCTGCTGCATTGGGGGAAAATCCCAAAATCAGAATGGAATATTTACATCGAGAAAAAATATATTCAGCCCTGAAATTAGAATAACCCGACCTGGTGCCAGGTCCATACCACACCAAAGTCACTTGGGCCCCTTCCTCTAAAATAGGATTATGAATAATCATAACACTCACATAAGGGGTATAACCAGATTCAACTGTCACATACAAAATGCCAAAGGCGTATGTGAGGGCCAAACCATGTCTCCAGTCGGAATTCCAGTATTAGTAAGGATGAACGCCAATTATTAAATTATACATACATTCAGAGTTGCCATGACTACATACATTCAGAGTTGCCATGGATACATACATTCAGATGTGTTACCATGGCTACATACATTCAAATGTGTTGCCATGGCTACATACATTCAGATGTGTTGCCACAACTACATACATTCAGATGTGTTTCCATGGGTACATACATTCAGATGTGTTGTCATGGCTACATACATTCAGAGTCGCCATGGCTGTAGTAGCCATTGAACACTGATCATAGGGAAAACTATTTGTCCTTCATTAAATGAAGAATCGTAACTCCAGCAGCAAAGAGATCAAAACACAGCATCGAGACTGGAATATATGGTAAGCATTTATCAAGTGCTACTGAATGATGTGTGTCTATCATAAGTATGTGCAACTTGTTGGTACTATAGTATAAGGTTCGACCATGTCCAGCCGTGGGTAAATGTTTGCCATGGTAAGAGGTAACTGTTTGAACCCCAAGGCCATAGGCCGCGGGTTCAAACAGTACCCGAGTGCCACGGCAAACGTTTATCCACATGGTCGAACGTTATTGTTACATTTCAGTCTGAAATATCATTCAATTTGAGCATTTATGCAGTACAATGTACTTTGATAATCTGCTCCATTCAAACAGCTGATTTCAACATACATATTCCGGGCCGCAGTACACTTCATGTAAGTTCAATGCGACCGCTGTGAACTGGTCTGGTGACGTAATGGCGCGTTCTAGTAACGTCATGACACACATGCATTACATAGGCATTGGCTTGGCCCCGGAATGAGCATTGTCTACAGCCATGGTCAAACAGCATGCATTGTACGTTTGAACATGGCTGTGATCGGCGTCGAACAACGGCAGTCATGTAACAATAACAAATGGCACTTTCTTCAAACAATCTTCAAACTGGGACATACCATTGTGGTGTACCAACACACCAGGGGGAGGATACACCTGGCGAATGTAACCTGTCCATATTGTGCCCGGCACGATAACTAACCTGCCCGTCACACAACCACAGCTGCTGATTATAAAGCTTCATGGCAATGTCCTCAAAATCTGATCCCAACCATTTGATCTGACAAGCTTGAGCATACATAGCTGAGCCTCTACCAATCAAACTTTGAGCGCGAGTGTTGAGCAGATGCTCAGAAATGTCCTATAATCCTGGGTCTGGAGCTACAGCGGTGACGACGAGCGGTTCAGTCGTCCTCGTCCGAATCCTCATCATCCATGGGGAAACGTAAGATGGCCGCCACTCCAGACAGCTGGCCCAGCTCTGGAACATGTATAAGCCAGGGGTGACTAAGAAGTTTGTAAGTGCAAAACTAAAATGTGCAATAGAGTTTGCATTAGCAGCCAATATATTCAGATTTAATGAGCCCTACATGTAGATGACAAATGGTAGCATTAGTGAATCACATGTGTGAAGTGAATTTATAGAAATCTTCCTTTAATAGAACATTTTTGTCTTACAAAGTTTAGTGATACGGGCCCCAGAATTGCATCGTGATTACCAGGTTGTATAGGATGGTTCTTCATACTCGGGGGGGGGGGGGGGGGGGGGGGGGGGGGGGAAAGGAAATGGGGAGTATGGTAGTCGCGACCAGTGAAGATCCAGATCAGACTGCGCAGAGGCGCAAGATCTACACTGATCGCCATTGTTAGCGAACACCCATTATGATTATAACAGATTATAGTCTGTTTCGCGAAAGCTGCCCAAATTTTGCGGCCATATAAGCAATTCAAAAACAATATTTTGTTCTATAGTATTAAATTAAAGGAAAATTTAAGAATGAGCCTTCTTTTTATTTTGTGAAATTTTGTAAAATATTGGTTTTATTACTAAAACTTGATTTCTCTATGGGAATTTAACATGGGGGAAAAAAGAGGAAGAGGAGTTGTGGGAGGAGTCAAAAAACTATTTTGTTTGGAAATTGACTCCGAAACCTAGATAGATAGCTTGGAAATGATCTAACTACCGTATTTAGCCATGTATTGCGTGCACTGGTGTACAACGCGCATCTATATTTTGGGGGAAAAAAATTGTTCGCGTCTATAGCGCGCAAAAAAAATAAATAGAATAGGCGGAAATTTCGTCAAGAGTATAATAAAATTGCATTCCGAGTTCACAACCACAATGCTGAACGTGTGCTGTTGGGCTCTCTCAAAGAGAAAAAGATCGTCAAAGGTCAGCTTTACTAATCAAGGCATAAATTAGACTTTATATTGTCTAAAAGTATGTTATATTTATTGTTATTTACTCCTTAATACTGATATGCCCCGGCACACAGGCAATACTGAATATTACCTCACCCACTTTAATTCATTGCATAACACTATTATCTATTCAGATTGAATATGCTGGCAATATTTTAGTAGCCCTGTGCCCTGGCATATCTGACTTACCTCCCATGATCATATACCTTAGGATTCGAGGAACTTTTAACACTATTGACTGTTGTTAATTATCATCCATTTTATGTTGATATGACTAGCAGTGAGGTGTAAGCATGTGTGTGTGCCTGGAATTCATACCCAGACCCAGCACACAACTTAAAACATCACGGTCTTGTCTGAATTCATTGTCACTATCGCATGCCTCCATTTCGCGCACCTGTTATATCCATGCTCGATTTTCAGCCGTTTGAAAGTCCATCATTTTAGCTTTATATGTAAAATCACGCTTGCTATCAGCTGGTTTACTTTTAACCACATCATTTCGTCAAATGGCTCACGCCTAACTATCCCAGAGAGCAAATTAATAGTGAAAACGTGACTGCATTCTCAGCGACAGAAATAATCCATTCCTCGTCAGCCATCTTGTTCTTTGAATTCTGGGATTGTTAATTTCTATAATGCATTTCTGGTATATAAATCATAACTTTATTGAACTTTCTTAAAAGGTTTACTTGCTCATTATCTGTCTTTATCAACGGGAATGCGCCTTGTGGCGTTTCATAAAAGGCAAATTGTGTATTTTGTCATAGTTTTAGACCGCGCGAGATGTTGTGGCCACTTTTGGAGTCACTCACGAGACGTGACGTTATAGTTGTAGTGATGACGCAAAAAGTGGCCACTGTGGCCCACAATTATTGTCAACTGTGGACAGAAACTGGTCACTGTGACCCGGAATGGGCCACTGTGACCCGAAACTGTCCACTGTGACCAGGAATTGGTGGTCACTGGCCACTGTGACCAGAAACGGGTCACTGGCCACCTCACGGGTATAAAAGGACCCAATATTTTCTTTGGAAGCATTCTGATTTTAAACTTTTACAGACGTAACCTCCACGCAAATTTCGTGAGAAATGTACTCTTCTACAAATTACCTTGTAAGATCTTCCAAAAGTTATTGTAACAATCGCATAGAAAGTATAGTTTATCTTTAGGCCAACAAAACTTCTGTCAGAATCATTTTGGACATTATTTACTTACACAGCGGATATTCGCGGATATTATAATGCTAGCGAAGTCTAGTTTACATGTACTTAGTATAAACCTCACTGGTATAACCCGGTGTTATTCTATATCGTAAATTATCGATACGTGTATGAGCCACGAACAACGGTAGTAGCCTGTTAAATTTTTTGTTTAAATCGGAAGACTATTGGAAGTTATAATTGTCGACATTACCTTATCGTGACGTATTATGTGACTTCGTTCGGTAACTACAAATTAAGTGTTTACATGCCTATTTAGTGATGTTATGTTAACACCACGCATTGTCATCGTCTGACAATTTTGCCCTCATTTGAGCGGAACAATTAATTATATTGCTTTAATACAGCATTTTAAGCTCGCATTTTAACCATCTTAACATGTTTATATAACAAGTTGACAGTAATACAGTTTATGATGTGCTGTGACCACTCATGTGAACCATTATTATTGTACATTTGTCGTACACCATCGGTTAACTGCTAATTAAATTGTTAAATTGAACTGGCTACTTCTACATTCCCTGAAGTCTACAGAGTGGTGTCTCATCCTGTGTTCATCCCGTAGAGAACCACAGTGGCGATAATCTGAGTTATTCAACGCACAGGTTGCAGGCTAGAATCTGATTGCTAGACAGAATATGCATGCTACCTACACATAGTATAGCAAACAGACACACAGAGCCCACAACACGTGCCTTGCTGGCAGATCCACAAGAACAAACCGCTCCAGAAGGTCCATAGTCTAGTAGCCAAGGTGGGCATTCTAGAGAAGCTGGTGCTAAGGGTCGTAGGCTCAACACAATGAGATAGCGGGTCAAAATAGTATTTAGTACACGCCCCACGGCCGGCGCGTAACAATATGCTTAATAAAAATTCAAGATGCATGTAATAAACTTACTGAACCTACTTATTTGTTGTATATAATTCCACCAAATTTGTCATTCGTGTATAACATAATTACCCGTAATCGCAAACACACAGCAGCCATGTGTAAACTTCTTCCCCAAGGCGATAATAACTCCTGCTAGTGACCTGCACATGAGAAATGGGCCTTAAACAATTCCCCCCAGCCAAATATTGACACTGTGGACCACCGTGGATATACGTAGGTACAGATAGTGTGTATTCACTGTTTATTGATTAGGTTTAACAATAGACATAGGTACTACCTGAATACACGACATTCCAGCATAGCCCATATCAGTGTATGCGCAAATGAATCAGGGGCTATGCTGGTCGCACATGTCATAAGGTATTGATGCGTGAATACTTGTCAATACTTTACAAAAATAGTAACACAGTCAGTCGGCACCTAGCAACGAAAAACGACCATTACCGAGTGCGATCTGAATGTGCGCGATGCTAAATTTAGCATCTAAAACCTTACATCAAGCGCTTATGGGATTGAGATAATCTGTCCTCATTAATTATTCACAGTATGGCAGACGTGTGACGTCACTTTGAAAATTTACAACCAAACAATACCCGACGGGCAACATTTGACCGATATGAGACCGGTACACCAGCGTAAATACAGAAAACATGTAAATTTCCTAAAATACACGTAGCCTCTTATGTTACGAGCCTGGCTATATTAAATCCCAAAAGATACCAATTTACCATCAATCTATACTAACCGCACCCATTCATATCGATTGATTCCTTTTCTATTGTTTCACACTATGCGTATTTCAACGTCATAGCGGACATCTGTCAAAAATTATTATTTCCGTTTCCGGGCTTGTTTTGCTTGCGTCAAACTGGCAGAAATCAGTTGGAAAAAACATTTGAAATTTATGTTCCTACTTATAACGCGCAGGGTGACTTCTTGATTAACAAGAGCTGTAGGAGAACAGCATAGCTCGACTATGAGGGTTGTCGATGTACACATAGCTTGACAAAGACGGTGGCTGCGGCCTGCATAAAAACCTTAACCAAGGTTGACTAAAAACATTAACCAAGGGAAATTAAGTAAGTAATTCAAGGTTAAATGTAGGTCAATGTCAGATATAGGTCAGGGGTTATTGATGTACATCACTAGGAGATAAAGTTTTCCAAGTATGGTTGCTGTAGGCCCAGGAGTATTCCATATACAAGCTTGAGTAAAAACCGTAACCAAGGGGAGATAACTAAGTAATCCAAGGATAAAAGTAGGTCAAGGTCAAATATAGGTCAGGGATTATTGATGTACATCACTAGGAGATGAAGTATGGTTGATGTAGGCCCAGAAGTATTCCATATACAAGCTTGACTATAAACATTAAGCAAGTAATTCAAGGTTAAATGTAGGTGAAGGTAAAATAAAGGTCAGGGGTTATTGATGTACATCCCTATGAGAAAAAGTTATCCAAGTATGGTGTCTGTATGCACAAAAGTATTCCATCTACAAGCTTGACTAAAAACCTTAACCAAGGTTGAGTAAAAACCTTAACCAAGGGGAATTAAGTAAGTAATGTAAGGTTAAATGTAGGTCAAGGTCAAATATAGGTCAGGGGTTGTTGATGTACATCACTAGGAGATGAAGTTGTCCAAGTATGGTTGGTGTAGGGCCATGAGTATTCCATCTACAAGCTTGACTAAAAACCTTAACCAAAGAGAATTAAGTAAGTAATTCAAGAGGAAATGTAGGTCAAGGTCAAATATAGATCAGGGGTTATTGACGTACATCACTATGAGAAAAGGTTGTCCAAGTATGGTGTTTGTATGCACAATAGTATTCCATGTACAAGCTTGAGTAAAAAGTTTAATCAAGGTCGAGTAAAAACCTTAACCAAGGGGAATTAAGTAAGTAATCTAAGGTTAAATGTAGGTCAAGGTCAAATATAGGTCAGGGGTTGTTGATGTACATCACTAGGAGATGAAGTTGTCCAAGTATGGTTGGTGTAGGGCCAGGAGTATTCCATCTACAAGCTTGACTAAAAACGTTAACCAAGGGTAATTAAGTAAGTAATTCAAGAGGAAATGTAGGCCAAGGTCAAATATAGATCAGGGGTTATTGATGTACATACCTATGAGAAAAGATTGTCGAAGTATGGTGTCTGGATGCACAATAGTATTCAATGTACAAGCTTGAAAAAAAACCTTAACCAAGGTTGACTAAAAACCTTAACCAAGGGGAATTAAGTAAGTAATTCAAGAGGAAATGTAGGTCAAGGTCAAATATAGATGAGGGGTTATTGATGTGCATCACTAGGAGATGAAGTTGTCCAAGTATGGTGGGTGTAGGGCCAGTAGTATTGCATATACAAGCTTGACTAAAAACCTTAACCAAGGTTGACTAAAAACCTTAACCAAGGGGAATTAACCAAGTAATTCAAGAGGAAATGTAGGTCAAGGTCAAATATAGATCAGGGGTTATTGATGTACATCACTAGGAGATGAAGTTGTCCAAGTATGGTGGGTGTAGGGCCAGTAGTATTCCATATACAAACTTGACTAAAAACCTTAACCAAGGCGTGACGCCGATGCCGACGCCGACGCCGGGGTGACAACATAAGCTCTACTTATTCTTCGAATAGTCGAGCTAAAAATGGGGCTGAAAAATTGCGCGCAATACACGGCTAAATACGGTAAGAAAACAAAAGTTAAATTTTAAAAATCGATCCAGTATTTCTGAAGTTCTAAAAAATTTCCCCATGTTAAATCCGCATACTCTGTGAAGATGTCTATGGGGATTTAACATGGTGAAATTGTTTTTTCGCAATAAAATCAATATTCGACCAAATTTCACGAAATAAAAAGAAGGCTCATTCTTAAATTTTCCTTTAATTTAATATTATCGAAAACAATATTGTTTTTGCATTGTCTATATGGCCGTAAAATTTGGGCAGCTTTCGTGAAACAGACAATAGATGTTTATCAGACTGCCGGAGTGCACCAGCAGACGATGAGCTAGACTGGCCACAAATACATGGAAGACAGAATTATACAGAACGTTTCCCCAAAGTACCTGCCATGAACTATTAGTTACAATATGTTATTATTAATTATTTAAGATAAAGTGTACAAAGTTGCAGGCACTTTTGAATATTTATGTCATTTTCTGGGCTTGTATTTAACTATTATGTAACTCGAGACATTTCCGAAATTTGTACCAGTATTTGCTATCAAGCAGCGGGAATGGTCAAAACTGGGAATGGAATCAAGGGGCTGATCCATTACGTGTTGGTATTTTAGGTCATCTTTTGTTTAAAAGACCAATGTTCTCAGTGACCACATTTGTCGAATCGGCCAAAGACAATTAGCTGGACTATGTTAATGGACAATATGAGCACTGCAGGAATTAACTTACGTTCACCGGATACATGTAAACTTGAGAAAACTCTGACATCACCCCCACACTCTCGCACTGTGTCGACCAGCTTTACGTAGCGTTTCCGCTGCTTCAGGTCCATAGATCTGGTATAAAATACATACAAATTTTCATGACAAATATTTACAGAAAGATGATCAATTATGTAAATGATGTCGTAACTTGACGAAAGGTTCATAGCAAATGTGGATATTATGTCATTTATGGAAAATATCGCAATCTTTGTAAATAATTTCATCAGATATCACACATCTTCTTAGAAACAAAATCAGATGGCTTCTCTCATATGTACACAACCTTTAAGCCCACACTGTATACTTCTGTAGCTAATATTAATGAATAAATGCCAACACTAACTTAAAGGCCCTGTGTCTCAGAGATGGATGAGTTTTCTGAACATATATGGGTGACCCCAAAAAAATATTATTGAAAAAATAATTGTAAATGCCGGTTTTGCTAAATATAGCATCCCGCTCATGTGCTCGAACTTAGTAGCCATGTGCCTTGCTTTTACTAGACATTAATCGACTACGTCACCGATAACATTCAGTTCTCGCATTTTTAAATTTGGTAATTTTTTATGATCATCATGTGTTAAGGTATGACAGTTTATGGGGATCGAAGTGTGCAATGTTGCCCATAGCTTGTAATAAAACTTTTGAAGCATTTCAAACAAGTTTGTCTTTGTGTCTTATCTGCAGCAAAGCAGTACCGGTAGTCAGTGAACAATAATCGCTGAAAGGAATTAAGTCGCTACTCACATGTTTTTTCCACTAGATCTATGATGAAATAGGCCTAAGACCAAGTTCAATTTAGCATGAAATTTCTTGGAGTTGATGTTCAAGATATCGGAAGATATCGGAAGCCGACATTCAAATGCGAGAATTAGCTGACCAACGTATGTTTATGACTAGTGACAAGTTGCGACTGTATTGATACAACATCGATTGACTTATCTCAGCTGTTTTGGTGAAATGCATTTTTGGAAGTACTTGTATTATGCAACCGCTTTCAATTCCCCCCCCCCCCCCCCAACCTTTGGCCTATATAATGACAGAGTATTAACCGACTTTCCCTTTACGCGACCACCGGTCAGATATTTTGTAACAAAAAATCAATGGTCGTTTGTACTAAGCGACCATTAATTGACAGCATGTCACTTTCTCCAGGTGAAATTAGCCTCAAGCATGTGACAAACAAAGGAAACAAAGTGTCAAAGTGTGAATGGTGCATTGTTTATGATTATTGACATGAAACCTCGTTCTGATTCGCTCGTTTCCTTAGTGATTACTAAAGGGAATTAACTCATCGTTGTTTAACACATGGGAACAACAGGACTGGTCGCTTAGCACATGGGAAAACATCTGCGTATTTCAAAACAAACTAGATTTGTCAGTAAGCGGGGGCTTACGGAATACCCTCCTCCCACCCCCCCCTCCCCGCCCCCCCCCGCATCAGTCCTGACCTAGAATGAATTCCAGCTCGCATACTATCATTTTCAGATAAAAGACTATGTCAGCACATATGGAGCGTGCGATGGTGGTTCCAGTTGAAAAAAGCAAACTAGACATTCTAAGTCCGTGACCTTGACCCCTGGCATAAATGGGGGTCGTATGTTTGTTGCAGAATGATGTACGAGTGTCAGAGAAGGGCCGGGTAAAATATCAATGCATTCCGCAAAGGGAAAGAGAAGTTATAAGGAAATTTATATTTGTTAAGTTTTAGTTTTTTTCTAAGTTTATAAGTCCGTGACCTTGAGCCCTGGCATAAATGGGGGTCGTAGGTTTGTTGCAGAATGATGTATGAGTGTCAGAGAAGGGGTGGGTAAAATATGAAAGATTTCCGCAAAGGGAAAGAGAAGTTAAAAGGAAATTTACAATTGTTAAGTTTTCGTTTTTTTCTAAGTTTCTAAGTCCGTGACCTTGACCCCTGGCATAAATGGGGGTCGTAGGTTTGTTGCAGAATTATGTATGAGTGTCAGAGAAGGGGCGGGTAAAATATGAAAGATTTCCGCAAAGGGAAAGAGAAGTTAAAAGGAAATTTACAATTGTTAAGTTTTGTGACGGACGGAAACACGGAAACACGGAAACACGGACGGACGGACAAGCTGACTCCAGTATACCCCCCCACAACTTCATTGCGGGGGGGGGGGGGGGGGGTGGGGGGGGGGGGGGGGGGGGAGTATAATAATTATTTTTGTTGTGTACAGATATGCAAGCATTTTTATATTACCCATATTGTAATTTTCTTGACGCGTAACGATACTGGTATATACTGAACACTGCGTTAATAAATCATTATTCTATCAGCTGGTTTGGTTGTCAGTCAACGACTCGTAAAAATCATTGGAGCGAAACACGTCTGGTCCAAAGTGATAGCAGTCACTACTGCCTATTTGCGATTTCAGCTGTGCCATTTAATTTTGCAATAACATTCAAATTCTTTCGTCTATTTTGATAAAATAAAGCCTGAATAATTCAGAAAAGTGCAGTCAACATTACCGGTAGTATTCTAATGCATTTATTTCTATGTTAATGTTTAATATTCGCGATTTCCTGATTCCGAATATTAAAGATATAACCGGATATATCATTGCCCGGATTTCCATTTTTTTTTTTTGTGTTACGAGACTGTTGTTCTAAGCGACCATTTTTGGTGTTTCCCTTGGGTGGTCGCTTAATGCAAGTTTGACTGTACCTACCAAGACAGAGCCACATTAAGTCTTTAGTTATTGTTTAATAGATATCACTCATGTTCTTGGGTACAAAATCACTTGGCTTGTGTGAAATGTGACAATGACAGCAGTGGGTACCTGAACAATTCGTCAGAGATGAGTAGCACCTCTATGCCTTGTTGCTCGGCCGCCTTCTCCACTGGCTTGATGCTGAAACAAGGACACAGCTGTCATCGTGGAGCAACGGTACAGAGGGCCGTGTTGTATGACTAAAATGTTTCTAAGTGCAAATTTAGGATCATCTGGAAATTTCAATTGATGGATTTACATTTATTGGGCATAGGCTGCAGATAAACCACTATTAGTAGTCCTTTGTACTGGGCTAGGAACATATAATTCAGGCCAGTAGAAATGAAATGAATGCAGCAGAAATCTTTGCTCAGAGCTCCAGACAGGTGCATATTGGCGTATTTTACACACTTATTTTAGCAGAATACGCACTGGTTATCAAAAATGGGTGTACAAAATACTCGCAGCAATGTGAAAATACGCATTGATTTTAAAATTGAGCAGTGAAAATACGGTAATAAAGTTTGCTTTTTGCAGCTCAAATAAGTGAATTTTTAAATTTGTTTTATTTTTTTATCATTTGTTCCCCATTTAATATGGAAGAAAATCAATAATACTTTTTTAAAAGTAAAATATGCATTGAATTTGATACACAACTTTAGATACACAACTGGAGCCCTGTTTGCTCATGTAAATTGTATTGGAACGCAAACTGAATATTCTTTTCAGGCCAGCTAATATAACATGGGCCAATCATTTTCTACATTTCACTGGCCCAGTGGGCTGCTGATCTGAAAAAGCATTATGAGGATTTGACATTGGCCCATATGACTATGACATTGGCCCATATGACATTTCTATAATTAATTAAGAATGTAACTCAGTTTTGCAGAAGTGTTCATTGGATGATGACACGCTCGGTCACATGGCAATCGGTATCCGGTAATGGACAATATTGCGACATTAATGGGTGGTACTCTAGGTATCAAGGTTACGTACATGTAGACACACACAAATGTACACACACAAGGTGATCACCAATGAGTGTCACACCACGAAGGCCAAGGTCACATTAGTCACCAATGTGAGAAATCTATTAAATTTAGTAAAGATCTGATAAACATATTAGGAAATGCAACATTTTGACACATGTCCAAAATTGTTGGCATCTACGATGAGAAAGCAAACGGTAACACCTATACCAGAATTATGACTGCTATTTCACGTCCACCAGGGGCCCCGTTTCACTAAACTTCTTACGACTAAAATGTTCGTAAGTGCAAATTTAGGATCGTCTGGCAATTTCAATTGGTGGATTTACATTTATTGAGCATAGGCTGCATATGCAGCCTATGCTCAATAAATGTAAATCCAACAATTGTTTACAAGAAAACATTGTTAATGTGAAATTTACAGACTATCATAATTTGGCACTTACGAACATTTTAGTCGTACGCAGTTTAGTGAAACGGCCCCCAGGTGCCTCGAAACAAGGATATCTGTATAGTGAAGCCCATTTCATTGTCTCACCCTATACATGCTCGTCTCACATCTAGCAACAACAATTGTTCCAATAGGGCAAGATTACCGCTAATGTGTCTTACAATTACCCCATCAAATAATGAATATGGTTGGTGTTTATTGTTTTAAATGGTTTTTGATGTGTTTATGATCACGTCATAGCGTCACTTTGTGGCGTCGCCAGGGCCGTAGGGCAATGGCATCGAACATTAATTGATAATAATTTGTAAAGTTGAATCATATTCTGGGCCGGATGAATAATTTGAGATTCGCAAATACATGTATGTTCAATATCGGGGCGAGAAAAGTATCCATCATAGGCCTTGTGTTGGACAAGGATATTCCACCCGAGTGTCGGCAATGCCTCGTTTCTGACAACATATTCTGACACTCGGGTGGAATATCCTTGTCCTCCACCAGTGCCTATGATGGATACTCTTAGTCTCACTTTCCACTGACGTAGTTGAGAGATAACAAGAGTTGTCAGAAGACAACGAAGCTCGCCTGTTGGCAGCCTTCACTCAAACTTGGCACAGTTGTATAAAAAACATGAATATTATATAACTCGACATTGGGTTAAGGGGTGTGCGGTGGACCTTGACATTGAGGTCAGTGGTGGAAGGTGGGTCGTGGATTTGC
The DNA here is from genome assembly GCA_029237695.1 of Conchocele bisecta. Lineage (NCBI taxonomy): Eukaryota > Metazoa > Mollusca > Bivalvia > Lucinida > Thyasiridae > Conchocele > Conchocele bisecta. Next base: position 39,161,695 of record CM055277.1, read on the forward strand.
TATAGCATGATATAGCATATTAAGATGAATGCATGTATGAAATATCAATGCGCTCCCTGAAAATTTAACCCAGCGTTCAGTTTATGAACACACTAAGTTGGTGATTTTCTACAGCATGATAGCTATTCACATGAGGAATGCATGTATAAATGTGCTAAGTTTGTGACCTTGGCCTTGGCGAAAGGGGTGGGGGCGGTGGGTCATGGATTTGCTGTAGCACAATAGAGTATCATCAGATGAATGCATGTATGAAATATGAAGGTGTTCCCTGTAAAGAAACAGAAGTTATAAAAAGACATTTACTCCAACGTTAAGTTTATGATGTTGATCTTGGGGAAAGGGGTGGTGTGAGTCATGGATTTGCTGTAACACAATAGAGGATCATCAGATGAATGCATGTATGAACTATCAAAGCGTTCAAAGTGTAAAGAAACAGACGTTACACAACATTTACCCCAATGTAAAATCTATGAACATACCAAGTTTGTGACCTTGACCTTGGGGTAAGGGTTGGGTGGTGGGTCATGGATTTGCTACAGCATGATAGAGGGTCATCTGAGGAATGTATGTATGAAATATCAAGGCGTTCCATCAAAGGAAACAGTTGTTATCAGACATTTACCCCAACGTTAAGTTTATGAATGTGTCAAGTTTGTGACCTTGACCTTGACCTTGGGGTAAGGGGTGGGCGGTGGGTCATGGATTGGCTATAGCACGATAGAGTATCATCAGATGAATGCGAGTATGAAATATCAAGGCGTTCCATGAAAGGAAACAGATGCTATAAGACATTTACCCCAACGTTAAGTTTATGAATGTGCTAAGTTTGTGACCGTGACCTTGGGGAAAGGGGTGGGGGTTGATCATGGATTTGCTATAGCACGATAGAGTATCATCAGATGAATGCATGTATGAAATATCAAGGTGTTCAAAGTGTAAAGAAACAGAAGTTACACAACATTTACCCCAACGTTCAGTTTATGAACATGCTAAGTTTGTGACCTTGACTTTTGGGTAAGGGTTGGGTGGTGGGTCATGGATTTGCTATAGCACGATAGAGAATCATCAGATGAATGCATGTATGAAATATGAAGGCGTTCCCTGTAAATAAACAGAAGTTACACAACAGTTACCCCAACAAGTTTATGAACATGCTAAGTTTGTGACCTTGACATTGGGATACCGATTGGGTGGGCGGTGGGTCATGGATTTGCTATAGCATGATATAGTATCATCAGATGAATGCATGTATGAAATATCAAGGCGTTCCATGAAAGAAAACAGATGTTACAAGACATTTACCCCAAAGTTAAGTTTATGAATGTGCTAAGTTTGTGACCTTTACCTCGGAGTAAGGGCTGGGTGGTGGGTCATGGATTTGCTACAGCATGATAGAGGGTCATCTCTGAGGAATGCATGTCTGAAATAACAAGGCGTTCCATGAAAGGAAACAGAAGTTATAAGAAGTTATAAGACATTTACCCCAACGTTAAGTTTATGAATGTGCTAAGTTTGTGACCTTGACCTTGGGGTAAGGGATGGCCGCTGGGTCATGGATTTGCTATAGCACGATAGAGTATCATCAGATGAATGCATGTATGAAATAACAAGGATGTTCCATGAAAGGAAACAGAAGTTATAAGACATTTACCCAACGTTAAGTTTATGAATGTGCCAAGTTTGTGACCTTGACCTTGGGGTAAGTGCTGGGTGGTGGGCCATGGATTTACTACAGCATGATAGAGGGTCATCTGAGGAATGCATGTATGTGTATGAAATAACAAGGTGTTCCATGAAAGGAAACAGAAGTTATAAGACATTTACCCAACGTTAAGTTTATGAATGTGCCAAGTTTGTGACCTTGACCTTGGGGTAAGGGCTGGGTGGTGGGTCATGGATTTGCTACAACATGATAGAGGGTCATCTGAGGAATGCATGTATGAAATAACAAGGTGTTCCATGAAAGGAAACAGAAGTTATAAGACATTTAACCAACGCTAAGTTTATGAATGTGCCAAGTTTGTGACCTTAACCTTGGGGTAAGGGCTGGGTGGTGGGTCATGGATTTGCTACAGCATGATAGAGGGTCATCTGAGGAATGCATGTATGAAATAACAAGGTGTTCGATGAAAGGAAACAGAAGTTATAAGACATTTACCCAACGTTAAGTTTGTGGACGACGCCGACGCTGACGCCGACGACGACGCCGGGGGTATGCCATAAGCTCTTCTGCACTTCGTGCAGGCGAGCTAAAAAACAAGAGAGCCATGATGGCCCTAATTCGCTCACCTGACTCCATGAAAACCAGAGGAGAATGTGACATTGAGTTCATATGTGTTTTAAAAAAATTGTTCTATCTTTAGATGGCGGTCATCTTGGATCATCTCATTTTACCAAATCTGAAAATGCTTCACCCAAGGATCTTAACTTTACTATGAAGTTTGGCAAGCATCGGCCATGTGGTTCCTGAGAAAAAGAAGTTAAAAATCTCGAATAAATGGACCTTTTGGCGGCCATCATGGATGACAGAATCATCCGATTCCGACAAATATTGCACCAGTGCAATCGCCTCATGATACCTTCAATTTGATATATGACATGAGCATATTCAGTTGAAAATAAAATTTAACAAATCTGAAAAGGCTTCACCAATGGACCATAACTGTGAAGTTTGGCCAACATGGGCCAAGCGATTCGTGTGAAGAAGAATTTTTAAATCTCTAATAAAAGACTGACCTTTGACCTTTCGGTGGCCATCTTGGATGACAAAACCATCCAATTTCGACAAAAATGTACCAGAGCGATCGCCTCTTTGATACCTTCGATTTGATATAGACATGACCATATTCGGTCAAAAATAAAATTTGACCCCACGGGCCACGCCCATTTTTGATCTCGGGGTCACCATTCTAACAACTTTGAAAGAGCATTGTACATCGATCATTCCTAACAAGTTTCGTCGAAATCCAGTTGGCGGTTCAGGAGAAGAAGATTTTTTAAGAATTTGTGCTATTTTTAGACGGCGGCCATCTTGGATTAGCGACGACCTCCGTTTTAACAAATCTGAAAATGCTTCACCCATGGACCATAACTGTGAAGTTTGGCCACCATGGGACAAAAAATGTACCAGAGTGATCACCTCTTTGATACCATCTATTTGATATAGACATGACCATATTCGGTCAAAAATAAAATTTGACCCCAATTTGACCCCACGGGCCACACCCATTTTTGACCCCGGGGTCACCATTTTAACAACTTTGAAAGAGCATTGTACATCGATCATTCCTACCAAGTTTCGTCAAAATCCGGCTAATGGTTCATAAGAAGAAGATTTTTTAAAAATGTATGCTATTTTTAGACGGTGGCCATCTTGGATTAGCGATGACCTCCATTTTAACAAATCTGAAAAGGCTTCACCCATGGACCAACTTTTAAGTTTGGCTACCATGGGCCAAGTGGTTCATGTGAAGAAGAATTTGGAAATCTCTAATAAAAGAACGACCTTTTGACCTTTCGGCGGCCATCTTAACCATCCGATTTTGACAAAAAAATGCACCAGAGTGATCACCTCGTTGATACCTTCGATTTGATATATGACATGACCATATTCGGTCAAAAATAAAATTTGACCCCACGAGCCACGCCCATTTTTGACCCCGGGGTCACCATTTTAAAGGCCCAACTGGGATATAAAAGCCACCAGATGGCGCTGGGCAGGCTTTTTGATAATTTTATGCATGCTTCACTTCAGGGACACATTTTCAGATATTTTAGAAATACCACTGAACAAATAAGTACACTATTTCACACAGACATAGATAATACAACTATGAAAGGTTTAGAAAAATTTGGATTTAAGAAAACAAATGTAAATGTGCTTTTGAAGTAATACAATGTACTCAACTGACAACTGATTCAAACTTGCCGGGCGGAGCGTAGCTGTTACATATGTAATTCATTCATAGAGCTGAGTTCATGACCTGACATTGTAAACAACCCCACATGTTTAGTGATAACGCTAACAGCTATAACTGCCTGTATGGTCAACATCGAACAGTGTGCCAGCCGCACAACTTTGATTTTGGACAGTAATATCAAATTAAATGTGTTGTTGGTATGCACATAACAAGGTGAATGAAACAAAACCATGGTTTAATAGACCAGCAAGAGAAATATTTTGCCTAGAACTTGATACAGTGGCTGTGAAAATGCAATATATACTAATTATAAACAGCATATACTCGGGTTAGTATGCAGTCACAAAACAGCATGTATGTGCAGTCTGATCTGGAATTTACATGACTACATGAATTCAAGTTTGCTAGCAGCCTTATTTCATGTATCCTAACACATACCAGTATGGCTATTTCAACACTGGTCTCTAATTAGATGTCAGCATATATTATATCTGCAGTAATGCAGTCTAACTGGGACGGGGTTATCTGTGGAATGACATGACACAGTTACACATTTTTATCAAATACCGACTTATTACAAACACATATTCTTATATATTGGTTACTACATGTACTTACAAAATACAACGGAGATAGGAACCTTGTTCAGGTCCAGAAGTACAATATAGGTTTCACTATATATACATGTACATGACACACTCTAAGTAACGGACATGTGGACACGTTACGACATGCATATCCCCGGATCAGCTGGTGCATCCTCGCAGCCTCATCAGGGTCTACACTGTTAAGTTTGGTGGTCATTCATGGTGGCTATAATTAATGATGTAAACTGCATCATGCTGTAGTCATGTGCTATCTGAATGCGAGTTAAACTGATCAAACACTCAATAAGCCCCATTTTGTCGATGTGTAACACATGGAAAGGTGTTTCATTCAATTTTACTCCTTTCTATTTTTAATAATTTATATAATACATGTAGCATCAGAATACTCTGCTTTGAAATAGTTATAGGCTAGTAAAAATAAAGGTTGACCCACCACTAATTGCTTACCAAGGTTTTATTTCAGATTATGCTTCAGCATGGTCTGGTGAGTGTGTAAACCAAAATGCACCCGATTGCACATTGGGGAAAGCACTTAATTTGCATAAATTCAAGATGGCCGCCCAAAACACCCCTAACAATTCTTAAACACACACTATTATGAAAACTAGTCATAATATACTATATAAATGTATTAACTACAGATAGGAATATGTATATCAGGATTTCAAAACTCATCATAGAAAGTAATTATAACGTCACTGTGACGTTATCATGACGTCAATGTGACGTCATTGTGACAAAATCATTGGAAATGTCTGTATTTGTCATGTTACTTGGGCTAAATGTTCAGTAGAACCTTGATGGAATTGAATGCATCACATTAGTGAACAATTACGTATGAGTGTATTGTACATATTAACATATGACATGTACATGCACATACTGCACATATACTAATCAGTTTCACATCAACTGATCTGGATTATGTTAAAATGGCATTCGACCCGTCATTAGCATATCAAGGCACATATATCATGACGTCACACTATGTATAATTTTTTAGATGTCTGCACGCAGTGCAGAAGAGGTTATGGCATACCCCCGGCATCGTCGGCGCCAACGGCGTCCACAAACTTAATGTTGAGGTAAATGTCTTATAACCTCTGTTTCCTTTCATGGAACACCTTGTTATTTCATACATGCATTCATCTAATGATACTCAATTGTGCTATAGCAAATCCATGACCCATCGCCCACCCTTGCCCCGAGGTAATGAGCATTTCAATGTAGAATAGTCACCCTTGCAACCGCAGTGAATCAATTTCAGCAGGTATTCTGGGGCAATAGGGTCGATGTCATTATTGGAGTCGGTTGTGTGTCATTGATGCTCCAGCCCCATTTGGTCGGGGCCTGTGCATTATCATTCCAAACTTGGATCTGTTGATATACCCGAAGAGAATGATACGATGCAGATCCTGACGTTGGAGGTAAACCTTCGGATGGATAAAATTACCAGGAGAACTTTTGCATAAATGTACGTAGCCTCAAATCATTGAGATTGCGTACACTATTCGCAGCACCGTAGAGCTTTAACATGGTGCATTCATGAGCCTCGATGATGCTTGGCACAGATGCTTCTGGATCATTGAAAACGCTAGAAACATTTCGGAAGCTGCTCATCGATTTCGATACGCCTTTCCCACTCCGTGTAGGCTGGATGTAGTGTCACAACCCAGCACTGCATGTGTAAACTTCAGATTGTTACACATTTCACTCCCTATTACTGTTCGATAATTGTTTATTTGTCATAGTAGGTGAGATTTTTTCATACCGTGTTTAGTGATAGGTTGATAATACAGATTGTATTCAAGTTCATCCACTTTGTGATTACTGAGTAACAGAATCATTAATTCCGAATCACTACCGATAACTACTGTTGGTTCAGATGCTGAGGTTTCAATTGCCTTTGCCACTATTAGAACATCCGCGTCGGTTTCGTCATGAAATACTTCAAAATCGTTCTGAATTAGGATGCCACTCAGAAGATTGATGAATCTTTGCTTGTTTATTTTGTTTGACAGAAAGTCATCTTTCTTTACGTCCAGAATACAGTGTGCCTCAACAAAAACATCAGGCCATCGAATTTGGCCTGCTCTGCGACGATGAACCGAGTCTTTTGTGGTATTGTGGTTATATCTATTGAACACACACTAGGGCACCCGGGTATTTCTTCTTTAATAACGCCACATACGACTGGCATATCTCTCCAAATGTGGAACATTTTTCCATGGTACACGATGAAGAAGCCAGCCGCCATCCACGACACACTGCGTACCGCTTGGCAGATTGGAAGGTGAATACCTCGCATCATTTGGCAATGTTTTCCAAATTCCATCTGTCAATGCTGGTTTATCTGGTGCTCTCAACACATCCTTCACTTCGAATTTAGAGGCTGGGTATGCACACAACTCATGTGAAAATACATCCGGTAAATTTTCATCGTTAATACTACATGAGGCAAATCGTTGAAAGAGCAGCTGTGGTCTATGTTAATGTCTGAATTATCCATTTTGATTTTGTGTTTATATTCATGTTTACTACACGGTCATTCTTTCTGAACGTATACGCAACTACACTTTTGCCTTTCATTTTGTCAATACCCATGTTTCTGGCATCATAACAATTTACGTTGTCCGGCGCAACAAGTCCTGTGGCAATATTTCGCAATGGTATAGTTCCATCGAATGGTGATCGCTCACGAAGAAATGTCAATATTAGCTCAACATCTTCACCATCATGATTCACACGCGGTCGACTTGCTCCTTATGCTGGTAACTGCTGACATGTTACTGATTCCAGTTCCTGCATCGCACTATTGATAGAGAGACACACAGGTCGGGACATACGCCATGTTAATCTCTGAGCTTCTGTAAATCCCCTACCCTACTGAGACCACTACCTGACGTTTTCAGTGACCTCAGTGATTGTTCAATCACAAGATCTGTGCTTAGACCTGCCCAGAATCGGTCTGACTTTCGAAGCACATGGTGACTTTTTTCAAAGTGTGCGTAAACTTCTTTTGCAGGTACACATTTAAAGTGTAATGATTGTGCCCAGTTGCTGCCTGTATAGGAAGGGTTTCAGTGACGGCCTGAATATGTAGATGCCACTGACTGGTCCTCTCGGCTTTCAGTAATTGATCGTGCTGTCCACCTCCGCCCCCCCCAGATACAAAAAAATGGCTAAGTCCACACCTAAAGAAATTGACGGGGGCGGTCCCTAACTGAGCAAAACAGTTTTCTCTCTGCAAAAATATTACACAGCCCAGCACAGGGAGACTATTTTGTGCACGGAAATAGGTATTTCACTGATTTAGGTTTGTATGCTATTGAAATGGCCTTTGGGAGGTGTCACATTATTTGGGTTTTCTCCAGGGCAATGTGTAAGAAGTAGCACCCGATATGATGAAGTATTATGTCATTAATTATTTTGGTAACTTACCATGTGACTTTGAGTAATTTCAAATGATGCCACCAAAAAACTTAATATTGTTGTTTTTGTTGTTGTTGTTGTTATTGATGTTCCCGGATTTGATGCTTACTTTTCACGGCACTGCCCAATTAGCGAACAGAAAGGGTTGTCTGTATATGGCCAGTCAAGATATACTGGGAATTATCAAATTATAAAGCAATATAAAACAGCAACAGTTATTCAACTACTTGAGTTTTGTGGAGCAGGGTTGAATCCAGGCCGATGAACTCACCCCTGGACCTGCGCCTGGGGGTAACGTCATAAACACTTTGAAATATGTATATACATATTCCTATATGTGGTTAATACATTTATATGGTGTAATGTGACTAGTTTTCATGATATTGAGCATTTAAGAATTTTTATATTACGCTTCGGCAGCCATCTTGAATTTATGCAAATTAGGTGCTTTCCCCAATGTGCATTCGGGTGCATTTTGGTTTATACACTCACCAGACCATGCTGAAGCATAATCTGAAATAAAAGCTTGGTAAGCAATTAGTGGTGGGTCAACCTAGTAATGCACTGTATCTTTACTAGCCTATTAGCAGCAAAATACTATATAAGTTTTAACACTTTTAGTAAATTCTCAATCATTTTCCTGCACAAATAAAACATACATATACTATTAGAGGGACTGGTATACATTGTATCATTTGTGTGTTTTATGGGACCACACGTTTGATAACAAACCTACATACCATATATCTAGATACTGGTCAGTACAGAAACACCTAAATCCAGCAGCCCCTTCACTGTTCTACATTGGGAGCAGACGAAAAACATGTGCTGCTGTTTATGTATTCTATTTATAAAGCCAGTGTATAACTGACAGGCTAGGGACGCTATCAGTAATTGGATATGCCCCTCCTACTAAATTCGGTACCAGGGCACCGATTGTTGGGCCTTTAACAATTTTGAAAGAGCATTGTACATCGATCATTCCTACCAAGTTTTGTCGAAATCCGGTTAGCGGTTCTTGAGAAGATTTTTTAAGAATTTGTGCTATTTTTAGACGGCGGCCATCTTGTATTACATAATGACGTCATTTTAACAATTTTGTAATCCCCCTACCTAAGGACCATGACCATGAAGTTTGGTGACTATAGGCCCAATGGTTACAGAGGAGAAGACGTTTGAAAATGTTCACGGACGACGACGACGACGGACACATTGCGGTCAAAATAGCTCACATGAGCTTCACTCAGGTGAGCTAAAAAAGGAACATTTGATTGAAGGGAGGATGCAAATATATCGAGATATGTATTGGACGGCATATGGCATTTCATGTTCCAGCAACAGCTAAGGTCATATAGAGACGGGACCACAGTTAAGTCTCATCCGACAGACCAGTGGGATGGAAATACTATGTCAGTATTTTTCATGCCTAGAGTGAGGATTGAACTCACAACCTCAAGTATTGAAGTCCAATGACATATCCCCTAGACCATGGCCCATCCCTTGAAAAAGGCAAAATATTTTCCATGTTTTCACAAAGGCAAATCGTATGTCAACTGATAGCTGGGAGCAGCAGTGTTTGATTGCCTGAATATTGAATACATTGTAAGCTCTATCCTCGAGGGTGCCCAGATTAGAGAGGTTCCACTGTGATTTACATATGTATGGGTACACAAGACACATGTGTGTGTATTGCAAATGAGAACAAACATTATCAGTAGAGATAAATTAGTGAAACAGTCTAATATATCAAGGGCATCCGCGGTTTAGATAGGTTCCATTGCAGTATAATCTATGATCCCACTTTGAATACATACCCATAAAATGCCCTGTTTGGATCATTCATCAGCATTTGGTAGAAATCATCGAGAATTTTCACTTCGCCGGACGCCTTTGTATCAGCAAGCTTTGATGCGATAGATTGGTCTTGCAAAACCTCTGACATGTAAAAGAACAGATTATCACGATGCATGTGGGCCACCCATGATGGTCACATACACAGTCTGATCAGGGCCATTGCTGGTCACATATGCGGTCTGATCAGGGCCTATGATGGTCACATACACAGTCTGATCAGGGTCATTGCTGGTCACATATGCGGTCTGATCAGGGTCTATGCTGGTCATATACACAGTCTGATCAGGGCATATGATGGTCACATACACAGTCTGATCAGGGCCTATGATGGTCACATACACAGTCTGATCAGGGCCATTGCTGGTCACATATGCGGTCTGATCAGGGTCTATGCTGGTCATATACATTCTGATCAGGGCATATGATGGTCACATACAGTCTGATCAGGGCCTATGCTGGTCACATACACAGTCTGATCAGGGCTGATGGTCACATACAGTCTGATCAGGGCCATTGCTGGTCACATATGCGGTCTGATCAGGGTCTATGTGTCACATACAGGGTATGTCAGGTCTATGAGGTCATACATGTGGGTGATCAGACTATGTTGGTCACATACAGTCTGATGAGGGCCTGTGGTTCACATACACTGTTGATCAGGGCCCTATGAATAGGTTGGTCACTACACCGTCTGATCAGGGCCTATGCTGGTCACATTACACTGTCTGATCAGGGCATTTGTTGGTCTCATCACGTCTGATCAGGGCCTATGCTGGTCACTCACTGTCTGATCAGGGCCTATGTTGGTGGTCACATACACATTCGTGATCAGGGCCTTGATGGTCACATGTACAGTCTGATATATGTGGTCACAGTTGATCTGTATGATAGATGGTCATATACACAGTCTGATCAGGGCCTATGCTGGTCACATACAGTCTGATCAGGGCCTATGATGGTCACATACACAGTCTGATCAGGGCCTATGATGGTCACATACACAGTCTGATCCACAGGTGGAAGACTCGGACCTATGACACCAAAAAAATGCCTATTAAAAAAAATCCCATTACCCCACCCACTTGGTCTCGTACAGTTCTATACGTTAATTCAAGGTGGGTATAAATAGCGCTATTATAGAAAGAGCCCTCTTTTTGCCGGCTCGCACAAACACAATAAACATCGATTAAATGTATGAAATATGTCTCTGGCAATCGATAAAGGTATTAGGTGTGTGAATATACTCACTTCAAATCGCTGTTTCAAGTATTTATTGAGTTATTCGCGTTTTGATTACCCCATCCAAAGCGAAAGTTGCGTGTACGAAAGAATCTCACACAGAATCGGAGGCCGTCCGGCTGGATTATCGGTCATATTTGGCCGATAGCTGATCGCCAGCTCAAACTAAAGTCGTGCACCATGATCATATACATTAGAGACTCCAACCATACAAAGTTCGTCCAATTGTGATCGTTCACCGATCTAAAAAAACACTTTTTTGTCTAATTTCGTTCATTATCTGGAACTGGGTCAATGCACCATCTTCCATAATACAACCGGAAGCGTCTATGTAAAGAACATCTCTGATTGGCTAAATCTAAACTGTGATGACATCATTCAACCTATTTCGGGATTGTGGAAGACATAATCTGATAGTACGCGAATCATGAATGAAAGTAGAAAAAAGGTGTTTTTTAGAACGGTGAACGATCACAATTGGACGAACTTTGTATGGTTGGAGTTGCTAATGTATATGGTCATGGTGCACCACTTTAGTTTGAGCTGGCGATCTGTTATTGGTCAAATATGACCGATAATCCACGCCGGACGGCCTCCGATTCTGTGTGAGATTCTTTCGTACACGCAACTTTCGCTTTGGATGGGGTAATCAAAACGCGAATAACTCAATAAATACTTGAAACAGCGATTTGAAGTGAGTATATTCACACACCTAATACCTTTATCGATTGCCAGAGACATATTTCATACATTTAATCGATGTTTATTGTGTTTGTGCGAGCCGACAAAAAGAGGGCTCTTTCTATAATAGCGCTATTTATACCCACCTTGAATTAACGTATAGAACTGTACGAGACCAAGTGGGTGGGGTAATGGGATTTTTTTTAATAGGCATTTTTTTGGTGTCATAGGTCCGAGTCTTCCACCTGTGGTCTGATCAGGGCCTATGATGGTCACATACACAGTCTGATCAGGGCCTATGCTGATCACATACACAGTCTGATCAGGGTCAATGATGGTCAAATACAGTCTGATCACAGGCATATGATGGTCACATACACAGTCTGATCAGAGCCTATGATGGTCACATACACAGTCTGATCAGGGCCTATGTTGGTCACATACACAGTCTGATCAGGGCCTATGCTGGTCACATACACAGTCTGATCAGGGCCTATGCTGGTCTTTCACAGTCTGATCAGGGCCTATGATGGTCATATACACAGTCTGATCAGGGCCTATGATGGTCACATACACAGTCTGATCAGGGCCTATGATGGTCACATACACAGTCTGATCAGGGCCTATGATAGTCACATACACAGTCTGATTAGGGCCTATGCTCATCACATACACTGTCTGATCAGGGCCTATGATGGTCATATACACAGTCTGATCAGGGCCTATGCTGGTCACATACAGTCTGATCAGGGTCTATGATGGTCATATACACAGTCTGATCAGGGCCTATGATGGTCACATACACAGTCTGATCAGGGCCTATGCTGGTCACATACACAGTCTGATCAGGGCCTATGCTGGTCACATACGCAGTCTAATCTAATTGTAAATTTAGTAAACTTATTTCATGAAATTACGCAGATGTCTGTACAAAATCGCATGGCGTGTCTCATATGATGAACGGGTGGCCAGATTAGCTCAGTAGGTAAGTAGGTAGAGCGTCGGACTGCGAATCGGGAGACCCCAGGTTCGATTCCCACCTTTGCCGCTGCAAATGGTCGATTCGGCGTGTCCTTGGGCAAGACAACTTCGTACTAGCCTAGTCCTATCGGATGGGGACTAAAATAGTCCGTCCCGACATGCAATGTCATCGAGCCAGTGCCGTCGTTAAATCAAAGCATTTACATTTTCATATGATGAACAAGATCTGGGGCCCTTGTTACTAAGCTTTGTACTACTAAGAAGTTTGTAAGTGCAAAACTAAAATTCACAACAAAGTTCGCATCAGCAGCCTATTTTAGGAAATCTTTGGAGAATCTGTTCAGATTCAATGACACCTACATGTATGTGGAACATGGTAGCTTTACTGGACCATGTTAATGTGTGAAGTTAATTTATAGAAATCTTTGTACAAACATTTTTGTCGTACAAAGTTAATGAAACGGGCCCCAGAACTGGTCACACACACTGGTCAGACATGTTGATTTGCAGAAACGTAGCATCACAACACACACTACTGACCTTTGAGTGAATTCTGGAGGTCATCACACACTGACCTTTGAGAGAATTATGAAGCTCATCACACACCGACCTTTGAGAGAAATCAGACAAACAGGAGAATACACACACACTGAACTTTGAGTGAATTCTGGAGGCCATCACATACGACCTTTGAGAGAATTCAGACAAGCATGAGAATACACACCCACTGACCTTTAAGAGAATGTTTGAAGCCGGAGGAGGCGTGAACGAGGACAAACTTGGACTTGTTGTCGAGGATGACCTTGTAGTCCAACTTCAGGGCCTGCTGGAACAGGTACGTGGCAAACTGGTCCTGAAATACAACCAGTCTGATCAGGATCTACGCTGTTCGCCATTGCATCAATGAAACATCAGCCATGCTCCTAACAAGCAATATAGATTGTTATCAGGCTACAGGATTTGATCAGGATTTTATTTGATTTATTATTGTTTAACAGCCTATCGACAACTAAAGTCATTTAAAGCCAGGCCAACGGGTTCAATCCCACATGTAACCTGCTGCATTGGGGGGAAACTTCCAAAATCAGAACGGAATATTTACATCGAAATAAATATATATTCAGCCCTGAAATTAGAATAACCTAACCTGGTACCAGGTCCATACCACACCAGTCACTTGGCCCCTTCCCCTAAAGTAATATGATTAGGAATAATCGTATAACTCTTGTAAGGGTTATAACCGGATTCAACTCTCAAGTAACAAGAAAGTGAAAAAACGTACCTGAGGGTCAAACCAGGGATATCGGGATTCATGTAAGGATGAACCCCTATCAATAAATTTACTTCCGACCTGCACCCATTTGATCAGGAGCTAGACTGGTCACAGATCCCATACGCCCTATGTCTCCAGTGACAGTCACATATGAGATAAGCCATGTGATTTTGCACCGAAGAAAATGTGCAATTTTTCGTGAAAAATATTGACAGAAACTGTGATATGTTCTGTAAATGACGACAATAGAATTCCGCATTTGCTAGGAATTTTTTTTTAACTTTTGACGTCATTCACAAGAGTGCCGAAGGTCACAATATACGCCCGTCGAGGCAAGGCCAGTCAACAAGGGGAGATAACTCATCTTGACGTGATAAACATGTAAACCAAATTTGGTTACGATCCGTCAAGTAGAACTTGACTTATTGCGTGGACAAGGATACAGAGTGCGAAAATTAAAAATGGCCGCCAAGGGGAGATAAGTCATCAGACATTTTTCAAAATCAATAGGCTTCTTCGTCTTGCCGTGATAAAAATGTATACCGAATTTAGTTATGATCGATCAAGTAGAACTTGAGTTATTGCGTGGACAGAATGCGAAAATTAAAAATGGCTGCCAAAGGGAGATAAGTATTAGAAATATTTCAAAATCAATCGGCTTCTTTGTCTTGCCATGATAAACATGTATACCGAATTTGGTTTCGATCGGTGAAGTAGAGCTTGAGTTATTGCGTGGACAAGGATACAGAGTGTGAAAATTAAAAATGGCCGCCAAGGGGAGATAAGTCATCGGAAAATCAATAGGCTTCTTCGGCTTGCCGTGATAAACATGTATACCAAATTTGGTTACAATCCGTCAAGTAGACTCTAGTTATTGCGTGGACAAGCTGTGCCCACAGGTGGAAGACTCGGACCTATGACACCAAAAAAAAGCCTATTAAAAAAATCCCATTACCCCACCCACTTGGTCTCGTACATTACCATCTTCTATTTATAGAAAGGTGGGTAAGAATATGGCTATTATAGAAAGAGCCCTCTCTTTTCCGATTCGCACAAACACAATAAACATCGATTAAATGTATGAAATATGTCTCTGGCAATCGATAAAGGTATTAGGTGTGTGAATATACTCACTTCAAATCGCTGTTTCAAGCATTTATTGAGTTATTCGCGTTTTGATTACCCCATCCAAAGCGAAAGTTGTGTGTACGAAAGAATCTCACACAGAATCGGAGGCCGTCCGACGTGGATTATCGGTCATATTTGGCCAATAGCTGATCGCCAGCTCAAACTAATGACGTGCACCATGACCATATACATTAGAAACTCCAACCATACAACGTTCGTCCAATTGTGATCGTTCACCGAACTAAAAAACACTTTTTTTGTCTGATTTCGTTCATTATCTGGAACTGGGTCAATGCACCATCTTCCATAATACAACCGGAAGCGTCTATGTAAAGAACATCTCTGATTGGCTAAATCTAAACTGTGATGACGTCATTCAACCTATTTCGGGATTCCGGAAGACATAATCTGATAGTACGCGAATCATGAATGAAAGTAGAAAAAATGTGTTTTTTAGATCGGTGAACGATCACAATTGGACGAACTTTGATGGTTGGAGTTGCTAATGTATATGGTCATGGTGCACGACTTTAGTTTGAGCTGGCGATCAGTTATTGGTCAAATATGACCGATAATCCACGCCGGACGGCCCCCGATTCTGTGTGAGATTCTTTCGTACATGCAAATTTCGCTTTGGATGGGGTATACAAAATGCGAATAACTGAATAAATGCTGGAAACAGCGATTTGAAGTGAATATATTCACACACCTAATACCTTTATCGATTGCCAGAGACAGAAGTCATACATTTAATCGATGTTTATTGTGTTTGTGTGAGCCGGAAAAGAGAGGGCTCTTTCTATAATAGCCATATTGATACTCACCTTTATAAATAGAATATGGTACTGTACGAGACCAAGTGGGTGGGGTAATGGGATTTTTTTAATAGGCATTTTTTTTGTGTCGTAGGTCCGAGTCTTCCACCTGTGGCTGTGCCCACCCGCCCGCCCGTACAAGATGAATACATAATAATACGTCCCGCTTTTTCAAACGGGCGTATAAAAACAAAAGTAAATTTTGAAAATATTTTTCATGAGATAACACACATCATCTTAGGTAGAAAATCACATGGCATACATCATATGTGGTCGTTGTTTTGATGAGTGTAATGCCATACCTTGACAAAGCCTGGGCTGGCCACTAGGACGCACTTAACAACTGAAACAGACAAGCACAACATGTGTATGTGGACCTGCCTCTGCTGTTATTGACTAATGTCTGTTTCACGTTTTGCTGCCGACAAACTTTTGGCTATTAAACACATTAAATCTAAAAAATATTTAAAAGTAAGTACTTTTTTATCAATAACAAAAAAGTCACCCTCCCCAAAAATATTTATTTGATGAAATTCAATCAAATATTGATTTTAATGCGAAAAAACAATTTTCCTATGGGAATTTAACATGGGGGCGGGCTAAAAGCAGATTTTTTTTAAATATTTTTTTTATTTGTGGACCGATTTTCAAAATCTAACTTTTGTTTACTTAGTTACATCATTTTCAAGCTATCTCGCCAGGTTTTGGAGTCAATTTCTAAAAAAAATTGTTTTTTGATTCAGGATAAAACAAGAAACGAGGCAAAGCCACGAAGGCCAGGTTTTTTCCAAGCATGGACACTTGGATAACATAATTATACCCACTTTTTGTAGACTAGATGGCCGTGGCCTGCATGTCGCGCCTTGGGGCGAGGCATGGACATTAAAAAAATAGATATAGTAGATGGAAAAATGTTAACAAAAAAACTTTAACCGGACACTCGGACGTATGGACAGACGGATGGACGGACGGACGTATGCCAAAATGCCGACGATATCGCGCTTTCCGCAAGCGGGTGCAACAATGATGATAAACACCCATGTGAAGTATCAAGGTAATGGGTGAAGAAGTTGCAGAGATATAGTACACGAAAAAACTTTAACAAATAAATTCAAAGTAATTTGACCTTGACATTGATCACAGGGGCCGCACGGTTGGGGTTTAGAATGAAAATATGGACGATGATAAAACACCCTTGTGAAGTTTCATCAAGGTAATGGGCGACGAAGCAGATTGCAGAGATATAGTATAAAAAAAAGGAAAAAATTTTGTTTTAACCACACATTTAACCAGACGTACGTTAAAAAGTTAACGTTGAAAATGGCTAAGTCAATTACGTAGAAATAATAGGTGAAGGTAAAAAAATGGTCACATGTTGGATAGTTGTATGTGGTAGGCACCCCTTGGTTATGAAGCTGTGAAAGTTTGGTGGTCCTAGGTGGTACAGTACCAAAGAAATGGACTTAAACACGAAAACTTAACATTGAAAACGCGAAAACTTAACATTAACAAGAAACGAGGCAAAGCCACGAAGGCCAGGTTTTTTCCAAGCATGGACACTTGGATAACATAATTATACCCACTTTTTGTAGACTAGATGGCCGTGGCCTGCATGTCGCGCCTTGGGGCGAGGCATGGACACTAAAAAAATAGATATAGTAGATGGAAAAATTTTAACGAAAAAACTTTAACCGGACACTCGGACGTATGGACGGACGGACATATGCCAAAATGCCGACGATATCGCACTTTCCGCAAGCGGGTGCGACAATGATGATAAACACCCATGTGAAGTATCAAGGTAATGGGTGAAGCAGTTGCAGAGATATAGTACACGAAAAAACTTTAACAAATAAATTCAAAGTAATTTGACCTTGACATTGATCACAGGGGCTGCACGGTTGGGGTTAGAATGAAAATATGGACGATGATAAACACCCATGTGAAGTTTCAAGGTAATGGGTGAAGCAGTTGCAGAGATATACTACACAAAAAAACTTTAACAAAAAAATTCAAAGTAATTTGACCTTGACATTGGGCACAGGGGCCGCACGGTTGGGGGTTAGAGTGAAAATATGGACGATGATAAACACCCATGTGAAGTTTCAAGGTAATGAGCGAAGCAGTTGCAGAGATATAGTATAACAAAAAAGTTTTAACCAAAAAATTTAACCAGATGTACGTTAAAAAGTTAACGTTGAAAATGGCTAAGTCAATTACGTAGAAATAATAGGTGAAGGTAAAAAAATGGTCACATGTTGGATAGTTGTATGTGGTAGGCAACCCTTGGTTATGAAGCTGTGAAAGTTTGGTGGTCCTAGGTGGTACAGTACCAAAGAAATGGACTTAAACACTAAAACTTAACATTGTAAACGCGAAAAGTTAACATTGAAAATGACTAAGTCGACTGCGCGGAAAAAATGGGTCAAGTAAAAAAAAAGTAACATGTTGGATAGTGATATGTGGTGGGCACCCCTTGATTATGAAGCTGTGAAAGTTTGGTGGTTCTAGGTGGTACAGTACCAAAGAAATGGACTTAAACACGAAAACTTAACATTGAAAACGCGAAAACTTAACATTGAAAATGGCTAAGTCGATTGCGAGGAAAAAATGGGTCAAGTTAAAAACAAGAAACGAGGCAAAGCCACGAAGGCCAGGTTTTTTCCAAGCATAGACACTTGGATAACATAATTATACCCACTTTTTGTAGACTAGATGGCCGTGGCCTGCATGTCGCGCCTTGGGGTGAGGCATGGACACTAAAAAAATAGATATAGTAGATGGAAAAACTTTAACCAAAAAACTTTAATCGGACACACGGACGAACGGACGGACGTATGCCAAAATGCCGACGATATCGCGCTTTCCGCAAGCAGGTGTGACAATGATGATAAACACCCATGTGAAGTATCAAGGTATTGGGTGAAGCAGTTGCAGAGATATAGTACACGAAAAAACTTTAACAAAAAAATTCAAAGCAATTTGAACTTGACATAGGGCACAGGATCGCGCTTTCCGCAAGCAGGTGCGACAATGATGATAAACACCCATGTGAAGTATCAAGGTATTGGGTGAAGCAGTTGCAGAGATATAGTACACGAACAAAATTTAACAAAAAAATTCAAAGTAATTTGACCTTGACATTGGGCACAGGATCGCGCTTTCCGCAAGCAGGTGCAACAATGATGATAAACACCCATGTGAAGTATCAAGGTATTGGGTGAAGCAGTTACAGAGATATAGTACACGAAAAAACTTTAACAAAAAAATTCAAAGTAATTTGACCTTGACATTGGGCACAGGATCGCGCTTTCCGTAAGCAGGTGCGACAATGATGATAAACACCCATGTGAAGTATCAAGGTATTGGGTGAAGCAGTTGCAGAGATATAGTACACGAAAAAACTTTAACAAAAAAATTCAAAGTAATTTGACCTTGACATTGGGCACAGGATCGCGCTTTCCGCAAGCAGGTGCGACAATGATGATAAACACCCATGTGAAGTATCAAGGTATTGGGTGAAGCAGTTGCAGAGATATAGTACACGAAAAAACTTTAACAAAAAAATTCAAAGTAATTTGACCTTGACATTGGGCACAGGGGCCGCACGCTTGGGGGTTAGAGTGAAAATATGGATGATGATAAACACCATGTGAAGTTTCAAGGTAATGGGCGAAGCAGTTGCAGAGATATAGTATAACGAAAAAGTTTTAACCAAAAAACTCGAACCAGACGTATGTTAAAAAGTTAACGTTGAAAAAGTCAATTACGTAGAAATAATAGGTGAAGGTAAAAAAATGGTCACATGTTGGATAGTTGTATGTGGTAGGCACCCCTTGGTTATGAAGCTGTGAAAGTTTGGTGGTCCTAGGTGGTACAGTACCAAAGAAATGGACTTAAACACGAAAACTTAACATTGTAAACGCGAAAACTTAACATTGAAAATGGCTAAGTCGACTGCGCGGAAAAAAAGGTGAAGTTAAAAAAAAAAGTAACATGTTGGATAGTGATATGTGGTGGGTACCCCTTGATTATGAAGCTGTGAAAGTTTGGTGGTCTTAGGTGGTACAGTACCAAAGAAATGACTGGACTTAAACACGAAAACTTAACATTGTAAACGCGAAAACTTAACATTGAAAATGGCTAAATCGACTACGCGGAAAAAATGGGTCAAGTTAAAAAAAAAGTAACATGTTGGATAGTGATATGTGGTGGGCACCCCTTGATTATGAAGCTGTGAAAGTTTGGTGGTCCTAGGTGGTACAGTAACAAAGAAATGGACTCAAACACGAAAACTTAACATTGATTGTGGACGCCGCCCGCCGCCCGCCCGCCGCCCGCCCGGCTTTCGCCAATCCAATAGCCTGGATTTTTTTTCAAAAAACCTGGCTAAAAAAGTAACATGTTGGATAGTGATATGTGGTGGGCACCCCTTGATTATGAAGCTGTGAAAGTTTGGTGGTCCTAGGTGGTACAGTACCAAAGAAATGGACTTAAACACGAAAACTTAACATTGACAACGCGAAAACTTAACATTGAAAATGGCTAAGTTGATTGCGCGGAAAAAATGGGTCAAGTTAAAAAAAAAGTAACATGTTGGATAGTGATATGTGGTGGGCACCCCTTGATTATGAAGCTGTGAAAGTTTGGTGGTCCTAGGTGGTACAGTAACAAAGAAATGGACTCAAACACGAAAACTGAACATAATATCTAATTTTGGGATGCAAGTTAGTATTTTGTTGACTGCATTATTGTTCAAATGATTCAAGGTCAGCTAATGAGACCAAGGTCAAGGTCAAATGTTGAATATCGCATGCACCAGTTATTTTTCGCTGCTGAAAATTTCAATGAATGTCTGTTTTGGAACATGAATACTGTATTTATATATACAGATCCATTGTTAATGTAGGATACCTATAATGGTAATACACTAGTTATGCACCATGTATCGAGGAACAACAATAACCCTACTGATGATGGTGTGACACTCTCTAGCGCAGGTGTGCTGCAATAACAACACTCGGAGGAACACTACCAGAACAATGTTTGCGAGTATATTGAAGTTTATTTTTGTTATTGTCGAATCCATATTGCTGTCATACCATATATGTATTCCAATAAATACACAGTTACCTCCCCTGATACCTAAATTTGCCATTTGCATTCCTCAGTCACTTCATAGCCAACGAACTTCGCCCAATGACAATTGGGTTCAAATAAGCGGTTTATCTACCATTGATAACCGTATAGAACCTGCACTGTAAGAAAATACCCTTGTGAACAGATCTTTGTCTTTGACAACGTAGATATTGATACCACACACTGACCGGACATGGAACATGACATGTGCTAGGTGGCATTGCTAGTTCACTCCAGCTGGACAGAGTGGGTAAGAACAGCTGCCTCGTTCAACACAAGTTCAATCAGCTGATATTGCTGGCCGATTCGCAGAGATCCCTATCAGAAAGTTTAGAAAAACACATGTACCTGCTCTCAAAAAAATGTATTCATCGGAACACTTGAATCTGCCAAAGACAATATACCATACAATCGTTACATTCGACCAACCACTGTACAAGAAAGCAGCTGAAATCATACAGGCATCCCCTGAACTGAACGAACAGGCTGGTAGTGAGATTAGTTGGATTTCATCTGTTGATTTCATACATGGTTGCAATCGCACATGTCATGGCCGAAAGTGGTTTATCTAATCTATGGGAGATTATATATGCCCCAAAGACAGTCAAGCACATGATGACAGGGCATACTTATTCCCGTGCACTCCTGGCACACATGCTGAGCGTCTCTTGTTGAGAATATGCTTGATACAGAGGAGTGTTTGTCTGCAGTAAACATAGGGCATCTAAAGGCTATTCATGAGATGTTGCTCAAACATGAATTGGAGCCAGGTGCAGTTCAAATGGAGTCGGTTGTAACACAACTCACAGACGTTCTTGGTGGTCTAGAAAGTGACCTGGCTGCAGAATCAAGGACCGGAAAATTGTGGATTGTCTAGCTGAAATGGTGCGGCTGATACTCTTATTCCTGCGTGCCGAAAGAACTGGTGATTGGGAACTGCTCCTGTTCTGCATTAATGCAATGATCCAACTATTTCACTCTCTGACTGGTGGTCATGTGAAATATGCAAAATGTGCAAGTCTTTACCATACCAGATGATGAAACTCATATCATGGATGAAAATCAGCGTACTACATAACCACTGCCAGACCATTGCGCAGGTGCTCATGCAGATGATAAAGACACGAGGAGGCTGCAAACGTGGTCGTGACATAACACGTAGCACACAGTCGAGGTTCGCTAAATTCAAAAGGAATGACCGAGTTGTTTCAATTGCTGTGTGACAGTCCGTAATCATGAAGTTTAGATAGATCCCAACCTACTGTTGATGCGTCATGAAGAAACCATCAAACATAGAAGACCACATTCGGCATGAGTTCAGAAAGGATCCACCGGCATTATTTGACAAGGGAGTGATGCGGAAGAACAATAAAGTGTTCTGGCTAATCAGCTGAAAGCCCCAGTTACCCACACAACACGTGATGAACTCGAAAACCCGTACTACATTTTTGATGGCGGCCAGTTTTGCAGACTGTGCCATGGCCAACAGATCCGGATACTTGTTGTACATATGATAACGTCTGTGACAACTATGTATCCAATGTGCTAAATAGTTATGACAAGTGTACATTTTGTTTTGACGGTTATGCCAATTTCAATTAAAGTTGCATAACAGAATATGCGTAGTCTCCATCACACCATATCTGCAGACATAACTGTTGATCTTCACCGACCAATCTCTACAAATCAACGCTCGTTCTTAGCCAATCGCACTAACAAATCCCGGCTGATAGAAAACGTCAAACAGAAGCTCACCGTCGACGGTGTGACACTGACTACATGTTGACAAGTTCAACCATAACTTACGCCAACGCTCACCCATGTCGTTCCGTGGTACTGGTCGGCACAGACACTGAGTTGCTTGTCATGCTGGTCGATAGTCACCACCACAAACTTCTACTTGCGTTACTCAATGAATGTTGTTTATAAAGTCAGTGACATTCAACAAGCAATGCAACCCAACGCATGTACAAACATTATTCTTGGTCATGCCATCACAGGGTGTGATATGGTCTTTGCCCCTTCAGCGTTGGGAATAAGAAGGCACTTACTGTTGTCAGTAAGACTGACAGTACCGTAGCGGATGTATTTCGAAAGTCCGACTCCAGTCAGGATGAAGTTGCCCTGGTGGGGGAGACAATACTATTGGAGCTATATAATGCCAAAGCAGTCTACATCTCTTAACAAGCTGCGTTATGTACAATACATGCAACAGATTTACAAGAAGAACAACAGCAGCTTCAAACTGGAGAGCCTCCCACCAACATCGGCAGCTGCAAGATATCACTCGTACTTCACAGTACAAGAATGGCTTGATAATGTTGGAGATCTAGAGCCCACTGACTGCGGCTGGGAGCTCAGTGGCAATATGCTGAAAACAGTTCTGACAGATGTATCTGTAGCACCTGACAGTGTACTCCAGGTTGTATCATGTGGCTGCAAGGATGTGGCAAGCGATGTATGTGTCGCAAAGCTGGATTGTATTGCACTGGCCAAACATGTACAAATTCATATCCTCTCGATGGTGACGATGAGCAGTAATTAACTTTCTCACCATTTTGACATAAAAGTGTAGACTGTAAGCATCCGCAATATTGAAACTTGTTCTGTGCGATATTCAAGGTCATATTAAGGTCATATTAGGATAATTATATAAGCTGAAGCACTCCCTGGTAATGTTTACATACTAATATAAAGGAGGTACATGTACTGTACTGGAAAATAAATAGAGAAATATAATAAAATTGCGCAGATTTCTCATGATTATTTGGAATTATTTGCAGATGACCTTGAAATTTTCAGATGAACGTGACATTTAACCGATGATATGACATCATATTTAGATTCCTCACATCCTCTAACATGAAACTGGGTTATTTTATATTAGTTTAAGATCAAAACATTAAAGATATACGACTTCATATTATTGGCGGCCATCTTGGACGCCATCTTGGATTACACATCGAGCTCACATTTTCGAGATGATAACTTTTGTCTATGGACTCAGTATGGCTCCAGGTAGCTTTGCTGAAAAATTCAGCTTTCTGCATTTTTTTTTCTCCAGGTTATAGCTAATGCTAGGACTGTACTACTTGGAACAAAGGTCCGTGAAAAAGGAAATAAGAAATGTGGACAGTCGGTATATAGATGCCTCAATGGCAGCTAAAAACAATGAGCTTAATACCAATGAATGACTACTGTCTGTTCCACGTTTTGCTGCCGACGAACTTTTGGCTATTAAACACACATCAAATGTAAAAATATTAAATGTGTCCAAACATTTGTTGGCAGCAAAACGTGGAACAGACAGTAAGTGTTTCAGCAAATTTATGACGGTTAAAATGGTCAAAGTCAAGTTAATTGTGGAATTCATATCACAAATGTCCACAAGTAATCCTTCATGTTATATTGAAGCTGTAATATGTTGAAGAGAAACAATTACAATTTTCACGATGTAACCAAAAACCCCTTGGACATAACCCCCTTCGTGTAAAAATGACCACATGGACATAACCCCCTTCATAATTTTTAAAGGGTGGACAAAACCCCCTTCATCATTTTCACAAGGTGGACATAACCCCCTTCTCAGTTTTTACAGGGTGGACAAAACCCCCTTTTGTATTTCAGCATTGTAAACACAACATCAGACACATGGACAGATGCTATCGACACAAGAAGAATAGCATAACACTTTTTTATAGGAGCGCTAAACAAAATAGGAAACAGTTCAATACAAGTGACATTAAAAAAGTTTTGATATGGAGACTACTTATACATGTAACTTACGGAATGCTCATACTACATACAACTTTAATAATTTGATTATAAATATATTTGGTATATACATGTAGTGTTGAAAACATATGATTTAATGTGGGGTTGTGACACAATGACCAAACATTGTTTCGGAGAAGTATTTATTTATTTAACCCTTTCAACACTACAGGCCTGTATAGTGGTATTGGCAAAAAATGTAGATCCGACACGAGTCGGCTCATCAGGATCTGCACTTTTTGCAAGTAATTTTCTTATTTTTGAGAACAGCAACACCCCCCTTTTCATAAATGGACTAGTCTGAAAGTCATTTGTGACAATTGGATCGGTTGCAAAATTGACATATCAAAATTCATTCCAGTTACTTAGGGGTGAAAGGGTTAATGATGTTTAATGGCTAAGGTCATGTTAGGCAGAGTCGACATGGTCGAATCCCATATTTCGCCTGTATGGATGTGGGGAAAATTCCAGAATCAACATGAATATTTACAGTAAAAATATATCAACATGTTATTTATTCATTCATTTATTCATTGTCATTTAGATTATTTCTCCATAAAAGTATATGTTGTGAACCACTTCATTGACAATATATACTTTTAAAAAGAAATGAAGAAAACAGTGAAAAAAAATAAAAAATCTAAAAAAATTCATATTACTGCAATTGTATCTGGCATATAATTAGAATGGGTTAAAATCTAGGCAAGGAGGTATTAAAGATGATTTCTGAACAAATCTGCAAGTTACAGCCTCTGTATGTCATTAGAGATGGGATACAATTATACGGGCGACGAAGCATTTGCTTCACAAGCCCGCTTTATGCTACGCGTATATGAAAACTTACCATTCAGTGCAACTAGGTTGAACATATGATTGAAAGTGTAAAATTTGTATTACCGTAAACCGAGCAAGAAGTTTACGACAGTTGGTTTACTAAGTTTACTAATACGGGCGACAAATAATTTGGCCCAAAGGGCCAAATGCTTATAAAACCCAATGTATATCATGTCGGAAAGTATACTAAATATATCATACAAAGTTAATGCATTTGAAAACATTTGTGTTGTCGTGCAATAATACACGAATAAACAGCTTCGGAATTATCTGTACTTGCATACGCAGATAATAACAAGTTTCTATTATTATAAACAAGAATTCCGCCACGGAAGCGGTGTCGCGCCTGCCGAGGCATTTGACCGTGAACATTACAAGTAAATAAATGACCTTGACCTTGAGAATTTGGATGTGGGGGTGTGCGTAATGAAGCATCATCCCTAGACAAACATTGATGTGAAATATTATGAAAGTGTGGCAAGGGGTTAAAGAGATATTTTGAAAAAACAATAACTTTAACGCATTTGCCTTACAAAAAAAAGGGACGACGACGGAAAAAGCGCCGACTATAGTCGCGCCTCTGCTAAAGCAGGTGCGACAAAAACTATATATTAGCAATAAACAAAGTAAGGAGATTCTTTCAACAACAAAAAAAGATCGCATCCTTAGACTGAAATGGTTTAATAATAAAATTGCATCAATCAAGATTATTACCACTTACTATCAAAGTTGACATGTCGTATAACCGCCTGCATAATCTGGTCATAGAATTTGTTGAGGCCCTGTAATTACAGAATAGTTGGTGATGTTGGTGGTAGACCCATATTAACCATTAAAGGTACATGCCCACTCAGTAGGCACAAAATGTTCTTCATAGGAATTAAATAAGTATAATTGTGTCATTATTCCACCAGTTCTAAGAATTACGAGTGCCCGCGATACAGATATATAATAATTTAGTAATACATGTATTCATTTTACTGACAGTGACTCGCGGTGATATCAGGCTATTTTCATATGCTAATGAGTCATGATATTTTTTAATTATTTATACTAATTTAATAGGTCACCTGAAAAAAGAAATATTTTCAACAGATTATAAAGTATGATCATTGCACATCAAACAAGAGCTGTAGGAGAACAGCATAGCTCGACTACTAGGGTTGTCGATGTACACATAGCTTGACAAAGAAGGTGGCTGTGACCTGCATAAAAACCTTAACCAAGGTTGACTAAAAACCTTAACCAAGGGAAATTAAGTAAGTAATTCAAGGTTAAATGTAGGTCAATGTCAGATATAGGTCAGGGGTTATTGATGTACATCACTAGGATATGAAGTTTTCCAAGTATGGTTTCTGTAGGCCCAGGAGTATTCCATATACAAGCTTGACTAAAAACTGTAACCAAGGGGAAATAACTAAGTAATCCAAGGATAAAAGTAGGTCAAGGTCAAATATAGGTCAGGGATTATTGATGTACATCACTAGGAGATGAAGTTGTGCAAGTATGGTTGATGTAGGCCCAGGAGTATTCCATATACAAGCTTGACTATAAACATTAACCAAGTAATTCAAGGTTAAATGTAGGTGAAGGTAAAATAAAGGTCAGGGGTTATTGATGTACATCCCTAAGAGAAAAAGTTATCCAAGTATGGTGTCTGGATGCACAATAGTATTCCATGTACAAGCTTGATTAAAAACCTTAACCAAGGTGACTAAAAACCTTAACCAAGGGGGATTAAGTAGTAATTCAAGAGGAAATGTAGGTGAAGGTCAAATATAGGTCAGGGGTTATTGATGCACATCACTAGGAGATGAAGTTGTCCAAATATGGTGGGTGTAGGGCCAGTAGTATTCCATATACAAGCTTGACTAAAAACCATAACCAAGGGGAAATTAACTAAGTAATTGAAGAGGAAATGTAGGTCAAGGTCAAATATAGATCAGGGGTTATTGATGTACATCCCTATGAGAAAAGGTTGTCCAAGTATTGTGTCTGTATGCACAATAGTATTCCATGTACCAGCTTGACTTAAAAAGCTTAACCAAGTTGACTAAAACGTTAACCAATGGGGAATTAAGTAAGTAATTCAAGAGGAAATGTTGGTGAAGGTCAAATATAGATCAGGGGTTTGGTTTATTGATGTACATCACTAGGAGATGAAGTTGTCCAAGTATGGTGGGTGTAGGGCCAGTAGTATTGCATATACAAGCTTGACTAAAAACCTTAACCGAAGGGGAATTAAGTAAGTAATTCAAGAGGATGAAATAGGTCAAGGTCAAATATAGATCAGGGGTTATTGATGTACATCCCTATGAGAAAAGGTTGTCCAAGTATGGTGTCTGTATGCACAATAGTGTTCCATGTACAAGCTTGACTAAAAACCTTAACCATGGTTGACTAAAAACCTTAACCAAGGGGAATTAAGTAAGTAATTCAATAGGAAATGTAGGTGAAGGTCAAATATAGATCAGGGATTATTGATGTGCATCACTAGGAGATGAAGTTGTCCAAGTATGGTGGGTGTAGGGCCAGTAGTATAACATATACAAGCTTGACTAAAAACCTTAAGCAAGGTTGATTAAAAACCTTAACGAAGGGGAATTAACTAAGTAATTCAAGAGGAAATGTAGGTCAAGGTCAAATATAGATCAGGGGTTATTGATGTACATCACTAGGAGATGAAGTTGTCCAAGTATGGTGGGTGTAGGGCCAGTAGTATTGCATATACAAGCTTAACTAAAAACCTTAACCAAGGGGAATTAAGTAAGTAATTCAAGAGGATATGTAGGTCAAGGTGAAATATAGATCAGGGGTTATTGATGTACATCCCTATGAGAAAAGGTTGTCCAAGTATGGTGTGTGTATGCACAATAGTGTTCCATGTACAAGCTTGACTAAAAACCTTAACCAAGGTTGACTAAAAACCTTAACCAAGGGGAATTAACTAAGTAATTCAAGAGGAAATGTAGGTGAAGGTCAAATATAGATCAGGGGTTATTGATGTGCATCACTAGGAGATGAAGTTGTCCAAGTATGGTGGGTGTAGGGCCAGTAGTATTGCATATACAAGCTTGACTAAAAACCTTAACCAAGGTTGATTAAAAACATTAACCAAGGGGAATTAACTAAGTAATTCAAGAGGAAATGTAGGTCAAGGTCAAATATAGATCAGGTGTTATTGATGTACATCACTAGGAGATGAAGTTGTCCAAGTATGGTTGGTGTAGGGCCAGTAGTATTCCATATACAAGCTTGACTAAAAACCTTAACCAAGGCGTGACGGTGACGCCAATGCCGGACGCCGGGGTGACAACATAAGCTCTACTTATTCTTCGAATAGTCGAGCTAAAAATAATTACAGAGAATAAATGTCTTAACATTTTGAGGAAACATGGTTATCGCCCCTGATATCAGTGTGGAAATTTACGTCTGATATAAAATGTATAATAATGCCAATCAATATGTGGGGTAATGGTGAATGAATGTTATTTTGCCAGAAAATGTCTTAGATGATGTCTCGGATATAAAGAACAGTTTGTGCCTACTGTGCTGAGTGGGCATGTACCTTTAACCCTAACTATGCTAAAATAAATGTTGTCGTCTGCTTTTTACTTTAATTTTTCCATTATTGTCATCAGCAATGCGTTTTCACAACACTTTAGAATCATTTCCAATGGAAATGATTCTCAAGTACTGTCAAAGCACGTTTTTATTGAGAAAGACGACAAACTATAAAACAACAGCAGGTGACAATTTACGTTTCCGCAGTTAAAGGGTTAAAACGCTGGATAAAAGTTAATTATTTTGAATAATAGCCGGGACCACAAGATGTTTGCCTCGAATACTGGAATTGTTAATAGGCAGAGAAATGAATGAAAAAAGTGAATAGGTTTAACATCCCAGCAACAGGTCATATAGAGATGGGACCACTGTTTAAAGTCTCATCCGACAGGCCAGTGGGACGGAGGTACTATGTTAGTATTTTTCACGCCTAGTGCGAGGTTTGAACCCACATCGTCCGGATTGGAAGTCAGGTGTTCTAACCCTTAAGCAACAACTCATCCCCGAGAAACAAATGATTTTACAATTAAACTAGATTGGTCAGTAAACGAGGCTTCGAGATCAGCGAGGATTTGTCACAGCATGATAGTAGAGCCTTAGAAAAAGGCATGCATGAAATATTAAAAAATTTCGATGAAAGAAATAGAAGTTATAACATATTTCTCTGATGTTAAGTTTTGTAAAGAGACTAAGTACGTCACCTTGACCTTGGGATCAGTGGGGGTTGGATGGTCGCGGATTTGGCACAGCATGGTAGTAGATCCTTACAGGAATGCATGTGTGAAATATTAAGCATTTTAGATGTAGGAAATAGAAGTTATAACAATATTTCTCTGATGTTAAGTTTTGTAAAGAGACATAAGTATTTGACCTTGGGATCAGCGGGGGTTGGACGGTCATGGATTTGGCACAGCATGGTAGTAGATCCTTACAGGAATGCATGTGTGAAATATTAAGCATTTTAGATGTAGGAAATAGAAGTTATAACAATATTTCTCTGATGTTAAGTTTTGTAAAGAGACTAAGTATGTGATCTTGACCTTGGGATCAGCTGGGGTTGGACGGTCGTGGATTTGGCACAGCATGGTAGTAGGGCCTTACAGAATGCATGTGAAATATAATTGCATTTTAGATAAAGGAAATAGAAGTTATAACAACATTTCTCTGATGTTAAGTTTTGTAAAGAGACTAAGTATGTGACCTTGATCTTGGGATCAGCGGGGGTTGGACGGTCGTGGATTTGGCACAGCATGGTAGTAGAGCCTTACAGGAATGCATGTGTGAAATATTAAGGATTTTAGATGAAGGAAATAGAAGTTATAATAATATTTCTCTGATATTAAGTTTACGGACGGACGGACGGACAACCTGACTCCAGTATACCCCCCCACAACTCGTTGCGTATAATAATTACACGAGTGTGAATTGATCACCCCAGTGTCATCGCGCCTCACCTTGTCATGCTGGGAACACATGCCCTTGCGTTTGCGGGGAATGTTGGTCTCAATCTTGGCGCGGACGAGTGTCATGTTGGGCGTGATGAGGCACAGGTTGGCGAGGCCTTCCTGCATGACGACTGCCGCCAGGTCCGCATGCTGCACCGGGTCACACGCCATCTCTACATACACAATACCAGTCTAGTGTCTCAAAGCTCCAGATAAGTTGTGTATCTAAAGAGTATTATACCCCCTTATTTCAAATTCAATGCATATTTTACTCTTACAAATGTACTATTGATTTTCTTCCTTATTAAATAGAGAACAAATGATAAAAAATAAAACAAATTTGAAAATTCACTTTGAGCTGCAAAAAGCAAACACTGTTTACTTTTTGCAGCTCAACTAAAGTAAATTTTAAACTTTATGACAGTATTTTCACTACTCAATTTGAAAATCAATGCATATTTTCACATTGCTGTGTGTATTTTGTACTCCCACTCTTGATAATCAATGCATATTCTGCTAAAATAAGTGTGTAAAATACAGCAATACACTTATCTGGAACAATGGCGTTTGTTCATATCACACGCCAGCTCTACAGTAAGGCAATGGCAATATTATAGAGATGAATTGGGGAAATATGTCCGTTTATTCATTTATTTAATGTTGTTAATCTACAGTGGGGCAATTATCGAGACTGATTGTCCATTCAACAGCTAGGTCATATGTGGCTGTGACTGCAGAAATGGGCCTTATGGGATATGGGACCAGTGTAGCTCCCAAATAGCACACTCCTTTAGCCCTATACCGATATATAGTGCTTGTTAGAAGCACGACTGGTGCTTCATTGATGGAAAGGCGAACAGTGTAGATCCTGATCAGACTGTGCGGATGCACAGGCTGATCTGGATCTAAACTGGTCGCAAAACACATACACCCCATTTCTCCAGTCAGACACATATATGAGACAAGTCATGCGATTTTGTTCCCATGAAGATGTGTGATATCTAATGAAAAATATTTACAAAAGCTACAACATTTTCTGTAAATGACGTCGACATTTGATCTGTTTAGAGCAAATGAGGACGTTCAACGTCCTATACAATACAGAAAATATAACAGTTTCTGTAATAATTTTCCTCAAATGTCATACATCTTCTTAGGTATGAAATATACCAGTGTACCAGATCAGCAACGCTCCAGATAAGTTTTGTATCTAAAGAGTGAATGAATGAATAATGAAAAAACACTGTTTGCTTTTTGCAGCTCAACTAAGTACATTTTCAACTTTATTACAGTATTTTCACTACTCAAATTGAAAATCAATGCGTATTTTCACATTGCTGAGTGTGAGTATTTTGTACTGCGCATTCTGCTAAAATAAGTGTGTAAAATACGCCAATACGCACATTATCTGGAGCTCTGGATCAGCCTGCGCATCTTTTGACATCAAGTTTATCAAGTGAGGCTAGGAATTACGTACAAAAATCAGAAAGGAATATTTACATTAAAATACATATTTATTCAGCCCTGAAATTAGAATAACCTAGTTCTGGTGCCAGGTCCGTACCACACCAAAGTCACATGGCCCCTTCCCCTGACAGTAATAGGCTTACGAATAATCGTATTACTCATATAAGGGGTTGTGGCATTGGTATTTAGTGCAGACCCAGTATCTGTGTTAACCCTTTCACCCCTAAGTAACTGGAATGGGTTTTATTATGTTAATGTCCAGACCAATCCAATCGTCACAAAATGATTTTCAGACTAGTTCATTGATGACAAATGGGTGTTTTCTCTCTCAGAAATATGAAAATAACTTGCAAAACGTGCAGACCATCACAAACCGGCTCATCTGGATCTACAGTTTTTGCCAATACCACTATACAGGCCTGTGGTGTTGAAAGGGTTAATGTTGTCCAAGCAGAAATGGCCAGTTTATAAAGTGACATTACTGACGTACCAATCCTGTCGAGAGCGATACTATCCCACTCCGACTTGCCCAATGTGAACTTGCGGTTCAGCTCCAGATCCAATGTGTGATAGGCCCCCATCTACAAGCATAGTACACATGTGTGATAGCCCCCATAGTGTATAGGCCCCCAATACATACATGTATAGGTACGTGTGATAGGCCCCAATCATACAGTATAGTACATGTGTGATAGGCCCCCATCTACAGATAGTACATGTAGATAGGCCCCATCTACATGTATAGTACACATGTGTGGCCCCATAGCCCCAATCTATACACATGTATAGTACATGTGTGATAGGCCCCATTTACAGCATGTACAAGTTGATGAGGCCCCCTCTACATGTATAGGATGTGTGATAGGCCCCAATCTACAGATATAGTACACATGTGTGCCATAGCATCATCTACATGTATAGTACACATGTGTGATAGGCCCCATCTATGTATAGTACATGTGATAGTACACATGTGTATAGGCCCCAATCTCAGTATGTACACATGTGATACAGTCATATGGATACGTACACATGTGTGATAGGCCCCTGTCTACAAGTATAGTACACATGTGTGATAGGCCCCATCTACAAGTATAGTACATGTGTGATAGGCCCCATCCACAAGCATAGTACATGTGTGATAGCCCCTATCTACAAGCATAATAAAGATGTGTGATATGCCCCCATCTACAAGCATAGTACATGTGTGATAGCCCCTATCTACAAGCATAATAAAGATGTGTGATAGGCCCCAATCTACAAGTATAGTACATGTGTGATAGGCCCCCATCTACAAGTATAGTACACTTGTGTGATAGGCCCCCATCTACAAGCATAGTACATGTGTGATAGCCCATATTCACAAGCATAATAAACATATGTGATAGGCCCCTATCTACAAGTATAGTACACGTGTGATAGGCCCCAATTTACAAATATAATACACATGTGTGATAGCCCCTATCTACAAGTATAGTACATGTGTGATAGGCACCAATTTACAAATATAGTGCACATGTGTGATAGCCCCTACACAAGTATAGTACATGTGTATAGGCACTTTACAAATAGTGCACATGTGTGATAGCCCCCCTACAGTATAGTACATGTGTGATAGGCCCCCATCTACAAGTATAGTACATGTGTGATAGGCCCCAATTTACAAATATAATGCACATGTGTGATAGCCCCTATCTACAAGTATAGTACATGTGTGATAGGCACCAATTTACAAATATAGTGCACATGTGTGATAGACCCCCCTCTACCAGTATAGTACATGTGTGATAGGCCCCCATCTACAAGTATAGTACATGTGTGATAGGCCCTCATCTACAAGCATATTACATGTGTGATAGACCCCCCTCTACAAGTATACTACATGTGTGATAGGCCCCCATCTACAAGTATAGTACATGTGTGATAGGCCCCCATCTACAAGCATAGCACATGTGTGATAGGCACCAATTTACAAAAATAGTGCACATATGTGATAGACCCTCTTCTACAAGTATACTACATGTGTGATAGACCCCCATTTACAAGTATGATACACATGTGTGATAGGCCCCCATCATAAGGTCATGTAAGGCTGGACAAACGGGTTCGATCCCATTTTAACCTGCTGCATTGTGGGGGGAAATCCCAAAATCAGAACGGCATATTTACATCGACAACAAATACATTCAGCCCTGAAATTAGAATAACCTGACCTGGTGCCAGGTTCATACCACACCAAGTCACTTGGCTCCTTCCCCTAAAATAGGATTACGAATATCGTAATACTCACATAAGGGGCATAAACAGATTCAACTGTCGCATAAAAAATGCCAAAGACGTATGTGAGGGCCATACCAGGTCTCCAGTCGGGATTCCGGTAAGGATGAAACCCGATCGTTAAATTACCCATCGCGTGCTCCAACCTGCCACCCACTTAACAAAAGTGTAAAACAGAGCAGTACAGTGTTACTGGTGATGTTGAATAGTACAGTAACACAGCATAGATTGAACCCAGTACATGTTAATTACCTTAACATACTGGTTTTCTGTAATATTACGACCTTTGACCCGCAGCACGCACCCCTGTGTGTCGAAGTCTATGCCTTCCACATTAATCGTGAGCATGGTTCGCACTTTGTTGACACTCACGCTGCCAGTGGCAGATTCATTCTGAACCTTCCTGCAATAGACATGGCATGACATGTAGAGCCCTCCACTCCCATATACCCCTCATCCCTATGGCATAGTACAGTAGAACATCGATAACCAATTTCAGTTCAAGAATACAACTCATTATTTTCTTTAATTCTCCATAAAGGCCTAT
Source organism: Conchocele bisecta (assembly GCA_029237695.1). Taxonomy (NCBI): domain Eukaryota; kingdom Metazoa; phylum Mollusca; class Bivalvia; order Lucinida; family Thyasiridae; genus Conchocele; species Conchocele bisecta. Next base: position 39,196,673 of record CM055277.1, read on the forward strand.
TTTGTTACCACTCATTTGATCAGTCTATTTGAGATGGTTCAAATGAGTGGTACTCAGAGCTCCAGATAAGTATTGCATCTAAAGAGTATTATACCCCCAGATTTCAAATTCAATGCGTATTTTACTTTTACAAATGCATTATTGATTTTCTGCCTTATCAAATGGGAACAAACGATAAAAAATAAAACAAATTTGCATCTCAACTAAATAAATTTTCAACTTTATTGCAGTATTTTCCCTACTCAATTTGAAAATCAATGCATATTTTCACATTGCTGTGAGTATTTTGTACTCCCACTTTTGATAATCAATGTGTATTCTGCTAAAATAAGTGTGTAAAATATGCCAATACGCACATTATCTGCAGCTCTGGTTAACAACATATACTTTTGATATGAAATAATGAAAATAGGGATTTTTTCTCCCAAAAGTTTGATACTACAGTCGAACCTCCCCGAACGGCCACCTCTCTACAACAACACCCTCTCTATAACAGCCGCAATTTGATATCCCATATGGATGATTTCTTCTGTATCTAACCTGAGCTGAGCACGAAAATTGTCGTCCGCTTTTGCTGTCTTTCTCAATAAAAACATGTTTTGACAGCATTTTAGAATCATTTCCATTGGAAATGATTCTAAAATGTTGCCAAAGCATGTTTTTGATTAGAATTATCGAAGAAAATAAATAAACAGCGGACGACAAAATTTAATTCAGCATTAACCTCCCTACAACAGCCACCTCCCTACAACAGCCAGTTTTGCGTCTTCCCATGGGTAGCTGTTGATGAGAGGTTGCACTGTACCATAATTATATCCCATCTCTAATGGGCTAAGCATTGACACACAGAAGATATCTGTCACAGGTTTCACTATCCCTTCTCTCTGATGATGGCGACTGTTAATTATTGCAAACTAGCATGTTATACACATACAAAGTGGCAACCGAAAATTGGTATATAATGTTGTTATTGTGTCTTCCTTCTCAACAAAAACATGGTTTGACAACACATTAGAATCATTTCCTGGAAACAATCGCCGGATTTTAAGTTTTGTCTTATGTCTTAACAACAACATGTTTTGGTAGCACATCAGCGATGATTCTTATGTGCTATCAAAACATTCTTCGTCAGGAAATATGGAACACAAGTAAATTCAGCAGACAAATAATTTAGTATTGAAATAGTTAAAACATGTTTGGACTGATGCGCACATTGACAATGTGAAACTGTAGAAAAACATACGTGAGACATGCTATAATCATCTGCATGCGTGGATGGTTCATATATGTATAGGCGAGGACTTCAGGGAACGATTAAGGGCCTGTTTCACTAAACTTTGTACGACTAAGAAGGTTGTAAGTGCGGAATTGTAAATTATAAAAGCCTTTACACTGATAGGCGATGTTGGTAATTCTTCAGTGGATATGTTCATATGTAATGATGTGTACATGGACAGGGAAAGTGGTAGCATTAGTTAGCCACATTAACGTGACAAGGAAATTAATAAAAATCTTCGTACAAACATTTTTATCATACAAAGTCTAGTGAATCGGGCCCCTGGCTTGTAAATACCATAAATCCATCCTTCCAGGATGAAGATCCCTAACAAACATTTTGACGTGTCCTCCATATGGAGTCTATATGGAGGGAGTAAACAAAATTTGTTTAGCTTATGTTTTTTTTGTTTATTGATGCTTGTATATGGAGTCTATATGGAGGGAGTAAATTTGTTTTTGTTTATTGATGCTTTTAGGCATATTTAATGTATTTATAGACCTCGGTCCGTTACTTCAACCTGTGCATACCGTATGGTTGTGGAGCGGAGAGTGTCGCCCACAGTGATGAGATTGTAGGCATGCCACATGTCCTCCGCTTCATCCGGGATCAGGGTTACACTCCTGCAACACAAATGTAGCTGTGACTGGAGAAATGGGGCTTATGGGTTTTGCGACCAGAGTAGATCCAGATCAGCCTGTGCATCTGCAGTCTGATCAGGACCTCCACTGTTCGCCATTCCATCAATGAAGCACCGTTTGTTCTGTTACTGTGCTGTAGAGTAACAGGAGTGATTTGGCCATCAGGCCATAGTGCTATGTCTAGACAATACCGAGACGTCTCTGAGAACGGGGAATGATGTGACGTCAATCCCAGCAAGAGGGGAAAATTGCAGAGACGGGGCATTTTCAAGATACAACCGTCATAGAAACAGGAAAGGGGCCCCCCCGTCTGAGTCTTACACATATATATTATATAATATATATAATAAGACATTGTTTCTATAATCGTATCCGAGACCGGCTTCTTGCTCCTGTAGTGTCTGTGTGTGGTGGTGAGACACGATCGCCCGGTTAGCTCAGTGGGTAAGAGCGCTGGGGGTCTTGGGTTGGGTTCAAACCCCACATCGGGTGACACTTTTTCCCCTTAGAAATACTTTAATGGTGTCAGAAAGTAAACAGGATTGTGTCTGGGTGTACTTTGGGTTGCAGACTATACTACTCATGCAGCCTGGCTCCCAAAGGATAAGAAGGGGAGGGGTGTAGTGTCTGTGTGTGGTGGCGAGACACGATCGACCGGTTAGCTTAGTGGGCAAGAGCGCCATGCTAGTGTTACGGAGGTCGTGGGTTCGAACACCACATTGGGCGACACTTTTTCCGCTTAGAAATACTTCACTCTTTTGGTCCATCGTCTACTCGAGTCCACATTCACCACACAGCCTAGCCCTGATCTTACATTTTGGCTAAATTTAGACATGTAATAATTCAGGCTATACCCATTACTCAATTGATTTATACTGATGAAATGTTTTCTGCATGGGCCATCTGCTGGAATATGGGAGAAATTGTCAGGGTGGGAGCATGATTTAGGGCGAAACAACACAGGACCGACTCGATACCAAATTATGAACCGACTACGAGCACACACCCTAATCGGTTTTTATCGATATCTCTGCTGACAAGCTTCATTTTCAGATATTATACATATCCAGGATAAGTTTATCGTTCATATGTCCGTCTTCATTGTCTACGATTATTGGCCGATTATTGCGCAATGATCGGGATACCGGGATCGTGATGATGTCAATATTGTAAAACATCTGGGGCCAACTCGATTTGACTCTATCAAAACGGCCCGGATTTGGTCAAAACGGCCCATAAGTTTTGGGAATTTGGTCAAAACGGCCCCTACTAAAACGGCCCCCTATTATATTTTTTTCTACATATATATCTATTATTAATATTCCTCTAAAATAACAATAATAAATTACCTTGTATTTGAATATTGATGAAAACGAACTTTAATATGCATGCAATATATTGTTTTTATATTTGTGTATGGTTTGTATATCTTAATTATCAATTACCATGGATGGTTTTCACACCTTTATGTAGACAAAGGCCTATTATGTAACACCTATGTGTATTTTAGTGGGGATACAACACAATTAGTAACAACTCGTTATAGTCGATCATAATAGTATTTTATATATTTGAATAAATACAGCACATGTACACTATAACACGTCGGCGAACGTACAGTGTAGTCCTTGATCAGACTGCGAATTCAGTTATGTGCTAGCTGGCTATATTGCAACCATTAAATTACATATCTTACATTATGTCTAACAAATATATAGATTGCAAAATGGGAAACAGTGTAGATCCCGACCAGACTGTGAGTACAACTTCCCATATAGTTATATAGCATCAACAAGTGGCTATGTACAAGATGAGATCCTGATCAGACTGTGAGTGTAATTTCCCATATAGCTATATAGTATCAACAAGTGGTTATAATATGTACAAGATGTGAAATAGTGTATATCCTGATCAGACTGTGAGTGCAATTTCCCATATAGCTATAGCATCAACAAGTGGCTATATATGTACAAGATAAGATCCTGATCAGACTGTGAGTGTAATTTCCCATATAGCTATAGTATCAACAAGTGGTTATAATATGTACAAGATGTGAAATAGTGTAGATCCTGATCAGACGGTCAGTGCAATTTCCCATATAGCTATAGCATCAACAAGTGGTTATGTACAAGATGGGAACACTGTAGATCCTGATCAGACTGTGAATACAACTTCCCATATAGCTATAGCATCAACAAGTGGTTATATATGTACAAGATAGGAACAGTGTAGATCCTGATCAGACTGTGAGTGTAATTTCCCATATAGCTATAGTATCTACAAGTGGATATGTACATGATGGGAAATAGTGCAGATCCTGATCAGACTGTGAGTGCAATTTCCCATATAGCTATAACATCAACAAGTGGTTATGTACAATGGGTGGGAACAGTGTATATATATCCTGATCAGACTGTGAATGCAATTTCCCATATAGCTATTAACAAGTGATTATGTACAATATGTGAAATATTGTAAATCCTGATCAGACTGTGAGTGCAATTTCCCATATTTCTATATATATAACATCAAGAAGCGTTTATGTACAAGATGGAAAATAGTGAAGATCCTGATCAGACTGTGTGTGCACATTCCCATATATCTATAGCATCAACAAGTGGTTGTGTACACGATGGAAAACAATGTAGATCCTGCTCAGACTGTGAGTGTAATTTCCAATATAGCTATAGTAGATCTTCATCAGACTGTGAGTGGCTACACGTCCTGGCAGGCGACACGCGGCTTGTAGATGGTAGACACCTTCTTCAAGAGACCAGTGGCAGTCAGGTTCCCCTCTCGGTAGCTGAATTGATAAGTACATAAATAAAGTGTAAATCTGGTATATTATGTTAGCAGGCCCGTAGCCCGGATGAGGCAGACGAGGCAACCGCCTCGTCTCAGATTTTGCCGATTTTTTTTTATTATTTTTTTTTTAATGCCGTATCCGGTGGTCTAAGTGCCGGGAAATCGCGTCTATGACGATCTAGATGTCAAAAATCTTCTTGGAGGAGGACCCCCAAACCTCCCGCCTTAGCAGTGCGCGTCGCGCTTCGCGCTCGCTTGTTCACAATATTGTTTTCGCCGCGTCTCATTTTTAGGTCTGGCTACGGCCCTGGTTAATTTGGCTATGTCCCATATTAATGGTATGTACTTGTATCTGTGATATGGTCACCATATTGGACACGTTCGGATACGAATACGGATAAAATACGGTAATATAACACAATCGTTGTGTTGTTTTATTAAATTATATTAATTATCATTATTATTCCTTATACTACATTATACAAGCTATATATATACTATCAACAAAAATACATAAAATAAAAATTATACCTGATACTTTTGGGGAGGCCGTTTTGACCAATTTAGGGGGTCGTTTTGACCAATTCCGGGCCGTTTTGACCAGGGGCCGTTTTGACTGTAATCCCTTTTATGAGGCGGACAGCACACCAGAAAGGGTAAATTAAATGGCACATGGTGAGAAAGATGTGCACTGGTCCGGAGTAGGAACCCAAGACCTCCGATTCACTGTACCATTGCTCTAACTGACTGACCTGACCGGTCACGAATGTACACCTTCTGTCCATCGTGAGCTACATACATACCGTGACACATTGGAATTCGTTCTCGAATTCCTGATTTTATGGGACAGATCGAGATCGATCTATATACCGGGGAGATATCGGTGTTCGTGCCCTTAAGGAAACAAATGTAAAATAAATAACATTAAATAACAACTTCACTGAACAGATAGGTAACATTGACTGAAACGTTTACTTATCTCCTATAAGATCTCATATATTAGTTTTGATAATTTTCGGCGAGTTGACACGGTGGCTGCCATTCTGTTGACGACACATACAACAGTGACCAGCGTTTGTCAATTTGTACGCCTTACTAGAAACAGAGATAAACATTTCAATATTTCTTAAAATGCCTCAGTCTAGGGAATTGAATGTAGTACTGGAGGAGAGGCGCACTCATTGACATATTTAAATTCGTTGCTACTAACATGAAGAAGAATCCCTCAATTTTATTTATGATTCTCTAATTAACACATTGATAGTTAATGAAGACATATTTATTGTCATAACGTTGAGTCATCACTGACGTTGTTTTTATATCGACGTCATTCACGAGATATGACGTGGGCACGAAAACCGACGTAGCACGATTATAGGTGTCTGGGTGGTACATATCGTGGATTATTTATGAGTCACAGCCGTCTAGTTGAGCACCAAATGTAAATGTCAAAGGGCGAGAAGAATGTACCACAGCCCGGGGCTCGAACTCGGGACTTCTGGTTAACCGTATCATCGCTCTAATTACTTATATGTGATATCACGACATTGATGAAAAAATGTTGCATTGCTAAAGTGTGAGCAATTTGCAATACTGCACTATAATAAAAATTATGTTTCTGCTACAAAAATGTTTTATCAAAACTGGTTCACGTACGCTTTTGTGGATAGATGCAGCAGAAACATCATTAAAATGCTATTTTATTTAAATAACTATCCATATAAGAACACATGGGGCTATGTATTATGTTACTACTGCATGCCTGTTCCACGTTTTGCTGCCAACGAACGTTTGGCCATTAAACACATTCAATCTTAAAAATATTTAAATGTATAAGTACTGTTTCATCAACAACAAAAAAGTCACCTTCCCCAAAAACAATATTTGAAGAAATTCCATCAAATATTTATTTTATTGCGAGGAAACGATTTTCCTATGGGAATTTACCATTAGGGCTAAAAATAGATTTTTTACAAATATTATTTTATTTTTTAACCGATTTTCAAAATTTCCAAGCTATCTATAGGTTTCGGAGTCGATTTCCTAAATGTTTTACCCCCCCCCCCCCCCACCTCTTCCACGTCCTTTTCCCCCATGTTAAATTCCCATAGGATATAATCGGGGTTTTTTTCACAATAAAATACATATTTGATGGAATTTATCAAATGAAAATAAAATTGGGAGGTTGGGAGAGAAAAACGCGGAACAGACAGTATAGTGTAGCCACAGACAGCCTGCGCATCCGCGCAGTCTGATCACTGTTTGCACCGTTCGAGATATTTCAACGCTGAAACACCAGTCATAGTTATGCTCTCACAAGCAATATGTAATAGTTATAGTTCACATATTGGATTTGTAATAAATGAATTTCGAGCGAGCGTTAGCGAACAAAAAATTAGTTTATTAAAAATTATATAATTGCTTATTCTTATTCTTAAAATTCTAAAAATTGCGTATTGCATATATTAATAAGTAGGTTACCAATGTAATGTATACATCTGTGCACGGCAGTTGATAATGAACATATAGCACATATACAGGCTATGTAATATAAACATTCTCATGGTAACAACGTATGTATCATCATATCATATGTATGTTACAAAAACTATAGTAATAACATTAGCGTATGACTGTTAGCATTATTGGGGGAGCCACGGTAACTTAAATGTATACGGTACCTGCCAACAAACGTATTCTTTCTCAATACATAAGGCTCATTATGTACAGTGTGCGTTGTGAGGGGGAGGGGGGGGGGGGGGGAGGGGGGGGGGGGCGGGTGGGCAAGATAACTTTGAATTAGTATAGGCCGGGCCACGGTCTGCCTTTAATGAATTACTGGCGGGTATCAGAACGGTTTCCTTAATGTACGCCCAACACTGTGGTGTCTGCCCCATCCCCCGCTTGACCACGTGCACACGCACCCCCCCCCCCACCCCCGGCTCCTATGCCTATCAATGTGTGCCCACCCCTCTGTAGCATGGAGTTCTCTTCAAATGGCGTCCTTCAAAATCCACGTCCCTCTAAATTGAAATACTGGATCCGCCCCTGCGACATATATACCATTAACATGCATGTTGTATATATTGCTTTACATGAGTTATGTTTCCACGGGTTCATTGCTCATCATACTATTGCTTAATTGATACGAACATGTTTCAAGAGAGAAAAAAAGCGAATCTCAAGACATTTGTTGGTTTCCAATGTCTGCATATAAACCACTGAATTCGACGTAATATATTGGGAATGTGCATGAATACATGAAAATAAAAATGAAAATTGACGAACAAGTAGCATGAATGCTGCGTCGGTTTAATTGGCAACTTCGCTGTGTGTACATCTGTAGTACTTAGAGTTTGGACTGTTCGGATGTGGGCTGTTCACCGTCAAGATAGCGATGACAACGAGTTTAAAGTTGCTGTGTCTAATACGGTATGGTTAAGCAAATACAACTATAATAATGTAAATCTTTGTTAAAGGCACTGTGTCTCATATATGCGCAGCACGTGATGAGACAGATTAGAGAAAACATGTAATTGCAGAGTTGTATCGTATTTCTAACTCAATTGTAGAATTGCCGGGAAAATATCGGGGTTTTCGTAAAAATTACACAATAACTAGCATACTAGTTGGTGCTTATTGAATCGATGGCTAAATAATAAATATATTAAATTATATACACGTATATATATAGTACAGTATTATCTGCATTATAAAGTGGTATTGCTACATTATTAGTTGGCTGCAGTGTGGTATAGTATTATTATTTCACAACTAAAAAGCGATATGTTTCACAAATTGTGCTTCCTGGTAGAACAAAAATTCATTATCAAATTATCTCCACCCATTTAAAAATAATAAAAAATAGCTTGAAAGTGTATCACCTGAGGCACAGTAACCGGAATAAAATATGTCCATTCAAAGTACAATACTAAAAAAAACTAACGTTGCACGCATTATTTATGGCATATATGGTATTTAATTATGTACCATTTTAAGACATTGTTTAAGTCAAGATCATCGTGGTATTCGCACAACACGATCTCCCTCCAGAAATATATACATTGCAGTTGCAGTTTTATTTCACTAATATCTATTTATATATGCAAATGAATAAGTGAGTATATTGTCACAGATCTGGATAAACACCAAACCATATCACCATGTTCAGCAAGGACTATATACATATACATCTGTATTGTAAAATCTAGCGCATCTGGCAAATCTGACCGACCAATGAATATTATGTCTCAGCAAAGATACAGTCCCTTTAACTCTGTGCAATGGGAATTAATCGGTAAGTTTACAGATTTATTATCTCCATATAAAGTTAACTAATTATATAACTTAAATTGGTGTCATATTATGACAAGTCATCATGTTTGTAAGATATATTATAAATAAATCTCGATTGGCGTTCTTTAATAACAAATGAGGTGATGTTGGAAAAAACAAACAACAGCAACGCAGATTGTTATCATTACGTGTACAATTCGCGTGAGGTGTTGACAGTTTTATTAATATATTTCATTCGACGCTTGTTAAAGGTACATGCCCACGCAGTAGCCACAAACTGTTCTTTACAGGAATTAAATATAAGTGTATAATTGTGTCACTATATCTTCCACCAGTTCTAAAAATTACAAGTGCCCGCTATACAGATATAATCAATTTGTAATATTTATTTTACTGATAGTGACGCGCGGTGGTATCAGGCTATTTTCATATGCAAATGATGCATGATATTTTTTAATTATTTATACTAATTAAATGTGTCAACTTAAACAATTATATTTTCGACAGTTTATCAAGTATGATCATTGCACATCAACAAATAAATACAGAGAATAAATAGTAATTAATGTCCGTTAACATTTTAAGGGAACACGGTTATTGCCCCTGATATCAGTGTGTAAATATACGGTTAATATAAAATGTGTAATAATGCCAATCAATACGTGGAATAACGGTGAATTAATGTTTATTTTGCCAGAAAATGTGTCAGATGATGTCTCTGATGTAAGTAACATTGTGTGCCTAATGAGTGGGCATGAACCTTTAATATTACGTCTGTGTGCACAGTCTGCACATGGTCTACTGTGCACATTTCTTCCTTTTCACAGAGCAGAATTTGAGAAAAAAATGTATACACTACACAAACATTTTAGATTGCCTTGAAACGGCAGGTGTTTGATAATCAGGAATCACAATGATTAAGAATTAAATAAGATAGTATTACCATAATCCGTCACCACGTACACTATATTATCAGTTACATAAACAAACGATGGCATTAAATGAATGGACCATATACTATATTTGCAATTGTTTTCCCGGAACGTCGTGATCACAGAGCACCGTCGTCATTTCTACAGTTGTTTACATTTGCCCATTAATATTGTTTTTATTTATTTATTTTTGGTATTAATTAAGTGTCACACGGTGTCCCATTTACATTAAATTTCGCTATTTAAGAATGACGGTGGTGCTTTTTTTAAAAAGAGAAATCCGATGCACTGAATGACACTCGGCTCGCAAAAAAGTATTTAAAAAACAAGATTATAAGACTGAAAAATAACGAGTGTTGCAAACGCTGGTTTTTCTTTAATCGATTGCATGATTATATTACTTAAACTATTGCCTCTAATGCAAACGTATTTCTAAAATTGCAATGTTATCTTGCAGTCAAACCTTCATAAACGTTCCTTACTGGTACGTGTGTAGAGAAAGTCATAGCCAATTAACTTATCTCCCCTAGCTGTTCATCACAGTTTCCAATTGAAACATATATATATACTCGGATATAACGAAACCGTGTGGTATTCGATCAAATGAAATGGTGTGATTGTTTGATATAGGTCATCTGCAGTACATGAACAAAAAACACATGTCGAATATCTTTAGCACCTGAGATAAAGCGGATTTAAGCGATATGTCATATTTTTTTCCTGAGCAAAGAACTGTTTGTCCAGATGCACAGATATGTTCGATTGGTAGGATCCAATTGTTTCGCAGTACTGTCTACTGAGCAAACACATTTGTGGCTGGGAAATGGGGCTTAATTATGGGATTTGTGAGCAGTACGTGTATATAGCTCCTGATCAAATACCATGCACAGTCACGTGGCTTGATAATGATAGAAATTGGTTTTTAAACGCATAAAGTGCGTTTTGTAAAAAAGAATTGCGAACAGTGCCGATCCTGATCAGGTCGTTCGCATGCACAGGCTGATATTGATCTACACTGGTCGCAAAACCCATAAGTCCACTTTCTCCCTTTCACAGCCACAGAATAGTCGCAAACTGACTAAACGATCATTGTTCACTTTAAGATGGCCCACGAACAAAATGTGTCTGTATACTTAGAGAAACACAATTAATATTTGCGTTTAATAGCAAATTTATTTCCGATGTTGTATTAACTTATATATATAATTACACCATGTACGAATATAGGTGCGAAGGGTATAATATAATTAAGGAGACCTATTTCTGTCCATTCTTTAGATGTGTCATTTTTTTCGGGCAAAATAACATTCCTTTACAAATACTTGTTTATCTAATTCCTATAAAAAAACAGTTATTGCCTAATAGATGGGACAACGACTTTAAAAATACGTCCCTACCCGAGGGCTCATTCATCATTTTGCGAACATTCGCGGTCGCTCGCCGCTTGTCGTGAACGAGCCTCGGCTGTGTCCCGTTTCTTACACATTCGCGACCGGGTGGAGCGTCAAAAGGGAACCAGTTTACCAGTGTGTGCTTTAAAAAGAAATTGTCGGCTAAAATTACGTAAACTATCTCAGTATCAGGCAGGGTATGTCGTCAATAAGTGAAGGAAATCTAGAAGATTTAACCGTCACCCAGTTACGATCACAATTGAAAAAGAAGAAGCTCGGCACAAATGGTCGAAAACCAGAGTTGGTAAGGAGAGATCACAGAATAATTTATGGACAACTCAGTAACTGTAAAGTCGTTCCAAATGTAACTCGGCCAGATTCTGATCAAAACGTACCGGAGTCAAAACGTACCGGAGTCAAAAAAAGTGTATCTACATGCTACAATACAATTTGTTCCACGTTTTTCTGCTGACCTAATTTGGACTATTAAATACATTAATTCTAAACTACCTCCTCATCTTTTCAAACTTTGATGAAATTCGAAAAAACAATTTCACTATGAGTACAGTGGATATTCCTAGGTTCTGGATAATAAGCCTTCGTTGGCCAGTTACTAGAGCTATAAGCATACAAAAACAATTATTCAAAACTTTTTAAAACAATATACTTATCGTAAAAGTGCTGTGAAACCAGATGTATCATACGATCCTATAACTTCGATAGCCGCACAGATTCGAGACCATTTTTATTTTCTCGTTCTATCGCGAGATTTACGGGTTACGTCACTTCCATTACACTTGTGCGTTCAACCGAAGCCAGATGAAAGGTCACAAATGCCAAGTTAGAAAAATGCGATTTAAACAGGACTAATACATTGCCAAACAACACAACACACCTAAATGTTGTCTTTTCCACTAATCCCATTGAATTCAGGAGGTTCCGTCAACTGGAGGTTTCGTCAATTAGGCAAAATAGAGTGAAAAGTCGAGTGGTTCCGTCAACTGGTTACCGGTTCGTCAATTAGGCGATTATAGTTGAATGGTATTGATCACACCTCGGCTAATTGAATTTCGCATTTTCACCAAGTAGTTGACCTTTGAGCGTTTAGTAATTATTACCGTCAAATGACCGATCAGTTAATTCGTGATGATTAATCATGATTCAAATAGTTAATTCGTGATGATTATTTATGATTCACTCAAGCTAATTGTCAATTGACGGCTTTTTGCCTGATCCATGTCAACTGCACAAGCGCTGAAACATATAAATGGGTGGGCAATTTGTAACTTCCTCACTACAATTCATCATGGATGATAAGTCGTACTGCGTCTTGTGTTCTGGTGTGGTTACTGCCCGTATGCATGCTATATGCTGCGACGGCTGCAGTCGGTGGCACCATAGGAAATGTGATACTGGTATGTTTTCATTATATTTTAATAATATTATAGTGTAACTGTATTTCATGATCGTAAATAGTATGACTTTCCATAAATAAAATATAGTTTTTATTTTTATAACTTATTACATTACATCTACATGTAAATAGTATGAATTTCCAAAAATATGCCCAACATGCCGAAATTATGCTAACGTATGTCTTCTATTCAATAGATTGTGTATCTGTTCATGGCTCACAAATGCTGAATAAGCGGGTGATTATACAAATTAATATACAAATACACAAAATATACACCTAAAGATATTTAAAATGTTATTAAAATATCTACCTTTAAATAAATGCCCATATACAACTAAACAACTTTGAAATATCAACAAATATCTCATTATTATCCACTTTAATGACCATGAATTATCTGATCAATTGTATGGCACGTGCCGGTCATTAGCGAGTTTTACTCTAAATTGCCTAATTGACGAACCGGATGCATAGTTGACGAAACCTCTCAGTTGACGAAACCTCCAGTTGACGGAACCTCTGACACCCAATCCCATTAACCCCCTCCATTAAAATCCGGATTTCGATAGGAAAACTTCACATAAATGAGTTCGCTTGAACCCGTATGTCGTTTACATGTTTATCAATGGAGGTCACGTAATATTTGTAGGTAGAAAGTCACTAATAATGTAGGAATATGGATTTTCATTCAGTCACCACCTTAACCTATTTTTTTTTAAATTGTCACTTTTAAGTTCGTCCACATCAGTCCATACCTCCATTTATCAGCAGATATATGCAATCTGGTCTCTGTTTTTGTTATTCCCATTGTGGACGAGTACGACATGCAGAAGGGATTGAAATGCCTTACTCCAAAAATAGACATTACCACTTCAAAAATAGTATTAAAACCAACAAGCTGAAACTTCATATTGTTTAATTTGTTTAATCTAGCAAATTATATTTTCCAAGTTGGCAATCGTTTGTCTAATCATTTAAGTTCGAAACAATATGTATCGTGACCCCTGAACGCAATGGTACATTATGCAGACACAATTTGTGGTGTTTTCGAACCGGGCACCTGCACCGGAAGAGCATATGACGTCATAGGGTCAGAGGTCGCGACCTTTCACGGGACGCTGGAGGCGGCCATTTGTAGACGAGCGTGTTTTGAAAGTAAACAATTGCATTTCTCCGTGCTTTTTAAGCCAGTAAACGCAATATATATACAGATAATTGCATTATATTTGCATGTAACTAATCAAAAAAGGTTTATACTCGTATTATTTATTACGCATGTTGTTTAATATCGTTAGAGTCTCGAATTATGAGCAGTCCAGGATATCTAAAAGTCCTGCTTGTTTCCATGTCGTCCATTTTGTTAACGTATCATCCAGGCGCTTGTAGAAAATAGACTGTGACCTTAGACTCTGGATTTTTGTTGTTGGGTTATTCTCATCCTGTAGTGTGGCGCACCATTGGATCAGAGTAAAAAATGTTATCTAAATTATCAGAGGAATGTACAGTAAACAATTTTCCACCATTTCCTTTGCCAGTCATAAATGACAATAATATTATCACATTATCATAATGCAAGATGCTTTCAGATCACTTTTAATTTTCATTTGTGGCACATGCTATTTTACCATATTCATTATGGTGCACGCTACAGGCGGAATTTATACCAACAACAAGATTATAACAATCTACGAACTGTAACCTATTATTCTGAGCATTTTTATAATCAACAGAACAATAAATTCTATTAAAAACACAGAGTTTATATCTACATCTGTGTAATCAATTATAATTCTGTGTTAGTTTTTTATTGTTTTTCATATAAGACCCCCCAGTATAATTAGAAGCTCTATTCTGGCAATTTGACAGCTACCAGTCTGTGTTTACATGACCGTGACTGCTCAAAATTGCTAAAGAATCCAGTGACGCAGACTGACAGAACCATGCTTTGTAAATCTTTTTCAATCATGATGTTTATGAGTGGACACAAGTGGGAATAGCTGAAATACAACATTTTGAAGGTATTCTAACAATTTTGATTAAAACCTTACATGACCAACGGCGAGCCGATGTGGAATATTTTTCTCCATTTGACAGATAGGTGTCTTCTGCAAAAAATGTCCGGGAAACTGACCGTGAAAGTTTCCGTGATTAGTGACAAATGCGGTTTATGAAAATTCCCGATGCGAGGGTATTCCCAACAAATGGTTACGCTACTGTAGAGACTTTCAGTCTACCTTGCATGTGTAAGTTAATGTCCTCGTTGTGAGTTGCAGTGCAGACTTCAACTTCAGTTCTGGAACCTGTGGTGTATGGTGTAACTCTGAATATTTTCTTCTTCATCATTATCATGTACATGTAATTATGCCATTTCGTGTTTGCCATTGTATTGCCAGATTGAGCGATTGGTAGCAGATGCGAAAAGACGAGCCATGAGTAAGAAATTCCCACTTGTGAAATCACAGAAGCCTATAGGGAATCTAAAGCAGCGGAAGACGGACATCAAGAAAGGTGTGAATGGTGAGGTGCCGAAGTCTGAGGGTCAGCAGGTTCGACAACAGAGGCAGCGGGAGATGGAGAGACTGGAGCGGAGGAACATCGTGCTATGGAAGGCCCCCCTCACCACGGTGCACTATTTCTTCGCAGAGGCCGCTGTCCTGCTATACCTGCTGGCGCTCAGGTGCGGCTTTGATAACACCCGCATAACATTGTGTGGGCACACCAATTATTGGATTTACATTTGTTGAGCATAGGCTGCATATGCAGCCTATACTCAATAAATGTAAATCCATTAATTGAAATTTCCAGACGATCCTAAATATGCACTTACGAACATCTTAGTCGTACAACGTTTAGTGAAACGACCCCCTGGTTATAACACACACTACCCATGGTTATAAATCAGAACATGATATCATAGGATAGGTATCTCTCCAATTTAGTAATTTTTTTATGAGACCATTGAACTATGTGACCAGATTTGGTAACTCTCGGGTGGTAGCTTAATACACGTTTGACTACTATCTGTGGATGGGTTTTTGCCTAGAGGTTAGAAGCCTGACTTCCAATCTAGAGGTTGTGGGTTCAAACCTCACATTAGGCATAAAAAAAATACTCTATCCCACTTGTCGTCGGATGAGACTTGAAACCGAGGTCCTGTTGTTATGACCTTAGCTGTTGCTGGGACATTGAACCCATTCGCTTTTTTTAGCTCACCTGAGCAAAGCTCATGTGAGCTATTGTTACCGCAATGTGTCCGTCGTCCGTCCGTGAACATTTTCAAACGTCTTCTCCTCGGTAACCATTGGGCCTATAGTCACCAAACTTTATGGTCATGGTCCTTAGGTAGGGGGATTACAAAATTGTTAAAAGGACGTCATTGCATAATCCAAGATGGCCGCCATCTAAAAATAGCACAAATTCTTCAAAAATCTTCTTCTTAAGAACCGCCAACCGGATTTCGACAAAACTTGGTAGGAATGATCGATGTACAATGCTCTTTCAAAGTTGTTAAAATGGTGACCCCGGGGTCAAAAATGGGCGTGGCCTGTGGGGATCACCTCATGTCTATGTCATGTCTATATCAAATCGATGGTATCAAAGAGGTGATCACTCTGGTACATTTTTTGTCGAAATCGGATGGTTATGTCATCCAAGATGGCCGTCAAAAGGTCGTTCTTTTATTAGAGATTTCAAAATTCTTCTTCACATGAACCGCTTGGCCCATGGTAGCCAAACTTAAAAGTTATGGTCCATGGGTGAAGCCTTTTCAGATTTGTTAAAATGGAGGTTGTTGCTAATCCAAGATGCCTGCCATCTAAAAATAGCACAAATTCTTAAAAAATCTTCTTCTCATGAACCGCCAGCCGGATTTCAACTAAACTTGGTAGGAATGATCGATGTACAATGCTCTTTCAAAGTTGTTAAAATGGTGACCCCGGGGTCAAAAATGAGCGTGGCCCGTGGGGTCAAATTTTAATTTCGACCGAATATGGTCATGTCTATATCAAATCGAAGGTATCATGTCTATATCAGATCGCTCTGGTACATTTTTGTCGAAATTGGATGGTCATGTCAACCAAGATGGCCACCAAACGGTCAAAAGGTCGTTCTTTTATTAGAGATTTCAAAATTCTTCATCGCGCGAACCGCTTGGCCCATGGTGGCCAAACTTCACAGTTATGGTCCATGGGTGAAGCTTTTTCAGATTTGTTAAAATGGAGGTCGTCGCTAATCCAAGATGGCCACCATCTAAAAATAGCACAATTTGTTTAAAACACATGAAGTCAATGTCACATTCTCCTCTGGTGTTCATGGAGTCAGGTGAGCGAATTAGGGCCATCATGGCCCTCTTGTTTGACTACTGTGCCTCTGATCATCTTTAGGTATATTTAATATTGAAACAAACGTACATATTACATCTGGAACACTGTCTATGTTTGCTGCAGGTTATATGCACGAAAGAAGCTTGTGTTTGCTGCATTACTGGTCGGGGTTGGGCTAGTGCTATTATACCACATGGATGGACCACACCAACAGGTAATGGCAGGGCTCCAGATAAGGAGTTAGTAATTGAGTGTTGACTCTCCAATCATTTCTAAGCAATTGGGTATTTCAAAAGTTTAATTGAGTAAAATAAAATCACACTACTGTTTACACATCAACAGACATCAATTATTGGATAGTTTTTCTTCAAAATGAAAACATGTCTTCCTTGGAGACAATTCTAATGAAATACCAAGATGTGTTTTCATGGAAAATAAGAAAAAATATACTATATTTGTGGTCTGTTTATTGTTTTCTGCAGCATGATAAAGGTACCACAATTTTTTTATTGCTTTTTAGCTCGACTATTCGAAGAATGGTTAGAGCTGATGTAGTCACGTCGGCGTCACCGTCACGTCACGCCTTGGTTAAGGTTTTTAGTCAACCTTGTATATGCAATACTCCTGGCCCTACACCCACCATACTTGGACAACTTCATCTCCTAGTGATCTACATCAACAACTCCTGACCTATATTTGACCTTGACCTACATTTAACCTTGAGTTACTTAGTTAATGTTTTTAGTCAACCTTGGTTAAGGTTTTTAGTCAAGCTTGTACATGGAATACTATTGTGCATACAGACACCATACTTGGACAACCTTTTCTCATAGGGATGTACATCAATAACCCCTGATCTATATTTGACCTTGACCTACATTCAACCTTGAATTACTTAGTTAATTCCCCTTGGTTAACAGAAATGCGTTAAAGTTATTGATTTTTCACAATATCTCTTTAACCCCTTGTCAGATTTTGATAATATTTCACATCAATGTTTGTCTAGGGATGATGCTTCATTACGCACACCCCCACATCCAAATTCCAAAGGTCAAGGTAATTTATTTACTTGTAATGTTCACCGGTTTTGTAACAGAAATGCGTTAAAAGTTATTGTTTTTGTCGGCGCTTTTTCTGTCGTCCGCGTCGTCCGTTTTTTTTGTAAGGCAAATACGTTAAAGTTATTGTTTTTTCACAATATCTCTTTAACCCCTTGCCAGACTTTGATAATATTTCACATCAATGTTTGTCTAGGGATGATGCTTCATTACGCACGCCCCCACATCCAAATTCTCAAGGTCAAGCTCATTTATTTACTTGTAATGTTCACCGGTTTTGTAACAGAAATACTTTAAAGTTATTGTTTTTTCACAATATCTCTTTAACCCCTTGCCACACTTTGATAATATTTCACATCAGTGTTTGTCTAGGGATGATGCTTCATTACGCACACCCCCACATCCAATTCTGAAGGTCAAGGTCATTTATTTACTTGTAATCTTCACCGGTTTTGTAACAGAAATGTGTTAAAGTTATATTTATTTTTCACAATATCTCTTTAACCCCTTGCCAGACTTTGATAATATTTCACATCAATGTTTGTCTAGGGATGGTGCTTCATTACGCACACCCCCACATCCAAATTCTGAAGGTCAAGGTCATATATTTACTTGTAATGTTCACCGGTTTTGTAACAAAAATGCGTTAAAGTTATTGTTTTTTCACAATATCTCTTTAACCCCTTGCCAGACTTTGATAATATTTCACATCAATGTTTGTCTAGGGATGATGCTTCATTACGCACGCCCCCACATCCAAATTCTCAAGGTCAAGCTCATTTATTTACTTGTAATGTTCACCGGTTTTGTAACAGAAATACGTTAAAGTTATTGTTTTTTCACAATATCTCTTTAACCCCTTGCCACACTTTGATAATATTTCACATCAGTGTTTGTCTAGGGATGATGCTTCATTACGCACACCCCCACATCCAAATTCTGAAGGTCAAGGTCATTTATTTACTTGCAATCTTCACCGGTTTTGTAACAGAAATGTGTTAAAGTTATTGTTTTTGCACAATATCTCTTTAACCCCTTGCCAAACTTTAATAATATTTCACATCAAAGTTTGTCTAGGGATGATGCTTCATTACGCACACCCCCACATCCAATTTCTGAAGGTCATGGTCATTTATTTACTTGTAATGTTCACGGTCAAATGCCTTGGCAGGCGCGATATCGCTTCCGTGGCGGAATTCTTGTTAGTCAAGCTTGTATATGGAATACTCCTGGGCCTACAGCGACCATACTTGGAAAACTTCATCTCCTAGTGATGTACATCAATAACCCCTGCCCTATATCTGACATTGACCTACATTTAACCTTGAATTACTTACTTAATTTCCCTTGGTTAAGGTTTTTAGTCAACCTTGGTTAAGGTTTGTATGCAGGCCGCGGCCACCTTGTTTGTCAAGCTATGTGTACATCGACAAGCCTCGTAGTCAAGCTATGCTGTTCTTCTCCTACAGCTCTTGTTGATACTCCCTATGCTATAGCAAGGTGGCATATTGCGTCCGTCCGTGTACATTTACATCGAAAGTTCAAAAAGTTTGTAAGAGTTTCTCCAGTTAGAGTCCAGTATGCCACTGGGGCATATCCATATTTTGTAAACATAATGTTGAGTTGTATTTTAAATTATTTGGCCTCTTTTCCAGAGGTTGTGGGTTCAAACTTTGTCTTGGACATCAAAAATATTTTCCTAGTATTTCCATCCCACTGGTCTGTTGGATGTGGTCCCGTCTCTATATGACCTTAGCTGTTGCTGGGACGTTAAGCCCATTCACATTTCACACTACTGCTACATAATTGCACGTGTTTCGTTAAGACATACACATGTATTAACGGTTTAACCCTTGGGGGGGGGGCTATACTGGAGTCAGGTTATCCGTCTGTGCGTGCGTCCGTACGTCACTAAACTTAACGTCAGAGAAATATTGTTATAACTTCTATTTCCTTCATCTCAAATGCTTAATATTTCACACATGCATTCCTGTAAGGCTCTACTACCATGCTGTGCCAAATCCTTGACCGCTGATCCCAAGGTCAAGGTCAAATACTTAGTCTCTTTACAAAACTTAACATCGGAGAAATATGTTATAACTTTTATTTCCTTGCTCGGATCTGCTTCACATTTCACACACGCATATCTCCAATGGACCTCTACCACCCTGTGACAAATTCACGTTAGGGGTACCTGGGCCCACGCGGGGGGTATGCCATAAGCCTCGCCAACAAAAATAATCAGTGCCCATGCTGTTCGCCATATATGCAATATACTTTATCTTATGGGGGGGGGGGTGGGTTGTGGGAGTCAGGTTGTCTGTCCGTCCATGCATCCGTTGCCGATGGACATCTGATGCTTGTGCACTAACTTTCGTGACAAGCACTACAAGACCCTTGTGAGCTGAAATGAAGTAGTCTGCTTGTGCACCCGGGTGCCTCTTGTACACACGAATTGATCCACAAGTATGCCTGGTTGAAGACATCCGTCACTAAACTTAACATCCGAGAAATATGTTATAACTTCTATTTCCTTCATCTAAAATTGCTTAATATTTCACACATGAATTCCTGTAAGGCTCTACTACCATGCTGTGTCAGATCCACGACCGTCCAACCCCCGCTGATCCCGAGGTCAAGGTCAAATACTTAGTCTCTTTACAAAACTTAACATCAGAGAAATATGTTATAACTTCTATTTCCTTCATCTAAAATGCTTAATATTTCACACATGCATTCCTGTAAGGCTCTACTACGTGCCAAATCCACGACCGTCCAACCCCCGCTGATCCCAAGGTCAAGGTCAAATACATGATCTATTTACAAAACTTAACATCAGAGAAATATGTTATAACTTCTATTTCCTTCATCTAAAATGCTTAATATTTCACACATGCATTCCTGTAAGGCTCTACTACCATGCTGTGCCAGATCCACGACCGTCCAACCCCCGCTGATCCCAGGGTCAAGGTCAAATACTTGGTCTCTTTACAAAACTTAACATCAGAGAAATAAGTTGGAACTTCTATTTCCTTCATTGAAAATTCTTAATATTTCACTTGTGCATTCCTCTAAGTTGTACTATCATGACGTGACAAATCTATGACCGTCCAACCCCCGCTGATCCCAAGGTCAAGGTAACATACTTAGTCTCTTTACAAAACTTAACATCAGAGAAATAAGTTATAACTTCTGTTTTCTTCATTGAAAATTCTTAATATTTCATGCATACATTCCTCTAAGGCTCTACTATCATGCTGTGACAATTCCCCTCTGATCTCGAGGTCAAGGTCACATATTTAGTCTCTTTACAAAACTTAACATCACAGAAATCGATTATAACTTCTATTTCCTTGCTCGGATCTGCTTCACATTTAACACACGCATTGCTCCAATGGACCTCTACCACCCTGTGACAAATTCACATTCATGCCGCCCCCGCTAAGCCCAGAGTCAAGGTCACAAGCCCACACACTTGTATTTTTTTTTACATATTTACGGGTACCTGGGACGAATCTAGTTTAAACTTTGATTTGGTTGTCTGCTTTTTATGTTTTATTTGCCATTTTACTCAGGAAAAACATGGTTTGACAGTACTTTAGAATCATTTCCACTGGAAATGATTCTAAAGTGCTGTCAAACGATATTTTTATTCAGAAAGAATACAAAATATGAAACAACAGCAGACGACATTTTCGGTTCCCGCCTTTTAAGGGTCAATGACACGTTTTCCGTTACAGACTGTGACGTGGTTGCGGAAGAACACGCTGTGGTGCTGTTACTGGGTCGGCCTCGGTATACTGTCCTCCGTCGGTCTCGGCACCGGCCTGCACACATTCCTCCTCTACCTGGTAAGTAGGCGGTCCGCTGCGGCTCTTACACAGTTAACAGAGTATGTATGATTCACAGGTGGAAGACTCGGAACGGAACTCTGACATAAAAAATCCCATTATCCCGCCCGCCTGGTGTCGTACTGTACGCTACATTATAGGATAATGTAGCGTACAGTACGACACCAGTCAGTTAAGGTAATGGAATTTTTTCAATGATAATTTTTTTTTATGTCGGGTCCGAGTCTTCCACCTGTGGTGTGATCATTACAGATACTGACCATCATTGTGAGCGGATCTGAACATGGGAAGGGTAATTGAACGACAGGGTTCACTTACCGGAATCCCAATATCCCTGGTGGACTTTTGGCTTTCTTGACATGAGAGTTAAATATGATTATACCTGTTGTAAAAGTAGTAAGATTAGTACTAATCATTCTACTTTTAAGGAGTGGGGCTAAGTGGTTCTCGTGTGGTGAGGAAATACAGGATTTGACACCATTGATTAACCCAGCCTTAAATGACCTTAATTGTTGACCTGCCTTTAACCCTTTCAACACCACAGACCTCTATGGAGACAATGTTTGCAAACAGTGCAGATCCAGATGAGCCGGCTCGTAACGAGCCGTCTCATCAGGATCTCCACTGTTTGTTAATAATTTTAAACATCGTACAGATTACCCTTTTAGAACAATGTGATAATTTGAATGAACAAAATTAATGAAATAGCGTGAAACATTGGCATGGAACATCCTATTAAGTTACTTGGTGTTGAAAGGGTTAAAGTGGCTGTGTCTCAGATTGTACCTCCGAAGATGCTTTTTATGCCCCCTGTCTCGGTAGAGCTCGAGGCATATACCGGTAGTGTTTGGACTGTGTGTCTGTCCGGGCACACATTAGGGTACTTAGGGGGTAGGGGGCGTGGCCTAAGACAATATAAGACAATGGAACTTATTCCGTACCCCGTAAGCCTATTGTGTCTTACGGGGTATTTCCTTTGATCTTTTATATGGCAAGTACCCCCTTAGGTCCGAAATGTAAGTTCGTCCGTTCGTGTGTCCAGCACATTAAGAAGTTCACCAGAATTTTGAAATTCTATTATAACTTATATATAACTTGAAGGATTACTTACATATTTCTACACAGTATACCTGTGGACAAATGCCACACATCCATGCTGCCTTTAATATGACCTTGACAACTTTGAACTTTGTCCCACATATTAAGAAGTTCGCCGGAGTTATCCATTCTGTCATAACTTCTATTTTCTGTGAAGGATTACTTTAAATATTTCAACACAGCATACTTGTGGACAAATGCCACACATCCATGCTGCCCTTAATATGACCTTGACAACTTGGAACTTTTTCTCGCATTAAGATGTTCCCGGTTTCTCAAATCTGTCATAACTGCTATATTCCTTGAAGGATTACTTAAATATTTCAACACAGTATACTTGTGGACAAATGCTACACATCCATGCTGCCCTTAATATGACCTTGACACCTTTGAACTTTTACACACAATAATAAGTTCGCCGGAGCTTCTCATTTCTGTCATAACTTCTATATCCCCTGATGGATTACTTTAATATTTCAACACTTCATACGTGTGGACAAATGCCACACATCAACACTGCCCTTAATGTGACCATGACCTTTTGACCTTTGTAAATGTGCTTGTGACTACTTATCACTTTGGTTAATTAACTTTGCCACAGTTTCTCCAATCCGCCACCGGGTGCATTCGTGTGCCGACAGGCCACGTTTCTTGTTACAAAAACATTTGAGATACATCAACGAATATTATATGATAAGGAATATATAACCAAATTCGGTATACATGTTTATCACGGCAAGACGAAGAAGCCTATTGATTTTGAATTTCTGATGACTTATCTCCCCTTGGCAGCCATCTTTAATTTTCTACTTGACGGATCGTAACCAAATTTGGTTTGCATGTTTATCACGTCAAAATGAGTTATCTCCCCTTGTTGACTGGCCTTGCCTCGACGGGCGTATATTGTGACCTTCAGCACTCTTGTTTAGATGTGTTTACAGTAGATTTCCTTTAATATCTTTCGAATGGAACAACCTATATTTAGGAAATATACCGCAGCAGCAATTGCGGTACTTGTTGCCCTTTAATGTTGACTTTAATCTCATAATTCTGACGAAGAATCGCTTACAGTAAATGTAAATAAAAACTTGAGTACGTGAATGAAAGAAATAATCGGTACTCGATTCTTTTTGAAAGTTGTAAGTTATTGTAAATAAATTTCAGGGCATGGATTTTAAAGAAAATTTACTGTAAAAATGATGTCACAGAAACCACTTGATCCCACACCCTGAGCCTTAGTGTTTTCGAACAATCAATCGCAAATGAGCAGGCCAAATATATATTCTGTTTAATCATAATTTATACTGCTTATAGAAGTCGAGTTTAATTTTGTTTCATTGACATTTCTCTAGGTTCATGACTGCGCTGTTCTATGTTTCAGGGTCCCCACATAGCAGCTGTAACGTTGGCAGCTTATGAATGTAATTCCGTTGACTTCCCAGAACCCCCGTACCCTACAGAGTAAGTCGTAGAGGTGTATGACTCGTGTCCATGGTATATGAAACCAATTTGGACATACTGTTTGATTTCACATATGGTGGACATGATAGTACAACCCAGACATTACACAATGTTTCGCGGTGATTGTGTCTTTGAAGGTAGGGAGGGAGTTGTAGTTGTGTCTGTTTGTTGAACGGTCGTGTCCACAATGTATTACATCAAATGGTATGTCCGACTTGGACATACCGTACTATTTGATTGCATACAGTACACTCAGAGTGCTTTGTCCCTTTTCCACTCTCTCACGGTGGGAGGAATTTTCTCAGAGTGGGAAAATCACGGTGGGAGTTAATGCCTCCCACGGTGACCATATATTTTACCTGTATTACCACCGCGGACGGAGACCAAGCTGGACGAACTTCCAATAGCCATAAAACGGCCACGGTGTTCCCCGTGATACGACCCCGCATTCCACCGGGACGCCAGGCTGGCTTACCTGTACAGTCATAGCGTAGTACCCAAACATTTACACTTATTCTGACTTACGTTTGTGTTTTTTTATTCGTTTTTTTTTTATAAATACATGTACAGTCGCACCTGTACTTACGGCCACCTGTATTAAGCGTCTCCCTCCGTTAAGCGGCCATTTTATTTCCCCCCAATGAAAATTACTCTAAAATGCACCTGTATTAAGCGTGAACCTGTCTAACGCGGCCAACGGACAGGCAAAATCGTCCATTTTGCCTCGAAATCCTCGTTTTAGCGGCCATTCTCGGCAAAATATCGGAAATTCTAAAAAAAAACTGGGACCAAATTCGTTCAGATAATCCCCATTTCCCACCCAGTGACCTAAATCTCGCTAATTGCAGGCCTGCTAAACCGTTTACAATACCATTTCAATTTGTTTTATGACACCCGATTGTTTGACCAAATTTTCATCACATCATTACGCGATTCACTAAAATCATGCCTACCCGCTGTGACAATAAAAGTCAAGGGTCGATAGTTTCAATAATTCCCCTAGCCAAACATTGCTTCTGGCTACTATAATTGTCAGTTCAAAACACGTGTTATTCTCGTGGCCGAGTTATTTATACAGTACAGCCAATCGCTGGTAAGTACAGGCAGCCCTTAGTGGCATGATTGACAGGTTACTGTGGCGAAAGACGTCGGCAATATATCTATCAGCGATTGATCCATGAACCCGCTATAGTTAACTTCCTCGAATACTCTCAACCAGACAAACAAACACATGCAAACACGCGTTTATTTCAACCAAATATGGCTAACTGTATGTCAGAAAACATGAAAAAGTCTGTAAATATCACGGACAATTTCGGCGATTTCGTACCTACGTAGTTTCGTCCTTTTGCAACTTTTTCCAATCGATGTTAACGTAACCCGATTTTTATGATAATTCAGTTTGGTATTAACTAAATATACAGAATTTATGCACATCCAAGTTCATAAATGATATTTTAAGGGAATTTAAACGGATTAATTTGCATGCATCATAATGTGAACAAGTTATAGCGAGCGTGGCATGGGGACTGACTGTATAAGAGCCTAGCTACTGACCGTGGGCCGTTGCCTAACTACATACGCCAGACAAACTGGTGATTTTCGGACGAACTGGTACATCTTGTAACAACAAACACGCGATTGACCCATCAAATTATTAAACGTTCCGTTTGATAATCCATTCTATTGTGCATATTGTATTTACATTATCCAGTAGCGGATTCGGGGGGGGGGGGGGGGCTTCAGAAATCCCTATTTTTCTTCTCTTTTTTTTTATTTTTTTTTTTTTTTTACGCAAAGACGCATTTTGTGTTTGGCATTTCTAATTGACATAGGCGCCGCTTAGATCAATGAGTATTCGAAATTAAAGTAAACACTGTATATCATGATGTACATATGAACTTAAGACAAGTTTGACTGTACATTAATTGTACATATAAATCTATATGGAACAAGTTATAAGTCGGTCCAAGATGAACCTCCATTAAGCACCCACCTGTGTTAAGCAAGCAATTTTGGACTTTCCCATGGCCGCTTGCTTAAGACAAGTTTGACTGTATATACATTTTTCCTTTCAAACAAACATATTTCTTAACAAGAACAAAACATGAGAATCGTCTCCTAAACACATGAGAATCATCTCGCACTTTGGCATCGCGAAATCGCCTTCCGCTGAAACTTTTGTAAATACAGGGTGTGCTCATGGTGTGTAAAACGGATACGTCTTTAAATTTTGCTTTGCGCATGCATGCAAGTAAAACGCAATTCCAACGCTAGGCGAGAGTGCGAAAACGCACGACTGAATATAATATAATGTCCCATTTTCACCTCGCGATCTCACTTTGCGTTTTGCGAGAATGCAATTGGCCCTAACAGGACACTGTAGTATCATAATCGCCTTAGGAAACGATAATCATGTGCTGTAAAACATTATTTTAATTAAGAAATAGAAGAAATGTGGATATTGGGGAATATGTCCGATACATATGAAAGGGTTTTCGCGATCTCGTGTAGAGGTCGAGATCGAGTAAATGCGAGTTACACGACACTAACAGAACACCATTATAATTCTCGTGTTTTAGGAGGCAATTCTCATGTTTTGTCAAAAAAATAATATTATTATTTTTTCTAATAAACTATTTTGGCAGCATATGAGAATCGTCTCCTAAAACGATTTACGTGTCCTGTTAGGGACATGTTACGATCTACTGATGGTGAACACGTGTTGGTCTTCGCTAGTCACATATGCAATAAACCCGGTTTTGTCCGATCACGTCATACATCATCATATGCACGTGCGGTGACCTACTGGGACGTGTGTCAGTGTTGGAAATTGAGACATCAAAGGTTACAAAATGACATCTAAAGGTTAAGTTGTGTCGAAAACAAGTATTGGTCGGAGAGAAGGTGTAGAATCTCAAAAAAAAGTAACGGAATCTTTATTGACTCAATAAATATGTACTGGCAGCACATCAGAATCGTCTCATGTTTTGCCAAACCATGTTTTTATTGTCAGAAATATTGATGTTTGTCCACATTTGTTCCATTTCTTAATAATGTTTTGGCAGCACATGAGAATCGTCTCCTAAGACGATTTGTACATATGTTACAATTTCGCGAAACGAAAATTAAACATATTCTCAACAAAACATGTTTCGCGTTTTCACGATCTTGCGCATAGGCCGAGATCGCGAAAACGCGAAGCGTGATGGATCGCGAAACGAAAATTTAACATATTCACAACAAAATATGTTTTGACAGTACTGTGCATATGCGAATCGTCTCCTTTCGCGATCTTGCGCGTAGATCGAGAAAACGGGAAGCGTGATCGCGAGAGCTGAAACGAAAATGTAACGTATTCTCAACAAAACATGTTTTGACAGTGTATCCTACACGTCATTGTGAGAAGTGCATTATGTCTCGCTTTCCGCAGACGGGCTTGACAATAATGCTAATATTCGTACAAAATATAAATGGTTTTGTCATGGGAGACTATTCTCATGTGTTGCCAAAACATGTGTTATTATTTCTAATGAGACGATTCTCATGTGTCGACAAACCTATTTTATTAAGAAATCAACAAATGTGAAAAGAAAACATGAATACATTTGTATTTCTTTATAAATAATCGACTTAGGAGACGATTCTCATGTGCTGCCAAATCTTGCTTTATCAAGAAATCAAACAAATGTGAAAATGCACTATGTCAAGCTAATGCGTAATTATCAATTTATCAGCGATGCGATGGACATAGCATTGTTTTGATATGTTTGTTTCTGCCGAATTCTAAATGTCGGTCACCAGGTCACACTTTGCACGTGAATCTGGATTACCAACAGATGATTGTAAACACCATCAGGTGTGCAACTAGACAGAAAATGATATGTCGCAAATGTGCTAGTTTGGGATAGGTGGGCACGGTGGCATATTTCTTTATGCGCCGTTTGAAAACGGAACTCATCGCATTCACAAAAACGCGCGATCACGAGGCGAAAACGCGATATTGAATACAATAGAATAAACATGTATTGGCAGTACATTAGAATCGTCTCCTAAGACATTTATTATGTTTTTGTTGTCGAGAACTACTGATGTTTGTCCGCATTTGTTCTATTTCTTAATACAAACATGTTTTGGCTGCACATAAGAATCGTCTCCTAAAACAATGTGTACGTGTTCTGTTAGGGACATGTGACAACCTCGTGTGTTCGCGGTTTCTCGCATAGGTTGCGATCGTGAAGCGTGATCGTGAGATTTCGAGTGCACAACTTATTCCACCCGGCTACATACGGACATGCCGCAACCTGTCGACTGTCAACTGATGAACATTGGACATGTCGCTATTGTGTATTATTATGAGTTGGCTGACGGACGAGTTGGTTGAAGGACGAGTTGGTTGAAGGCCGAAACGGAAGTCGTTGGTCATAAAATCAACGAAAACTAACGGGACCCATACGATTTCTAATTACCTCTAAGGTAATAATCGCAATTTCCATTTACCGATCTATTGGAAATTGAATACTTATGACCGTATTTAAATTTTGATTGGAAAAATATAATATATATATATATATAAACGTGACGTCGGCAATGTAATACATGTGTATAGGCCGATGTTACGATACAGAAGATATGTTCCTTTACTTCCATACACATTTTTGGAGATATTACGCCGATTCGCGTGACGATATGTGACCTTAAAGAAATTGCAGCAAAGTGTATGAAATTCCGCGAGGCCGAAAAACTCGGCAAATAAAAAAATATGCGGGTTTCGCGGTTCCTGTACTGTATGAGACGATTTTCAAAGTTTTGTCAGCCATATATGCACTCCTCTCTGACCACATTACCTGTACGCTGGCACGGTGATGCGCCGTGGTGCGCCGTGGGCTAATACGGTGGGTCACGGAGGAACGCGGTGTGCAGCAGATTCGATCTTTAAAATATTCCCACGGTGGTGATTTTTGCCTCTCCACCGTGAGACAGGTGGGATTTCCACCCGACACGGTGGGAGGAATGTTTATGCCCACTCTCCATCCGATCACGAGGTCGAGTGGGAAAAGGGACAAAGCACTCTGAGTGTACTGTACATTGTGGACACTGCAGTCCAACACAGATCTTACACAATGTTTCATGGTAATGGTGCTTTTCAAGTGACTTACCTGTTGGAAGGAAATGTTTCCTGGATTTTGATTTGTTGATCCATCTTTCCAAGAAGTGCTACTGGGTAATTCTCTTCAAAGACCCAATTCATGTCACCCATTTCCCATTATTGATGCTCCATCAGGTCTAGTACCCTCGGATTAGCATCACAACGTGACACATACATGTAACGTTAGGTACCGCTAACCATGTTAACGTGCAAAGATGCTGATGAAACAAATGTATGTGGATTGTCTGTAGATAAAATTATTAATATTTTTAATTATCTCCGTCCAATTATTGACAATAATAATCCCTGAATGTTGAAGGATTAGTGTTAGAGTGCTAGACTTCAATAGGTAATGGGTTCATGCCTGCACTTGGCTTGAAAAACAAAACTTCATAGTTACCATTTCCATCTTGCGCGTCTTTCAGATGAGACTTGAAGCTCAGACCCTCTCTATCAGTATCTGCCCTTCGCTGTTGTTGGGATGTTAAACACTCATTTTCCTCATTTCAGTATAACTTGTCCGGAAACAGAAAGTGGGTTCATATCGATGTGGTCGATTATTAGTAAAGTACGACTGGAGGCGTTTATGTGGGTAAGTAAAAACTTGTCACCTGCCGTCTCACTACGTTCCACTGTGTTTCAGGAATGGGTTGTGGGATAGAGGTTAGGGCACTGGGGCCCGTGTCACTAAACATCGCATGACTACCATGTTCGTAAGTGCAAATTTAAGATCGTCTGGAAATTTCAATTGATGGATTTACATTTATTGAGCATAGGCTGCATGCAAAACATTTTAATGTGAAATTTACAGACTATCATAATTTTGCACTTGCAAACATTTTAGTTGTACAAAGTTTAGTGAAACGGCCCCTTTGACTTGAATCCCAGAGGTTGTGGGTTCAATCCCTACCCTAGGCATAAAAATACTTCCATAATATTTCCATGTGATGCCACTGATCCTATGGATGAGGCTTGACGCAGAGGTTCCATCGCTAAATGACCTTAGCTGTTGCTGGGACATTCAATCCATTCACTTTTACTGTGTATCAGGACCTAGCGCCCATTTCACCTAACTTCGTATGACAAAGAAGTTTGTAAGTGCAAAACTAAAACTGGCAATAAAGTTCGCATTAATGGATGATTTTGAGAAAGCATGGGTGAATCTGTTCAGTTTTGGTGACCGCTACATGTAGGTAGTAAATGGTAGCATCTGTGAAACAAATTAATATGTCGAGTTCAATTACTGAAATCTTCATAAGAACATTTTCATCATACCAAGCTTAGTGAAACGGCCCCTGTTCTTTTAAATCAGGCAGTTTGATTGGTCGAGGCTGAGTTTTCAAAATCTGTTCTCGACATCAGGCAGTTTGATTGGTCAAGGTTGAGCTATCAAAATCTGTTCTCGAAATCAGGCAGTTTGATTGGTCGAGGCCGAGCTATGCTCGTCCTCGACCAATCAAATTTCCTGAATTTGCCTATGAGAATGGAGTACATACTCAGAATGTTTTTTGTAATCACGGGCTGTGCTGTGATTGTGCCCCCATACTTCATGCGCGGGTTTATTATATGAACTAATATTGGACCTGCTATATCGAGTGATGTCTGGTTGTTACAGGGTGCGGGCACGGCTATAGGTGAACTGCCCCCATACTTCATGGCCCGGGTTTATTATATAAACTAATATTGGGCCTGCTATATTGAGTGATGTCTGGTTGTTACAGGGTGCGGGCACGGCTATAGGTGAACTGCCCCCATACTTCATGCGCAGGTTTATTATATGAACTAATATTGGACCTGCTATATTGAGTGATGTCTGGTTGTTACAGGGTGCAGGCACGGCTATAGGTGAACTGCCCCCCATACTCATGCGCGGGGGGTTTATTATATGAACTAATATTGGACCTGCTATATTGAGTGATGTCTGGTTGTTACAGGGTGCAGGCACGGCTATAGGTGAACTGCCCCCATACTTCATGCGCGGGTTTATTATATGAACTAATATTTGGACAATGCTCTATTGAGTGAATGTCTGGTTGTTACAGGGTGCTAGAGCGGCACGGCTATAGTGAACTGCCCCCAATACTTTCAAAATTCCCAATTGGCTTGGGTTCTGGGTTTTATTATATACACTAATATTGGGCCTAGCTATTATTGAGTGATGTCTGGTTGTTACAGGGTGCAGAGGCACGGCTATTAGGTGAACTGCCCCCCATCCCACTATACTTCATAGCCTGGCGGTTTATTATATAAACTAATATTGGGCCTGCTATATTGAGTGATGTCTGGTTGTTACAGGGTGACGGCATGGCTATAGGTGAACTGCCCCCATACTTCATGCGTGGGTTTTATTATATAAACTAATAATTGGGCCTGCTATATTGAGTGATGTCTGGTTGTTACAGGGTGCAGGCACGGCTATAGGTGAACTGCCCCCATACTTCATGGCACGTTTATTGGTATTATAATAAATATTGGGCCTGCTATATTGAGTGATGTCTGGTTGTTACAGGGTGCAGGGCACGCTATAGGTGAACTGCCCCCATACTTTCATGGCACGGGTTTATTATATAAACTAATATTGGGAAACCTGCTATATTGAGTGATGTCTGGTTGTTACAGGGTGCAGGCACGCTATAGGTGGAACTGCCCCCATACATATGGGCGGGGTTAATTAAATAAACTTATATTGGCCTGCTATAATTGGGAGTTTATTGTCTGGTTGTTACAGGGTGCAGGCATGGCTATAGTGAACTGCCCCCAACTAATATTCGGCGGGTTTAATTATTATAAACTATAAAATTGGGCCTGCTATATTGAGTGATGTCTGGTTGTTGTTTACAGGGTGCAGGCACGGCTATAGGTGAAACTCTGCCCCCATTACTTCATGGCAACGGGTTTATTATATAAACTAATATTGGGCCTGCTATATTGAGTGATGTCTGGTTGTTACAGGGTGCAGGCACGGCTATAGGTGAACTGCCCCCATACCTTCATGCACGGGTTTTTCTTATTATAAAACTAATATTGGCCTGCTATATTGAGTGATTCTGGTTGTTTACAGGTGCAGGCACGGCTATAGGTGAACTGCCCCCATACTCATGGCCGCGGGTTTATTATATAAACTAATATTGGAACCTGCATATTGAGTGATGTCTGGTTGTTACAGGGTGCAGGCACGGCTATAGGTGAACTGCCCCCATACTTCATGGCGCGGGTTTATTATATAAACTAATATTGGACCTGCTATATTGAGTGATGTCTGGTTGTTACAGGGTGCGGGCATGGGCTATAGGTGAAACTGCCCCCACTTCCATGGACGGGTTTATTATATAAACTAATATTGGCCTCTAATGAGTGAATTCTGGTTGTTACCCCGTGCAGGCACGGCTAGGGAACTGCCCCCATAACTTCATGGCGCGGGTATTATATACTAAACTAAATGGTTGGACCTGCTATATTGAGTGATGTCTGGTTGTTACAGGGTGCAGGGCATGGCTATAGGTGAAACTGCCCCCAATACAATTCATGGACGGGTTTTATTATATAATAATAAAAAAATTTGGGCCTGCTAATATTGAGTGATATGTCTGGTTGTTACAGGGTGCAGGCACGGCTATAGGTGAACTGCCCCCATACTTCATGGCGCGGGTTTATTATATAAACTAATATTGGACCTGCTATATTGAGTGATGTCTGGTTGTTACAGGGTGCAGGCACGGCTATAGGTGAACTGCCCCCATACTTCATGGCGCGAGTTTATTATATGAACTAATATTGGACCTGCTATATTGAGTGATGTCTGGTTGTTTTACAGGGTGCAGGCATTGGCTTATAGGTGAAACTGACCCCCATCCTTCATGGCGGGGTTTATTATTATAAACTAATATTGGGCTGCTTATTGGAGTGATGTCTGGGTTGTTTACAGGTGCATCACGGCTATAGGTGAACTGCCCCCATACTTCATGGCGTGGGTTTATTATATAAACTAATATTGGGCCTGCTATATTGAGTGATGTCTGGTTGTTACAGGGTGCAGGCACGGCTATAGGTGAACTGCCCCCTACTTATGGCTCGGAGGGTAATTATTATGATTTCTAATATTGGACTGCCCCCTACTATGAGTGGGATGGGTCTGGTTGTTCACAGGGTGGGCGGGCCACGGCTATAGGTGAAAAATGCCCCCCCTACTTCATGGGACGGGTAAATTATATAAACTAATATTGGGACCTGCTATATTGATGATGTCTGGTTGTTACAGGGGTGCAGGCACGGTCAATAGGTTGAAAACTGGCCCCCATTTTATTATTTCAATTTGGCCTGCGACGGTTATTTATATGAACTATATTGCTCCCCCTGCTATTATTGGAAAGGTGATGATCTGGTTGTTACAGGGTGCGGCACGTCTATAAGGTGAACTTCCCCCATACTTTCATGGGACGGGTGTTTAATTATAAATAAAATTTAAATTTGGGGCCTGCTATTATTGAGTGATGGTCTGGTTTGTTACAGGGTTGGGGCAGGCACGGCTATGGTGAACTAAAATGCCCCCATCTTCATGGCACGTTTGGTTTATTATAAAATAAATTAAATTGGGGCCTGCTATATTGAGTGATGTCTGGTTGTTACAGGTGCAGCACGGGCTATAGTTGGAACTGGCCCCCATACTTCAAGGCGCGGTTTATTAAATAAACTAATATTGGCCTGCCTATAGTGATGTCTGGTTTTGTTCCCCCACAGGGTGCTGGGCACGGGCTTAGGTGAACTGCCCCCATACTTTCATGGCGCGGGTTTATTATATAACTAATTAAATTGGGCCTGCTATATTTGAGTATGTTGGTTTGTTTACAGGGTGCAGGCACGGCTAAGGTGAATTGCCCCCTAATTCATGGCTGGTATTTTATTTATATAAACTAATAAATTGGGCCAGCTGATATTGAAGTGATGTTCTGGTTGTTACAGGTGTGCAGGCAGGCTAATAGGTTGAACTGCCCCCATACTTCATTGGCAACGGGTTTTATTATTATAAAACTAATATTTGGGAACCTGCATATTGAGTGATGTCTGGTTGTTTACAGGGTGGCAGCACGGGCCTAGGGTGAACTGCCCCCATACTACATGGCGCGGGTTTATTATTATAAACTAATATTTGGCCTTGCTTATAAATTAAGTGATGGTCTGTTGTTACAGGGTGCAGGCTCGGGTATAGTTGAAATGCCCCCATACTTCATGGGCACAGGTTATTAATGAACTAAATATTGGACCTGCTATATTTGAGTGATGTCTGGTTGTTACAGGGTGCAGGCACGGCTATAGGTGAAAACTGCCCCCATACTTCAGGACGGGTTTATTATATAAAACATAAAATATTGGCCCTGCTATATTGAGTGATGTCTGGGTTGTTACAGGGGTGCATAAAGGGCACTGGCTATAGGTTGAACTCCCCCATTCTTCATTGGCGGGAGTATATATAAATTAATAAAATTGGGCCGCTATATTGAGTGATGTCTGGTTGGTTACAGGGTGCAGGCACGGCTATAGGTTTTTGAAAAAAAAAAAAAAAAAAAAAAAAACTGCCCCCATACTTCATGGGCCGGGTTTATTATATAAACTAAATATTTGGGCCTCTATATTGAGTGATGTCTGGTTGTTACAGGGTGCAGGCATTGGCTATAGGTGAATGCCCCCATTACTTCAGGGCGCGGGTTTTATTATATAAACTAATATTGGGCCTGCTATATTGAGTTGTCTGGTTGTTTTACATGGTGCAGGCAGGGCTTTATAGGTGAAACTGCCCCCATTACTTCTTGGCGCGGGTTTTATTAAT
Organism: Conchocele bisecta; assembly: GCA_029237695.1. Lineage (NCBI taxonomy): Eukaryota > Metazoa > Mollusca > Bivalvia > Lucinida > Thyasiridae > Conchocele > Conchocele bisecta. The sequence continues at coordinate 39,232,194 of CM055277.1, forward strand.
TATCAAAATAATATTTGGGCCTGCTATATTGAGTGATGTCTGGTTTTGTTTACAGGTGCAGGGCATGGCTATAGGTGGAACTGCTCCCCATACTTCATGGCGCGGTTTATTATTTAAATAAAATAAATATTGGGCCTGCTATATTGATGTTGTCCTGGATTTTTACAGGGTGCAGGGCATGGCTAAAGGTGAACTGCCCCCCATACTTCAATGGCCCTGGGTTTATTAAATAAATATAAAACCTAATGGCTTGAACCTGTATATTGAGTGATGGTCTGTTACGGGTGGCAGGCAGGGTGCTTATAAGGTGAACTGCCCCCCATAACTTCATGGCGCGGGGTTTTATTATATAAACCTTAAATATTGGACCTGCTATATTGCTGATTGTCTGGTTGTTACGGGTGCAGGCATGGCTTATAGGTGAACTGCCCCATACTTTTTCCATTGCACGGGTTTATTATATAAACTAATTATTGGGCCTTGCTTATTGAGTGATGTCTGGTTGTTACAGGGTGCAGGCACGGCTTATAGGTGAACTGCCCCCATATTCATTGGACGTTTTATTATATAACCTAATATTCCGATGCTGTTAATTGAGGTGGAAAGGTCTGGTTGTACAGGGTGTTTGCGGGCACGGCTATAGGTGAAATGCACATACTTCCAAGGGAACGGTGTTATATTTTATAAAATAAAAATTAAATATTGGGCCCTGCTATCTTGAGTGATGTCTGGTTTGTTACAGGGGTGCAGGCAACGGCTATAGGTGAAATTGCCCCCATTCTTATGGCACGGGTTTATTATATAAAAATAATATTGGGCCTGCCTATATTGAGTGATGTTGGTTTGTTACTAGGGGGTGCAGGCATGGGCTATAAGAACTGCCCCCATATTTCATGGTGGCGATGGTTTATTAAATGAACTAATATTGGGTCCTGCTATATTGAGTATGTCTGGTTGTTACAGGGTGCGGGCACGGTTATAGGGGAAACTGCCCCCATAACTTCATGGCGGGTTTTATTATTTAAAACTTAAAAATATTGGGCCCTGTATTATTGAGAATGTCTGTTTGTTACAGGGTGCAGGCCGGCTATAGGTTGAACTGCCCCATATTCATGGCGTTTATATTATTAAACTAATAAATTGGGCCTGCTAGTATTATTGAGTGAACTGGTTGGTTGTTATCAGGGTGCAGGCTGGCTATAGGTGAACTGCCCCCCCATACTTAGTGGGCACGGGGTATTTTAGTATTAAACTAATTATTGGACCTGCTATATTGGAGTGATGTTTTGGTTGTTACAGGGTGCAGCACTGCTACCAGGTGATTAACTGTGCCCATTCTCAATGGCGGCGGGGTTTATATTATAAACTTTAATTATTGGGCTTGCTATAAATTGAGTGATGTTGGTTGGTTTTACAGGGTGCAGGGCCACGGCTATGGTGAAACTGGCCCCCATACTAATGGCGGTTTGGTTTTATTATAATAAAAATATTGGGACCTCTATATTGAGTGATGTCTGGTTGTTACAGGGTGCGGGCAGGCTGTTAGGTGAACTGCCCCAATTTTCATTGGGACGGTTTATTATATAAACATAAATATTGGGCCTGCTTATAATTGAGTGATGGTCTTGGTTTGTTTACAGGTTCACACGGGATAGGTGAACTGCCCCCATTCTTCATGGCACGGGTTTTATTATATAAACTTAATTATTGGGGGCCTGCTATATTTGAGTGATTGTTGGTTGTTAACAGGGCGGTGGCAGGCCCCCACGGCTTTATTAGGAATGGAAAAAACCTGCCCCTTACCTTCATTGGCGGCGGTGGTTTATTATATTTAAACTTTAATTATTGGGCCTGGGCCTATATTTGAGTAATGTCTGGTTTGTTACAGGGTTGCCAAGGCGGAATGGCCCCCTATTAGGTGGAACTGGGCCCCATGAAATTTCATGGCGCCCCCGGGTTTATTTTTTTATATTAACTATTATTGGACCCTGCTATTATTGAGTGATGTCTGGTTTGTTTACCCGGGAGCAGGCAAGGCTATAGGGTTAACTGCCCCCATACTTCATTGGCGCGGGGTTTATTTATAAAACTCTTATTGGGCCTTGCTTATATTTGAGATGTCTGGTTGTTACAGGGGTGCAGGCAACGGCTTAGGGTGAAACTTGGCCACCATTTCCTTTCATTGGTTGCGGGTTTATTAATATAAACTTAATAGGGAAATATTGGGCCTGCATATTAGTGATGTCTGGTTGTTAACAGGTGCAGGCACGGGCTATAGGTGAACTGCCCCCATACTTCATGGGCACGGGTTTATTAATAAAACAATATGGGCTTGCTATATTGAGTGATGTCTGGTTGTTACTGGGTGCAGGCACGGCTAAATAGGTTGAACTGCCCCCATACTTCAATGCGCGAGTTTAATATTGGAACTAAATTTGGACCTGGCTTTATTATGAGCTGAAATGTCTGGTTGTTACAGTCGGGCAAACTGCTAAAGGTGGAACCTGCACTGCCCCCATCCTTCATGCACGGGTTTAATTATATAACTATAAATATTGGGCCTGTCTATATTGAAGTAAATTTCTGGTTGTTACAGGGTGCAGGCACGGCTATAGTTGAACTGCCCCCAACTTCATGCCCTGGTTTATTATATAAACTATAAATATTGGGCCTGCAACATGTATATTGATTGATGTCTGGTTGTTTACAGGGTGCAGGCACGTCTATAGTGTGAACTGCCCCCATACTTCATGCACGGTTTATTATAGAAACTAATATTGAACCTGCTATATTGATTGATGTCTGGTTGTTACAGGGTGCATGGCACGGCTACAGGGAACTGTCCCATACTTCATGGCGCGGGTTATTAATAAACAATATGGGCTTGCGATATTGATGATGTCTGGTTGTTACAGGTGCAGGCACGGCTATAGGTGAACTGCCCCCATACTATCATGCACAGGTTTATATATGAACTAATATGGACCTGCTATATTGAGTGATGTCCTTTTTTACAGGGTGCAGGCACGTCTATAGGTGAACTTCCCCCATACTTCATAGGCACGGGTTTATTATATAAACTATAATATTGGGACCTGCTATATTGATATGTCGGGTGTTACAGGTGCAGGACGGCTATAATATGTTGAACTGCCCCCATATCTTTCATGCACGGTTTATTATATACATTTAAATATTGGCCTGCTATATGAGTGATGTCCTGGTTTTTACAGCGTGCAGGCACGCTATATGTGAACTGCCCCATACTATCATCGGCGCGGGTTTTATTATATAAACTAAAATTGGGCCTGCTATATTGAGTGATGTCCTGGTTGTTACAGGGTGCAAGGCATGGCTATAGTGAACTGCCCCATACTTCATGCGCGGTTTATTAGATAAACTAATATTGGGCCTGCTATAGATGAGTGATGTCTGGTTGTACAGCGTGCTGGCACGGCTATAGTGAACTGCCCCCATACATCATGGCGTCGGGTTTATTATATAACTAATATTGGGCTGCTATATGAGTGATGTCACTGGTTGTTACGGGTGCAGGCATGCTATATGTGAACTGCCCCCATACTTCATGAGCGGCGGGTTTATTAATATAACTAATATTGGGCCTGCTATATTGAGTGATGTCTGATTGTTACAGGGTGCAGCATGGGCTAAGGTGAACAGCCCCAATAACTTCAATGGCGCGGGTTTATTATATAAACTAATATTGGACCTGCTAAATTGAGTGATGTCTGGGTTGTTACAGGGTGCAGCACGCTATAGGTAACTGCCCCCATACCTCATGGCGCGGGTTTATTATATAAACTAATATTGACCTGCTATATTGAGTGATGTCTGGTTGTTACCGGTGCAGCATGGCTATAGTGAAACTGCCCCATACTTCATGGCACGGTTTATTAATATAAACTAATATTGGGCCTGCTATATTGAGTGATGTCTGGTTGTTACAGGGTGCAGGCACGCTATAGGTAACTGCCCCCATACATCATGGCGCGGGTTTATTAAATAAACTAATATTGGATCCTGCCTATATTGATGATGTCCTGTTGTTACAGGGTGCGGGCACGGCTAGACGGTGAACTGCCCCATACTCATGGGACGGTTTATATATAAACTATAAATATTGGGCCTGCTAAATGATGATGTCTGGTGATACAGGGTGGCAAGGCACGTCCTATAGGGTTGAACTGCCCCATACTGTCATGGCAAACGGGTTTTAGATATAAACAATATTGGGCCCTGCTATATTGAGTGATTCTGGTTGTCTACAAGGGTGCAGGCACGGCTATAGTGAACTGCCCCCATACTCAAGGCGCGAGTTTATTATATGAACTAATATTGACCTGCTATATTGATTGATGTCTGGTTGTTACAGGGTGAGGGGCACGGTCTATAGTAACTGCCCCAATAACTTCATGGCACGGGTTTATTATATAAACTAGTAAATTTTGGCCTGCTATATTGAGTAATGTCTGTGTTTACAGGTGCAGGCACGCTATAGGTGAACTGCCCCCAATACTCATGGCCCTGGTTTTATTTATATAACTATAAATATTTGACTGCTACATGATAATTGAGTGATGTCTGGTTGTTTACAAGGGTGCAGGCACGGCTATAGTGAACGCCCCCATACTTTCATGGCATCGGGTTTTATTTATATAAACAATATGGGACCTGCTAAATTGAGTGATGTCTGGGGTTTTTTTTTTTTTTTTATGTTACATGGTGCAGCACGCTACAGGTGAACTGTCCCCATACTTCATGGCGCGGGTTTTATTATATAAACTAATATTCTGTGTTGCTATAAATTGAGTGATGTCTGGTTGTTACAGGGTTCAGAGGGCACGGCTATAGTTGAAACTCCCCCATACTTCAGCACAGTTTATTATATGACTGTATATTGACGTGATGTCTGGTTGTTACAGGGTGCAGGAGGCACGGCTATAGTGACTCCCCCATACTTCAGGCACGGTTTATTTATTATATAAACTAATATTGGGCCGCTATATTGAGTGATTCTGGTTGTTACACGGGTGCGGAGCACGGCTATAGTGAACTGCCCCCAGACTTCATGCACAGTTTTATTATATAAACTATAAATTATTGGGCCTGCTACATTGAGTGATGTCTGGTGTTACAGGGTGCATGCACGGCTATAGGTGAACTGCCCCCCATAACTTCATGGCAACAGGTTTATTATATAAACATAAATATTGGGCCTGCTATATTGAGTGATGTCTGTTGTTACAGGGTGCAGCACGCTAATAGGTGAACTGCCTCCCATACTTCATAGGCACGGGGTTTATTAGAGGAACTAATATTGGACCTGCTATAATTGGAGGTTTTTATTTTTTTTTTTTTTTTGGTGGGTGTGGGGGGGGGAGGTTCCTGGTTTTTTACAGGGTGCGGCACGGCTATAGGAGAACTCCCCCATACAATTCATGGCGACAGGTTTATTATATAAACTAAGATTGGGCCTGCTATATTGAGTGGATGTCTGGTTGTTACAGGGTGCGGGCACGCTATAGGTGAACTGCCCACCATACTTCATGCCACGGGTTTATTATATAAACCTAATATTGGGCCTGCTATATTGAGTGATGTCCCTGGTTTGTTTCAGGTGCAGTCACGGCTATAGGTGAACTGCCCCCAATACTTCAGCACGGGTTTTATTATATAAACTATAAATTATTGCGCCTTGCTAATATTGAGTGATGTCTGGTTGTTACAGGGTGCAGGCACGGCTATAGGTGAACTGCCCCCATACTTCATGGTGCGGGTTATTATATACAACTATAAATACTTGGGCCTGCTACATGTATATTGAGTGATGTCTGGTTGTTACAGGGTGCCCAGGCACGGCATATAGGTGAACCTGGCCCCATACTTCATGGTGCGAGGTTTATTATATATACTATAAATATTGGGCCGAGCTTACATGTAGATTGAGTGATGTCTGGTTTTACAGGTGCGGCACGGCTAATAGGTTGACCTGCCCCCATACTTTCATGGCACGGTTTATTATTATATAAACTAATATTGGGCCTGCGTATATTGAGTGATGTCTGGTTGTTACAGGGTGCGGGCACGGCAATAGGTGAACTGCCCCCATACTTCATGGCACAGGTTTATTATATTAACTATAAATATGGTCTGCTATATTGATTGATGTCTGGTTGTTACAAGGGTGCAGGCACGGCCTATAGGTAACTGCCCCCACTTCAATATGCGCGGGTTTATTATATGAACTAATATTGGACCTGCTATATATGGAGTTTGAGTTCTGGTTGTTACAGGGTTGTACGAGCACGGCTAAATAGGGGAACTGCCCCCCAATACTTACAATGGGCCTTGGATTATTATATACACTAATAGTTGGGCCGCTAAAATTGAGTGATTGTCTGGTTGTTAACAGGGTGGCAGGCATGGCTCATAGGTGAACTGCCCCCATACTTCCATGGCGCGGGTTTAAAATTATATAAAACTAATATTGGGCCTGCTAAATTGAGTGATGTTCGTTGTTACAGGGTAGGGCCATGGCTTATAGTTAACAGGGCCCCCAAACTTCTGCGCAGGGTAACGGTTTATTATATAAACTAATATTGGGCCCTGCTATATGAGTGAATGTCTGGCCCCCATGTAACCAGGGTCATGGCGCGGCTTTATAGGTGAACTGCCCCCATACTTCCCAAATGGCAAACGGGTTTTATTGGTAAATAAAATAAATTAGGGCCTTCTATATTGGAGGTGATGCTTCGGATTGTTTACAGGGTGCAGGCATGGCTATAAGGTGAACTGCCCCCCATACGTTCATGGGCAACTGGATTTATTAATATAAACTAATATTGGGTCCAGCAATATTGAGTGAATGTCTGGTTGTTTAACAGGGTGCAGGCACGGCTATAGGTGAACTGCCCCCATACTTCATGGCCGTGGTTTATTATATAAACAAAAATTGGGCCTGCTAATATTGGGAAGTGATTGTCGGTTGTTAACAGGGACAGGCCACAGGCTATAAAGGTGAACTGCCCCCAATAACTTTCATGCAACGGATTTATTATAAAAACTATAATATGGGCCTCTATACATTGAAGTGAAGTCTGGATTGGTTTTACAGGGTGCAGGCACGGCTAAAGTGAACTGCCCCCATTCTTCATGGCCCCCAAACGGGTTTCTTATATAAATTAATATTTGGGCCTGCTATATTGAGTTGATGTCTGGTTGTTAACAGCTAAGCAGGCACGGCTATAGGTGAACTGCCCCCAATACTTCATGGCGCGGGTTTATTATATAAACTAATAATGCCTGCTAATATTGAGTGATAGTCTGGTTGTTACAGGGTGCCAGGCATTGGCTATAGGTAGAAACTGCCCCCCATACTTCATGGGTCGGGCGGGTTTTAATTATAATAAATAAACTAATATTGGACCTTGCTATATTGAGTGAATGTCCTGGTTGTTACCAGGGTGCATGCACGGCTACTAGGTGAACGGCCCCATACCCTCATGGCCCCCGCGGGTTTATATATTTAAACTAATATTGTAAAATGGACAAGAGACCGGAACACCCATGGACCAACAACGGACCATTAATTAAAGTAGGGAACTCAAAACAAGATATTGGAAAGATTGGACCATTAATGGGAAATTGGGAAAATTGGAATTTGATGTCCATTGGTTGTTACAAGGGCAGCTCCAGCACAAGGGTTAAACATGCAGGCGTGCTGCTGATCTAGAGTGATGGTCTTGTTGTAATCTGGTGCCCCCATCAAGGCAATCAGGTTGGAAGCTGGGGTTTATTACTACCTGGCAAACGGGTTTAGAATAAATAAACTTTAATATTGGGCCTGCTAATATTGAGTGAATGTCATGGATTTGTTACAGGGGTGCAGGCAACGGCTATAAGGTGAACCTGCCCCCCATTAACTTCCATTGCGCGGGTTTTTTATTAATAAATAAACTAATATTGTGGGAACCTGCCTCTAAAGTTGAGTGATGTCTGGTTGTTAAACAGGGTAGCTGCAGGCACGGCTAAAACGGTGAACTTGCCCCCATATCCTTTCATGGCGGCGCGTTTAGTTTTATTAAATGAACTAATATTGGACCTTGCTATATTGAGTGAATGTCCATATGGTTGTTACAGGGTGCGGGCACGCTAGAGGTGAACTGCCCCCATACTTCATGGACGGGTTTATTATTATAAAACTAATATTGGAACCTGCCCCCAATTATTGAGTGATGTCTTGGTTGTTACAGGGTTGGCAGGCAACGGCTTTATTAGTGAATACCCCCATACTTCAAATGGCTTGGGACCAGTTTATTATATGAACAAATATTGGACCTGCTAAACTTGAGTGAATTGTCCGGGGGGTGGTTGTTTACAGGGTTGCGGCAGGCCCGGCTAAATAGGTGAACTGGCCCCCACTACTTCCCATGGGACCGGTTTTTGGTTTTATTATAAAACAATAAAATAATGGGCCTCTATAAATTGATTTTGATTTCCTGTTTTGTTACAGGGAGCAGCACTGCAATAGGTGAACTGCCCCCCATACTACATGGCACGGGTTTTGTTATATAAACTAATATTTGGCGGCTAAATTGGAGTGGCTTGTCCGGTTGTTACAGGGTGCAAGGCCACGGCTATAGGTGAACTGCCCCCATACTTTACATGGCGCGGGAGTTTATTATATGAAACCTAAATAAATTGGACCCTGCTTATAATTGGAGTGATGTCTGGTTGTTTACAGGGTGGTGCAGGCAGCGGCTCTAGGTGAACTGTCCCCAATACCTTCATTGGCGCCGGGTTTATTAATATAAACTAATAAATATTGGGCCTTGCTATATTGAGTGAATGTCTGGATTGTTAACAGGGTGCAGGCACGGCTAAATATGGTTGAACTGCCCCATACTTCACTGGCCCTCAGGTTTTATTATATGAAACTAAATAAAAAAATTGGGACCTGCTATATTGTATATTGATTGATGGTCCTGGTTTTACAGGTTGCAAGGCACGGGCTAAGGTGGAACTGCCCCCAAACTACATGGCACGGGTTTATTATAAAACTAATAGGTTGGAACCTGCCCCCTATATTGAGTGATGTCTTGGTTTGTTACAGGGTGGCAGCACCGGGCACAGGTTGAACTGTCCCCAAACTTTCAAGGCGCGTGTTTATTAAACTAATAAACTAATAATTGGGCCTTGCTATATTGAGTGATGTCTGGTTAGTTACAGGGTGCAGGCAACTCTATAGTGTGAACTGGCCCCCATTACTTCTCAAGGCACATGGGTTTTATTAATAAATTAACTAATAATTGGGACCTGCTAATTAATTGATGATGTTCCTGGTTTTTACAGGGTGCAGGCAACGCTATAGGTGAACTGGGCCCCCATTTTACTCATGGAACGGGTTTAGTATATAAACCTATAAAATTGGGCCGTGCTATATTGATGATGTCTGGTTTTACAGGGTCAAAGGCACGCAATAGGGAACTGCCCCCTCCATATCATTCAATGGCGCGGGTTTATAAATAAATAAATTAATATGGGGCCTGCCTAATATTGAGTGATGTCTTGGTTGTTACAGGCGTGCAGGCACGGCTATAGGTGAACTGCCCCCATACTTCAAGGCGCGGGTTTATTATATAAAACCATATGCCCTGCTATATTGAAAGTGATGTCTGGATTGTTACAGGGTGCAGGCATGGCTATAGGTGAACTGCCCCCATACTAAACCATCGTTGCATCGGTTTATTATATAAACATATTGGGCTGCTATTATGAGTGATGTCTGGTTGTTACAGGGTGCAGGCACGGCAATAGGTGAACTGCCCCCATACTTCATGGCGCGGGTTTTATTATATAAATACTAATAATGGACCTGGCTATATATGAAGTGATGTCTGGTAGTTACAGGGTGCAGGGAGGCACGGCTATATGTGAACTGGCCCCCACAAATACTTCATGGCGCGGGTTCATTTCTATATAAACTAATATTGGGACCTGCTATATGGGAGTGATGTCTGGTTGTTACAGGGTGCAGGCACGGCTATAGGTGAACTGCCCCCCATACTTCATGTTTTGCGGTATAAATACAAAAAATGCTGCCCCCTACAGGTTATTGAAGGTGATGACTGGTTGTTACAGGGTGCGGCACGGCTATATGAAGAAATTCTGGCTTTCATACCTCAAATGCACGGTATATTATATACTTGGAATATAAATGGGCCTGCTACATGAAGAGATGTCTGTTGTTTACAGGGTGCAGGCACGGCTATAGTGAACGTGCATTTGACCTCATGCACAGGGTATATCATACTTATATTATGGCATGGCTTATATGAGTGATGCTGGTTGTTTACAGGGTGCAGGCACGGCTATCATGGACTGCCCCCATCACTCATGGGCACAGGTTTATTATATACTAATATTAGGGTCCTGCTATATTGAGTGATGTCTGGTTGTTATCAGGGATGCGAGGCACGGCTGATAGGTGAACTGACATACTTCATGGCACAGGTATTATATACACTACGGATTGCATTGGCCTGGCTATATTGAGTGATGTCTGGTTACAGGGTGCGGCACGGCATAGGGTGAACTGCTGCATTTTACTCCATGGCACAGGATATATAATGACTATATGGCTGCCCCCTATATTGAGTGATGTCTGTTGTTACAGGGTGGCGGGCACGGCTATAGTGACTTGCCCCATACTCATGCACGGGTTTATATAAACTAATATTGGGCCTCTATATTGAGTGATGTCTGGTTGTTTACAGGTGGCAGGCCGCTATAGTGAACTGCCCCCATACTTCATGGCACAGGTTTATTATATGAACTAATATTGGACCTGCTATATTGAGTGATGTCTGGTTGTTACAGGGTGCAGGCACGGCTGTAGGTGAACTGCCCCCATACTTCATGGCACGGGTTTATTATATAAACTATAAATATTGGGCCTGCTATATTGAGTGATGTCTGGTTGTTACAGGGTGCAGGCACGGCTATAGGTGAACTGCCCCCATTCTTCATGGCACGGGTTTATTATATAAATTAATATTGGGCCTGCTATATTGAGTGATGTCTGGTTGTTACAGCGTGCAGGCACGGCTATAGGTGAACTGCCCCCATACTTCATGGCGCGGGTTTATTATATAAACTAATATTGGGCCTGCTATATTGAGTGATGTCTGGTTGTTACAGGGTGCAGGCATGGCTATAGGTGAACTGCCCCCATACTTCATGGCGCGGGTTTATTATATAAACTAATATTGGACCTGCTATATTGAGTGATGTCTGGTTGTTACAGGGTGCAGGCACGGCTATAGGTGAACTGCCCCCATACTTCATGGCGCGGGTTTATTTATTATATAAACTAATATTGGGCCTGCTATATTGAGTTATGTCTGGTTGTTACAGGGTGCAGGCACGGCTATAGGTGAACTGCCCCCATACTTCATGGTGCGGGTTTATTATATAAACTATAAATATTGGGCCTGCTACATGTATATTGAGTGATGTCTGGTTGTTACAGGGTGCAGGCACGGCTATAGGTGAACTGCCCCCATACTTCATGGCACGGGTTTATTTATTATATAAACTAATATTGGGCCTGCTATATTGAGTGATGTCTGGTTGTTACAGGGTGCGGGCACGGCTATAGGTGAACTGCCCCCATACTTCATGGCACAGGTTTATTATATAAACTATAAATATTGGGCCTGCTATATTGAGTGATGTCTGGTTGTTACAGGGTGCAGGCACGGCTATAGGTGAACTGCCCCCATACTTCATGGCACAGGTTTATTATATAAACTATAAATATTGGGCCTGCTATATTGAGTGATGTCTGGTTGTTACAGGGTGCAGGCACGGCTATAGGTGAACTGCCCCCATACTTCATGGCACGGGTTTATTATATGAACTAATATTGGACCTGCTATATTGAGTGATGTCTGGTTGTTACAGGGTGCGGGCACGGCTATAGGTGAACTGCCCCCATACTTCATGGCACAGGTTTATTATATAAACTAATATTGGGCCTGCTATATTGAGTGATGTCTGGTTGTTACAGGGTGCGGGCACGGCTATAGGTGAACTGCCCCCATACTTCATGGCACGGGTTTATTATATAAACTAATATTGGGCCTGCTATATTGAGTGATGTCTGGTTGTTACAGGGTGCAGGCACGGCTATAGGTGAACTGCCCCCATACTTCATGGCACGGGTTTATTATATAAACTATAAATATTGCGCCTGCTATATTGAGTGATGTCTGGTTGTTACAGGGTGCAGGCACGGCTATAGGTGAACTGCCCCCATACTTCATGGTGCGGGTTTATTATATAAACTATAAATATTGGGCCTGCTACATGTATATTGAGTGATGTCTGGTTGTTACAGGGTGCAGGCACGGCTATAGGTGAACTGCCCCCATACTTCATGGTGCGGGTTTATTATATAAACTATAAATATTGGGCCTGCTACATGTATATTGAGTGATGTCTGGTTGTTACAGGGTGCAGGCACGGCTATAGGTGACCTGCCCCCATACTTCATGGCACGGGTTTATTTATTATATAAACTAATATTGGGCCTGCTATATTGAGTGATGTCTGGTTGTTACAGGGTGCGGGCACGGCTATAGGTGAACTGCCCCCATACTTCATGGCACAGGTTTATTATATAAACTATAAATATTGGGTCTGCTATATTGAGTGATGTCTGGTTGTTACAGGGTGCAGGCACGGCTATAGGTGAACTGCCCCCATACTTCATGGCACGGGTTTATTATATAAACTAATATTGGACCTGCTATATTGAGTGATGTCTGGTTGTTACAGGGTGCAGGCACGGCTATAGGTGAACTGCCCCCATACTTCATGGCAGGGTTTATTATATGAACTAATATTGGACCTGCTATATTGAGTGATGTCTGGTTGTTACAGGGTGCGGGCACGGCTATAGGTGAACTGCCCCCATACTTCATGGCACGGGTTTATTATATAAACTAATATTGGGCCTGCTATATTGAGTGATGTCTGGTTGTTACAGGGTGCGGGCACGGCTATAGGTGAACTGCCCCCATACTTCATGGCGCGGGTTTATTATATAAACTAATATTGGGCCTGCTATATTGAGTGATGTCTGGTTGTTACAGGGTGCAGGCACGGCTATAGGTGAACTGCCCCCATACTTCATGGCACGGGTTTATTATATAAACTATAAATATTGCGCCTGCTATAGTGAGTGATGTCTGGTTGTTACAGGGTGCAGGCACGGCTATAGGTGAACTGCCCCCATACTTCATGGCGCGGGTTTATTATATAAACTAATATTGGGCCTGCTATATTGAGTAATGTCTGGTTGTTACAGGGTGCGGGCATGGCTATAGGTGAACTGCCCCCATACTTCATGGCGCGGGTTTATTATATTAAACTAATCTTGGCTGCTATATTGTGATGTGGTTGTTAGGGGTGAGGCACTAATAGGTGAATGCCATACTTCTGCGTTTATATTAAATAATATTGGACCTGCTATATCGAGTGATGTCTGGTTGTTACAGGGTGTAGGCACGGCTATAGGTGAACTGCCCCCATACTTCATGGCGCGGGTTTATTATATAAACTAATATTGGGCCTGCTATATTGAGTGATGTCTGGTTGTTACAGGGTGTAGGCACGGCTATAGGTGAACTGCCCCCATACTTCATGGCACGGGTTTATTATATGAACTATAAATATTGGGCCTGCTATATTGAGTGATGTCTGGTTGTTACAGGGTGCAGGCACGGCTATAGGTCAACTGCCCCCATACTTCATGGCACGGGTTTATTATATAAACTAATATTGGGCCTAGCTGATATTGAGTGATGTCGGTGTTACAGGGTGCAGGCATGGCTATAGGTGAACTGCCCCCATACTTCATGGCACGGGTTTATTATATAAACTAATATTGGGCCTGCTATATTGGGTGATGTCTGGTTGTTACAGGGTGCAGGCACGGCTATAGGTCAACTGCCCCCATACTTCATGGCACGGGTTTATTATATAAACTAATATTGGGCCTGCTATATTGAGTGATGTCTGGTTGTTACAGGGTGCAGGCACGGCTATAGGTGAACTGCCCCCATACTTCATGGCACAGGTTTATTATATGAACTAATATTGGACCTGCTATATTGAGTGATATCTGGTTGTTACAGGGTGCGGGCATAGCTATAGGTGAACTGCCCCCATACTTCCATGCACGGGTTCTTATATAAACCTAATATAGGGCCTGCTATTGAGTGATGTCTGTTGTTACAGGGTGTGGCAGGCAACGGCTATAGGTGAACTGCTCATACTCATGCACATGTTTATTATAATAAACTTATCTTTTATTGGGCTGCTTTATTGAGTGGATGTGGTTGTTAGCAGGGTGCAGGCACGGCTATAGGTGAACTGCCCCCATACTCATGGCACAGGTTTATTATATGAACTAATAAGGGCTGCTATATTGAGTGATCTCTGGTTGTTACATGGTGCGGGCATGGCTATAGTGAACTGCCCCCCATACTTCATGGCACGTTTTATTATATATAAACTAATTATTGGGCCTGCTTTATTGAGTGATGTTCTGGTTGTTACAGGGTGCAGGCACGGCTATAGGTGCAAACTGCCCCCAAACATTCATGGCCCTAGGTTTATTATATAAACTATAAATATTGGGCCTGCTACATGTATATTGAGTGATGTCTGGTTGTTACAGGGTGCAGGCACGGCTATAGGTGAACTGCCCCCATACTTCATGGCGCTGGTTTTTTATTTATGAACTAATATTGGGCCTGCTATATTGAGTGATGTCTGGTTGTTACAGGGTGCAGGCACGACTATAGGTGAACTGCCCCCATACTTCATGGCGCGGGTTTATTATATAAACTAATATTGGGCCTGCTATATTGAGTGATGTCTGGTTGTTACAGGGTGCAGGCACGGCTATAGGTGAGCTGCCCCCATACTTCATGGCCCGGGCGGCCCGGCTGTCCGAGGTCGACCTCGATGACGACGAGTTTGATGAGATTGAGTCTCTGATACACGAGAAACAGGTGCACCCCGACCATATGGTACGTATTGTCGATAATGTGGGACATACTGACGATGATAGGGTGCGTATGGTCAATACTATTGTTAGTATAATTGTAACACTATCATTGTGTTTCACGATCCGAAACCATCATGTCACATGTAAATGGTGCTGTATCCATTCTAAATTGTATAGAACAGATACTAAAATTGTTCTTGGAGCCATTACTTGATAGCGCTATGAGCAAATTCATGTTGCCGTATAACCACAGATGAATAAATCATGGCAGGGATTGTAAATGGTTACAATTTCCCTAATTATGTTTAGAAACCATCAGAAATTCTGAGAAATATAAATTGTCATTAAAACCACAAAATGCCCGTTATTACATGATGGTCACACAGATGAGTGGCAGTTGTGTTTCTTGAATGTCCAAAATATTGTAAAACCCAGTTTTAACCAGCCTTGTTATATGTTGTTCCCAAATGACATGAACATACATGTAATAGGAATTCTTTAACAGGCCTCGGAATTCTTGCACTGTACCTGCACAGCCTGATAAGCTTAAGAATTAGACTATCGCCTGTAGCCAATTTCATCAAAATTGCAAAGTATACCTATGTAGCAATTTGAGGTAGTAATCATTTATTTTTCCCAAAATGCATTATGTCATATAGAACTAACGGCTGCATATATTTGATGATTAACAGTATGCAAAATTATTATACTGAATTTATTACATTAATATAATAAATTCAGTATAATAAAAAATAAATTTATCCTTAAATTGAAAATTTCTCCCTTACTTAGCAAGATAAGTATACTTTGCAACTTTGGTGAAATAGGTTACAGATGTTCTCCATATTTTTCCAGCAAGCTGTAATGGATGTAAGTGTATAACATACAGCTTTGGTGGTGAAGGTGCTTTTCTACATTCATATTCAACATGGTGGGCTACCATTTTACCCTTTCAGAGCATGAAAAATTAATTAAAATTCAGACAGCTGGGATGTCGTAATTTGTTTCAGATTATTTGCACACAACGAGGGTCGGCCAAGCTGGAGCTAAAAAGTAGGCTTAAAGCTAGATTCCCGCAGGAAAATAGAAAAGTGTAACACGCTGTCAAATTTATGTAAACTGAGCTTAATACATAAATTTGACAGCGTGTTACACTTTTCTATTTTCCTGCAGGAATCTAGCTTGAAGCCTATTTTAATAAAAGTGTATTGTTTACACTATATATTGTACCAACACAATTTATAATTGGTGGATAAGTTTCATTTTTGTCGCGCCTGCTTTAGCAGAAGCGCAACTATAGTCGTCGCTTTTTCTGTCGTCGTCGTCCGAAATATTCTAAAGTTTGTTCAAGCTTCGTAATCATGGTATAACTTTAATATTACTTGACGGAGTGCTTCAATATTTGGACACTTGATACATGTGAGCATTTGAAACACATCCATGCCCCCATTAACATGACATTGACGACCCTTTTTACCATTCACATTTTTGCGGAAACACTCAACCATTTAATGCGTCAAAAAGTTTGTACAAGCTTCTTCATCATGGTATAACTTTAGTATTACTTCAAAAGGATTGCTTCAATATTTGGACACTTGATACATGTAGTCATTTGGAACACACTCATGCTGCCATTAACATGATTACATGTACCATCACACTTTTGCGAAAACACTTAGCCATTTTTTGCGTCAAAAAGTTTGTACAAGCTTCGTCATCTTGATATAACTTTAATATTACTTGACGGATTGCTTCAATATTTGGACACTTGATACATGTAGTCATTTGGAACACACTCCTGCTGCCATTAACATGACCTTGACCTTTTTTACCTTCACATTTTTTGCGGAAACACTAAGCCATTTTCTTGTGTCAACAATTTTGTACAAGTTTCATCACGATATAACTTTAATATTACATGTACTTGACAGATTGCTTCAATATTAGGACACTTAATACATGTGACCATTTTAAACACATTCATGCCCCCATGAACATGACCTTGACCTTTTGTACCTTCATATTTTTGCGGAAACACTTAGCCATTTTTTGCATCATTAACATTAATACTTGATGAATTGCTTCAATGCCTCGGCAGGCGCGACATCGCTTCCGTGGCGGAATTCTTGTATTGCTTGCATGGCATTGGGTCACAGGATATTGATGCGTCTTGTATATACAGGTAGATATTTGTGCCAGTCTATGAGACTTTGCCTTATTGCATTATGAGAATTTTGTGAAATTGAATTCTACAAACATCAAATAGTCATGATAATTTCATCGCAGATGCAGCAAATAGTTTGGCATGTGCTTTGAAAAATTGAGACATTAATGTACAGCACTGCTTTCAGATACCTATTATCTCTGCATGTTGGAATAACTTTGAAATTCAAATGCTTTATCACCATCCATAGTTTCATTCCATTGCCTAGGCATATATCCATGCCATTTTTGTCGCGTCTGCTTTAGCAGAAGTCGCAACTATAGTCGCCGCTTTTTACGTCGGCGTCCACATCGTCGTCCGAAATGTCAAAAGGTTTGTACAAGCTTCGTCATCATGGTATAACTTTAATATTACTGGACGGATTGCTCCATGGCGGAATTCTTGTTTTGGTACCTACTCAACACTACATCTAATTGGCTTACAACTTCTCCAACAAAAAGTCTCATGCCACTCAGTCCATTTACCTGCTACTACTAGTCAACACTGACAATGCTGAAGTAATTTTTGTCGTCTGCTGATTATTTATTATTTGATATTTTTTGTTCTCATTAAAAACATAATTTAGAATCATTTCCAATGCAAATGATTCTAAAGTGCTGTCAAATCATGTTTTTATTGAGAACGAAAAAATATTAAACAACAGCAGACGACAATTTATGATTCCCTCTTTCGGTAGGTGAACTTGGTTGCTTGGGTGATAATTATGTTTACTGATAGACCTGTCCATTGCTAGCGTATTATCCCCTCGCCAACAGGCAAGAGGGGATATAGCATTATTCCATGTATGTACATTATTAACACCTTTCATTTTTCAATAACCGCTTCACCGATTTGATAATATTTGGCCACAACGTGTGTCTAGGGATGATGGTTTGTTTTGCATTCGACCCACATCCGACTGCCCAAGGTCAAGGTCACTGAGGACTTGTGTTCACTTTGTAAGGCAAATATGCTAACAAAAATCTTACTCATAGTCACCTTGTTTCAGAGACCACACATTCACTATTAATCGAACAACCAGGGCCCGGTTGTTCAAAACATCAGTTAGCTTAACGGACTGTTAAATCCTTAACTGAATGGTTAAAATCTCTGTTTTGAGCAACCGGATGTTTTGAGCAACCGGGCCCTGAAGTCATCCCAAGCATTTCTAAGCCTATTTAGAACTTACGGAATTAGGTCCTGGAAAGATACACCTGGCTTCAATGATAATTGCTTCATAAGACGGATGTGATATATGAATATAAGATATGTTAATAGTGTCTTGTTACTGTATACTACATGGTGCATTCATACTCGCTGTATATATTCATGCATTGTGTTGCCATCTTTGTATTTACAAGCCATCGTACAGTTTCCTCACTTCGAGCGTTTGACATATACAGCAAATAATATGACATTAAAACTAATGAAATTTGGTGCAATACATCATAGACAGACATGACAACAGTGAGCTATACATATTATGCCAGTTAACTGTACAACAGGCAAGATATCTGAGCATTTCTCCCATCAATCTCAAAACTAGGATGTTTAACATCTTTACAAGATATTGCACCAAATTGTATTTATGTATATAAAGAATAGTAGGTTAGTGCCGTGAATGGGAAAAAATATCTGGCAAGGCTCAGGAAACGGGATGGGCGAGGCTCTGCCGAGCACATATATGTTATACATATATCCCATCACATTTAGAAACCAATTATGTTTGAATCAAACGATGATCAGGGATTCCACGGGTCCTTAACTAGTGCGACCACCTGCATAATGCGACTGGCCTCTGGAAATAAATTGATCCACATAAAAATGTCCTAAACTGTATTGAAATGATCGTTCTATTTCACATAAATTGTTGTTTGTAATGTGAAATTGTGACTTTATGTACCTACTCAAGGGGTAAAGGCAAGTAACATTAGACATGTGTGATGAAATGAGAACGCGCCATGAGATTTTGTACCTTCGGACATCTGCATAATTTCATTAAATACGTTTACTAAATTTACAATATTTTTCATGAATAAAGTCAAAAGTTGACAAAATTTTCAGAGTACATGTTGAATTATATAACTCGGCATATACTCAACTTTTGACGCCAGTTACGGAAAATATTGTAAATTTTGTACACGTATTTAATGAAAATACTTAGATGTCCGGAGGTATAAAATCACATGGCGTGTCTCAAATGGCAATCGAGCATAGATGACCACTCCAGGAAGATCATTGCAGAAAGGTGGATTTATCTCCCCAGTGGTCATAATTATCTGACCAGGTTCCCGTTTCACTAAACTTTGTGCGGCTAAAATGTTCGTAAGTGCAAATTTAGAATCGTCTGGAAATTTCAATTAATGGATTTACATTCATTGAGCTTACGAACATTTTAGTCGTACGAAGTTTAGTGAAACGGCCCCCTGCTCTGTGTATTACAGAGCTTCATGGAGAAGGCAAAGCTGTCCGTCCACAACCTCGTACAGAAGGTCGGCTTCTTCGGCATTCTCATCTGTGCCTCTGTAAGTATTTCATACGTCCCATAATGGCTCTCAGTGCTCCAGATAAGCTGCATATATATGGTATGCTTATATACCCAATTAAAATTGCCAAAAACCTGATTGAAATCAGAAGTAGCGAGTATCAAAAAGCAATAACAAATTGGTGGTACCTTTATCATGCTACAGAAAACAATAAAAATACCACATATATAGCATATTTTTCTTATTTTCCACGAAAACACACCTTGGTATTTCATTAGAATTGTCTCCAAGGAGACAATTCTAATGAAATGCCAATACATGTTTTCATTTTGAAGCAAACTATTCAATAATTGCTATCTGTTGATGTGTAAACAGTAGTGTGATTTTATTTTACCCAATTCAAATTTTGAAATGCCCAATTGCTTCAGACATGATGGAGTGAAATTACTAAATTATTAATTACTTATCTGGAGCACTGGCTCTACTTGGAACTATTCATGGGTAATGTAGTCCTTCAAATTGAACATTGATGGGACAACCAATTTTTTTGAGAATTTTTGTGCACCCCACAAAACAATTTTGCGGTGCGTATAGTCGCCACTTTGTCAATCTTTCTATCCGAGATTTGAGTTAATGTTTTCGGCTACTTATCTTTGTTGCCATCAGTGGGATTGGCTTGCAACATCACATACTTATTTGTGATTTATAACCAAACAATGCGAACCCTGTTCTCTAAGTAAAGGTCAAATTTAGTTAGAAATTTGCATTAAAGTTTTTAGAGGGGTACGTCTATGAGTGTTACTGATTCTTGTTGTGAGCAATGCAGGCCCAATTGAGCCTCTGGTTGAGAATTTTGATGACAAGATTAACTTCTGATTCTGTAGGTATTACAGAGCTCCAGATAAGCTTTGTGTCTAAAGAGTATTTTACCCCCTGATTTCAAATTAAATGCATATTTTATTTTTTACAAATGGATTATTGATTTTCTTATGATTAAATAGGGAACAAATGATCAAAACATTAAACAAATTTAACCATTCACCTACCGGTATTTGAGTGTATTATTACTTATTCACTTATTTATACTGTAAAATAGTTGAAAATTTACTTTAGTTAGCTGCAAAAAGCAAACAGTTTTTCCTTTTTGCAGCTCTACCAAGTAAATTTTCAACTTTCTTACAGTATTTCCACTACTCAATTTGAAAATCAATGCATATTTTCACATTGCTATGAGTATTTTGTACTCCCACTGTTGATAATCAATGCATATTCAGGTAAAATAAGTGTGTAAAATACGCCAATACACATCTTATCTGGAGATCTGTATTAAAATATAGCAATTTGGCGAGTCTGAGCTGCTGAGGTGAATGTCTTAGATTCCAAACACTCAGATGTGACGGTGACTGGAGAAATGGAGCTTTTAGGATTTATGACCAGTGTAGTTCCTGATCAAATAGCTCACTTCTGTAGCATGATAACGTTCTATAATGCTTGTTAGCAGCAAGACTGGTCTGTCATTAATGCAATGGCAAATAGTGCAGACCCCGATCACACTGTGGATCTGGCCTTAAATGACCTTAGCTGTTGATAGGCCTTTAAACCCCAACAAACAAACAAACAAACACTGTGTGGATGCACAGGCTGATCTGAATCTACACTGAATCTACACCCATTTCTTCAGTGACAACCACAAATGTAGATATTCCAAAGTTTCTGCAATTGAGTTATTCTGATCAAACATCAGAAAACTTTGGTGAAAGTGTTGCTAATTTTAGGTTTCAATAGTACACTGTCATATATGTGAGGGTGACAGAAATTTGCCTTTTTGGGTTTTGCGACCAGTGGAGATCTAGATCAGCTTGTGCATCAGCACAGTCTGATCAGGATCTGCACTGTTCGCCATTCCATCAATGAAACGTACGTCATGCTTTAACAAGCAATATAGATCGTTATCAGGGTACTCTGTTCACAAATCCCATAAGCCCCATTTCTTGTGATTTAGTACATAGGAACATGTGCAATATCTCATGAAAACTATTTACAAAATTTATATTTTCCATAAATGGCGTCGAATTTTGACAAAATTTTCATAGCGTTTGCTACAAGCATTTCGGCACCTTTCAATGTCATTTACAGAAAATATCACAGTTTCTGTAAATATATTTCCTGAAATATCACACATGTTCTTTAAAAAATGACATGGTGTGTCTCAATCATAGTTCAATCAAGTTGAAGTAGCATGATAACTTCATGAGTTGTTCCCCTGCAGATACCGAATCCGTTGTTCGACCTCGCAGGAATCACATGCGGCCACTTCCTCATTCCATTCTGGACGTTTTTTGGTGCAACACTCATTGGAAAGGCAGTAATAAAGATGCATATTCAGGTAAGGCCCATTCCAAATTTAGCCGTTAAAAAGGTTGTACAGTCAAACCTCTCTAAACCGAACACCGAGAACATCCAGTTGTGCTTAACCCTTTCACCCCTAAGTAACTGGAATGGATTTTGATATGTTAATTTTGCAACCAATCCAACCATCACAAAATGATTTTCAGTCTAGTCCATTTATGATAAGGGGGTGTTTTTATTCTCAAAAATATGAAAATTACTTTCAAAAAGTGTAGATCCTGATGAGACGGCTCGTCACGAGCCGGCTCATCTGGATCTACACTTTTTTCCAATACGACTATACAGGCTGTGGTGTTGAAAGGGTTAATGTCGGTATGTTTCTGTGCCATTTACCTTCAATGAGGATGCCTGTTTATGAACGCAAAGCATCCATGTTTGTCTTGCAGTAGTTATTTGTCTGTTTTACAGTGGAACCTCTCTAAACCGGACGCCACAGGGACTTCCCAGGGTGTCCGTTTAGAGAGGTTCCAGTGTAGTAGGTATATTGCTGTTTTTCAAATTTGTGCTATTTGCTAACAGAAATAGTGACACTTGAAAATGTTGTTATGACGTGTTGTAACCCATTTCCTAAATGTAATATGACACGCCTGCAGCATTTTATTGGCTGGCCACAACACCATAATTACGTATTCGTATTATGTGCTAACGTTATGCCAAACAAACAAAATGAAGACGTTCCAAATGACGTTCCTGGCACAACAATGCAATGATGTTTTGACATTGATATCATAATGTTTTTTAACATTAGAAGCGTCGTTGATGCAGTAAAATCATTACAATTGTTAAAATGCACTCGTGTTTGGTATTATGTAGTGCTTACAAAGAGCGTGAACCTTATAGCAGCATATTTATAATAGTATTGAGCAATATTAAAACTATTTTACTCTGTGGAGATTTTCAACTAGATGCGAAAATAGTCAATGGCATCTTCTCTGACACTGAAACGTGTTGGATATCTCCATTTGTATGCCCCCTATGTGATAGCAAGGGGGGCATATTGTGTTGCTCTTGAGGTTCCGTCCTTCCGTCCGTCCGTCCGTGTACATTTGCGTCGAATGCCACGGGGGCATATCCATGTTTTACAATCATGTCTAGTTTCTCCTATTTGGAGTGTGAAGTCGTGTGATAAACATAATCTCAAACTCGTTTCCATTTGATATGAGATTTATGAAACTTGCATATAATGCGAGTGATATGTTTCACAAATCTCGTATCAAATGGAAACTTGTTTCTGATCCTCTATTTATTATGTTTTGGCATGTATTTTCATTGAGAAACTGGCTTTATGACCTTAGCTGTTGATAGGCCGTTAAACACCATAAATCAAATCAATTCATTGAGAAAATAGCAAAGCAGCACCAGGTGACAAAATCTGTCACTTCCATCTATATATAACCTGACTGTTGAACAGATGAATAAAAAAAAAACACAATCACCCAATCCATCATTCCTAAATTACATTTTTAATACTCAAAATATTAGCCAATTTCGGAAGATTAAACAGTTGACAATTTGATGACTATGTTTTCTCGTTCCATTTCAGAAATTATTTGTTATATTCCTGTTCAGTGAGCACCATGTAGAAAGTGTTGTCCATATTATAGGGTAAGTTCACAGCCTATTATATTAGACAAGCCATGCAAATTTTATACCCAAGAAGATGACCGATATCTCACGAACCAATATATACAATATTTTCTGTAAATGACGTTGAAAGCTGACAAAGTGAGCAGAGCGCATGCTACATAGAATGCCGCATTTGCTTTGAAACTTTTGTCAACTTTCAACGTCATTTACAGAAAATAGCACAGTTTCTATGAATATTTTCCATGAAAAATCACACATCTTCTTAGGCACAAAATCACCTGGCCTTCTCCCATAATTATGACCTTTAAATAGCATGGTTAACTGAAGGGACTGTCTGTGTAGCATTTGTAATAACGTTTCACTAAACTTCATATGACTAAGAAGTAAGTTTGTAAGTGCAGAATCTAACTTTAGAATAACATATGATATACACTGACTGTAATTACAAAATGGTAACGTTAGTTAACTCTTTGCATGCTGGGAAATTTGTGAACTATAACTACATGTAGTTCAAAAATAGCAGATGACAATTCATTATATTTTCTTTTATTTCTCCTTAATATAAATGTCATGAATATGTCTTGGAATTTCATTAGAATTGTGTCCTCCGGACACAATTCTAATGACATTTCAAGACATATTTACATAGAAAAATAATACATATACTCCTAATTCGTTTGGCGGATATTTTCATGCAAAGAGTTAATCATGTCAATGTGAGAAGCAAATTTCACACATCTTTTCATTGGTTGCCAGTCATTTCAATTCAGGCATCCACATGAAAACAGAATTGTAGCAACATCATCACAAGTGACTGTTTTATGAGCTTCTTCCAGAAACCCAAGATGGCAAACTGAAAATTGACCTTCTTTGTGTATCTACAAGTGAAAACGCACCACCATTCGTTTTTGAATGTGGATGTGAATAGAGAAATGGGGCTTATGTGATTTCCGACCAGTGTAGATCAAGATCAGCCTGTGCAATCGCACAGTCTGATCAGGATCTGCACTGTTCACCTGCCATCAATGAAACCCCTTTCATGCCTCTAACAAGCAAAATAGATTGTTATCAGGCTACAGGTTTATGCTATTTGATTAGGAGCTACACTGGTCGCAAATCCCATAAACCCTATTTCTCCAGTCACAGTCACATGTGTGTTTACTTTATAATCAGTGTGCATTTACTGAAGAATACTTGGGGGCCGTCTACCCACCAACTTAACCACCTAATCTTCTGTATTTTGTAATGGTACATTACCCTGACCAGTACATTATTTTTGTTTGATAACATAATGTATCAGGCATTGACCTGATACGAATATCCGGGTTACAGCAGCAGGCTGAAAACTGATGTTTCATTGGTTGAACGGCGCCACATGGCGTTACCGAATGACTCGAGTGTAATCACCCAAGGTAAATGAGGTCGCGTTCTTTTCAACGAAACCTGTTTGACCATTGGGTAATATAAAACGTTAGCTGATAAATAGAATACCAGGCTAGTGTCTGTTGATCATGCTCGGCTTGGAAACGGTAGGAATTCCTCACCAAACTTCAACATTTTTACGTGTTTTCTAGCCTTGCCTGTTAACTTGACATCAGAAGACGCTGAACTGGTATTTTCTAATGTGACTGACTGGAGAAATGGGTCTTATGGGTTTTGCGACCAGTGTAGATCCAGATCAGCCTGTGCATCGGCACAGTCTGATCAGGATCCTCACTGTTCGCCATTCCATCATTGAAACACCCATGATGCTCCTAACAAGCAATCCAGATCATTATCAGATTAAATTAGTATGCTATTTGATCGGGAGCCACACTGGTCACACATCCCATAAGCCCCATTTTTCCAGTCACAGCTACATATGAGACACGCCATGCGATTTTGTACGTTCGGATATCCGCATAATTTCATTAAATACGTTTACAAAATTTACAATAGTTTTCATAAATAAAGTCAAAAGTTGACCAAATTTTCAGAGTACATGTACATATGGAATTTGTCAACTTTTGACGCCATTCAGGGAAAATGTTGTAAATGTATTTTATGTAATTACGCAGATGTCCGAAGGTACAAAAATCACATGCCATGTCTCGTATATATGTGTCAGTATCGTGTATTCACTGCTTCAGGAAATTACCGAAGTACGGTAAAGTTTTACAGACACCATTCAAAGATTATCTCAGCAAACAAAAGGAGAAGATGCACCATAAAGCTGGTGCTGTCGCAGCTGGGGTACGTATAGACATGTAGTAAAACCTGTGAATACATGCCAGCTGGGGTACGTGTAGTCGTGTAGTCAAACCTTTGAATACAGGCCAGTTGGGGTATGTATAGACGTATAGTGAAACCTGTGAATACAGGTCAGCTGGGGTACGTATAGACGTGTAGTCAAACCTGTGAATACAGGTCAGCTGGGGTACGTATAGACGTGTAGTCAAACCTGTGAATACAGGCCAGATGGGGTACGTATAGACATGTAGTCAAACCTGTGAATACAGGCCAGTTGGGGTACGTATAGACGTGTAGTCAAACCTGTGAATACAGCCAGCTGGGGTACGTAAAGAAGTGTATCAAACCTGTGAATACAGGCCAGCTGGGGTACGTATAGACTTAGAAACCTAAAAAACCAGCCAGCTGGGTACGTGAAGACGAGTAGTCAAACCTGTGAAAAGGCCAAACTGGGTAACGATAGACGTTTATTCTAAAACCCTGTGAAAACAGGCCAGTCTGGGGTACCTGTATAAAGACGTGTAGTCCAAACCTGTGAATACAGCAGCTGGGGTACGTATAGACGTTTTTGTAGTAAAAACCTGTGAAAACAGGCCAGCGGGGTAAAGTATAGACGAGTAGGTACCTTGACAGCCAAAGCTGGGGTACGTAATAACTGTAAAAGGTCAAACCTTTGAAATGAATACAGGCCACTGGGGTACGTATAGACGTGTAGTAAACCGTGAAAACAGCCAGCTGGGGTACTATAAGGACCGTGTAGTAAACCTGTGAAAACAAAATGCCAGCTGGGGTACGTATAGCCGTGGTACAAAACCTGTGAAAACATGCACTGGGGTACGTATAACGTTTGTAAAACCTTGAAAACAGGCCAGCCTGGGGTACGTATAGACGTGTAAGTAAAACCTTGTGAAAACAGGCCACTTGGGTACGTATAGAAGTAGTCAAAACCTGTGGAATACAGGCCAGCTGGGGTTACGTATAGACTGTTATACCTTGTGAAAACAGGCCACTGGGGTACGTATAGACTGTAGTAAAACCTGTGAAAAACCCAGCTTGGGGGTAACCGTATAGACGTGTAGTCAAACCTGTGAAAACAGGCCAGCTGGGGTACGTATAGACGTGTAGTCAAACCTGTGAATACAGGCCAGCTGGGGTACGTATAGACGTGTAGTAAAACCTGTGAAAACAGGCCAGCTGGGGTACGTATAGACGTGTAGTCAAACCTGTGAATACAGGCCAGCTGGGGTACGTATAGACGTGTAGTGAAACCTGTGAAAACAGGCCAGCTGGGGTACGTATAGACGTGTAGTCAAACCTATCCATATTATTAATTGTAAACACAAATAAACATCATAAGAACATAAATAGGAACAATTTTCCTTCATATGACACAGTGTCCTTTTGAAATGTGTTAAAGCCGGCAGGGTATTTGAACTAGTTTTGTAAAAAATGAGAGTTGTTGATAGTTCCAAGTAAAATATCGCCTGCACGAGATGTCACACTATCTCTAAGTCGCACGACAGTTGGTCAAAATGTCGAAATGATACATGTTTAATTATTTCATGCACAAAACATGACAATGAAGATGATTTCACCGTGAATTCGCCACAAATTGCAATAATGCGCGCGTATTGACACTGTTCGAGTGTTGGCAATCGCACTACTGTATGTTTCACGAAATCTGCCAACATTTTTACGGCTATATAAACAATGCAAAAACAGTTGTTGTTTTTTTTTGATAATATATTAAAGCAAAATTTAAGAATGAACCTTCTTTTTATTTCGTGAAATTTTGTCAAATATTGATTTTATTACGAAAAACTGATTTGTCTATGGGAATTTAACATGGGGGGAAAAAGTTTTTTCGCAATAAAATCAATATTTGACCAAATTTCATGAAATATAAAGAAGGCTCATTGTTAAATTTTCCTTTAATTTAATATTATCGAAAAAAATATTGTTTTTGAATTGTTTATATAGCCGTAAAATTTGGGCAGCTTTCATAAAACAGACAGTAGTGTTATAAACAGGGCAGCAAACTAAGCACAAGTAACTTCCTTCAGAATTACTTTCAGGATATCGGATGTTACTTGCCAAACTCGGGCTGATTATCTGTAGCACATCAACCTGTACCGACTGTAATAGTTGTCCAAAAATGAAAATTCCCTTTCACTGGCTTGAAACATGTATTCACGCAACAGTTAATTTGAGAAACGTTTCAAAGCCATATACATGCGTTCTCAGACCTCCAGATTTGTTTTGTATCTAAGGAGTATTATACCCCCAGATTTCAAATTCAATGCGTATTTTACTTTTACAAATGTATTATTGATTTTCTTAATATTAAATAGGGAACAAATGATCAAAAAATATAAAACACATTTAAAAATTCACTTATTTGAGCTGCAAAAAGCAAACACCGTTTGCTTTCTGCAGCTCAACTAAGTGAATTTCAAGTTATACCAGTATTTTCACAACTCAATGTTAAAATAAATGTGTATTTTCACATTGGTGTGAGTATTTTGTACTCGCACTTTTGATAATCAGTGCGTATTCTGCTAAAATAAGTGCACAAAATATGTCAATACGCACCTTATCTGGAGCTCTGCATTCGTAGCAATTGTAATTTCACAAAAATATACAACACACGTATGAAATTTGTTTCCATCTGTCTGCAAGACGGGCTAGAAGTTGCATATGGGATTTACAAAAGCAAAACCTCACAATTGTGTTAGAAGGGAATTTCCAACTGTCTGTCTAGCTATGCAATGATAAAATGTTAATCATTGTCAGTAATTTCTTCCCTCGTATGGTCTTTCAGATGAGACTTGAAACTGAGGTCTCGTCCATAAATGTCAGTTATTCCTGGGACGTTAAACCAATTAACTTTCACTTGTTTCAGGAGCCAAGTATTTTAGCATGGATATTCGAGAAGGTGGTCATAGCGATGATTCTCTACTTTGTTTTATCGATCGTCAACTCGATGGCCCAGGGTTACCACAAACGCCAGTGCAAGAAGCGGAGGTTAAAGCAGTCACAATAGTTACCATGGTTATAGTCATTACATGTGGGCCAGTGTACGAGAACTCTTGCCTTATCACATATGTGTGGCTGTGACTGGTGAAATGGGGCTTATGGGAATTGTGACCAGTGTATCTCCTGATCAAATAGCACGCTCCTGTAGCCTGATAACGATCTATATTGCGTGTTAGAAGAATGACGGGTGTTTCATTAATGTGTTTCATAACAGTACAGAGCCTGATCAGACTGCGGATGCACAGACTGATCTGGATCTACACTGGTCGCAAAACCCATAAGCCCCATTTCTCAAGTCCCAGCCACATATGAAAGTTTGCCTTATCACATATGTGACTGTTACTAGTGGTGTAGCTCCTGATCAAATAGCACAGTCGTACGGCTCATATTACTTGTTAGAAGCATGATGGAATGGTAAACAGTGCAGATCCTGATAAGACTGCGGATGCACAGGATGATCTGGATCTACTCTGGTCGCTAAAATCCATTTCTTCGGTCACAGCCACATATGAGATTTTCCAAAATATATTTCGAAGATTTGTGACATCTTTTTGTAAATGATATCGCAAGTTGACAAACATTTTAGACCACACCCATGTGTGCTCTGACATTTTCGTCAATTTACGTTATTTTGCAGAAGGTATACTTTTCGGAATCGACATCGGATGCGATAATGCATAAAATCTCACACACTGCGGCATTTACAACAGTTGGACCATATTCCTATGTTTACAAGTACATGTACTATTATTAGAGAACTGCTCAAGTACATTGTCATTCAATTCATGTCCGTCATATAATTTATGTGAAATTTACATCTAGTTGTATTATATTATATTCGCACCCATATCTACGTAACTGAATGTTTGTGTATTAAAAACGTTTTGATTTTGCATTAAAGTTTTGGTTAGTGGGTCCAGGCAGCAGCCACAGGTACCTGCTCTAATATATTTCAACTTTGTTAAATTCTCATTTAATGTTTCTTTAATAACATCATATTTAGCTCCCATATCGTAAAATTATACATAATTTACTATAAAACCAATACAAACAATGTATATAAAAATCATCACATTATGAATACTCAAATTATAACACAATGCTATTTCAACGGTCGTGTATCGATCCCGTATTCAACCTGCTGCATTGGGGGGGAAATCCCAAAATCTGAACAGAATATTTACATTGAGAAAAAATTATATTCAGTCCTGAAATTATAATAACCTAGCCGGGTGCCAAGTCCATACCATACCAAAGTCACTTGGCCCCTTGCCCCTAAAGGTAATACGATAGTCGTATTACTCATATAAGGGATGTCTTATACACAGATGCAATCTCACATACAAGAATTCCAAAAGACGTTCCCGAAGGCCAAACCAGTAGCCTATTTCACCAACATTGCAAAGTATACTGTTCTAGCAAAGTATACTTCGAGGGAGAAATTTTTAATTTTAGGATAACTTTATTAATTTTTATTATACTGAATTTTTTACATTATCACAGCCTTTGGCTGTGATAATGTAATAAATTCAGTATAATAATTCTGCATACTTGTAATCATCAAATATATGCAGTCGTTAGTTCTATATGAAATAATGCATTTCGGGAAAAATAAATGATTACTCCCTCAAAATATACTTTGCTGGAAAAGTCTACTTTGCAATGTTTGTGAAATCGGCTACAGGTCTCCGGTCGGGACTCCGGTAAGGATGAATCCTGATTGTTAAATTACCCATCGCATGCTCCCAACCAACCACCGCAGTACCAATGTAATGACATGACGATAATATGTATCAAGAGTATATTTTTGTCTGATATTCGTAGTGAAATGTTTTACCGAGCCATTCACAAAATAAATGGGTTGGTGACTGAGAAAAAGAAGGGATCATTCGAGACGAGCAATGGGATTTTGTATCTAAGATGTGCGATAGATCATGAAAAATATTTACACAATTTACGATATTTTCCGTAAATGACATCGAAAGTTGACGAAATGTTCTGACAGAGCAAATGCATTTGCTGTGAAAATTTTGTCAACTTTCGACATCATTTACAGACAATATCAGTTTCTGTAAATATCTTAAAGGTACATGCCCACTCAGTAGGCACAAAATGTTCTTAAACATCAGAGACATTGTCCGAGACAGTTTCTGGCAAAATAAACATTTAATCACCACTACCCCATGTATTGATTGGCATTATTATACATTTTATATCAGACGTAAATTTCTACACTGATATCAGGGGCGATAACCGTGTTTCCTTGAAATGTTAACGGACATAACTATTTATTCTCTGTATTTATTTTTTGATGTGCAATGATCATACTTTATAATCTGTCGAAAATATTTTTTCTGGTGATGCATTAATTAGTATAAATAAAAAAATGTCACGCCTTATTTGCATGTGAAAATAGCCAGATAACACCGCGGGTCACTATCAGTAAAATAAATATTACTAAATGATTATATCTGTATAGTGGACACACTTAAACACTTAATTTAATTCGTATAAAGAACATTTTGTGCCTACCAAGTGAGCATTTAAATGAAATCTTGGGTACAAGATATGGCTCGTCTCATTTGTGAGCATTATAGACCCTGACCATCAAACTGTGTGCACAGGTTAAGCTGGAACTATGCTAGTCGCCGAGTGGGTGTACCTGGCTTCGCACACTTTTACATGTTTGATGTATCTCTGTGTATCTTCTGTTTGAACTGTGAGGTCTTAACCCTTTGCACACGAAAGCCCGCTATAGCGGTTTATGCAAACAGTGCTGACCCAGATGAGCCATCTTGTCACATCAGTATCTGCACTTTTTGAAAGTAATTTTTGAGAACAAAAACACCCCTTTTCATAAATGGACTAGTCTGAAAATCATTTTGTTACAATTGGATTGGTTGTAAAATTAACATATCAAACTCCATTCCAGTTACTTAGGGGTGAAAGGGTTAATGTAGTTACCTGTGCCATCCATCCCACTACATGTACTAAACAGTTGAACCAACATCACAAACTCTACTCTATGTACTTGAGCAGTGTCGGAGTGCATGCTGCCCATGATCATTATTTCTCCAGTTGGATGTCCCATCCACGGTCCATGTTGTTGTATGGTATAATATTTCCCTATATTCCAGTGCTATTATTTATTTTGTATCCCCAAAAAATAATTTGGGATACATATACATGTAGTCGACAGACACCCTGTCCGTCTGTCGGAGATTTGTGTTAAAGTCTTCAGCTACTTACTATCTCTGTTACCCTAAGACAGACTGGCTTGAAATTTCATATGCAATGTACTTATTTATCACCCATATTGTCATTCTATATTGGCCTTGCAGCCCCTTTGCTCCATGTCAAGGTATTAGAAATTTGTGTTAAGGTTTTTTTTGTTAAAAGTTAAGGTTTATGAATGGTACATCCATCAGTGTTTCTTGTTATGCGCCGCCAATAGGCAAGAGGTGATATAGCGTTAGTCCATGTACGTGCGTGCGTTAGTAATACTTTTCAATAACTTGTGAACTGCTTCACCGATTTTGATAATATTTTGCCACAATGTATGTTTCGGGATGGTGCTTTGTTTTGCATACAGCCCATTTGACCGCCCAAGGCCGCTGAGGACTTATGTTAACATTGCTTGTAAGGCAAATGCATTTTTTATTATTTTCTTTTATTATCAAGGCTGCCAGTGAGGGGATTACTTCGTGATAACAATGCCCTTGTTTATCAGGTACATGTAGCTGTCTGA
Source organism: Conchocele bisecta (assembly GCA_029237695.1). Taxonomy (NCBI): domain Eukaryota; kingdom Metazoa; phylum Mollusca; class Bivalvia; order Lucinida; family Thyasiridae; genus Conchocele; species Conchocele bisecta. The sequence continues at coordinate 39,264,992 of CM055277.1, forward strand.
ACATTGACCAAATACACACCAACTGATAACTGACGTTTTGTTGGTTGAACGTCAGTCAGTTTAATGACACAACGTAACCATACTGCGTCTATTTCGACAAAAAAATAAAACCTGTGCAGTTCATATCATAAAATGTTACCTGATAAATAAAATGCCGGGCTTGAGTCTCTTGATTTCAAGTTTATTAGGCTCCGCTCGGAAACTGCAGGATTTCCGTGACATGCCTCAGAATTCCTGCATGTTTCCGACCCTCACCTGATCAACTAGACACACGCCTGGCATTATGTACCTGCCAGACAGACCTGTCTGAACCAAGGTTATTAGCACTTCATTTTGTCCCGTCAGTATGTTATACATATTAAAGATACTGTGTCTTAGATGTCACAGGTTTTCACTGTGTTGTCCTTTGCTATATCCATCACATGCGGAATACACATTGCGGGTATGAATTTTTGAGAATTTTTTTTCGATGAAAGTATATGTTGTGACCACTCATTTGAACCGTCTTGATGAGACGGTTCAAATGGTGGTAACGACATATACTTCTAAGTACATATAAAGAAAATATTTTGAATTTTTCAAACAAAATGACATATCCTCGCCTTGAAATGGGTTAAAGGCAGTGTCCTTTGTATGTCTCGGATATCCAATATGTGGTTTTTCACTTCATGCGCAGTAAATTGCCTACCGGTATATCAATCAATCGCAAATTTTATTTTTAGGCTGTAAATGCAATTATCCATTCCTGTATATGGTAACATTTGCTGTACGCTTGCTTCTTTATTGGATTTGCAAACTGTTTGGGTAAAATGACCTTAGCTGTTGACAACATGATAATATTTTGATAATATTTATCGTATGACTGCTAGTATTTACAGAAAAAATATTGAGTCCTGAAATTAGAATATCCTGATCTGGTGCCAGTTACTCACCACATCGGAGTCACTTAACCCCACTCCCTAAAGAAATAGGATTAGTACTAATCTTACTACTTTGACAATGGGTACTATAACCGGGTTCAACCCTCAACAAGAAAGCCAAACATAAATTGATTGATCAACAGCGAAGGTCATTTAATGCCGGGCCAACGAGTTTGATCCCTCATGTAACCTGCTGCATTAGGGGGAAAATCCCAAAATCAAGACAGAATATTTACATCAAAATAAATATATATTCAGCCCTGAAATAACCTGACCTGGTGCCAGGTCCCTACCACACCAGTCATTTGGCCCCTTCCCCCGAACTAGATTCAACCCTCGCATACAAGAAAGCCAAAGACGTTCCTGAGGGCCAAGCCAGGTCTCCGTTTGTGATTACGGTACGGATGATTCACAATCGTTAAATTACCCTTCGCATGCTCCCGACCGCCACCCACTCAAAAATAAAATGTACCCGAGTGCCAAACCGGAAATATTGGGGAAGGATGTTAAATTTATCCTTCACATGCTTCCAACCGTACTTTCCTAAAAGTAATAGGATTAGTACTAATGTGATTACTTTTATAATGGGTATAACTGGGATTCAACTCGAGTAACAAGCCAAAATACAATGTACTCGAGGCCCAAACCATGGATATCTAGTACAGTAAGGATGAATCCCATTGTTAAATTTACCCTTTGCATGCTCCGGACCGCCACCCACAGTTGGTATATATCCAGCATTTCAAAATCTATAGTTCAGTGAACTCCATATAGATGAGAAGCCAAGGCCAAAAATATAACTTTTCGTTCCGACCTCCGACGGAAAAGATTTGACGTTTTTATTTACAAGATTAACATTTATAGCCTGGAAGTCAATCTTGCAACTGGTGCAAAAGGTCTCAAATTCAAGATTGCGGTCGATATTGGTAACCAGTATGAATAAATAAAAATGTAATTAAATTTAAATTTCTCTCGTACTTGCTGTCCAGACATTTAACACATACTGAGTTACAATAAGCTAATATAAAATAATGTAGAGTGAAAGGTATTTGTCAAATTCAAGATCAAAGTTCAAATAATCGTAACAATCACCGTTTAAGCCATTAAAATACTTCGTTTGTGAAAGATTACTCGTTGAAACTAAGACGAATACACAGACAAATATCGTTCGCGGACTTTAGCTAAATATACGGTTTATTTTTGTATGAATTTTTGTATGATTTATGTTACCATGGAAACGAACCAATTTTTATTCATAATGGACATCGATTTAACAGTTTCCACTTTGATATGTTCGTTTACGAGTCTGGTGAATTAATACTCGTACCCAAGATTGGAATGATTGTTTTTACATCATACATAATTTTTTCTTTGCTTAGTAGCGACTTTCTGGATTCTGTCAGAGTGTAGCTGTCATTTATTTCAAGATGGCCGCCAATACCTTGTCATACCTTGAATTGGGAGAGACATAACCATTTGATTCTGGTTCCAATGTCCATGCACTATTGATCGAGTCAAACAAGACTATTATTGAACATATATGATCGCGACTGAAATGTTTATATATTTATTTACAAAATGGCCGCCAAAATGTTGTTTATCCTATGTTTTATCTACGAGATGCATAGATTGATTATTGGTGTTTAACGGCATATCAACAGCTAAGGTCATTTATGGCCAGGCCAACGGGTTGGACTATCCCGTATTTAACCTGTCCATAATGAGGGAAATTCCCAAAATCAGAACTCGATATTTACAGAAAAATATATGTTCAGCCCTTAAATTAGAATATCTTGACCTGGTACCAGGTCCAATCCACACAGTCCCTTAGCTTCGATTCCAAAATATGATCAGCTCTAATCTTATTACTTTTAATGGGGCATAACAGGATTTAGCTCTCAAGTATTAAAAGACCAAAAATGTACATGAGGGCCAACCATGTAAGTCGGCATTCCAGTAAGGATGAACCCCGACCAACCACCCAGGGGATGCATAGTTTGTTTGTTTGTTTATTGGTGTTTAACGGCCTATCAACAGCTAAGGTCATGTAAGGCCGGGCAAACGGGTTTGATTCCGTTTTAACGGTTAAAATTTAACCTGCTGTATTGGGGGGAAAATTCCAAAATCAGAACTGAATGTTTACATCGAGAAACAATATATTCAGCCCTGAAATTAGAATAACCTGACCTGGTGGCAGGTCCATACCACACCAAAGTCACTTGGCCCCTTCCCCTAAAATAGGATTACGAATACTCGTAATACTCGCATAAGGGGTATAACCAGATTCAACTGTCGCATACAAAATGCCAAAGACGTATGTGAGGGCCAAACCAGGTCTCCAGTCGGAATTCCGGTAAGGATGAACCCCGATCGTTAAATTACCCATCGCATACTCCCACCTTCCACCCACCAGGGGATGCATAGAATGATGTGATTCATATTTAGCGTATTCACTAGTTATGGCCATTACATTCATGAATAACGGACACTAATGTTACACGCCACATGCTGGATGGAGCTAGTCCTCTTAGTTTATGGAATAATCGACGAGTGAACAGCTTTGTCCCAATTCAGGTCTGGACAATTCTTGTTATTACAGGCTTTCAAGCGTTCCTACTTTTTCCTACTTTTTCCTACTTTTTTTTTTATTCCTACTTTTTCCTACTATTTCATCAAAATTCCTACTTTTTCCTACTTTTTCATTTGAAAAGCTAAACAAAAATTAAAAACTATGCTGTTCTGATCTGTTATGAGATTTATTTACAGAAAAAAGCTGTGCATGTTATATAGAGTGCTCTCGGGTGTCTTCTTCTTGTGGCCTTGATGTTTGTGATACCCCAGATGCCTGCCAGTTCGGAACAGCATACAGTATTCTCAGGTGAGTGTTGTAATATACTCTTGCTAAGTGATTTTATCCCCAGGTACAGCCTTTTCTTTGAACATTTATGTGCCAGATTAACTGATCCAAACAATTGTGCTGCAGTAGCCCCTGCTTCTCATAAATGATGAGTTACAGGGGATGGCATTTTCCCTGTGTGCCACAGCATCAGGCACCAGATTAGGATAGTGAGAAAGCTCCTTCGCACCTGCTCTGGGACTTCTGCCAACCTACGACGTCACTTGCACACATTCTATACAAATACAGTGACGCATGCCGTCGCAGGCTACTTATAACGCTCGACACTGCCAACTTCAGACAATGGTTATACTATTTTGATACATCTTTAAACGATTTCACTCTTTGACTATTTATGTTTATAGCGAAAAACATTGTACATGTTTAATGTTTAATGCTAATACATAATATTGTATATTGTATTGTATACTTTCTAATTAAGAATTAAAATCTGTGTGTAAAAGGTAAACACTGTGATGTTTATATGAGTTGCATTTGGAATTTTGATTCAGTATATTGAGGAACAAATTATATTTCAAATAGACGTGCATGTATTTCAAACTGCTGCTGTTTCAATACTAAATTGATTTGAATTAAACAACCAAGTTAAATGGGCAATAAATTTATGCAATTTAAAAGACTTTTTTTACATTGAAGTTTTCTGAAGTAGTTTATAATATGCACATGTTTGAACTTGATGTTGGCATTTTGCGTCACTTTTCATATGACATCGCCATTGACATCGATTGAAAATCCATGTTTAGGGACTGGCACATCTCATGAATGGATGAGTCGAACAAGACGAGATAGCTCAAATTATTCAACAGTTGCACCTACATTTCTGAAGCTACCTTGCACAGTCCCCATGGTATAAATTAAAAACAAAATATGAAAATACATGATAGTCTATGGGAAATGTATTTTGTTCTTTAAATACACGGCACATTGATAGATTTCTAGTCTTCATAGGCTACACATTAGTATATTAAGTAAATTGGGCCATCAACTGAGAAAATGGACCTTATAACTTTTATTTTCATCCAGCTGAGCATACACATGTGTAGTTTGATCAGACTCGACGCTGCTTGCCAGACCCATATCTTAGCGCCGTGTAATGGCATGCCAAACAGTGTACACTGAGATCAGACCTCATAACCTCATCAGGCGCGGACACAGGGGGGGGGGGGGGGGTCCAGGGGGTCCGGACCCCCCCTGCTCCTGGCAAAAAAAAAGAAAAAAAAGAAGAAAATCTACAATACTCGAATAGTTGGATGACTTTTTTTGTGGCCTAGGTGTCAGGAAATCACATCTGCGGCGATCTGGCATTAAAAAATTTCCTGGGGGAGGTCCCCCAGACCCCCCCGACTTTACGATTTCGCGCACGCGGAGGTCAGGTACGCCAAATTTTAATTGCAGACCCCATCCCCCTGCAATTATTTCTGTATCCGCGTCTGCTCATACATGCTGATGTGCTGGTTGAAAACCATAAAAGACATGCTCTTAGTTGGTGTCCATATTGCTGTAAAATGTTTAGTTCAAAGAATAAAAAAAACAATTTCAGACTGGCAGCATCCGTAATGTTGAAGACACAAGGCCACAACAAGAAGACATCACTGAAACACCATGTTCCGAGTAACCGTGAGTACAAGAAATGTTCAAAGTAAAAGTCAAAGGTAAGAAAATATGAACAAATGTTCCTACTTTTTTATCATAAATTCCTACTTTTTCCTACTTTTTGCGGAAAAAATTCCTACTTTTTTTCCTACTTTTTCACAAAAGGTCACCAGAGAGCCTGTGTTAAGGAACAATGGATAACTACGAGCATATACAGGATTGGTGCAATTGATATGCTGAAGTAATTAATATGTTTAAAAGACATACACGGAGTACATTAAAAAAGCGGTCACAAGAAATATAATTGGAGATTCTATATGGAATACAAAGTTATTCAAATAAATATAGGTATGTACATGGTTCCTGATAAGTATGCTGAATGTATTCGAAAGCAGGATATGTGTGTTTCATGTTTCACGGTCATGATAACAGATCTGAAGTTCTCGCGAACAATTACCGAAGAGAGGCATTAAAACTTGATTCTATGTGCTGCATTATATAGTAGACATGTTTCATTCCTCTATGAAAAATAACTTAATTTTTAATTTCAACCCACATTAAAGTGATGAAAGATAATCGCGACAGTCATTATAGTACTGTATGTCACAATATAGTGTGTTGCACAAAGTGTGGCCCACAAACATTAATCTGCTGTTGCTTTATATACTTGGCTGATATTATGTGAATGCATGTCATCTGAAATGATATACTTTGATTGGCGCAATAGGTGCTATTATTTTGCTTGTTTTGTGGGCAATGGTAACGTGACATTGTATGTTAGTACTCGTATGACGCCGCAATATATATGTTATACTATCTGAAATGTATCCGTATATGCAGCAGTTTGTTTTAAACTAAGCTATGTACATTTTTTAGCTCGACTATTCAAAGAATAAGTAGAGCTTATGTTGTCACCCCGGCGTCGGCGTCACCGTCACGCCTTGGTTAAGGTTTTTAGTTAAGCTTGTATATGGAATACTACTGGCCCTACATCCACCATACTTGGACAACTTCATCTCCTAGTGATGCACATCAATAACCCCTGATCTATATTTGACCTTCACCTACATTTCCTCTTGAATTACTTAGTTAATTCCCCTTGGTTAAGGTTTTTAGTCAACCTTGGTTAAGGTTTTTAGTCAAGCTTTTTCATGGAACACTATTGTGCATACAGACACCATACTTTGACAACCTTTTCTCATAGGGATGTACATCAATAACCCCTGATCTATATTTGACCTTGACCTACATTTCCTCTTGAATTACTTACTTAATTCCCCTTGGTTAAGGTTTTTAGTCAAGCTTGTATATGGAATACTACTGGCCCTACACCCACCATACTTGGACAACTTCATCTCCTAGTGATGTACAGTACATCAATAACCCCTGATCTATATTTGACCTTCACCTACATTTCCTCTTGAATTACTTACTTAATTCCCCTTGGTTAACGTTTTTAGTCAAGCTTGGTTAAGGTTTTTGTCGCGCCCGCTTGCGGAAAGCGCGATATAGTCGGCCAAGCGCGATATAGTCGGCCGTTTGGCACTTAACCAAAAACTTTAACCGGACACACGTACGTACGTACGTACGTACGTACGTACGTGTGTCCGGTTAAAGTTTTTGGTTAAGTTGTTTGGTTAAGTTTTTTGGTTAAAGTTTTTGGTTAAAGTTTTTGGTTAAGTTTTTTGGTTAAGTTGTTTGGTTAAGTTTTTTGGTTAAAGTTTTTGGTTAAGTTCTTTGGTTAAAGTTTTTGGTTAAGTTTTTTGGTTAAGTTGTTTGGTTAAGTTTTTTGGTTAAAGTTTTTGGTTAAGTTCTTTGGTTAAAGTGTTTGGTCAAGTTTTTTGGTTAAGTTTTTTGGTTAAGTTTTTTGGTTAAAGTTTTTTGGTTAAAGTTTTTGGTTAAGTTCTTAGTTAAAGTTTTTGGTTAAGTTTTTTGGTTAAGTTTTTGTCGCACCCGCTTGCGGAAAGCGCGATATAGTCGGCCTTTGGCGTACGTACGTACGTACGTGTGTGTCCAGTTAAAGTTTTTGGTTAAGTTCTTTGGTTAAAGTTTTTGGTTAAGTTTTTTGGTTAAGTTTTTGTCGCGCCCGCTTGCGGAAAGCGCGATATAGTCGGCCTTTGGCGTACGTACGTACGTACGTACACGTACGTACGTACGTGTGTGTCCGGATAAAGTTTTTGGTTAAGTTGTTTGGTTAAGTTCTTTGGTTAAAGTTTTTGGTTAAGTTTTTTGGTTAAGTTTTTTGGTTAAAGTTTTTGGTTAAGTTCTTTGGTTAAAGTTTTTGGTTAAGTTTTTTGGTTAAGTTTTTTGGTTAAGTTTTTTGGTTAAGTTTTTTGGTTAAAGTTTTTGGTTAAAGTTTTTCGTTATACTACATCTCTGCAACTGCTTTGCCCATCATCTATATTTTCATTCTACCCCCCTCCCGTGCGGCCCCTGTGCCCAATGTCAAGGTCAAATTACTTTGAAGTTTTTGGTTTTAAGTTTTTTGGTTAAAGTTTTTGGTTATGTTTTTGTCGCGCCCGCTTGCGGAAAGCGTGATATAGTCGGCCGTTTGGCGTACGTACGTACGTACGTACGTACGTACGTACGTACGTATGTACGTATGTACGTACGTGTGTCCGGTTAAAGTTTTTGGTTAAGCTGTAAGGTTAAGTTTTTTGGTTAAAGTTTTTGGTTAAGTTCTTTGGTTAAAGTTTTGGTTAAGTTTTTTTTTAATGGTTAAGGTTAAGTTTGGTTAAGTTTTTTGGTTAAAGTTTTTGGCTTTGGTTCTTTTTGGTTAAAGTTTTGGTTAAGTTTTTTTGGTTAAGTTTTTTGGTTAAGTTTTTTTTTTGGTTAAGTTTTTTGGTTAAGTTTTTTGGTTAAAGTTTTTTCGTTATAACTATATCTCTGCAACTGCTTTGCCCATTACCTTGAAACTTCACATGGGTGTTTAATCATCATCTATATTTTCTATTCTACCCCCATCCGTGTGGCCCCTGTGCCCAATGTCAAGGTCAAATTACTTTGAAGTTTTTGGTTAAGTTTTTTGGTTAAAGTTTTTGGTTAAGTTTTTTGGTTAAGTGTTTTTTGGTTAAAGTTTTTTGTTATACTATATCTCTGCAACTGCTTTGCCCATTACCTTGAAACTTCATATGGGTGTTTATCATCATCTATATTTTCATTCTACCCCCATCCCGTGCGGCCCCTGTGCCCAATGTCAAGGTCAAATTACTTTGAAGTTTTTGGTTAAGTTTTTTGGTTAAAGTTTTTGGTTAAGTTTTTTGGTTAAGTTTTTTGGTTAAAGTTTTTCGTTATACTATATCTCTGCAACTGCTTTGCCCATTACCTTGAAACTTCATATGGGTGTTTATCATCATCTATACTTTCATTCTACCCCCTCCTGTGCGGCCCCTGTGCCCAATGTCAAGGTCAAATTACTTTGAAATTTTTGGTTAAGTTTTTTGGTTAAAGTTTTGGGTTAAGTTTTTGTCGCGCCCGCTTGCGGAAAGCGCGATATAGTCGGCCGTTTGGCGTACGTACGTACGTACGTACGTACGTGTGTCCGGTTAAAGTTTTTGGTTAAGCTGTAAGGTTAAGTTTTTTGGTTAAAGTTTTTGCTCAAGTTCTTTGGTTAAAGTTTTTGGTTAAGTTTTTTGGTTGAGTTTTTTGGTTAAAGTTTTTCGTTAAAGTTTTTCGTTATACTATATCTCTGCAACTGCTTTGCCCATTACCTTGAAACTTCACATGGGTGTTTATCATCATCTATATTTTCATTCTACCCCATCTCCCGTGCGGCCCCTGTGCCCAATGTCAAGGTCAAATTACTTTTAAGTTTTTGGTTAAGTTTTTTGGTTAACGTTTTTGGTTAAGTTTTTTGGTTAAAGTTTTTCGTTATACTATATCTCTGCAACTGCTTTGCCCATTACCTTGAAACTTCACATGGGTGTTTATCATCATCTATATTTTCATTCTACCCCCCTCCCGTGCGGCCCCTGTGCCCAATGTCAAGGTCAAATTACTTTGAAGTTTTTGGTTAAGTTTTTTGGTTAAAGTTTTGGTTAAGTTTTTTGGTTAAGTTTTTTAATTTTTTGGTTAAAGTGTTTCGTTATACTATATCTCTGCAACTGCTTTGCCCATTACCTTGAAACTTCATATGGGTGTTTATCATCATCTATATTTTCATTCTACCCCCTCCCAGTGCGGCCCCTCCCGTGACCAATGTCCAGGTCAAATTACTTTGAAGTTTTTGGTTAAGTTTTTTGGTTAAAGTTTTTGGTTAAGTTTCTTGGTTAAAGTTTTTCGTTATACTATATCTCTGCAACTGCTTTGCCCATTACCTTGAAACTTCACATGGGTGTTTATCATCATCTATATTTTCATTCTACCCCCCTCCCGTGCGGCCCCTGTGCCCAATGTCAAGGTCAAATTACTTTGAAGTTTTTGGTTATTGTTTTTTGTCGCGCCCACTTGCGGAAAGCGTGATATAGTCGGCACTTTGGCGTACGTACGTGTGTCCGGTTAAACTTTTTGGTTAAGTATTTTGGTTAAAGTTTTTCGTTATACTATATCTCTTTTTTTAGTGTCCATGCCTCGCCACAAGGCGCGACATTCAGGCTGCGGCCATCTAGTTAGTCAAGCTGGTACATGTTTTTGGTTGTTTTTTGGTTAAGTTTTTTGGTTAAAGTTTTTCGTTATACTACATCTCTGCAACTGCTTTGCCCATTACCTTGAAACTTCATATGGGTGTTTATCATCATCTATATTTTCATTCTACCCCCTCCTGTGCGGCCCCTGTGCCCAATGTCAAGGTCAAATTACTTTGAAGTTTTTGGTTAAGTTTTTTGGTTAAAGTTTTTGGTTAAAGTTTTTGGTTAAATTTTTTGGTTAAGTTTTTTGGTTAAAGTTTTTCGTTATACTATATCTCTGCAACTGCTTTGCCCATTACCTTGAAACTTCACATGGGTGTTTATCATCATCTATATTTTCATTCTACCCCTCTTCCGTGCGGCCACTGTGCCCAATGTCAAGGTCAAATTACTTTGAAGTTTTTGGTTAAAGTTTTTGGTTAAAGTTTTTGGTTAAGTTTTTTGGTTAAGTTTTTTGGTTAAGTTTTTTGGTTAAAGTTTTTCGTTATACTATATCTCTGCAACTGCTTTGCCCATTACCGTGAAACTTCATATGGGTCAGTGTTTATCATCATCTATTTTTTCATTCTACCCTCCTCCCGTGCGGCCCCTGTGCCCAATGTCAAGGTCAAATTACTTTGAAGTTTTTGGTTAAGTTCTTTGGTTAAAGTTTTTGGTTACGTTTTTTGGTTAAGTTTTTTGGTTAAAGTTTTTCGTTATACTATATCTTTTTTTTTAGTGTCCATGCCTCGTCACAAGGCGCGACATGCAGGCCGCGGCCATCTAGTTAGTCAAGCTGGTACATGGAATACTATTGTACATACAGACACCATACTTGGACAACCTTTTCTCATAGGGATGTACATCAATAACCCCTGATCTATATTTGACCTTGACCTACATTTCCTCTTCAATTACTTAGTTAATTTCCCCTTGGTTATGGTTTTGAGTCAAGCTTGTATATGGAATACTACTGGCCCTACACCCACCATACTTGGACAACTTCATCTCCTAGTGATGTGCATCAATAACCCCTGACCTATATTTGACCTTCACCTACATTTCCTTTTGAATTACTTACTTAATTCCCCTTGGTTAAGGTTTTTAGTCAACCTTGGTTAAGGTTTTTATCTCAAGCTTGTACATGGAATACTATTGTGCATCCAGACACCATACTTGGATAACTTTTTCTCATAGGGATGTACATCAATAACCCCTGACCTTTATTTTACCTTCACCTACATTTAACCTTGAATTACTTGGTTAATGTTTATAGTCAAGCTTGTATATGGAATACTCCTGGGCCTACATCAACCATACTTGGACAACTTCATCTCCTAGTGATGTACATCAATAATCCCTGACCTATATTTGACCTTGACCTACTTTTATCCTTGGATTACTTAGTTATTTCCCCTTGGTTACGGTTTTTAGTCAAGCTTGTATATGGAATACTCTTGGGCCTACAGAAACCATACTTGGAAAACATCATCTCCTAGTGATGTACATCAATAACTCCTGACCTATATCTGACATTGACCTACATTTAACCTTGAATTGCTTACTTAATTTCCCTTGGTTAAGGTTTTTAGTCAACCTTGGTTAAGGTTCTTATGCAGGCCGCATGCACCTTCTTTGTCAAGCTATGTGTACATCGACAACCCTCGTAGTCGAGCTATGCTGTTCTCCTACAGCTCTTGTTATCTTTTGAAATTATTGTACTTCTCATTTTATCATTAAACTGTCGTAAACGACCTGTACACATGCCACATTTGAATATTCTTTTCTAGTATTCATGTTTAAGAGTGCATGTGCTACGACTCGTCCGACACAGTATAGACATTAACATGATTAATATGTATTGTGTATTAATAGTTTGATGTCAGTTACAGAGCCGTGCAGTGCCTTGGGAAATACATGTACATGTATATGATAATATATGATGGTTCCAAGCCTTAAATTGTCATTTGCTTATGACATTTACAGTTAAAATATATCAAAGTATAGACATTGGTTCAATGACTTTCCATTACTCGGAAAATACAAGTCCAAAATAAGACACTTTTAAAGTGTACATATTATGCTTTGTGATGGTGCGATGTGGCTACATATATAGAATGCGCCCAAATAGTACACAACGTAGGTCCAATACTGGCATATAATTCCTCGGAGTGCAACGATGGACTAGAAAGCGAGAAGACGTACCTGGATATAATGTAGCACCTGTTATGTTAAAACGAGTCAAAGATAGAACAAATATACACATGGCGGCACTAATGACACCCAATGGCATGTTTAAAGTCTGTAAAACGCATGTTATTCCAATCAATGGCAAGCCAGGACCAAAAGCAGATAGGGGCAGGCAAAAGATCAGTGGAGCTTTGGATAACTTTGATATTTGTGTTTTTCTTGAACAAGAAAAACAATTGTTATAGCTACATGGGTTAACAATTTGCCTGTCCCACTGGTGTGGAAATGATGCGGGTTACGCCATTTTTCCGGTTGGCCGCAGCGCCCACACCGGTAATCTAATTATAGTAATATTAACCCTTACACCGCTATCTAAATTTTTTGTCGTCTGCTGTTTATTTTCTGTTTTGCATTTTTATAATCAACAAGAGTTGTCAGAAGACAACAAAGCTCACCTGTTGGCAGCCTTCACTCAAACTTGGCAGTTATATAAAAAACATGAATATTATATAACTTGACCTTGGGTTAAGGGGTGTGCGGTGGACCTTGACATTGAGGTCAGTGGTGGAAGGTGGGTCGTGGATTTGCTATAGCATGATATAGCATATTAAGATGAATGCATGTATGAAATATCAATGCGCTCCCTGAAAACAAGTTATACAAAATGTAATCGAACGTTAAGTTTATGAACGCACTCACATGAGGAATGCATGTATGAATGTGCTAAGTTTGTAACCTTGGGGAAAGGGGTGGGGGTGGGTCATGGATTTGCTGTAGCACAATAGAGTATCATCAGATGAATGCATGTATGAAATATCAAGGCGTTCCCTGTAAAGAAACAGAAGTTATAAAAAGACATTTACTCCAATGTTAAGTGTATGATGTTGATCTTGGGGAAAGGGGTGGGTCATGGATTTGCTGTAGCACAATAGAGGATCATCAGATGAATGCATGTATGAAATATCAAAGCGTTCCCTGTAAAGAAACATAAGTTACACAACATTTACTCCAACGTTAAGTTTATGAACATGCTAAGTTTGTGACCTTGACCTTGGGGTAAGGGTTGGGTGGTGGGTCGTGGATTTGCTACAGCGTGATAGAGGGTCATCTGAGGAACGCATGTATGAAATATCAAGGCGTTTCATGAATTTGAAAGGAAACGGGTGTTGTAAGACAATTACCCCAACGTTAAGTTTATGAATGTGCTAAGTTTGTGACCTTGCCCTTGGGTAAGGAGTGGGCGGTGGGTCAAGGATTTGCTATAGCAAGATACAGTATCATCAGATGAATGCATGTATGAAATATCAAGGCGTTCCATGAAAGAAAACAGATGTTATAAGACATTTATCCCAACGTTAAGTTAATGGATGTGCTAAGTTGGGGAAAGGGGTGGGTCATGGATTTTCTATAGCACGATAAGAGTACAATCGGATGAATGCATGTATGAATTATGAAGGCGTTCCCTGTAAAGAAACAGAAGTTACACAACATTTACCCCAACGTTCAGTTTATGAACATGCTAAGTTTGTGACCTTGGGGTAAGGGTTGGGTGGTGGGTCGTGGATTTGCTACAGCATGATAGAGGGTCATCTGAGGAATGCATGTATGCAATATCAAGGCATTCCATGAAAGGAAACGGATCTTATAAGACATTTACCCCAACGTTAAGTTTATGAATGTGCTAAGTTTGTGACCTTTGGGTAAGGGGTGGGTGGTGGGTCATGGATTTGCTATAGCACGATAGAGTATCATCAGATGAATGCATGTATGCAATATCAAGGAGTTCCATGAAAGGAAACATATGTTATAAGACATTTACCCCAACGTTAAGTTAATGAATGTGCCAAGTTTGTGACCTTGATCTTGGGGAAAGGGGTGGGTCATGGTTTTGCTATAGCACGATAGAGTATCATCAGATGAATGCATGTATTAAATATGAAGGCGTTCCCTGTAAAGAAACAGAAGTTACACAACATTTACCCCCCCCAACGATAAGCTTATGAACATGCTAAGTTTGTGACCTTGACCTTGGGGTGGGTCGTGGATTTGCTACAGCATAATAGAGGGTCATCTGAGGAATATATGTATGAAATATCAAGGCGTTCCATGAAAGGAAACAGATGTTATAAGACATTTACCACAACGTTAAGTTTATGAATGTGCTAAGTTTGTTTGTTTATTGGTGTTTAACGGCCTATCAACAGCTAAGGTCATGTAAGGCCGGGCAAACAGGTTCAATCCCATTTTAACCTGCTGCACTGGGGGGAAAATCCTAAAATCAGAACGGAATATTTACATCGAGATAAAATATATTCAGCCCTGAAATTAGAATAACTCTACCTGGTGCCAGGTCCATGCCGCACCAAATTTACTTGGCCCATTCCCCTAAAATAGGATTACGAATACTCGTAATACTAACATAAGGGGTATAACCAGATTCAACTGTCACTTACAAAATGCCAAAGACGTATGTGAGGGCCAAACCAGGTCTCCAGTCGGAATTCTGGTAAGGATGAACCCCGATCGTTAAATTACCCATCACATACTCCCACCTGCCACCCACGTGCTAAGTTTGTGACCTTGACCTTGGGGTAAGGGTTGTGTGGTGGGTCATGGATTTGCTACAGCATGATAGAGGGTCGGTCATCTGAGGAATGCATGTATGAAATAACAAGGTGTTCCATGAAAGGAAAGGAAGTTTTACCCCAACGTTGTATAACTTCTGTTAGGTTTGTGGATGCCGACGCCGACGAGGCCGGGGATATGTCATAAGCTCTTCTGCGTGCAGGCGAGCTAAAAACATGCTTTGACAGCACTTTAGAATAATTTACAACATGCTTTGACAGCACTTTAGAATCATTTCTAAGTGTAGTTCTTTCCACTTGCTGCCTAAGAATCGCCCCCTCAAGCCAACAGTCCGTGTACATTCGGAAGTAACAACCAACTGAATAAGAATAACACAAATAAACAATGTCAGAAACGATGAGTATATATGAGCCGCGTCGCGAGAAAACCTGTCTTCGGGAATCTGACGACGTCACAAGATAGGATGTCGTGAACTTAGCTGACGTAATTTCCGCCGAGATTTCCAATTATCGACGTTTGTCGGACCGCCATGTTAGGTTTGTTTCGTGGTGTTAAAAGTTATCTAACGAACAGAACAACAACGTACCTCGATTTTTATTCGAAACGGGCATATCTTATTATATATGTTTTTATTAACAATAATGGCGTAAGGATAATTTTCTTTTATTATTTTGCTATTGGTATCATATAAAAATGTTTGTCTGTTGACGTGTGTTTGTTATGTTCCTTTATTTTCACATAATATTTTCTTTAGACACAGTGTAAAGATAACTGTCCACGTTAACTGTTATCGACAACCATTTACAGGTGAAAACTCTGTGTGAGCTACATTTTGGGCCCGGTTTCCCGCACAACTATATGTTTCAGATCTGGTTAAATCGTAGCGAATTTTCAGTCTATTGCTCAATTGTTTCTTTCTAATACAATGTTTAAAATTAAAAACTAGCACAACCTTTACCAATTTTAAGAAAGAAATATCTCCTGCAAAAAAAACAACAAAGCCATGGATGTTACGACTAGTATAGCCACAGATCAGTCTCATATGTGCATATGCGCCGTCTGATCAGAAGATACGATGTTCGCCATTCAGTCACTGGGGGATCCTTTCTCGATCACCGACAGGATATGGGTCGCCGATCGTACATTTATTGCAGATATTGTAAGGTCCGGTTTTTTAGCTCACCTGAGCGAAGCTCATGTGAGCTATTGTTACCGCAATGTGTCCGTCGTCCGTCGTCGTCCGTGAACATTTTCAAACGTCTTCTCCTCGGTAACCATTGGGCCTATAGACACCAAACTTCATGGTCACGGTCCTCAGGTAGGGGGATTACAAAATTGTTAAAATGATGTCATTACGTAATTCAAGATGGCCGCCGTCTAAAAATAGCACAAATTCTTAAAAAATCTTCTTCTCAAGAACTGCCAATCGGATTTCAACAAAACTTGGTAGGAATGATCGATGTACAATGCTCTTTCAAAGTTGTTAAAATGGTGACACCAAATCAGCGTACCCGCGCACGTTCATACTTGCTGGTACATGAACTTACCGGTTTGACTTTGTCGCTTTGCACATTCATGTGTTACCAACAGACTCAAGTTCATCCGTCTTTACATTCATTATTCAATACCAAACATGCTTCTAGTTCGATTATGTCAACTTGCAAACTGTTGTAAATGTTGGCGTATACTCTATCTGTAACGGTATGTACTGTAACGTCATTTACGTCGCATGACGTCGCTTTTGCTCAAAAGACCTGCATAGTTGTGTTGTATAAACTATATCTTAATGAATATTGCAGATATCTTGATCAACTAAAATTCATCATACAAATACCATTGTCATAGTAACAAAATGTAATATTGACCAACAATTACCCGAAGGAAGACAGGTTTTCTCGTGACGCGGCTCATATTTAATATTTAAAATGTTTGCCGTTTGTAACCACGAGACATATGCAGATCGACCATTCAACGACCTAGCTACTCATTCAAATGTTACAGTTGAGTAAACTTTGCAACGATAGAATATATGTTTAGCAGGTTAATTGTATTAGATCATAATTATAACAGCAAATGCGAACTTGACACCTGCCATTAATATGCATTATATAATATAAACTGTATTTAGATATATCATAATTACATAAACGCCGATTATGGTATTTATCTTATTTGTCATGTTTTCTATCGGTATTTGTTATATGTCTTTGCCGACTGCTCATCCAATATTTTATAGGTCTTGTTCAATGTCAATTGACGCTGAGATACATATATGGTACATGTATTCTGTCACAGGCTGAATTAGATATTTAACATTTTAATTTAATTCTTGTTTGATTGATATAACTAATATTCAACAACCAATGGCGTATTCCTCAATAGAACAACTAGAGCCAGTGAGTAGGGGCTTATGGATACACCCGGCCACCACCTGGACTGAAAAACAAAAACATTAACGCACATTTATAACAAGAGTGCCGAAGGTCACAATATACGCCAGTCGAGGCAAGGCCAGTCAACAAGAGGAGATACCTCATCTTGACGTGATAAACATGTAAACCAAAATTGGTTACGATCCGTCAAGTAGAACTTGAGTTATTGCGTGGACAAGGATACAGAGTGTGAAAATCAATAGGCTTCTTCGTCTTGCCGTGATAAACATGTATACCGAATTTGGTTATGATCGGTCAAGTAGAACTTCATTTATTGCGTGGACAAGGATACAGAGTGTGAAAATTAAAAATGGCTGCTAAGGGGAAATAAGTAACGGATTTTTTTCAAAATCTGACAATAGGCTTCTCTTGTCTTGCCATGATAAAAATGTATACCGAATTTGGTTTCGATCGGTGAAGTAGAACTTGGGAGTTATTGCGTGGACAAGGATAGCAGACAGGAATACAAGGAGTAAAACCAGTGCGAAAATTAAAAATGGCCGCCAAGGGGAGATAAGTCATCGGAATTTTTTAAAAATCAATAGGCTTCTTCGTCTTGCCGTGATAAACCTGTAAACCGAATTTGGTTACGAGCGGTGAAGTAGAACTCGAGTTATTGCGTGGACAAGGATAGAGTGCGAAAAATAAAAATGGCCGCCAAGGGGGGACACGTCATGCAGGCTCTCTGGTGACCTTTTGTGAAAAAGTAGGAAAAAAAGTAGGAATTTTTTTCGCAAAAAGTAGGAAAAAAGTAGGAAAAAGTAGGAATTTATGATAAAAAAAGTAGGAACATTTGTTCATATTTTCTTACCTTTGACTTTTACTTTGAAGATTTCTTGTACTCACGGTTACTCGGAACATGGTGTTTCAGTGATGTCTTCTTGTTGTGGCCTTGTGTCTTCAACATTACGGATGCTGCCAGTCTGAAATTGTTTTTTTTATTCTTTGAACTAACATTTTACAGCAATATGGACACCAACTAAGAGCATGCCTTTTATGGTTTTCAACCAGCATATCAGCATGTATGAGCAGGCGCGGATACAGAAATAATTGCAGGGGGTCGAGGTCTGTAATTAAAATTTGGCGTACCTGACCTCCGCGCGCGCGAAATCATAAAGTGGGGGGGGGGGTCTGGGGTCCTCCCCCAGGAAATTTTTAAATGTCAGATCGCCGTAGATGCGATTTCCTGACACCTAGGCCACGACAAAAGTCATCCAACTATTCGAGTATTGTAGATTTTCTTCTTTTTTTTTCTTTTTTTTGCCGGGAGCAGGGGGGGTCCGGACCCCCTGGACCCCCCCCTGTATCCGCGCCTGATGGGGTTATGAGGTCTGATCTCAGTGTACACTGTTTGGCATGCCATTACACGGCGCTAAGATATGGGTCTGGCAAGCAGTGTTGAGTCTGATCAAATAACACATGTGTATGCTCAGCTGGATGGAAAAGTTATAAGGTCCATTTTCTCAGTTGATGGCCCAATTTACTTAATATACTAATGTGTAGCCTATGAAGACTAGATATATATCAATGTGCCGTGTATTTAAAGGACAAAATACATTTCCCATAGACTATCATGTATTTTCATATTTTGTTTTTAATTTATACCAAGGGGACTGTGCAAGGTGATTCAGAAATGTAGTTGCAACTGCTGAATAATTTGAGCTATCTCGTCTTGTTCGACTCATCCATTCATGAGATGTGCCAGTCCCTAAACCTGGATTTTCAATCGATGTCAATGGCGATGTCATATGAAAAGTGACGCAAAATGCCAACATCAAGTTCAAACATGTGCATATTATAAACTACTTCAGCAAACTTCAATGTAAAAAAAGTATTTTAAATTGCATAAATTTATTGCTCATTTAACTTGGTTGTTTAATTCAAATCAATTTAGTATTGAAACAGCAGCAGTTTGAAATACATGCACGTCTATTTTAAATATAATTTGTTCCTCAATATACTGAATCAAAATTCCCAATGCAACACTCATATAAACATCACAGTGTTTACCTTTTACACACAGATTTTAATTCCTAATTAGAAAGTATACAATACAATACACAATATTATTTATTAGCATTAAACATTAAACATGTACAATGTTTTTCGCTATAAACATAAATAGTCAAAGAGTGAAATCGTTTAAAGATGTATGAAAATAGTATAACCATTGTCTGAAGTTGGCAGTGTCGAGCGTTATAAGTAGCCTGCGACGGCATGCATCACTGTATTTGTATATAATGTGTGCAAGTGACGTCGTAGGTTGGCAGAAATCCCAGAGCAGGTGCGAAGGAGCTTTCTCACTACACTGACTCCGGAGGAATATAGAACTTTAATATGTTGGTAGGCTTATGAGTGACAACCTTTCTTTTCTTAGCGCATACCTTGGGGGAATATCTGCGGCTTTTTAGCTCACCTGAGCAAAGCTCATGTGAGCTATTGTTATGGCAAAGTGTCCGTCGTCCGTCCGTGAACATTTTCAATCATCTTTTTCTCCCGAACTGCTGAGCCGATATTGGTCAAACTTCACAGGGATGATATATGGGTGATGCCATTTCAGATTTGTTAAAATGGAGGTCATCGACAATCCAAGATGGCCGCCATGGAAAAGTAGGTCAAATTCTTAAAAAATCTTCTTCTCACGAACCGCCAGGCCGATTTCGACGATACTTGGTATGAATGATCGATAGTTAGCGCTGTTACAGATTTGTTCATATGGTGGCCCGTGGGTCAAAAATGGGCGTCGCCCGAGGGGTCAAATAGGGGTCAAATTTTATTTTTAACCGAATATAGTCATGTAATATATCAAATCGAAGGTATCGACGAGACAATCACTCTGGAACATTTTTTGTCTAAATCATATGATTACGTCATCCAAGATGGCCACCGATAGTTCAAATGGTCATTCTTTTACTAAAGATTTCAAACGTCTTCTTCTTGTAAAAGTGCTTGGCCGATATTGGCCAAACTTAACTGTAATGGTCTGTGGTTGAAGCCTGTTCATTTTTGTTAAAATGGAGGTCATCACCAAATCCAAGATGGCCGCCGTTGAGAAGTAGGTCAAATTCTTAAAAAATCTTCTTCTCACGAACCGCCAGGCCGATTTCGACGATACTGGGTATGAATGATCGATAGTTAGCGCTGTTTCAGATTTGTTCATATGGTGGCCCCTGGGTCAAAAATGGGCGTGGCCCGAGGGGTCAACTAGGGGTCAAATTATATTTTTGCCCGAATATGGTCATATAATATATCAAATCGAAGGTATCGACTAGTTGATCACTCTGGACCATTTTTTGTCTAAATCAGATGATTTTGTCATCCAAGATGGCCACCGAAAGGTAAAAAAGTTGTTGTTCTTTTACTAAAGAAAGATTTCAAACGTATTCTTCTTGTGAACTGCTTGGCCGATATTGGCCAAACTAACTGTAATGGTCTGTGGGTGAAGCCTGTCCATTTTTGTTAAAATGTAAGTCATCACCAAATCCAAGATGTCCGCCGTTGAAAAGTAGGTCAAATTGTCAAAAAATCTTCTTCTCACAAACCTCCAGGCCGATTTCGACGAAACTTGGTGTGAATGATTGATAGTTAACGCTGTTTCAGATTTGTTCATATGGTGGCCCCTGGGTCAAAAATGGGCGTGGCCCGAGGGGTCAACTAGGGGTCAAATTATATTTTTGCCCGAATATGGTCATATAATATATCAAATCGAAGGTATCGACTAGTTGATCACTCTGGACCATTTTTTGTCTAAATCAGATGATTTTGTCATCCAAGATGGCCACCGAAAGGTAAAAAAGTTGTTCTTTTACTAAAGATTTCAAACGTATTCTTCTTGTGAACTGCTTGGCCGATATTGGCCAAACTTAACTGTAATGGTCTGTGGGTGAAGCCTGTCCATTTTTGTTAGAATGGAGGTCATCACCAAATCCAAGATGTCCGCCGTTGAAAAGTAGGTCAAATTGTCAAAAAAAATCTTCTCACAAACCGCCAGGCCGATTTCGACGAAACTTTGTATGAATGATGGATAGTTAACGCTGATTCAGATTTGTTCATATGGTGGCCTCTGGGTCAAAAATGGTCATGGCCCGAGGGGTCAAATAGGGGTCAAATTTTATTTTTGACCGAATATGGTCATTTTATATATCAAATCGATGGTATAGCAGTAAATCACATGCACATTCGCAATATATGTTAGATCAGAAGGTACCAACAAATTCTGTGGAACATTTGAAGTTGTAAGTGAAGAGTCTTTGTGAAATCAAGATGACCACTATGGAGGCTTTTAGGTGAGCGATACAGGCCCATTTGGGCCTCTTGTTCATTTTTACAGAGTTTGTGGCGTTGGTTGCTTGCAAAAAATGTAACTTTTAATAATACAGGCCAGAATAAGGACCATACAGGGTGTATTTTTTATGAAATATTAATACTCGTACATGTATGATTATTTGGCACACAAGAGTAGACCAGTAACAAAATGCTAAAACAAACCGACGTTCCATTGTACATGTACTCTGAAGGAAATACAGGTGTTGCGTTGGTACTTTGTCTCAGTAAATCTACCCATATATGGTGTTAGAATATAGCTATACATGCATGTTTTAGATGTGAATCATCACTGCATATCCCTGTCCACCACCACATGCAACTATAGGGATCACCTTTGTAACCATGCATAAACATCTGTTTGACTGATTATGGCTTAATGTCTGGTTAAGAACAAGGTCATTAAAACGGGTGACTGGAACCGGAGTCTTACCCATTAATAGGGTAACAGAGACAATTGCAAAATTAGGTTTGTATTTTCAGTCACAAACTTTGCACTATCCTAATCTGGTGCCTGATGCTGTGGCACACAGGGAAAATGCCATCCCCTTTAACTCATCATTTATGAGAAGCAGGGGCTACTGCAGCACAATTGTTTGGATCAGTTAATCTGGCACATAAATGTTCAAAGAAAAGGCTGTACCTGGGGGTAAAATCACTTAGCAAGAGTATATTACAACACTCACCTGAGAATACTGTATGCTGTTCCGAACTGGCAGGCATCTGAGGTATCACAAACATCAAGGCCACAAGAAGAAGACACCCGAGAGCACTCTATCTAACATGCACAGCTTTTTTCTGTAAATAAATCTCATAACAGATCAGAACAGCATATTTTTAATTGTATCCCCCGGACTCCGTCGGGGGATACTATGGATTTGACAGCGCGCCGCGTCCGCGTCCGCCGCAGACACTTCTTGTCCGGAGCATAACTCGAACACCCTTTGGAATATTTTCATGAAACTTCACACATGCATAGACCACGACCTGAAGGTGTGTCGCGCGCAAGAATGACAACTCTTGCATAGCTAATTTTTTTAGTTATCTCCCTTTTTTGTTTCTCGCACTGATTTCGTGTCCGGAGCATAACTCCACCACCCTTTGGAATATTTTCATGAAACTTTACACATGCATAGACCACGATCCGAAGGTGTGTCGCGCACAAGAATGACAACTCTTGCATAGCTAATTTTTTAGTTGTCTCCCTTTTTTGTTTTGCGCACTGATTGACCATAACTCGACCACCCTTTGGAATATTTTTATGAAACTTAACACATTCAATTAGACCACGAACCGAAGGTGTGTCGTGCACAAGAATGACAACTCTTGCATAGCTAATTTTTGAGTTATCTCCCTTTTTTGTTTTGCGCACTCTACAAACTGGACAATAATGCATGAAGACCTGTTTTCTCGTCTGCTCTGTACACCTTTTCTCGTGTGCTCTGTACACCTTACCTGTAGAGAGAACAAAAGAAACTGGGAGAACCATGTGCTAGCATGGGCTAGCATGTGCAGATGTCCAGTGCTTGACCACTGCTGACCAGGTAATTTATACAGGTAAATCACTACATTGGGTACTGTGTTGAAAATATTGTGGCATTATGTGGACCTGTGCAGATTTTTGTAGATAAATATAGGACTATTAAAAAAAAATCTGCAATAGCGAGCATTATTATTTTTAAACTTTTTTTTTAAACTTTTTTTTTTCCTTTTTTTTTTTTTTCCTTTTTTTCTTTCTTCTTTTTTTTTTTCTTTTTTTTTTCTTTTTTTTTTCATTTTTTTTTTCTTTTTTTTTTTCTTTTTGTTTTTTTCATTTTTTTTTTCATTTTTTTTTTTATTTTTTTTTTCAAATTATTTTTCAATTTTTGTCTAGTAGCATAAGGTCGTAAGTGCTTTATACAGACTATTCACCTGTGCATGTGCTAGCATGTGCAACTGACCACTGACCACTTACAGGTAATTTATACAGGTAAAAATGATTATATTACATTTCCGTAAACTGTGTTGAAAATATTGTGGCATTATGTGGACCTGTGCAGATATATGTATATATAGGACTATTAAAAAAAAATAAAAAAAAATTCTGTGCTCCAGTAGCAAGCATTATTATTTTTAAACTTTTTTTTTCCATTTTTTTTTTTAATTTTTTTTCTTCAAATTATTTTTCAATTTTTGTCTAGTAGCATAAGGTGGTAAGTGCTATATACAGACTATTCACCTGTGCATGTGCTAGCATGTGCAACTGACCACTAACAACTTACAGGTAATTTATACAGGTAAATGATTATATTACATTTCCGTAAACTGTGTTGAAAATATTGTGGGAATATGTGGACCTGTGTATATATGATATGTAGATAAATATAGGACTATTAAAAAACATTCTGGGCTCCAGTACGAGCATTATTCTTTTTCTTTTTTTTAATTTAATTTATTTTTCAATTTTTTTTTTTACGTTCTTTTTCAATTTTTTAACTGACCACTAACTTATTACAGGTAATTTATACAGGTACATTATTACATTTCCGTAAACTGTGTTGACAATATTGTGGCAGTATGTGGACCTGTGCAGATATATGCAGATAAATATAGGACTATTAACAAAAATTCTGGGCTCCAGTAGCGAGCATTATTTAAGAAAAAAAAATTTGTATATTACATTTCCGTAAACTGTGTTGAAAATATTGTGGCATTATGTGGACCTGTGCAGATATATGTAGATAAATATAGGACTATTAAAAAAAAATTCTGGGCTCCAGTAGCAAGTATTATTATTTTTTATTTTTCAACTTTTTTTTTTTAATTTTTTTTTTTACATTCTTTTTAAATTTTTTAACTGACCACTAACTTATTACAGGTAATTTATACAGCTAAATTATTACATTTACCTAAACTGTGTTGACAATATTGTGGCAGTATGTGGACCTGTGGCAGATATAGTAGATAAATATAGGACTATTAAAAAAAATTCTCGGCTCCAGTAGCGAGCATTATTTTTTTTATTTACATTCTATATTACATTTCCGTCAACTGTGTTGAAAACATTGTGGCATTATGTGCACCTGTGCAGATATATGTACATAAATATAGGACTATTAACAAATAATTCTGCACTCCAGTAGCTTCACACATGCATAGACCCTAAAGGTGTGTCGCGCAAGATTGACAACTCTTGCATCACTAATTGTTTAGTTATCTCCCTTTGTCCGTCACCGATTTTGTCTCCGGAGCATAACTCGATCACCCTTTTTTCAAACTACTTGTGTATCTGGGGAGGGGGATACACATGCGCTTGTCGACAAGCGTCCATTTCTAGTTTTTTTTAGCTTTTCAAATGAAAAAGTAGGAAAAAGTAGGAATTTGGGGAATTTTGATGAAATAGTAGGAAAAAGTAGGAATAAAAAAAAAAGTAGGAAAAAGTAGGAACGCTTGAAAGCCTGGTCATGGGATTTTTTTTTAAATCAATAGGCTTCTTCGGCTTGCCGTGATAAACATGTATACCAAATTTGGTTACAATCCATCAAGTAGACTCTAGTTATTGCGTGGACAAGCTGTGCCCGCCCACCTGCCCATACAAGATGAATACATAATACGTCCCGTTTTTTCAAACGGGCGTATAAAAACGAATGTCAAAATGTTACGAAGGAACAGAAGAACTGACGGACAGACTGATGACCTTAAGGCGAAAACTATATACTCCATGGCATATGTTGGAAGCCGTGTATATTTATGGTGTAGAGTAGGGTCACGAGATTCAATTTTTTTAAAATTACAGTCTTCTTTTCAATATGACCTGGGACAGACTAACAGACACAATTACATCAAACATCGAAAAATGCAACTAGGTAAATAATGTTACCTAATAGTTTGATATCATATATTTGTAAACATAAATTGGCAGCCATTTTTGATGCCATATTGAATTTAATACCGTTGACTCGACTTTCCGGAATGACGCCCATGCCAGAAATAATTGGCATGCACCAGTGTAGCATATAAAATAAAAAGCCATATCTGTGGGATCCAACTTTGTTGATGCACAATACTAGTAATTAATTTGGATGTTGGTGCTAATAATTTGATTACCTTTCACATTGACATATGACAAATGACTTCAACATTTATTTTTTTATTGTTTTTTGGTAATATTTCAATCGGCATTTGATTTTCCCAGCATGGCATATATTTGTTAAAAAAAACATGAATTGAATCGTTTCTTAACGATTATCAAATAAACCGGTGGCCATTTTTGAATGTCAATTCCTATCATGGTTGAGAACTTATTTTATGGGGGCGGGGGGGGGATCCAAAAATGAGAATATTTACATTGAGAAATATATATTCAGCCTTGAAATTAGAACAAGAACTGCCATCATTAAACGAAGCTAATTCAGTTCCCTCGCTGGCAGCTTAATAAAAAGTCCTCAGTGACCTTGGGCGGTCGGATGTGGGTCGTATGCAAAACAAAGCAGCATCCCTAGACACACATTGTGGCCAAATATTATCAAAATCGGTAACGAGTTATTGAAAAATGAAATGTATTACCAACGTACGTACATACGATGTACGCACGTATGTACAAGGACTAATGCTATATCCCCTCTTGCCTACTGGCGAGGGAATAATAACCGGACATGGTGACAGGTCCATACCGCACCAAAGTCACTTGGCCATTGCCCCTATTAAAGTAATACAAACATAATTAGGAATAATCATATTATTCTTATATTAAAGGGGTATAACCGGATTCAACTCTCACATACAAGAAAGCCAAATACGTACTTGAGGGCCAAACCATGTCTTGGGTTGGAATTCCGGTAAGGATAAATAGTTAAATTACCCGAAGACAGGTTTTCTCTCGACGCGGCTCATAAATCACATGCTCTCACCTGCCACCCACTTTTTTTATTTCGAGTAAATTTTCTAGAAATAACTTGAACGGCTACAGCTATCGTCATTGACAATCTTATATAGGTTACCTGCGCTTTATCACATTGCTGCAGCAGTTGCCGAGATACCATAATAACCCTAAATATTCAGACACCGATTCTAGGGAAACCTGAATATATAGTTATCTACAACGATGAATATCAATATATCCAGGGATAGTATGGTTGTACTGGTTTATCACAATAACAATGGGCCACAGGCTTTACGAAAATAAATGGTGTCCGAATACTTTGGGTTATTACGGTAATCAGGTAAATGTGGGTAAAAAATGCTTGTGTAGCGACATACTTGGTGACGGCCATACAAAATGCACATACCCCAGTAACCCCATCATCTTCCACGTAGCACAAACAAGAATGGTATAAATTTATATTTATTGCAAAGCATTGGTTTGGAAACATAGTTACAAAATTAATTTACACTGAAAGCAGAATATTAATCACGTTTATCAGACCTGACAATATTTACTGGGACTTCTGGCATTTCCGACCCGTGTAGCCCCTGACCGGCCTGCACAACTGATCAGAGTTTGCACTGTTTGCCATTCAGTCAGTGAAGTGCCCATTATGGTTGTAACAGATGGTGTAGTTCCTTACCGCAAGAGTATGCTAACAGACCAGGAACTTGACTGGCCACAAATTCCATAACCCCTTTTTGGGTTTTGCGACTAGTGTCGATCCAGATCAGACTGTGCACAGTCCGATCAGGAGCTGCACTGTTCGCCATTATGTTATATAACATACCGTCCTATCACCAAGCCGACATATTAGTGTTGTGCGTATGTCACAGAAATGCGGACAATTTCGTGGTTTGGCCACCTTCTGTGTCACAAATCATAGAAGTGTTCTATGTGCTGCATTGGGGGATCAATGGAGATAATTCTCATGTGCTGTCAAATCAGATTCCCAATGTGAAATATGGAAAATAAATACAGCTGATAATTTAGCATCTAGTATATACCAGTAGTCATGGTTAACCTGTTCACCCCTAAGTGATTGGAATATTTTTCGACTATTCTATTGATCAGAAAGGGGCAAATATCGGCAAATGGTCCAGATCCTGACGAGATGGCTCCTTACGAGCTGGCTCATCTGGATCTACACTGTTTGTAAGCATAGTTATAAGAGGTCTGTTGAATGGGCTATGTTTGTTTATTAGTGTTTAACGGCCTATCAACAGTAAAGGTCATGTAAGGCCGGGCAAACAGGTTCAATCCCATTTTAACCTGCTGCATTGGGGGGGAAAATCCCAAAATCAGAACGGAATATTTACATCGAGAACAAATATATTCAGTCCTGAAATTAGCATAACCTGACCTGGTGTCAGGTCCATACCACACCAAGTCACTTGGCCCCTTCCCCTAAAATAGGATTACGAATATCGTTTGTTTGTTTGTTTATTAGTGTTTAATGGCCTATCAACAGCTAAGGTCATGTAAGGCCGGACAAACCGGTTTGATCCCATTTTAACCTGCTGCATTGGGGGGAAAATCCCAAAATCAGAACGGAATATTTACGTCGAGAACAAATATATTCAGCCCTGAAATTAGAATAACCCGACCTGGTGCCAGGTCCATACCACACCAAAGTCACTTGGCCGCTTCCCCTAAAATAAGATTACGAATATCGTAATACTCACATAAGGGGTATAACCAGATTCAACTGTCACATACAAAATGCCAAAGATGTATGTGAGGGCCAAACCAGGTCTCCAGTCGGGATTCCGGTAAGGACGTTTGTTTGTTTATTGGTGTTTAACGGCCTATCAACAGCTATGGTCATGTAAGGCCGGGCAAACGTGTTCGATCCCGTTTTAACCTGCTGCATTGGGGGGAAAATTCCAAAATCAGAACTGAATATTTACATCGAGAAACAATATATTCAGCCCTGAAATTAGAATAACCTGACCTGGTGGCAGGTCCATACCACACCAAAGTCACTTGGCCCCTTCCCCTAAAATAGTTTTGTTCGTTTATTGGTGTTTAACGGCCTATCAACAGCTAAGGTCATGTAAGGCCGGGCAAACGGGTTCGATCCCGTTTTAACCTGCTGCATTGGGGGGAAAATTCCAAAATCAGAACTGAATATTTACATCGAGAAACAATATATTCAGCCCTGAAATTAGAATAACCTGACCTGGTGGCAGGTCCATACCACACCAAAGTCACTTGTCCCCTAAAATAGAATAACGAATAATCGTAATACTTACATAAGGGATTCAACTGTCACATACAAAATGCCAAAGACATATGTGAGGGCCAAACCAGGTCTCCAATCAGAATTCCGGTAAGGATGAACCCCGATCGTTAAATTACCCATTGCGTGCTCCCACCTGCCACCCACCAATGGGTTAACCCCACAGACCTCTATCGCAATGTTAGCAAACAGTGTAAATCTAGTAGCCTATTTCAATGTTGAGTGAGTGAGTGAGTGAATAGGGTTTAACGTCCGCTTTTCTGACATAGAGGTACAAGCCTCAGGGAGTCTACACGCAGACGGGTCAACGGGGTCGAGTCCCGTATCCACCTGTCCAAGGGGGGTAAATCCCAACTTCAGAACTCAATATTTACAATCAAAATATATATTCAGTCCTGAAATTAGAACAACCTGATCTGGTGCCAGGCCCTCGCCACACCAGCATCATTTATCCCATCCCTAAAAGAATAAAAGGTTTAGCACTAAATCTTACTTTTATATGGGGGCATAACCGACTCAACTCTCACATACAAGAAAGCCAAAAATGTACATGAGGGCCAAATCCGGTATAGTGGGTTCCGGAAAGTATGAACCCAATCGTTAAGCCAGTTTAGTCGCCTTTTACGACAAGCAATGGCTACTGCAGCACTATTCTCAGGATCAGTTGATCTCGCCCCGGTGCCTGCACGGGGCTCAATGTTGATGATCGTAACGAGACGTCTCATCAGGCACTGTACTGTTATTGTGGACAGTTTATAAGTTTTTATGAATTTGTTACTGTTCTGTAGCCTATTTCACCAACATTGCAAAGTCTACTTATCTAGTGAAGTATACTTTGAGGGAGAAATTTTGAATTTTAGGATAAATTTATTTATTTTTATTATACTGAATTTATTACATTATCACAGCCATTTTGGCAGTGATAATGTAATAAATTCAGTATAATAATTCTGCATACTTGTAATCATCAAATATATGCAGTGGTTAGTTCTATTTGAAATAACGCATTTTGGTAAAAATAAATGATTACTCCCTCAAAGTACACTTTGCTAGACAAGTATACCGGGTACTTTGCAATTTTGATGAAATCGGCTACAGTTCTGTTCTGACAGATGATAAATATAAATACAAATCAGCTGGATCAGTCTAATGGGGCCTTGCGGTTGGAGTTCAATCGCCTGTCGCCATATTCACATATTGTGTACACTCATGTATGCCCATGTTCGAACGCCAACACTTTACAATTCGCAATGGAACCAAAAGTATAGTTCTATATGACATAATGCATTTCGGAAAAAATAAATGATTACTCCATCAAAGTATACTTTGCTAGAAAAGTATACTTTGCAATGTTGGTGAAATAGGCTACAGATTAATGAAATAGTCTGGTAATATTCCATTCCAAAACATAGGAGTGTAAGGGTTAATGTCCTTTAATAGATTTTTTCTCAGTGAGACGCGATTCTCATGTGCTGCCAATGCATGTTTTTGTTAAGAAGTTAATAATGAAAAATCCTAGTCGACAATATTTGTTAAGAGTTATGATGAGAAAACGTAGGCCGGCCTCACTATAGGCAAAACAATTCTATACTGAACACATGACGTACAGGTATATATGTGACTGCAGAACTGGGGGGCGTTTTACTAAACATTGTACGACTAAAATGTTCGCAAGTGCAAAATTATGATAGTCTGTAAATTTCACATTAACACTGTTTTCTTGTAAAGAAGTATTGGATTTACATTTATTGAGCATAGGCTGCATATGCAGCCTATGCTCAATAAATGTAAATCCATCAATGAAAATTCCAGCCGATCCTCAATTTGCACTTACGAACATTTTAGTCGTACAAAGTTTAGTGAAACGGGCCCCTGGGTCTCATTGGATTTGTGACCAGTGTAATTCCTGATCAAATAGCACTCTGCTGTAGCTTGATAATGATCTACATTTCTTGTTGGAAGCATGGCGGGTGTTTCATTGATGGTGTTTCATTGATGGTGAATACAGCCCTTCCAGCAGTGAAAAAAAATATAGGACACTATATCTGGCCTCCCAACACCCCTTCTAGCCAGCCGCGTTCCACCACAAATCATTTATTTGTGCAAATAAGTCATCTACCTTAACTTATTACATTAAAAAAGGGATTTTTGAAAAACAATTAAGAATGAATTGGCACACATCATGGTACTACATAAATTAATTTTGTTGAAATGATGTCAACATCACATTAATAAATACTTATGGATGTCCTTTAAATTGCATGATGAATTTAGTGCAACAAATTTAACAAAAAAGTTCTATTTTAACCAAAGAAAAAGCCACCTTTTGCTTACCCAAAAAATATATAGGAATTATAGGAATTTTGCCCAAAATATAGGATATTATAGCACATTTTGAAAAAGTCTGAAAAGTATAGGAATTATAGGACCGCTGGAAGGGCTGTCAGAATAGTGCAGATCCTGATTAGCCTGTGGATGGACAGGCTGATCTGGATCTACGCTGGTCGCAAAACCCATAAGCCCCATTTCTCCAGTCAGAGCCACATATGAGAATAAATAATATTTGTAATCAACAGGGATTATGTTCGCGTTATACAACCAAGAACATTCAATACACAGTTATACCAGGACATATGATAGGACAGTAATATGACAGGACAAAACAAAAATTGACTTAATGACCAGTGTAACAATACAGATGGAAGACCTGTAACACAAAAAAAAAGAAGACCATTAACAAAAATCCATTACCCCACCCATTTGGTCTCATACAGTACTATGTTCTGTATAAATAGAACATAGTACTGTATAAGACCAAGTGGGTGGAATAATATATAAATAGAACATATATTAGTACTGTACGAGACCAAGTGGGTGGGATAATGGATTTTTTAATGGGCATTTGTTTGTGTCACAGGTCCAAGTCATCCACCTGTGTGTAGCACCACATCAGCCTGCACATCTGCACATCTGCACATCTGCACATCTGTAGCCTATTTCATCAACATTGAAAAGTATACTTTAGTAGAAAAGTATACTTTGAGGGAGAAATTTTCATTTTTTTTTTATATTTATTAATTTTTATTATACGGAATTTATTACATTATCACAGCCATTTAATGGCTGTGATAATGTAATAAATTCAGTATAATAATTCTGCATACTTTTAATCATGAAATATATGCATTTGTTAGTTCTATGTGAAATTATGTATTTCAGGAAAAATAAATGATTACTCCCTCAAAGTATACTTTGGTAGTAAAGTATACTTTGAAATGTTGATGAAATAGGCTACAGATATGGTGTTACACTGATCTCTTCAGTTTGTGGAGCTTCTAAAAAATATGATTGTGGGAGCCGATCAGGAGCTACACTGGTTAAAAACTAGATAAGGTCCTTTGCTTGTGTCAGGTCACATACAATTTCATATACACAGTACTTGGGTTGACGAGTTCAGATGGAAATACAATTGCACGAGTTGGTACACCAAACAAACAACACAATATAATACATTTACCGTAATTACTCTAAAATATTCGGACACCAATATGTGAGCAAACAGTGTAGTCTGCACTATTTTCCATTTTCACAGAATGCTTCGGAGGCCTTATTGGACAACATAATCATCTTGATAAATGTTTATGACACTTATAACAATTGGTTTTGGTGTCCGAATATTTAGGGTAATTACGGTAAGTGGGATTCAACAGCACCCAATATTTTCACAACTTGATTGATCAGTAGTAAGAAGGGTGTTGCAGTAGACCCTACATGGGCCCATGTGCCAAAGTCCACAACTTTCACAGACATAAGCATAGTTTCGTGAATTTCTCACAGCATTATAGAGGTCCATTAGTTTGTTTTTGATTGTTTGTTTGTTGGGGTACTAAATCCCATATATTACCTGTACAAGTACATGTTCAAGTACATGTACAAATGGGGGAAAGATCCCAAAATCAGAACTCGGTATTTACAATAAAAACAAATAATTCAGCCCTGAAATCAGAATAATCCTGATCTGATGCCAGGTCCTCGCCACACCAGAATCACATGGCCCCCTCCCAAAGCAGTAGGATCAGTAATAATCTTATTACTTTTATAATGGGCAATAACCCAATTCAACTCCCAGGTAACAAAAGAGCCAAAGATAAAAACGTACATGATGGCCAAACCAGGCAAAACGCGATTCCTATACGGAGGAGTGAGTGAGTGAGTGAATAGGGTTTAACGTCTGCTTTTCTGACATAGAGGTACAAGCCTCAGGGAGTCTACACGCAGACGGGTCAACGGGGTCGTGTCCCGTATCCACCTGTCCAAGGGGGGTAAATCCCAACTTCAGAACTCAATATTTACAATCAAAATATATATTCAGTCCTGAAATTAGAACAACCTGATCTGGTGCCAGGCCCTCGCCACACCAGCATCATTTATCCCAACCCCTAAAAGTAATAGGATTAGCGCTAATCTTACTTTTATATATGGGGCATAGCCTGACTCAGCTCTCACATACAAAAAAGCCAAAAATGTACATGAGGGCCAAATCCGGTATAGTGGGTTCCGGAAAGTATGAACCCAATCGTTAAGCCAGTTTAGTCGCCTTTTACGACAAGCAATGGCTACTGCAGCACTATTCTCAGGATCAGTTGATCCCGCCCCGGTGCCACTTAAATTGTTTAAGTATACTGTGCATAGAAAATATGAAACAGTACATCCGAAAACTAGATTGGTCAGTAAGGAGGCTTACGGAATACCCCTCGCGTGGGCCCAGGTACCCCTACGGTTAATTTACGCCGCCGCGTTCGCCCTACCAACCACCCACAGAGATCCATTAGAAGAATGTTGTATACTGGTATGTGAAATATTAATGTGTTTCACGGGCGGTGGGTCATAGATTTGTCACAGTATGATAGAGGACCATTCGGCGAATGCACGTGTTAAATATTATTTTCACCACTAGATTTGTCAGTCTTTAATGCAGAAGTCAAAATTATGCAACATGCACAGATCTATATGCAAATATAGAGATACAATAAGGCAGAACATGTTTAAACACTGGCCCATACCTAGATAACTTTATGTTATCCTAAACAAATGAGATAATATCAACTTGAAAATATGCAATTTTGGTACAAGCTACAATTTAACAATGGTCGGCCCATCAGAACTATCACATTGTTGTCAAATCATCGTCGTGAAGCTGCTGAATTGTGTGTGTGACTGTGCAAACAAACGAAAAACAACTAAACAAGAACATAGCAAACAAAACAATCTAATAATTTGTTCGTAAAGCACAAGAATATGCTCCTTCAGCATACAGTACTGGGTACTCGAAAATAACGCAGCACAGTCTGAACTTGAATTGGACAGTTGGTTCACGAGGGATCTCGTTTGAAAAATGGGACTTAAATTTCTATGGCAGCCATCTTGGACAGGTTCAATTTGATCAAATCCAAAAATGCTTACCCATAGATCAGCCTTAACCCTTTCAACAGATCATGAAGCCAACATTTGCAAACACTGTATACCCAGATAAAACCAGTTTACGGGCCCTTTATCAGTAAGTTTGTTTGTTTGTTTATTGGTGTTTAACGGCCTATCAACAGCTAAGGTCATTTAAGGCCGGGCAAACAGGTTCGATCCCGTTTTAACCTGCTGCATTGGGGGGGAAAATCCCAAAATCAGAATGGAATATTTACATCGAGAAAAAATATATTCAGCACTCACATAAGGGGTATGACCAGATTCAACTGTCACATACAAAATGCCAAAGACGTATGTGACGGCCAAACCAGGGGCCCATTTCACTAAACTTCTTGCGACTAAAATGTTCGTAAGCGCAAATTTAGGATCGTTTAGAAATTTCAATTGATGGATTTACATTTATTGAGCACAGGCTGCAAATGCAGCCTATGCTCAAAAAATGTAAATCCAATAATTGTTTACAAGAAAACAGTGTTGATGTGCAAATTAGACTATCATAATTTTGCACTTACATTTTAGTCGTACAAAGTTTAGTGAAACGGCCCCCAGGTCTCCAGTCGGGATGAACCCTGATCGTTACATTACCCATCGCATGCTCCCACCTGCCACCCACTTTATCAGTTAGAGTCACTTGACCTTGTGTTCTAATTGGGCCTCTGACTGCTAAAATTGCACATACGATGTTTGCGACTATATGTAGCATGGCTAGTATAACGCCAGATCAGCGTTACTGACATTGGTCCACTTGCCTGTGCTACGAGGCTTTTGTCTGATCTAACAATACTGGTATAGGCCTGAGCTCCAGATAAGGAATTTGTAATCGAGTATTGTCACTCCATCATTTCTGAAGCAATTGGGAATTTCAAAATTTGAATTGGGTAAAATAAAATCACACTACTGTTTACACATCAACAGACAGCAATTATTGAATGGTTTGCTTTGAAATGAAAAGATGTCTTGGCAGTTCATTAGAATTGTCTCCTTGGAGACAATTCTAATGAAATACCAAGATGTGTTTTCATGAAAAAATAAGGAAAAATATGCTATATCTGTGGTATGTTTATTGTTTTCTGCAGCATGATAAAGGTACCACAACTTTTTCATTGCTTTTTGATACTCGCTACTTCTGATTTCAATTGGGTATTTAAGCAAATAGGCAGCTTATCTGGAGCTCTGGGTATAGGCAATGAGACAAGCATCATGTTATTGTACCCACACAAGTAACAATATGTGTGATTTTTCATGAAAAATATATAACATGGATCGATTGACTTTGTTCATATACATGTACAAACTTAGTGACAAGACATCATGCAATTTATAAAAGACACAATGTTGGCAAACATCAAAATCCATAGAAGTTTAAAACGTTCTGGAGAACAACAAAGTATATGTTAGTACATGGAGCATCACTATCACCTTTCCAGCCTATCAGTGAGGGAATACTGTATGGCTGTCACTGGAGAAATGGGGCTTATAGGATTTGTGACCTGTGCAGCTCCAGATCAAACAGTACCCTCCTGTAGCCTGATAGCGATCTATATTCATTGTCAGAAACATGACGGATGTTTCATTGACGGAATGGCGAATAGTGCAGATCCTGATCAGACTGTGCGGATGCACAGGCTGATCTGGATCTACACTGGTCGCAAAACCCATAAGTCCCATTTCTCCTGTCACAGACACATATATGAACGGGAGTTTAATGTCACAATTGACAAACACAAAAACAATAACACAAGTGATTCTGCAAGTGAGGTATGCAAATGGTTCTTTTGATTTAAAAAAAATAGTAAATTGGTTTGTTTATATTGCTTGGAAACCAGCTGTGTCAAAACAAATGAACACTCACCATAACAATTCCAACCTGTGTAGTGGTATTGGCAAACAGTGTAGATCCAGATGAGCCGGCTCATAACGAGCCGTCTCATCAGGATCTGCACTTTTTGCAAGTAATTTTTTGAGAGTGAAAACATCCCATTTTCATAAATGGACTAGTATGAAAAACATTTTGTAACGATTGGATTGGTTGCAAAATGAACATATCAAAATACATTCCAATTACTTAAGGGTGAAAGGGTTAAAGTCATCGTCTCAAATGGTTTCTCATATCCAATATTGTTTGTGTCCTGCAAGGCAAAGCACATACATTGTATATCAATAAACAGCACCATTTTACATCGCACAACTTTTCAAAAACAAATGTTATATTCAAGTATATACCATCAGAAATTGTGATAAACAGGGGAGATAATTTGGTTTGGCATAATTTGGCATTTTCGATATACAGTACCAGTAAGGAAAAATATATTTCTTGTTTGCTGTGAAATGAGCATACTATACCATAGTTTAATTCAGTAAATTTTTTTTAGTAACCACCGATTTTCACAATAACTAGCATTTGCAAATCTAGTTATTTTTCAGTATAATTGTAAACTTTTTTCTACCAATCTAATTTTTTTTCCAGGCGACTTATAATAGGTACTATCCAACGATTGGGTTAAGAAATCTAAAATTAAACTAATTTTTTGCGAATCTGTTTCATCAATTTTTGGGTAAATCTGAATACCCAGTGCCTTTAAAAAACCTTACAATGTGCATGACTACCGGTACTGTCTGTTTCACGAAATCTGCCCAAATTTTACGGCCATATAAACAATGCAAAAACAGTATTATTTTCGATAATATTAAATTTTATCAAAATTTAAGAATGAGCTTTTTATTTCGTGAAATTTGGTCAAATATTGATTTTATTACGAAACGAGATGGCCGCGGCCGCGGCCCGCATGTCGAGCCCGCCGAGGCATTCGATGTTCTCAGAGTGTATTTATTTGAAGTTTGATGCCCAATAAGCATACAAAGTTTCAAGCAAATCTGACAGATAGTAGGTATGTGAAAACTTTAACGTAAATTTTGACAGAAACTTTAACACAAACTTCTAAGTCATTTGACCTTGACATAGGGGCACAGGGGCCGCATGAGTGGGACACAGAATGAATATATGGATGATGACTAATAAGCATATGAAGTTTCAAGTCAATGTGACTTAGGACTGCAGAGATACAAGGTATTTAAAAACTTTTAACGCAGATTTCGGAACGCAAACTTCTAAGTCATTTGACCTTGACCTTGGGCACAGGGGCCGCATGAGTGGGATACAGCATGAATATATGGATCATGACTAATAAGCATATGAAGTTTCAAGTCAATGTGACTTAGGACTGCACAGATATAAGGTATTTAAAAACTTTAACGCAGATTTTGGAAAATAAAACTTCTAAGTCATTTGACCTTGACCTTGGACACAGGGGCCGCATGAGTGGGATACAGCATGAATATATGGATCGTGAATAATAAGCATATGAAGTTTCAAGTCAATGTGACTTAGGACTGCACATATATAAGGTATTTAAAAACTTTAACGCAGATTTCGGACGCACAGACGCACGGACGTCATTGTGATCATTATGTCTCGCTTTCCGCAAGCGGGCTCGACAAAAATGATTTGTCTATGGGAATTTAAAATGAGGAAAAAGGAGGTAGACGAGTTGTGGGAGGAGTCTGAAAAAAAATAATATTTGGAAACCGACTCGGAAACCTGGCTAGATCAATATTTGACCAAATTTCACGAAATAAAAAGAAGGCTCATTCTTAAATTTTCCTTTAATTTAATATTAGCGAAAAAGATATAGTTTTTTAATTGTTTATATAGCCGAAAAAAGTTGGGCAGCTATCGTGAAACAGACAGTAGCATCGCTAGCTTATGTTTGTTTAATAAATAATTGTAGCTACATAATTAGAATACACTCTATCTCGGTATATAACATATATATAATTATTTATAAACAGCAAGTCTCATTCGAAAGACCAGTGGGATGGAAAACTATTTTTTATGCCTAAGGCCAGGTTTGAACCCACAACCTCTGGCATTGAAGTCCGGTGCTCTAACCTCTCGGCCACAACCCATCCCAGCTAAAACAAGAAAGCATGGACAGAAAGACAGATGTATCAAGAGCCGCAGAGAAACAAATTATGAAGATGAACAAAATTATTATTTTGAAAAGTGGTATAATTATACAACAGAGTAAATCGAAACAATGTTTGCCTGTACCACACTGGACAAACACCAGTAACACATGGTAGAACTTGTCTACTGGACACACTGAACATCTGTGTGTGTTTGGTTTTGAGGGTTTTTTCATTAATAGTTATCCCCATTAGTGATTCATATATAAAGCACAAAAATGTGCATTAGAGTTCTCCTACGCCTGCTTTACATTGGATGGCCAGTGTACAGCTTCTACTGTACTACATGGTTGAATGCTTGTCATTTGTCTAACATACAGTAGTAAGTGAAGGGAACAGTCAGAGCTCCAGATAACTTTTGTATCTAAATAATGTTGTACCCCCATATTTCAAATCCATGCGTATTTTACTTTTACAAATGTATTATTGATTTTCTTCCTTATTAAATAGGGAACAAATGATAAAAAATGAAAAAAATTTAATAAAAACTTATTTGGGCTGCAAAAACTAAGGGCTGTTCCAGTAAAACATACATGGGAGGGGGGGACACCACTTTTAGATTTGGGTAGCCTACCATAGATGCGAATTAGTAGCTTTGGCACCCACCCATAGATGTGCCTTTACCTTGAAAACACCGACCCATAGATGTGATTTAATTGGTTGTGAAAACAACCACCCATAGATGTGATTTAATTATAGTGATTTACGAGTCTCCGTTGTTTATGAAATCCAAAAATCAGTTCACATGCATATGAGTGGTGCGTAATGAC
The DNA here is from genome assembly GCA_029237695.1 of Conchocele bisecta. Lineage (NCBI taxonomy): Eukaryota > Metazoa > Mollusca > Bivalvia > Lucinida > Thyasiridae > Conchocele > Conchocele bisecta. Next base: position 39,303,979 of record CM055277.1, read on the forward strand.
AGAATGTCCCCCGACCCCGAGGCATTTATCAATTTAGATTATCATTTCATGTGGATGGGGCGGGGACTGGGAATTTAACTTCTTTATAGAACTAGGAAAGAGGGGGGGGGGGGGGGGGGGTTGGCGTAAAATAGACGAGTTGTTGCAGTCTCTGGAATTTTTGGCAGAGTGTCCCCTAAGCCAGAGGCTTAACTTTATACAAAGGGGGGGGGGGGGGGGGGGGGGGGGTGGATGCAAAATATCTTCCCTGATCAGCGGCAGAGTATGCAAAAGAGACTCAAACTTTACAGGTCCTGGTGAACACAATATTTTTGCCAGCCCGAATGAAATTTTAGGACACACGAAAACCGACCAAGAAAATAAAAAATAAAAAATATCAAAGAAAGTTTATACTTTTACAAGCACTTTAGGTTATTTTCCAATATTTCATTTTACCTGTCGGAACCGACGTATTTCGCATACTCTGCTGATCGTACACACAAAGAAAAATTTCGCGGGAGACATTATTCAGATTAATAACCAAAGCCTCGCCGAATATAGGGGCATGCCGAATACCGGTATATCGACCATACGACGCAGTTTTCCCAATTTTAAACTCACGGGCCCCATTCCCAAAATACTAAACACTGTTATAGGCAAGCCGCTGCTGATTTACCCAATATGTTGCACACTAATTCATTCTGCTCGTTGCCGAGCCAGGCAATCAGTTGTTCGGTGTTTCTTGAAGCATTAACCAGGCTCGCCATTTTATTGTTGTTGTTGTTGGTTGATGCGAGATCCGTGCGCTGATATTTCACTCCTCCCGGAAAAAACGACGCATTTCCGTGATTTTTTTTTGCACAATTTAATGCGGCATCTCGATTTCGATAGCGAATAGCGATTTGAAAGAATGACGACGTTTAATACCAGAAGGCATGCTACAAATCACCCATAGATGTGATTTTAGTGTGAGAACCCCCACCCCACCCACCCATAGATGTGATTTTAGTTGGATCTCACCCACCCATAGATGCAATTTTTAGGCACAGACACCCTGGCATGTATTTTCTTTTTTCTGCCGTCCCCGGGTGCCGTGTATGTTTAACTGGAACAGCCCTAAGTAAATTTTCAATTTTATATCAGTACATGTATTTTTACTACTCAATTTTAAAATAAATGCGTATTTTCGCATTGCTGTGAGTATTTTGTACTCCCACTGATAATCAATGCGTATTTTGCTAAAACTAGATTGGTCAGTAAGCGAGGCTTACGGAATACCCCCTGCGTCGGCCCAGGTACCCCTAAATATGTAAACAAAATCCAAGTGTGTGAGCTTGTGACCTTGACTCTGGGCTTAGCGGGGGCGGTACAAACGTGAATTTGTCACAGGGTGGTAGAGGTCCATTGGAGCAATGTGTGTGTGAAATGTGAAGCAGATCCGAGCAAGGAAATAGAAGTTAGAACCAATTTTTCTCATGTTAAGTTTTGCAAAGAGACTTTAAGTGTGTGACCTGGACCCCTCGAGATCAGCGGGGATTTGTCACAGCATGATAGTAGAGCCTTAGAGGAATGCATGTATGAAATATTAAGAATTTTTGATGAAAGAAATAGAAGTTATAACATATTTCTCTGATGTTAAGTATTGTAAAGAGACTAAGCCTTTGACCTTGGGATCGGAGGGGGCTGTACGGTCGTGGATTTGCCACAGCATGATAATACAACCTTGAAGGAATGCACGAGTGAAATGTTAAGAATTTTCAAAGAAGGAAATAGAAGTTCTAACTTATTTCTCTGATGTTATGTTTTGTAAAGAGACTAAGCATTTAACGTTGACCTTGGGAGCAGCGTGGGTTGGACGGTCGTGGATTTGGCACAGCATGGTTTTAGAGCCTTATAAATAGACGTTATAACATATTTCTCTGATGTTCAGTTTAGTGACGGACGGACAACCTGATTCCAGTATAATAAGTGCGTAAAATATGCCAATACGCACCTTATCTGGAGCCCTGAACAGTGGAAGAAGGGGGCTAAGTCCCCTTATGGACTAAATTATTTCGCTCCTTCAGACCCCTTCAATTGAATACAAGATGGAGAGACAATGGTACAATGAGACACACCTACCACTACTGCAACGAAGTGTGTCGGACATATAAAAGCAATTAAAAGAACATTAACTGAGGTTTTGACACAAAATTCGTATTTAAAAATACTGCAAGCTACAACAAGTGAGCAGAGGCTCACGGATACCCACGGCCGCCACCTGAACTGACAAACAAAAATGTTAACTAAAATCTTACGGACGGACGAAAATACGAAAACTATATACCCCTCGACATACTTCGTATGCCGAAGTCAAATTTCTTTCGACCAAATAAAGAACCTGTGCACCACTCACATGCAGACAGATCTAATGTAGACAGGCAGAACAAATTTGATTCACAGATCGACTGCTATGCAGCCAAACTATAACTGATGGTGTGCGTCACCAGGGATTAGGCTGCCGTGTACCGAGGGGTCCCTTCCCAAACACTAGCGGACCTATTTCTTCCTTCCCGAAAATCAATTCCCCATGTATTTTGTGGTGTGTCATATCACAGAATTGTGTATTTGAAAATATCGTGTGATATACATGTAACATTTGGGATAGCAAATTTTCCAATTTAGTTTGCGATTTATGCACACTTTTTCTCCAAAAATAGTTACAAACAACCCAAACAATCACCAAATGAGACAAATTGTGTGATTTTGTACCCAAGAAGATATGCGATTTTTCATGATATGATATTTTCTGTACATGACATCGGAAGCTGGCAAACAATTTTCGAGCAACTTTGACGTGATTTACCGTAAATTTAATAACTTTTGTAAATATATTTCATGAGATACATGTATCACACATCTTCTTTAATAGGTAAAAAACCACGTGGCTTGTCTCATTATCTCACATGGCGAGCATAATCCCTGATCACACAATGATAACTTAGTTAAAATCACCAGCTAAACTGTTTAATTAGATTTTATATGGCTATACTGAATGTTGTTATTCCCGTTCGTAACAGGCTTGCCGTCAGTCGACTTGTTAACATTCGGCTTCCGTTTCCATCCGCGTAGCACGTCGTTGCGCAGTAGGCGCCAGAACAATATGGGGTTTATGCCGTTCATAACGATCATCGAGCCCACCAGACAGAAGAAGTAGAGCTTGGGCACATTATCGTACTCAATAAACATGCCGAACGTGATTTTACCCGTCGAGTAACCGCGGCAGAAAAAGAAAGTTGTGAGATTCAGGTATACGACCACACGGTATAGGGTGTTGTCGTACGAGACGTGCATCATCTGCATCAGTTTGCGGGAGTGCAGGAAGAAGCTGTTGATCTCGGCCATCAGGGCGAGCACGTTGTAGCCGATACACATCTTACAGTGGAAGTTGTACCAGAAGTTCGAGCCCACCTGCCAGCACAGAGACATTACACGTTAACACACTACATACAGATGATACACTTTTGTAACAAATTATTTCTTAATTTCAAATTATTTCTTTATTTTTCATCAGAAGTGTATGTTGAGATAACAATTTGGCTTCAAATGAGTGGTCGCAACACATATTTTTGATAAGAAATGAGAAAAGAATTTGCCATTCTCACGAGAGATGATCTCGTTCCAATGACACCCTATTTCGTGGGAACGAGATGCTACCGGTATGTCATGGGAACAAGACAGAAAATAATTTGTGCATGTCCCTTTAAGCTGGCGTAGATACATGCAACCACATTTTCATTGTTGGCAAAATTAAATGTTGGTCGATCGTTGTGTTTTTTTCTAATAATTTCCATTTTTCTCAACAAAAACCTTGTGTGACAACACTTCAGAATTTAAAGTGCTGCCAAACCACGTTTTTATTGAGAACTAGAAATGTGGCCTTTCTCAAACGAATGCCCCCGCTGGCAGCCAAAGAAAACTAGGCACATTTGAAAAACACAGAGGGCCAGGGAAGCGTGTATTTGTCACAGCATGAAAGCAGACCATCAGAGCAACGGGAGTGTGAGATATCAAGCAGATCTATGCAAGGAAACAGACAGTATAAGACACTTACCAGAGTTTTGAACGCACAGATTATGTGACCTTGACTCTGGGCTTACCGGGGGCAGGACGATCCAAGATTTTTCACAGGGTGGTTACCAGTAGAGGACCATTAGAGCAATGCGTGTGTGAAATATCAAGCAGATCCGTGCAAGGAAACAGAAATTACCGTTACAAGACATTTACCCGAGCTTCAAGGTTTCGAACACACAAAGTATGTGACCTTGACTCTGGGCTTAGAGGCGTGTGTGAAATATCAAGCAGACCCAATCAAGGAAACAGACATTATAAGACGTTTACCAGAGCGTTATGGTTTCGAATGCACCAAGTACATGACCTTGACCCTGTGCGTAGCGGGGGCGGGACGATCGTTGATATGTCACAGGGCGGTAGAGGACCATTAGAGCAATGTGTATGTGAAATATCAAGCAGATCCGTGTAAGGTAACAGAAATTATAAGAAATTTACCCAAGCGTTAAGGTTTCGGAACGTACGGACACCGGTAACACTATATGCCCCGCTCACCATTCGGCGGCGGAGGCATAAAAAGACAAAATATGAAACAACAACAGCCAATTTTTTCCCCACACTCTAAGGGTTAAGCTTGTGTTGTTCAATATAGATAATACTTACAGCTATATGGTGTACTGTCACCTCCCAGTTGTTGAGCAGTTTCTTGTTGTACGCCATGTCAATGAAGTCGTAAACAAAGTAACCTGAAACAGCAACCGGCATGTGTCATTGATGTCATTCAGCCAATACCGTGTGACACGTCATGAAATTGGAAAATAGTATGGTAATGTCAGAGCTCCAGATATGGTGCGTATTTGCGTAAATACCCAAATAAAATTGCCAAAAACCCAATTGAAACAGAAGCAAAGCAAAAAGCAATGAAAAATGTGTGGTATCTTTATCATGCTACAGAAAACAATAAACAGACCACAAATATAGCATATATTCTTATTTTTCCATGAAAACACATCTTGGTATTTCATTAGAATTGTCTCCAAGGAATTTTTGGAAGCTAAGTTTTAGGAGTTATATGGCAAAATTCTAAGTAAAAAAGGGGGAGATAATCCATTATCGGCGGGTTGAATCAAAATAAACTTTGCTAGTACGGTTTAAAAGTTTTGAGTTACAAGGCAAAATTGGAAAATTCTCAGTCGAAATGGGGAGATAATCCATGACCCGGGGCGCGAATCGAAATAAACTTTGCGCACTCTACTCATCATAAGGAAACTGGATACCAAGTTTCAGGTGTGTAGCTATTAGGGTTTACAAGTTTTAGGTGTTACAAGCCAAAATTAGAAAAATTCTAAGTCGAAAGGGGGGAGATAATCCATGACATGGGGGTCGAATACAATCTTTGTGCATCTACTCGTCATAAGGAAGCTACATATCAAGTTTCAGGTCTGTAGCTAGTACGGATTAACAGTTTTACGAGTTCCAAGATTGGTGTCGGACGAGATGGACGGGCCGGACAAGGGTAACACTAAATGCCCCCTCCACTATCGTGGTGGGGCATAAAAAGACACAAAATCTGAAATTGTCCCCTTGAATCCGAGACCTAAGCACACTGAATTCATTCCAGGTTTTATGGCACATGTGTAAGATAACGTTTGTGAAACGGTTTACAGCATGAAGGTTTGCATGTGACAAAAAGTTGTGTATAGTTGCCCATGGTATGGTTGCCCTAGCTACAAACATTTGCCTCCTTGTGAGAGGTATCGTCGCTGGGTAGCAATTTTGTTCCATGGTTGTCGACGCACTTACATGTAGGGCCCCTAATTGTACGCACATATGCTCAGTAGCGTGGGCAATTGTATTAATGTAGCAGGATGTACCATTACTAAATAATGCATATGTGCAATATGAAGATATTAGCTGAAGGGAAACAGAAATTATAGGTGATTTAAGAAACTGTTGCAAAAACTTTCAAATAAATAAACAGACAGACGGACGGACGTACATGTACAATCAGTAGGGAGGGTATTTTTTATTAATGTGGTAGAATGTATCGTTACTAAGTAATGCATGTGTGCAATATGAAGGTATTAGCTGAAAGCAAACAGAAATTATAGGTGTTACAAAAACTTTCAAATAAATAAACAGACAGACAGATGGATGGACGTACGATCAGTAGCGAGGGTAATTGTATTAATGTGGAATAATGTATAGTTACTAAGTAATGCATGTGTGCAAAATGAAGATATTAGGTGAAGGCAAACAGAAACTAGAAATGGACGCTTGTCGACAAGCGCATGTGTATCCCCCTCCCCAGATACACAAGTAGTTTGAAAAAAGGGTGATCGAGTTATGCTCCGGAGACAAAATCGGTGACGGACAAAGGGAGATAACTAAACAATTAGTGATGCAAGAGTTGTCAATCTTGCGCGACACACCTTTAGGGTCTATGCATGTGTGAAGCTACTGGAGTGCAGAATTATTTGTTAATAGTCCTATATTTATGTACATATATCTGCACAGGTGCACATAATGCCACAATATTTTCAACACAGTTGACGGAAATGTAATATAGAATGTAAATAAAAAAAATAATGCTCGCTACTGGAGCCGAGAATTTTTTTTAATAGTCCTATATTTATCTACATATATCTGCACAGGTCCACATACTGCCACAATATTGTCAACACAGTTTAGGTAAATGTAATAATTTAGCTGTATAAATTACCTGTAATAAGTTAGTGGTCAGTTAAAAAATTTAAAAAGAATGTAAAAAAAAAAATTAAAAAAAAAAAAGTTGAAAAATAAAAAATAATAATACTTGCTACTGGAGCCCAGAATTTTTTTTTTAATAGTCCTATATTTATCTACATATATCTGCACAGGTCCACATAATGCCACAATATTTTCAACACAGTTTACAGAAATGTAATATACAATTTTTTTTTTTTGTTAAATAATGCTCGCTACTGGAGCCCAGAATTTTTGTTAATAGTCCTATATTTATCTGCATATATCTGCACAGGTCCACATACTGCCACAATATTGTCAACGCAGTTTATGGAAATGTAATAATGTACCTGTATAAATTACCTGTAATAAGTTAGTGGTCAGTTAAAAAATTGAAAAAGAATGTAAAAAAAAAAAATGGAAAAAAAAATTAAATTAAAAAAAAGAAAAAGAATAATGCTCCCTACTGGAGCCCAGAATGTTTTTTAATAGTCCTATATTTATCTACATATCATATATACACAGGTCCACATATTCCCACAATATTTTCAACACAGTTTACGGAAATGTAATATAATCATTTACCTGTATAAATTACCTGTAAAAAGTTTAAAAATAATAATGCTTGCTACTGGAGCACAGAAATGTTTTTTAATAGTCCTATATTTATCTACATATATCTGCACAGGTCCACATAATGCCACAATATTTTCAACACAGTTTACGGAAATGTAATATAATCATTTACCTGTATAAATTACCTGTAAGTGGTCAGTGGTCAGTTGCACATGCTAGCACATGCACAGGTGAATAGTCTGTATAAAGCACTTACGACCTTATGCTACTAGACAAAAATTGAAAAATAATTTGAAAAAAAAAATGAAAAAAAAAAAAAAAAAAGAAAAAAGGAAAAAAAAAAGGAAAAAAAAAAGTTTAAAAATAATAATGCTTGCTATTGGAGACCAGATTTTTTTTTAATAGTCCTATATTTATCTACAAAAATCTGCACAGGTCCACATAATGCCACAATATTTTCAACACAGTACCCAATGTAGTGATTTACCTGTATAAATTACCTGGTCAGCAGTGGTCAAGCACTGGACATCTGCACATGCTAGCACATGCTAGCCCATGCTAGCACATGGTTCTCCCAGTTTCTTTTGTTCTGTCTACAGGTAAGGTGTACAGAGCACACGAGAAAAGGTGTACAGAGCACACGAGAAAAGGTGTACAGAGCAGACGAGAAAACAGGTCTTCATGCATTATTGTCCAGTTTGTAGAGTGCGCAAAACAAAAAAGGGAGATAACTCAAAAATTAGCTAGGCAAGAGTTGTCATTCTTGTGCGCGACACACCTCCGGGTCGTGGTCTATGCATGTGTGAAGTTTCATGAAAATATTCCAAAGGGTGGTCGAGTTATGCTCCGGACAGGAAATCAGTGAGCGAAAACAAAAAAGGGAGATAACTCAAAAATTAGCTATGCAAGAGTTGTCATTCTTGTGCACGACACACCTTCGGTTCGTGGTCTAATTGAAGTGTGTTAAGTTTCATAAAAATATTCCAAAGGGTGGTCGAGTTATGGTCAAATCAGTGCGCAAAACAAAAAAGGGAGATAACTCAAAAATTAGCTCATGCAAGAGTTGTCATTCTTGTGCGCGACACACCTTCGGGTCGTGGTCTATGCATGTGTAAAGTTTCATGAAAATATTCCAAAGGGTGGTGGAGTTATGCTCCGGACACGAAATCACTGCGAGAAACAAAACAGGGAGATAACTCAAAAATTGGCTATGCAAGAGTTGTCATTCTTGCGCGCGACACACCTTCGGGTCGTGATCTATGCATGTGTGAAGTTTCATGAAAATATTCCAAAGGGTGTTCGAGTTATGCTCCGGACAAGAAGTGTCTGCGGCGGACGCGGCGCGCTGTCAAATCCATAGTATCCCCCGACGGAGTCCGGGGGATACAATTATAGGTGATTTGAGACCGTTACAAAAACTTTCAAAAAATAAACAGACGGACAGGACGAAACCGGTGTACTCTTCACCGAGTATACTATTTGTATGAAGTTGATAAATTAATGACTTTAATATGAGCGAAACACATGTAAATAACAACCATTATGAATGTAATAAGTAACTTTCATCACTTTTATTATTTGATTTAGTGGGGTTTATATCCGACAAGGCCATATACAGACAGGAATGCCGGGAATGCATCTGTATCAGACTGTGCATCCGATCTGGACCGACGTTGGTTGCAAAACCCATAAACCCCACTTCTCCAGTCACATCCACATGTGATTGAGCCAGTCATGCAGATCAGGGAGAAGTTTTTACAATAATTTGCGGAAATATTATTACTTCAGTGAGTTGAACAGAAATTTCTGATTTTATAAGTATATATGAAACACTTCTCACTCAATTCAAAATAGGGAAAGAAGTGGCACTACATGTATTTAGGTAGACAAAATTGCCCAACTCGCCCTGTCACTTGATCGACCATGGTCTGACTAGCTGTAAGAGTAGACATACCGGTGGAGAAGGCGATCATGAGATAGGTGAAGTAGTTGATGTGGTGCACCAGATCCTCGAACATCTCCGGGTACAGCACGAGGCTGAAACAGTAAAAGTTATTGAGTTTAGCGTCCCAGCAACAGCTATGCTTATAGAGAATAGTAGGTTAGTGTCGTGAATGGGAAAAAATATCTGGCAAGGCTCAGGAAAAGGGATGGACGAGGCTCTGCCGAGCACATCCCGTTTCTGTGCCGCTGTAACCTACTATTCTATTTATCCCGTCAACATAACAAATAGCTTTCAAATGCAAAAAAATAACCCCAGCCGCATCTCCAAATTGTATTGACAGGATATCAAAAATGTTTCACGGCACCGTGTTTCACGGCACATACTCACTGTGTTGACGGGATAAATATATTTACACTGTCCTTACATTCATAATGGAAATGCCCATTCAGCGTATTGCGCTTATATCCCAGTACATTATATTAGCCCGTGACGTCCCGCGATGTTGATTCGTTTAAGCTGTTTTGACGTCATTAAAATAAATGACGTTAATAATTGTTGTCAATAACATCACGCTATTGACTGGCAACGTTGCTGTTCAAGCAATTGCGACAAATTGACGTAAAACAAGATTAGTCTTAATTTTAACGCCATATTTGCATATTTACATTTTTTAATCTATCAGAAAATGCAGTGTACTGTAAATATAAGTAATAAAATCATGGGCTGGTCCTTCGGACTTTAAACAGACCAAATGTATTTTACACTGCAGTAAACGCAATAGCCCATGGTTTTATTCCTTAAGTGGAGACAGGAACTCGGTTTCAAGTCCCATCAGACAGACCAGTGGGATGAACAGCCAGAAGGTGGCCGGATTAGCTCAGTAGGTAGAGAGTCGGACTGGATCGAGATACACAGGGTTCGATTCCCACCTTGACCCGCTGCGAATGGCCGATTCGGCGTGTCCTTGGACAAGACAACTTCGTGCTAGCCTAGTCCTATCGGATGGGGACTTAAATAGTCGGTGCGGACATGCAAGGTTATCGAGCCAGTGCCGTCGTTAAATCAAAGCATTTATTTATTACCAGCCTGAAACACAGACACAATACCAGTAAATTATAGTGATTAATTCTGTGTTTCGTATCCTTACAAGTTACATACCAGTGATGATTTACATGTATAATAATGAACGGTCAAGTATGTCCATTGACTGGAGAGCCAATTAATGTTGGGGTCAATACATAGTGCAACCTCTCTACAACAGTCCGAGTCACCGATGGGAAGACACAAAACTAGCTGTTGTAAATGTAGAGGTACATGCTTTAGGAGGTTAAATATAGACAAATTGCCATTTGGGACATAAAATATCAGCTGTTGCAGAGAGGGTGTTGTTGTACAGAGGTGGGCGTTCGCAGAGGTTCGACTGTACTTTGACCAGTACAGGAAGTGCCTAATATATAATACAGAGCTCCAGGTAAGGTACGTATTGGCGTATTTTACGCACTTATCTTAGCAGAATATGCATTGATTTAATCATTATCAAAAGTGGGAGTACAAAATACTCACAACAATGTGAAAATACGCATTGATTTTCAAATAGAGTATTGAAAATACTGTAATAAAGTTGAACATTTACTTAGTTGAGCTGCGAAAAGCGAACAGTGTTTGCAGCTCAAATAATTTTTAAATTTGTTTTATTCTTTAATTTCTTTATCATTTGTTCCATATTTAATTAGGAACAAAATCAATAATACACTTTTAAAAGTAAAATATGCATTGAATAAAATTTGAAATACGGGGGCATAATACTTTTTAGATACAAAACTTATCTGGAGCTCTGTAATACACGTACATGTATGAAACCACTTAGCCCCTAAACGAGCTATTGCCTTGTATATGAACTGGGGAGTACACAAAACCACCAACACCCAATAGTAATACACATAAATTACAAAGTCAGGATTTCACATGAAAGTGGCTGTGTCTCAGATGGTACATGTACCTCCGAATAAGCATTCACAAAAACAGTTGAGATATATCAATGGATATTATATGAATACAGTCGCATCTTGTTCTTGGTCATAAACATGGGTTTGTCGGCTCATTATCACATTTGAATGGCATCATTCGATATCGTAAACAGCAAGTCTAGGAAAGTCCATGCTAAATTTAAGTTGATTGTATTGTACCTGGAACAAGAGTGCCGTAAGTCACAAAATACGCCCGTTGAATATAGGCCAGACAGCGAAGATGCAGAAATGTGAAGCTGTCACCAAGGCAAGAAACATTAATGAGAATTTGAAACTGTATAGCATTATTTCTTTATCTCGAAGACGTGTGTATAGTTTCAGATCGATCGGAACGGATTCAGAGGAGTTGGTGTAAATTTTTTTTTATAGAATTGTATACAAAAATGTAGAAAAAAGGTGATATTTTTGTTAAAAAATATTTTTTCAGCATAACAACACCAAGGTGCACATCTTCAATATGTGTAGAAGACGTGTGTATAGTTTCAGATCGATCGACTGAACGGTTTCAGAGGAGTTTACCGTATATATAGCTAACTTAAAAAGGCGATATTATTGTTAAAAAATGTACACAAACTCTGTACCGTATATATAATTGCATAGAAAAGTGTAGAAAATTGGCTAAGTTAAAAAGGCAATATTTTTGTTAAAAAAAATTTTTACGGCATAAAACACCAAGGTGCACATCTTCAATATGTGTAGAAGACATGTGTATAGTTTCAGATCGATCGACTGAACGGTTTCGGAGGAGTAATGTGTACACAAACTCTGTACCATATATATAATTCTATTGAAAAATGTAGAAAAAATGGCTAAGTTAAAAAGGCGATATTTTTGTTAAAAAATATTTGTTTGGCATAAAAACACCAAGGTGCACATCTTCAATATGTGTAGAAGACGAGTGTATAGTTTTAGATCGATCGACTGAAAGGTTTCAGAGGAGTTGTGTACACAAACTATGCACTTTTTCTGTCAGCCGCCCGCCCGCCCCGCGGTAAAACATAATACTACCGTTTTTTAAAAACGGTCGTATAAAAACCCAATAGTAGACTAGTGATGCAATTCTTTCACCGATCCCGTGAGCAGTGACATAATTCTTTTCAGCTATTCATGTAACCATGCACTGACGATCGCATTGGTGCAGATACGACACAAACATCAACCAATTTGAAACGTTTCAATTTGACCTTAACCGTGGACATGAAGGCAACATGGGTGTGGTATGGACTGAAAATATGGATGATGACAAGGAAGTACGGTATATAAAGTTTGAGGTCAATCCGACTTACCGTTACAGAGATAACGTGTACCAAAAAACTTTAATGTACATCTTGTAAATGGGACGGACGAACGGACAGATGGAATATGACAAAAACTATATACAGACTTTGTATGCCGGTGTATAATTATTAGAATGGGAGGGGCAGAATTCGCGGCAGACCAGTCGTCACATGTAAACAAACATTAAAATCCATTTCTCCACCAATACATGCACCTGTGTGATCAGGGCTCCAGATAAGGAATTAGATTTTCATTCCATCATTTCTGAAGCAATTGGGCATTTGAAAATTTTAATTGGGTAAAATAAAATCACACTACTTTGTACACATCAAGAGACAGCAATTATTGAATTAGTTTCCTTCAAAATGAAAACATATTTTGGCATTTCATTAGAATGGTCTCCTTGGGAGACAATTCTAATGAAATACCAAGATGTGTTTTCATGGAAAATAAGATAAGAAAAATTATGCTATATTTGTGGTCTGTTTATTGTTTTCTGCAGGTACCACAAACTTGTTATTGCTTTTTGATACTCGTTACTTCTGATTTAAATGTTTTCTTTTGGCAATTTTAATCGGGTATTTACGCAAATACGCAGTTTATCTGGAGCTATGGTGATGAAAGTGATTTGAAACCATCTCTTCATTCTTCAGACACGTCTTGACAGTAGTTCGGAGTACATATGTACAAATGTACATGTACATAATTCTAATTACATTTCATTACATAAGAGTTATGACGGAGTAGTGTTTCCAAATGTGCGTTTGAAATGTTCTTTATTTACTTTCTATAGTAGGATGACGGAGTTTTACAATTCACTATTTTGTGGTAAACGTACAAATAAAATAACAGGGAACATCTTCATTCATAGTCTTTACTTATGGAGAAAAAGTAGCATTCACCTTACGTTTCGAATGTACATGCACCTTGTGAAAATTAAATGTTGCAGCTTATTTGTATCATGCATGTTAAGCTGCATCATGGCACCTCTTAAGCTTTCACGACCATAGCATTCATGACCATATGTTAATTTACCTGGATTAACAGTTTATCTGGACCCGCAAACCAGGCGACTTGTTAATTGGAATAATTAGCTTGGGGTAGCGAAACCTCTAGCCAAAAAAAACGCAAAAAAGGTGCGAAAGTGTATGAGGTGCGAACGTGCAGGTCGCAAAACCTCTGTAAATCATGAACTTGTTAATACCCAGAAAGCTAGACCCAGCATCATAGTACAACCTTATATAAAGCGGAAAACGTGCAGCTACTTTGACAGCAGATGAAACACATAGAGTGAGGCATATAAATTATGCCCATATTGTAGTAACCGATTTAGCTCAGATAATCTCAGCTATACGGGTGTATGTTACTATTTCATCGCCGTCGATAACCAGGTGGCTGACTATATATATCGATATTGCTGTAGCCAGTAGGTCCATATACCCGCGGTACTTAAGCTCTCGCAGTTAATTAAAGACGAAATAAACATCATAAATGTAAAAAAATCTAGTTACACGTGTTTGCATGTGCCATGCACTTATTTAATAATATTCAACTGAATAGACTATGCAAAAATTATCCCAACCCCTCATTCAAGATGCGACACATTCCCGCCTCCATCATCAGGTGCCTATTTCATCAACATTGCAAAGTATACTTTACTAGCAAAGTATACTTTGAGGGAGTAATCATTTATTTTTCCTGAAATGCATTATTTCATATAGAACTAACAAATGCATGTATTTCATGATTAAAAGTATTGTGACCGGCTGGTCAGTGAGTCCAGGCGAGACTCGCGTATTCCAGGTACATGTATTCTGCAAGTCAATTCTAGGTCTGTAACTTAGTCATGTTAATGGAGCCAGCTAAAAGACATGTGTTGGTAGATTTCAATTTGTGTAATATCAGCTGGGAGGCTAATATAATGTTTCATGGTATATGCAATAGTTGATCACACAATCTGGATCAATGGAATATACAGGGTAGACACATTTGATGAGTTCCTGTTCTTGTAAAAATAGTCAAGCATGATTTTGTAAATGTATTAATAACTAGGTGTTAATTAGTTCCAGCCATATGCTGGATGTCTGGAGTAGGCTGGACAATGTGAATTTATCTCTGTAGATATAAGCCAATCAGATATTGGTATAGAATGGGGTCTTATGGGTAAGGCCAGCCTCCTGTCATACCTTATAAGGATTAACCAATCATTAAAAGGTATGACAAGGAATTGTGGGAAATGTTTTAGAACTCAGAAATGTTGGAGAATGCTGATCAGTTTTAAGTTTTACTTTCGGACCCTTTGGTTGGGACTTCAAAATTGTGGAATTTATTAAGTCATAGAAATATCACGTGAAACCTTTCTAAGCCAAGCGAGTACTTAAGAGAAAGTTGTATTGTGTTGTATTAAGTGGATTATTCTAATTTGAGGTGGACACCCAAGAAAAATATTGATTAAAATTATAAACAACTACTTTCGGACTTGTCCAGTAATTCAGAGCACCCAACAGTAGTAGGTTGTAGAGCGGACGGTACACACGCGTCCGTTGGGTGACAGTATGTAGAATTATTATACTGAATTTATTACATTATCACAGCCATAATGGCTGTGATAATGTAATAAATTCAGTATAATAAAAATTATAAATTTATCATAAAATTGAAAATTTCTCCCTCAAAGTATACTTTGCTACTAAAGTATACTTTGCAATGTTGATGAAATAGGCTACAGGAATCCAGTGCCTAATTTGATGTGAAACATGTTACACTGGCAAGATGCGACACATTCCCGCCTCCATCATCAGCTGCTTCTCATGTACCCGCAGTAGTCATACACGTTCTTTACTACATTTTCAGGATTATTTTAATTATTCCATGATAATAAACATATCTGACATAAGTTTGCCATATTAGTGTCAACACAAATGACAGTATTTGATAACTTATCTATAATTTCTTAGATATCACTGCATTATGTGAGTCGGGTCTAAAGTAAATTAAATTTGACAAAATATGTGCTATTTTTTTCTGATACGATTTGTCATGCAGAATATATCATAAAAACTCATATTTTAAATTATTTTTTTATCATTCAGTGCAATGTCGATTTCCATGTTACACATTTATGACTATAAACAACAGCTAGATGACGCAGGCATTTTATAAAATTTATAATTCAAGAATTAAAATTTACCGCGGGTATATGGAACCCGCGAGTATAGGGGAAGCGACTACCCAAGCGCGTGTCCGAAGTTCGTGAACATAAGCAAACTCAATTAGGTCAGAATTGATATTTTTAATGCTGATGTGCATCAAGGTTTACAAATATTATTATTTCGAATTACAAATGTACTTACACCATTAATCTACTTCTAATCGTCTTCTATTGGAAAAAAATGTACTGTTTTGGTAGACATATTTTATGACTTGTATAAACAGTGGTGTGACACCTGACCTACATTGCAGGCTGGTATAGTCCATGTTTAAAAAACATAATTTGAACATACAAAATATGTATTCAGATTGTTATTACTAGTTTTGCGATTATCTGCTATCACATTTTTGAACGTCAAAATTCAAGAAAAATATTTGCAGTAAAACAATTGAGGTGATGAGGAGAAAATACAAATTTAGTGCGACATTACCTAGACCGGAAGTGAGAGGGGTTGGCAACGTTACCAGCCACATAGGGGCCCTCTGGTAACCCGCCAAATACTTGTCCATTGTCACCTGCTAAATAGTGGCCGTTAGATATTGGCTGCTGCCTGGTTATACTCCAAATGTGCAAGATATGTGTCACTGGCCAGATAGTGGCTACTGACAAAAGTCTAAATATGCTCCATACGTGTCCGATGTGTGTCCATTGTCACCTGCCATATAGGATCTACTGTCTGGTTATGTTTTTTGTGCATATTCACATTTTAGAGAAGGAAATTTACATGTGATATTTGCAACAGGCCCATGTAAGTTTGCTTGGCACGACGCATGCGCAAACTCAGAACTGTCATATATTAGCGGTGCTTGTCCTAAGTAATTTCCAGACAAGTTTACTCTGACGCGACACATGCGTATGCTCACAATATTCTCCTGTGAGTATAGGTATGCGTCATGTTACAGTAAACCTGTATGGAAATGCCTGGTACAAACACCACACATGTATAGCAGTTCTCCTGTAAGTATATGTATGTGTCGTGTTAACCTGTATGGAAATGCCTGGTACAAACACCACACATGTATGGCAGTTCTCCTGTAAGTATATGTATGTGTCGTGTTAACCTGTATGGAAATGCCTGGTACAAACACCACACATGTATGGCAGTTCTCCTGTAATTATATGTACGTGTCGTGTTAACTTGTATGGAAATGCCTGGTACAAACACCACACATGTATGGCAGTTCTCCTGTAAGTATATGTATGTGTCGTGTTAACCTGTATGGAAATGCCTGGTACAAACACCACACATGTATGGCAGTTCTCCTGTAAGTATATGCATGTGTCGTGTTAACCTGTATGGAAATGCCTGGTACAAACACCACACATGTATGGCAGTTCTCCTGTAAGTATATGTATGTGTTGTGTTAACCTACATACGAAGTATAACAGCTGCAGCTATTATACTTTAAAAGTGTTAAGATTTTCTAGGAAAGAATGAACTTACCGACGGACGGACGTACGGACGGACGGACACACATGACAAAAGCAATATACTCATGTTTCTTCAAAAAGTGAATATAATAACCAGGGCCTCTATTTGGCATGTAACCAGAGCCCTTAGTTGGCAGTTTACCAGGGCCCTATTCGGCTGGTAAAAAAGGCCCCTATTTGGCGGGTTACATGGGTGCCCCTATATGGCAGGTGAAGGGCCCCAATTTGGCGGGTTACCTGGGTGCCCCTATTTGGCGGGTTACATGGGTGCCCCTATATGGCAGGTGAAGGGCCCCTATTTGGCGGGTTACATGGGTGCCCCTATATGGCAGGTGAAGGTATGACTGTGCTAAATATAGCACACATCGGCCAGTGGGTATGCTTTAGTAGTCCGGTATAAAAAAATAGTGCAGACGTTTTGAGGCCACAGACCCAATTTGCTTGTAAATCCTGATCCATTACAGCCCAATTTTACTTGAGAAACATGTTGGGGTGTTTTTAACACCAGTTTCCAGCATATTTCTAGCATTTAAAAGAAATTACTGAGCCTGCTTGTCACGTGATGTGAACACTACATCACATGACAATTTGATGATAAACAATATGGCGGACAGGACAAGAT
This sequence comes from Conchocele bisecta, assembly GCA_029237695.1. Classification (NCBI taxonomy): domain Eukaryota; kingdom Metazoa; phylum Mollusca; class Bivalvia; order Lucinida; family Thyasiridae; genus Conchocele; species Conchocele bisecta. The sequence goes on from CM055277.1 coordinate 39,321,822, forward strand.
TGAATTTTTCTTTCTTAGGAGTAAGTGAACATATTGTTTAATTAGTGAAAATCCGGTTCAGACAGGTTGCAGGTTATGAAAAGGTAGGTTCCACAGCATCCATACGAATAGTGAAAGTGTGAGAGTATGGCCATATTTGGAGGAATCGGTTAAGTTGTATAGTAAAAGTAATTGGTGGTTGCTAGCCTGAAAGTCCCCTATTTGGCGGGTTACATGGGTACCCCTATATGGCACGTGAAGGGCCTCTATTTAGCGGGTTACATGGGAGCCCCTATATGTCGGGAATCTCTACAAACCATACAGACGCGACATACCAAGTATGACGCCCGCGGCTATTACGGTTTCAAAAAGTTTCACAACTTTTAAGACAAAATTGCCAAAGTCTAAGTAAAAAAAGGTGGAGGTAACCCATGAAGCGGGGAACGAATCGACAATCAAAATGTACTTTGCACATGTACACACCATAATGATGTTACATACGAAGTATAACAGCTGCAGCTATTATACTTTAAAAGACTTACTAGAAAAGAATGGACGTACCGACGGACGTATGGACACACATGACAAAAGCAACATACTCATGTTTCTTCAAAAGGTGGATATAATAACCAGGGCCTCTATTTCGCATGTAACCAGAGCCCTTAGCTGGCAGTTTACCAGGGCCCCTATTCGGCTGGTAAAAAGAGCCCCTATTTGGCGGGTTACATGGAGCCCCTATTTGGCAGGCTACCTGGGTGCCCCTATTTGGCGGGTTACATGGGTGCCCCTATATGGCAGGTGAAGGGCCCTTATTTGTCGGGAATCTCTACAAATCATACACATGATACAGAAGCGACATACCAAGTATGACGCCTGCGGCTATTACGGTTTCAAAAAGTTTTAAGACAAAATTGTTAAAGTCAAATTAAAAAAGGGGGAGGTAACCAATGAACTGGGGAAGGAATCTACGATGAAAGTGTACTTTGCACATATACACACCATAAGGATGTTACATACAAAGTTTTTTGATTCGGCTCATATTTAAGGGTGGGAATTGGCTCGAACACCTTCCATACCCGGACATACGAAGTATAACAGCTGCAGCTATTATACTTTAAAAGTGTTCAGACTTACTAGAAAAGAATGAACGTACCGACAGACGTATGGACACACATGACAAAAGCAATATACTCATGTTTCTTCAAAAAGTGGATATAATAACCAGGGCCTCAAGTTTGCATGTAACCAGAGGCCTTATTTCGCAGTAGTACCAGGGCCCTATTTGGCGGGTAAAAAGGGCCCCTATTTGGCGGGTAACGTTGCCAACCATACTGCCGGAAGTTGCCTGTCACACGTGTAGTAGTGAATACACATATACAGCGACTGTTTACAGCAGAAAAATGTCAACGTTGGGTACAGTAAAGTTGATGTCCGTTACCATGGGTAACTGGGACTTCCGTTTTGGGTAACTACCTCAACTTTGTTTGATATTTGACTTGTTTCAATCGCAGTTTTGTTAATAAATTAATGTGTTGACAGCAGAAGACCCAATTTCAATGTGTTCATCCGGGTTTTTATATACTGGTCAAAACATGCGAGAAAAACTGGATGAAATCGAAAACACGAACTTACGTACCTCACGTACTTACACGATATACAGTACGCTCAGCGCGACTTTTGACTTCTCCCACCCGACCCCGTGATCAGATGGAGAGTGGACGTAAAAATTCCTCCCACCGTGTCCGGTGGAAATCCCACTCGGCGCGGTGGAGAGGCAAAATGGCCACCGTGGGACAATTTTCAAGACCGAATTTCCCGCAGCGAAGAGAGCGTTTATGGCCGAATTACTGGAGATTTGTCCCACCGTGTTAACACACGGCGCATCACCGTGCCAGCATACAGGTAATACGGTTAGCGAAGAGTGCAATTTTGTACTTTGAAAAAGTAAAATGTAGAACCGAAGGAATGCAACTTAACATTACGATTTAATTTTGTCCGTCCCGTCGACAGGCGAAGGTACGTTACAAAGAACCGAATATTTTGAGGAATAATGTATGTTCCTTCTCGACGAGGAAACAAAATGTAAGGTTCTTAATAATTGTATCTACTCGGAAAATCGAGCGACCATACATATTTAAAATAACAGCTGACGTAACGGCGGAAAAAGGTAAACGGCCTACGTGACAATTAACATTTACTTCTAAAATGTTCATATTGTAAATTTGTAATCAATCCTATCCCCCATATGGAGCCCGATACCAACAACACAAATATTCGTGTTTAGAATTTCTGTTTGAAATCGTAACACTGCTTTGTTGAATCACATCCAATCCAATCAATACTAAAAGCACACAAACACACATTTCGCGGAAATAGAGACGATTCTCATCTGCTACCAAATCTGTTTTTATTAAGGAATAAAACGAATATAAAAGCATCAATATTTATTCTATCAATATATATTTTGACAACACATAAGAATTAATCGTCTTAGGAGATGATAACAATCGTTTTAGTAGACGATTCTCCTGTGCTGCCAAAATAGTTTTATTATGAAATTAAAAATATGAAAAGAACTATTTATATTTACTACAAAAACAGGTTTTGACAAAACCTGAAACCGTGAAACATGTTTTGTTGAGAATATGTTACATTTTCGTTTCGCGAAATTGTAACATGTCCCTGATAGGACATGTACACATCGTCTTGGAAGACGATTCTCATGTGCTGCCAAAAGAAATGGAACAAATGTGGGCATCCATCAATATTTTTGACAATCAAAACATGGTTTGACAAAACATGAGACGATCCTGATGTGCTGCCAGTACATGTTTATTGAGTAAATAAAGATTCTGTTGCCTTTTTTTGAGATTCTGCACCTTCTCTCCGATCAATAAAATGGAAGAAATATTTTTATGAAAACCGCTATGCTGTAAGAGAGATAAGTTCCATTCCATTAATAAATATGTGTAGAGTAATTGATCGTAAATGTGCTGCTCTTGTGTCGGCGTGTTTCAAAGGTCCAATCGACACAACTTAACCTTTAGATGCATTTTGTAACCTTTGATGTCTCACTTTCCAACACCGACACACGTCCCAGTAGGTCACCGCACGTGCTTATGATGATGTATGACGTGATCGGACAAAACCGGGCTTATTGCATATGTGACTAGCGAAGACCAACACGTAGATCGTAACATGTCCCTAACAGGACACGTAAATCGTTTCTCATATGCTGCCAAAATATGTTTATTAGAAAAAATAATATTATTTTTTTGACAAAACATGAGAATTGCCTCCTAAAACACGAGAATTATAATGGTGTTCTGTTAGTGTCGTATAACTTGCATTTACTCGATCTCGACCTCCACACGAGATCGCGAAAACGCTAGGCCAAATGATGGTTGGACAATCACATTACGTATGAAATAATAGCTACGATACACACAGAGCCGAACTAGAGCTTCGTAGTAATACTACTAGTATCGTCATCATAATATCGTATTATCGCCATCGTGTTACCGACAGACCAGTGGGGTGGAAATATGGAAGTATGTTTTATGCCTAATGCGAGGTAAAATATTGTTATTTATATTTATAGTGAAAATATTGGTGTGTTTGTGAACATGAGAATCGTCTCGACCAATGATTCTCGTGTTTTTAGGAGACGATTATCATGATTTGTCAAAATATGTTTCAGTTTAACAATAAACAAATATGAACCAAAATCCAATGAATGCAGATATATAAGAAAGGAAAAATGTATATATTTATAAAAAAAATGAATAAAAAAACACAAAAGCAAGTCAGAATAAGTGTAAATGTTTGGGTACTACGCTATTACTGTACAGGTAAGCCAGCCTGGCATCCCGATGGAACACGGGGTCGTATCACGGGGGAACACCGTGGCCGTTTTATGGCTATTGGAAGTTCGTCCAGCTTGGTCTCCGTCCGCGGTGGTAATACAGGTCATATGGTCACCGTGGGAGGCACATAACTCCCACCGTGATTTTCCCACTCTGAGAAAATTCCTCCCACCGTGTGAGAGTGGAAAAGGCAAAAAGCACTCAGAGTCTGAGCTTATATGAAAGTGGAGCGCAGTGGCCTGGTGGTTAGAGCGTCAGACTGCTGATCTAAAGGTCGTGGGTTCGAGCCTCACCGGAGGCGCTGCGTTGTGTCCTTGAGCAAGACAATTTATCCATACCGCTTCAGTCCACCCAGCTGTAAATGGGTACCGGCTAATTACCGGGAACCTCGATTGTATTTGAATTGTATGTACATGTATAAATGAAATAAATACCTGCTCGAAATTACCCGTGAGGGTGTGCAGCAGTATAAAGAGATAAAGATAAAGATTATACTGTATGATTTATCGTCAATATTTTAGTTTCAATACATCGATATGAAAGTTAATCAATGACACCTCTATTAGTAGCCAAATTGTCCATTTCTCAAGTATTAGTAGACAAATGGCTACTGCAGACACCAGCAACGTAGTAAACTAATATTAAACACACCACCTTCTCTCGAAATGTGGTCCGAACCGATACAGGTCCGAATCGATAAAAGTCCGTACTCCGACGATCCCGTCTACGTAGGCGTGTCCCTGTGGCGAATTTCAATTAATATACTACCCAATTCACAGGCAAAAACGGAAGACTAAGATAAAGGGAAAATGTACTTACCACAGAATGTCCCACGTTCCGCAAATAAAACCATGAATCAAAGATATGAGCAAATTTCTCCATTTCCATGCTTCCGATTTCACAGAATCGGGTTTGCCGACACGATAAACGACATAATTTAGCAAACCAAATGAAACAACACTTCCGAAAAACATGTAATAGCCATGTCGCTGCTGTACTTTATTATATGGATCGAAGTTGAACTCTTCCTCATTCATTTTCCACACGCTTGGTGTATTTTATCAGATCGAGAAACGAATCACGGAGAAATTATTTGTTCGTGTTTGTGCCGGCTTCGATCGGACCATTTGTGTCACGTGATGAACTATCGCTTATATCTTTCGCAAAACGGTACACACTGGTTGTCATGGGCGATGTGTATATGGCGGGATCCGTGTCTGCGTACCCAATGGCGGGTTCGTGGGGAGGGGAATGGGGCGGGGGACGGGGACCACTAAAATTCGGTCGACGAACGAGCGGAGGAAAATATTGTAAGCTACGAGAGTCATCCAATAAATAGTTACAAATAATATGTAACTTGATAGGCTATACGTAGTTCAGAGTAGATCTACATTTCATTTAACATAGGCGTAGGAGCGTTTCAATTATTGGGGTGGGGGGGGGGGGGGGCGCAAACTAGTTTGCTACATGTAACATTATATATGTTCGGTAACCGTATGTCTTTGCTTAATATGCTACAATACACTGTCCTGTACTACATGCATATATAGCAAAGATATACATGATGTATACAGTGATGCAATTATAAATATACCGCATGTTTGTGTTAGTTTTATGTTAATTATGCCCTTATAATAGCGTAACATGCAACCAGAAATACAGAGTACAATTTTACAGAGTACAGTAGTGGGTACATGTATATATGGGGTGTGTTTTGTGGGTATATGGTATGTGTTTTGTGGTTGGCCAGCCAGGTAAAAGTGATACACTGTACGATTTTCTGTGTATAAAAGTATTTATAATGGTGGTTCGTGTTTTTAAAAACACAGGCACAAACCTGTCCAGAAAACTGACATATTTTACAGTTTGGTGTAATATAATTGATACGAGTCTGTTATCCTGGCTTTTCTACATGTGATTATAGCTACATTATACCATATGTTCTACGTTACGACTAAACATAAATGCGGAATTTTGTTGAACAAAATAATCTCTTAATTAGCTCGTTGACATAGCGCATCGGGGAATGTATCGTTGCGGGGGGCTAACATTTGCATAACTTCTGCAATTGGCGGAAATGATATAAATCGGTTGACTGTTTCGTGAGAGACCGTTGTCGCGAGGCCGTCCGAGTACGGACCATTAAAAACACAGGCACCTTGTATTGTGTTCTAACAGGGAGTACACGTTTTTTTTCAACTGATTTTTTCTCACTTATTGATACTTTTAGGTATATTTAATGTATTTATATATATACCTTAATTGGTCAGTTATTTCAACCTGTGAATAGATCTAGACACTTTGTCTGTTCCGCGTTTTTTCTGCCGACGAACTTTTGGCTATTATAAACACGTACATTAAATCTAAAAAATATTTAAATTTATGAAAGTAGATCTACTTTTTCATCAATAATAAAAAAGTCACCCTCCCCAAAACATTTTAGTTGATGAAATTCCGTCAAATATAGATTTTATTACGAAAAAACGATTTTCCTACGATAACTTAACATGGGGGCTATAAAACTTGATTTTTTTTAAATATTTTTTTATTTCTGGACCGATTTTCAAAATCTAACGTTTGTTTTCTTATTTACATAATTTCCAAACTATCTAACGAGGTTTCGGAGTCAATTTCCTTCTCCTTTTTTTTTCGTTTTTCCAAGGTCAGCCTCGATTCTCCTCCTTTTCGCCCCATGTTAAATTCTCATAGCAATACAATCCAATATTTTATGGAACTTGAATTTCAAGTCATAAAATATAAACAATTAGGGAGGGTGACTTTTTTGTTACTAATGGCAAATAGATTCGAAATGACACGAACATATTTTTTTAGTAGATCTAGGTATGTTTATGGTAGATCTAATATTTTTTGTATATTTATTTGTTGTACAATTGTCTCTCAATAACAATATATAGCGAAGTATGAACATCAACGCCCTGCATGCTTTTTCTATATTTTAGTGCGCGAAGTGTATACGAGAGATAAACATGAGAGAGAATAAATAGTTCTTCTCGTAATTTCTTCAGGAAACACGCTTATCGCCCCTGATTTCAACATAGGCAATTCACGTTTTATGTAAGAATAAGCATACCATACAACAAACACGTCCGAGAATGGTAAATGTTTATTTTTGCCGAAAAATGTCATATCATAAAGAATGGACGAAACAAATATATATACGCCTCCCTATATTACCCCATGGATGTTGGAGTCTACGTTTAATCCTTAGACTGCCAAGACGAACATTGTTGTCTGCTGTTGCTTTATATTTTGCCTTCTTTCGCAATAAAAACATGGTTTGAGGGCACTTTAGAATCATTTTCATTGGAAATGATTCTAAACTGCTGTCAAATCATGTTTTTGACGAGAAAAATCGAATAAAAAACAACAAAAAAACAGTAGACGACGAAATTTAATTCAGCAGTGTAAGGGTTAATCGTTGAAGTCCGGATAATGATATTGTCAAGCGATGGCTAGAGGGGTCCGGGGATGATGCTCCACCGGGATGTTTTTAAATCTGGAGTTCAATATCCTGCGTTCTGCTGCATGTTAGTTATATATTTCATGAAGAAATATATTAGGCTTAATGATAATATTTTGTTGCCAGATTTATTACAAACAATGGTAATATATGGTATTATGTGCTTCATTTCGTTATGTTGAATGTTGAACAACAATTAGAGAAAAGATGGTTTCCACGGGACAATGATTTCCCTGTTCTACTATTTTTGTCAATAATCTAGTTCTACATCAAAGATTATTTGTTTAAAGTATACAGTTTACTAAATAATGACATAACATCAACAGGTTTTGGTATGCACTTCGGTTGCTAACAGTTTTGTTAATGGGTCAAATTGTAGCCGTACACCAACGCCAACGAGAAAGTCGAGTTTTGCCCATTTAATACGACATATTAATACTCTCATAAGTGATGTATAGTATTTCTTACATTATATTTTATTAATTTGCATAGTTTATTATTATATTTTCGTTCATGTTAATTGAGGAAGCATCCACGCAGACCCTCAAAATACCAGAGGCCCGTTTCAATAAACTTCGTACGAATACAATGTTCGTAAGTGCATAAATAAGGTTGGTCTGTAAATTTTACATTAACGATGTTTTCTTGTAAATAGTTATTGGATTTACATGTATTGAGCATAGGCTGCATATGCTCAATACATGTAAATCCATCAATTCAAATTTACGAACGATCCTACATTTGCACTTACGAACATTTTAGTCGTACGAAGTTTAGTGAAACAGGCCACAGAGAGTGTGGCGAGATTCTTAAAGAAATGCAACGTGTAATTTGCGAAAAGACGGCCAACAATGTTACCGTTACAATTTGTGACTGTGACTGGAGAATGGGGCGTATGGGATTTTGGACCAGTGTAGCTTCTGATCAAACAGCACACTTCTGTATCCTTATAACGAGCCATATTGCTTGTTGGAAGTATGACGTGTGTTTCATTGATGGAATGGCGAGCAGTGCAGATCCTGATCAAACTGTGCGGATGCACCATAAGACCCATTTCTCCAGTCACAACCACATTTATGGAATCGAATTTGGCGCGAAATATCTCAATATTCTGTGAATGAGACAACATCTTTGGCCGGCTTGAATGAAAGCGAATTTGGCGCGAAAATGTCACGTATCAATGCGTCTGTGACGTCGACGTATTTGCGTTAGAAACGTAACATAGTAACGTAACTTAACCACCACGCTTTCACAAGTTTACGAAATATTCAACGTTTATGAGAGAAAATGGAGAGAGTAAATATTCCACGACTGTCCATTTGGAGATCTTATCTCATCACGTAAGTTGACCATGTTTTCGCTACATTTCGTTGATGTTTCATGCTTTGATCGCAGATTTAATTCCCACTCCTTACATACTTAGGTGGGTGGGGTAACATACAGTTATCACATTTGCTGAAGTAGAAACCAATAGGGTTTGCGGAACTTTAATGATCAATTCATGTCAACTTTCTGTTCCATTTGTAATTGTAAAGTACCGGTAGTCTATGTCAGTATTTGAATAGTATTACAACTCGAACACAATGATATGCGCATGTATTAGTCGTACAATTTTTAAATATGGCAGTGGCAGATTTATGGTGGGGGTGGGGGTGCTTTAAGGATTCCAGATTGTCTTTTTTTCGCAATTGTGAAGCTGTTTTATTCTGCTGGTATAAACAAAAATATCAAGCACTGTCGAATAAGGGTGACATTATAATATCAAGGTCCGGATATTATAGTTAGCCCATTCAGAAGATTTTACCCCATTGTACATTTTTCGTTGAAACTCCCGGGTTAAACTCGAGTAACCCGAGTAGCACTGGAACAAGAAGAGTCGCTGTTCGAGCCCAACTCGAGTTGCAACTCGAATCGAGTTACTCGAGTAAGGTTCAAAGGTCAAATTGTTTAACTCGAGTTGGAACTCTGTTTGTTCCATTGGTACTAGCGTTACTCGAGCAAAATTACCAAATTCTAAATCTAAAAGGAGGAGATAATCCCTGACCCCGGGGTCAAATTAAAAATCTAAATAAACTTTGCGCATCTACTCATCGTAAGGAAGCTGCATACCAAGTTTTATGGATGTAGCTATTACGGTTTAAAAGTTTTAAGACTGACAAGCCAAAATTGGAAAATTATAAGTCCAAAATGAGGAGATCATCCATGATCCCGGGGTCGAATAACAAATCTAAATAAGCTTTGCGCATCTAATCATCATAAGGAAGCTACCTACCAAGATTCAGGTCTGTAGCTAGTATGTTCTAAAAGTTTTACGACTTACAAGGTTGGTGACGGACGGACGAAAGGACGGACGGTCGGACGGTCGGACGGACAAGGGTAACACTAATGGATAAGTGTTTCCGCAAACATGTGAAGGTAACACAGGTCAAGGTCATGTTAATGGCGGCATGAGTGTCTTCCAGATGCTCACGTGTATAAAGTGTCCAAATATTGAAGCAATATGTCAAGTAATGTTAAAGATATACCATCATGGCGAGGCTTGTACACACTTTTTTACATTTCGGACGACGACGCGGACGATGCAGACGGAAAGAGGCAATTTCTGTTAAAGCAGGCGCTTCAAATTTTTTTTGGAAATTTACTCCGAAACCTGTTGAGATAGCTTCGAAATGATGGAACTATGAAACAATATTGAAAACTATCATTTACATGTTCCTGTTCATTGCATGTACACTAGTCAGTACTTAATATAGTTATGCTGCTTATAGGGAACGGGGAGGCATTTTCGTGCATCCATCACTCAAAACTATTCATATGCCTGGTTTAGGACCATAAGCCGTTATAAATAGCTTGGAATATTCCATACTTCACACATATATACAATCTAATGACGTGATGTGTGCAAACAAAAAATATCGATCGAGTTATCTCACTTCAATGGTGCATGATACTTGCATGTACCGTAGAAAGACCATTCTGGATTTTGTACTTTTGTAGTTTATCTCCCTTTGACAATATTCACTTAGTTCGTTAATATGTCCTTGTCTGGAGCGCATGTCGTATACTGCTTGAAATATAGCCATGCTACTTCACATATGTGTCTGTGCTGGAGAGATGGGGCTTATGGATTTTGCGACCAGTGTAGATCCGGATCAGCATGATATATCCGCAGTCTGATCAGGATCTGTAATGTTCACCATCCCATCAACCCGCCATGCCTCTAACAAGCAATATAGATCGTCATTAAGCTACAGGAGTATGCTATTTGATCAGGAGCTACACTGATCCCATATCACATAAGCCATTTCTACAGCCACATGTGTGTACAGATAACGTCCTCGGTTCGTATAACCTCTATCCAGTAGTAGCCCATAGTATGATAAATGCCAATAATATGTTAAATGCCCAATACAGAATGCTAAATGATCATAGTGTGTTAAATGCCCACATTCTGTTAAATCACATAGTATTTTAAATGTTCATAGTATGTTAAATGCCAATAATGTGTTAAATGCCCATTGAATGTTAAATGCCCATAGTATGGTATACGTGCATTGTATGTTAAATGCTCATAATATATTAAATGCCCATAATATACTCAATGCACATACTATGTTAAACATCCATAGTTTGTTAAATGCCCATTGAATGTTAAATGCCCATAGTACGTTACGTTCATAGTACCATTGTATGTTAAAGTATATTAAATGCCCATATTATGTTAAACTATGTTAAATGCCAATACAACGTTAAATGTTCATTGAATGTACAAGGTACATCCATGCCCACTCAGTAGGCACACAATGTTCTTTATATCAGAGACATCATCTGAGTCATTTTCTGGCAAAATAAACATTCATTCACCATTATCCCACGTTTTGATCGGCGTTACTATACATTTTATATCCGACTTAAATTTCCACAGTGATATCATTAAAATGTTAACGGCCATTACTATTTATCATCTGTATTTATTTTTTGATGTGCAATGATCAGATACATGTACTTTAAAATCTGTCGAACATATATATTTTTTCAGATGACGCATTTAATTAGTAGAAAAAAAATGTCATGCCTCATTTGAATATGAAATTAGCCTGATAACACCGCGAGTCAATATCGGTAAACTAAATATTACTAAATGAGTATACATGTATATGCATAGTGGGCACTCGTAAGTTTTGTTTTAGAACTGGTGGAATAGTGACACAATTATACACTTATTTAATTCCTATAAAGAACATTTTGTGTCTACTGAGTGGGCATGTACCTTTAAATGTCCATAGTCTGTTAAACGTTGCATGCCCATTATGTTAAAGTATATTAAATTCTCGTAATGTTACATGCCCATATTATGTTAAACGTCTATAGTATGTTAAATGCCCAGACTATGTGAAATGCCCATATAATGTTAAAGTATGTTAAATTCCCACAATATGTTAAATGCCCATAGTATGTTAAATGCCCATTGAATGTTAAATTCCATAGCATGCTAGAGCCTATAGTATGTTAAATGCCCATCGTATATTAAATGCCCATACTAATGACCATTGCATGTTAAATGCCCATACATTGCTAAACGTCCATAGTATCTTAAGTGTAGTATGTCAAATTCCCATAATAAATGGCTAAAGTATGTTAAATGTTAAACGGCCATAGTATGTTAATTGCCCATTGAATGTTAGATACCCACAGTGTGTTAAATGCCCATAATAATGGCCATAGCATGATAAATATTGAAATATGCATAAAGTTTGTTAAATTATCATAGTATGTTAAATTCCCATAGTACGTTAAATTTGGAGACCGATCTATTAGGCACAGCATTTTGTTTTATAATAATTAAAGAAGGGTATACTTGTTTACCTAGTATTCTACCAGTTTTAAACATTATGAGTGTCCGTTATGCAGATATAATCATTTATAGTTGTCTGTAAATTACTGATAGAGACGCGCGATTGTATCAGGCCGTTTTCATTATTATGCAAATGAGGCCGGACATTCTTAAATGACATATGTCGATTAAATGCGTCACCTGAATACATATTTTTATCGACACAGCATAAAGTATGATCATTGCAATTCACAAAATAAATAGAGGGAATAAATACTTGTTTCCGTTAAACTTTTCATGAAAAACGGTTATCGCCCCTGATGTCAAGATTGGCATGTCAAAATTGGCAATTGCGGTTGATATAAAAGGTATAACAATTCCAATAAACACGTCCGGTAATGGTAAATTAAAGTTTAATTTACTCGAAAATGTCATATCTAATTTTATAAAGAATGGACGAAACAAATATGTCTCCTTATATTGCAACCTCGGCTGTGGGACCCCAACTTTAAATGCCTAGTCAATGAGAATCTGTCTATTTTCAGGATCACTGACGAGGCAGGATTCACGACGATGGTCGAGAGGCTGAGGGACAGATGTGAGACATCAGCTCCAGTGGCAGTCCGCAGACAGCTGGGTTTGCATCACAGACTTCTTGGTTCGTATCTGATAAAACTTGAGTTGGTTGTTATATATATAATCATACGTGTTTCGTTCGTCCATCGGCGGACCTCATATATATGCATTAAGTATTTACTCGACTGATTTAGAAACATAAATAAGTTTCACATATGGCTTATACATGACCAACCTGCATTTTAATGCTATCCCCCATGTAGTGGAATCGGATCCTTAATGTTTAATTTGTTTATCATAAATATATTTAATTATTAGTTAACGTTTTACTAAAAGTAGAGTGTGTTTCTTAGTGGAGATCTGCATCCGCACAGCCTGATCAGGATCTGCACTGTTCGCCATTCCATCAATGAAATACCCGCGATGTTGGTAATTCTTTAGTGGATGAGTTCACATGTAATGATGTGTACATGTAGACGAAAAATGGTAGCATTTGTTAGCCAAGTTAATGTGAAAAGCAAATTAATAAATATCTTTGTACGACCATTTTTATCATACGAAGTTAAGTGAAATGGAACCCAGTTCTCCAGTCAGGGCCACATATGTGACTGTGACTGGAGAAATGGGACCTATGGGTTTGCGACCAGTGCAGGTCTGCACCGTTCGCCATTACATCAATGAAACACTTGTCATGCTTTTAGCAAACAATATAGATTGTTAGCAGGCTACAGGAATGCGCTATTCCATCTGGAGCTGCACTAGTCACACTCACATAAGCCCCATTTCCCCAGTCACAGCCATATATGTGTTACATGTGTGTACTGCCGTAGTATGGTGTGTGGACAAACTTTTTTCCTCTGTTGAATATCAGTGAATGGTGCACCTTTTCATTTGGTGTATATATCTGAAGGTTTGAATGTGCTGTGAATGTTATAATGTCGTTCCTGAATGTATATAACAATACACAATGTCATTTTATATCAGTACATTTGAAATAGTTCATGATAAATACTGTGTTACATATGTGTCTGTATGCATCTTAGTATAGGTATTTGCGACATACCTACATTCTGTATTAGTGTAATTGTTTATAGTACCAGGGGAATATATCAGGATGGCTAGAAAACGACACACTTTGAAATTGCCATACTTAAACATTATTTGTTACATACATCAGTCTACTGTCTCATATTTATTTAACACTTAATGGCATTGTCTCTGGAATCGAAACGTTTTTAACTCTGTACCTTTGTTGAGAACCATCTGGTGACAAAAACATAATGATCGAGAAACTGAAGGACTGTTAATTGAATGAAAGTTGATGGATAAGTGCCTGGCTGCTTATATAAATAATGGTGCCAGTTACAGATTGGATTCATTTTTTAAACCTACAATCTCTTTTATGCATATAGGCCAACTCGCTGATTAAAACCCTCAGTCGTTTGTGCATTTAGTTTCAAAACAGTGGTCGCGAATGAACCAGATTTGAACAAATTGAAAAAATACGGAAAATGCAAATTAGTAATCGAACATTGGAAAGGTGTCCGATAATGATGTCAGCCAATGTCAGATAGACATGTGACTTTGTATAGTTTAACACATCCACTGCATATAAATGTTCTGGTGCTTATGAAGTTAACGGGACCGCTTAATTGTTGAACTTTTAATTTTTGCTTTAATTATGTATTCGATGAATTCCTCAATGTTTACTTTTGAAGCATGCTTTTCTTATTTTAGTGCCACAAATGTGATACTACAGAGTTGAAACATTTAGATGATTGAGACACTAACACGAAGAGAATCAAATACTATGAAAAATTATACTGAAGTGTTATGCATAGCTTTGAGGTATGGGACTCTGAAATTTGGAGTAGCTTATTCACCTGATACATGCACACAGGTTGTTCATTGTACTGTGCGTATCATTGCTTGTGTGGTGTCAAGTTTACATGGCCATATTTGGAACAATATGTATGCCTGTAGTTGTTGTTGGTGCGACCATGCCCCGTGCCGTGTGCTGTGACCGACACCTGTGTGGCGAGTGTTGTATGAATGTTATGTGTGTTTGTGTTGTCGCCCCCACAGTCACAGAGATACAGGACCTCCTCCAAGCTGTCAAGAACGCCACGGCGAGCCCCAGGAAAGCAAGCGGATTATGTTCCGCTCGACGACTCGAACACCCTGTAAGATGTTTTGTTCCAGCTGACATGTACCCATGTATATTTGACCGTCAACATATATTGTCGTATGCTAGTGCACGGTGGTGCGTCCATGGGTAGATGTGATGTACCCGCCATGTGGAATCTGAATGAGTGTGAGACAGCCACTATGTGTATCAATTTTATACTTGACAGTCTATAGATATACTGTCGCATGCTAGTGCACGTGTATGTGGCAACATGGTGATGCGTCCATGTCATATGTGTAATCTGTATGTCTATGTCGAGTGTCAGACGGTCACGATGTGTACACATGCTATATTTGATCGTCTACAGATGCTGTCGTATGCTAGTGCACGTGTATGTGGCAACAAGGTGGTGCGTTCATGTGTAGTTGTGATGTGCCCGATATGTGGAATTTGAATGCCTACACGAGTCTCCATATTTACATGTAGTGTCATATACAGGTTCCCAGAGGACGCTATACTACCATGGAGCCGGGACAAGACAAATCTGAAAGGAGTCATCGAGAGTCACAAATCCGCTCTGGAGGCGATGCAACGGTCCCAAAAGGTAAGAGATATCTGTCATGGCCATTATCCCACAACGGCCCCAAAAGGTAAAGCACCGCGGACATGGCTATTATCTTACAACTGTCCAAACATATTGTAACTAACACCCGGCCCTGGTTGGCGGCACGGTAGCATTATTGGTGTTTAATGGGATTTCAAGTTAATAACAACGAGCGTCTGAACTAATACTTATTTATTAATGAAAGCGCCTCGCGTCAGGATGGCTCACATGAACTTAAATAATAATACTATGTGACAAAGTGCTAAGTTATTCAGCGTGACGGGAACTAACTGTGTACCCGAGTCAACAATAGGTCACTAACGGTTACTGATATTCTAAGTGGGTATATATCGACTGACAAGTTAGTTACTGACTTGCTTTCTTTTCTTTAGCTTATATTTAACGGCGGCACTGGCTCTAAGACCCTGCATGCCGTCTCCCAAGAATGGGAGAAAGAACGGAGGTAGAGACTTTTGAGAGAAGCCGGTAATTCGTATTTACAGAGCAACTACGAATTATCGGTACCCATTTACAGCTGGGTGAACTGGAGCAGTGTGGATAAAGTGTCTTGCTCAAGGACACAACGCACGCCGCTAGTCAGGCTCGAACCCACGACCCTTGGATCAGTAGTCCGACACACTAACCATAATTATGCCACGGCGCTCCACTTTACTGACTTGCACAGCTCGCCTCCTTTATATAGACGAGATGCGAGCAACAGCCGTGCGAGCCCCAATCAAATTTCCCATCTGCAAATATGTTTAACCAATCAGCGCTCGGTATCTAGAGACGCTAAATGAATTATGTCCGCAATCGCAAAGAAACAGAACACAGCCATAAAATCAGACCAATACACATGCCTAGCCTAGTGACACAATCATCGGTGCGGGCGCTAATGTGGCCGATAGCTATGGACCAGACTATTGTAGTGATACATAAATTACTGGTCGAAAAGCCTTACAATTGGCTGTACGCACGAAAATAGGTACGACAATACGCACTGTGTTCTGTGGAAAATCATAACACCCCGCTCGCCAAACTCGTCTCTAGTACACCCAATAACAACAAATAGCGTGCGATCCATTACTTTTCAGCATCAGAAATGTATAAGCAACAATACGATATAAGATTATGCCAGTCATTGTCAGACACAAGTGAAATATCTGCTTCAATGTCGTAATGTCCGGTGTTAATTTGATATACAGTGCCAGTACTCGTGATGACCAATAGTCGGCAACACCCATACTAATGCTGTCACAGTCGCTAGGATGACACACTACAACTATACTCTTCTACAACACTGCCATGTACTAATCATAAAGGATTGTATGCACAATTTACATGCTGGAGCCTGTTGTGTAAACAGTGAATGTCTGTGTCTGACCATGATGACCGAATCTACTAAAATGGAACTGCTGGTTCCACTACAATATAATAAAACACCGCCATGACCATTATCTTAAATCAGTCCCAAAAGGTAAGCCGACATCACCACGGTCCCTGTCATGACAATATTTTACAACGGTCCCAAAATGTAAGGTACCGTCGCCATGACCATTATCTTACAACGGCCCCTTAAGGTAAGACACAGCCGCCATAACCATTATCTTACAACGGTCCCAACAGGTAAGTGACAGCCGCCGTGACCATTATCTTACACCGGTCCCAAAAGGTAAGGAACCGCCGCCATGACCATTATCTTACAACGGTCCCAATACGTAAGGCAAAGCCGCTATAACCATGATCTTACAACGGTCCCAAAAGGTAAGGCCCCGATCCCAGGACCTTAATACAACGGTCCCAAAAGTTAATGAAGAAATCAACAGCATGACCATTATTTACAAAGGGTCTAAAGGTAAGACACCGTCGCCATGAAAAGGACAACTGATCATTTATTCAACGAATAAAATTACTGTATATACAATCAATCTACGCCATTAAAATTATCTTACAATGCTCCCAAATGTTAAGGCACCGTTGTCATGGCCATTATCATACAACGGTCCCAACAGGGAAGTCAACACCGAAATGACCATTATTGTACATGAACAACGCTCCCGAAAAGAAAAGGCATCGCCGCCAGATCAGGTCAGATCAGATCAGGATTTACATCGGCTAATAATGACTCTTGGCCCATTATTCCAGAAATGCGGGTCGCACCGCTCCAAGGCACAGAAATACCACCTGTCTATGTCTATTCCAGAAATGCTGGTCGTACCGCAGAAATGCCGAGAAATACCACGTGATGCTGCACACGGCCCTGGCGGCCCTGGCCTACTGTGAGCCCGACACGGCCGAGTACCGGTCGAGGGAGACCGCGATCCGGGACCTGCAGCGCCACCTGGCCAACAGACGGGATACCTTCATTAAATACGTACTGGACTACGAGAGGCATGTGTTACATGAGCTCACGCTCAGAGGCAGGATCCACAGGGTATGAATGAGTTGATCACATGGGACCCTCTCTAAATACGTGCTGGAATACGAGGGGCATGTCTTACACGAACTCACGCTCAGAGGCAGGATTCACAGGGTATATTATGAGTTAATAAAATTGGAAGTTCTCTACAAAATATATTTTTAGGGAGGGTGATTCTAAAACTTTTGTCATAGATGAAAACTACTTATTGTTAAATATTTTTTAGATTTAACATGTTTAATAGTTCTTCGGCCTCAAAGCGTGGACCAGACAGTCGTTATTTTACAATGATCTTTATGGGTTCGTATATTATCTGCCAACAAACTCATCCCTCTTCTGAATATTCATGCCGCACTAGCTATATAAATTGTGCAGCCCATTTCAGAGAGGATATTCCATCGTACATTTTGAATAGCGGAAAATAATACACGAGTGTGCGTCGGCTTCCCCGTAACGAGTGAGGGTAGCGAACGAGTTGCTTGTACGGACGCCGACGGACACGAGTGTATTATTTCCGCTATTCAAACATGTACGATGGAATATCCTATTTATTACACTTCCACGGCGGATACATAAAATTATGCACATTTAGTCTATTTTTGAGATTATAATCAATGAATTGTGATGTGCGCATGAATAGTTATACAATGACATGTTTTCCCGCGTTTTGACGTTACGTTGTGTGACGTCAAATGTGACGTCATGTAAACTTTTTGAAATCCAAATTACGCAGCTGTTTCTATGAACCAGATATATTTGAGTGCATGTTTGTAATGTGTTCAATCACAGTGACATTCTAGATTAGTCGATACCTTTTCCAAATTTTCAAATAATTTTATTTTGAATGTAATACAAATTAAACATTTTGCATGGTAGCTCGTGGTTTCCAAGAAAACAGGCGCGCAATTACGGGTGTTCTCTTCACGGTGTATTATTTGTAAGGAGTTGATTACGGGTTTTCTCTCATAACGAAACCCGTGCAAATAATTTGCAAGAGTGTAATAAACAGTCATAATGTTAGTAAGGATCCGTGTATTTGCACATGCAACATTTGACTTGTTATTTCAGATGGCCATTACATTGGAGAATGATATACGAGCCCACACATGTGATGTCATTGTCGACCACTTCCCGGCAGCCACTAGGTGAGTTCATGCAATAAACTTGTCTTGCAAAATGAAATGATAATTTAAAACTGTTTTCACTGAAAGGTTCCATGTACCTTCCTTCGTGTGATGATGACAGACTACATATAAGCTTTGCTGAGATGGTTCACATTTCACAAGGCTTTGAATGTGTTGATGAATATAAAATAGAAAACAATAGTCCCAAAGGAGGCCAATGATCTAATTAGTTATCACCGCCATATAGAATTGTTCTGTCCGAGTTTGGTTTGACTAGTAGCAATATCACAGATCTAGGAAACGTCGTGTGACAAATCGCCCGTAAGCCACTTTAACTCATTGATATCATGTTATTATCTTTTCCCAGCTCACTCAGCCTGGACCCAGCTGAGATCTGCCGGCGACTGTATGACGTCACTGCCAGGAAATACGTATGCACGGCTCCTCCTCCCAATGTGTCATAGGCCGCCTTCAACACGCCTGTGGTCCTGTCTCATATTGAGGACAGTGAATACCAAACATTATCATTCAATTCTTCACATGGTACGTAGTTTTGGTCGCAGTATGTCAGACATTACTAATTGAGGATAGTGAGTACCAAGTATATATGTTAATATACTGAACAGTCAAATCCACGATGAAATGTCTAAAGAGTATATGTACATAAACAAGTTATAGGTATTAATTCAGTATGCTTAATATTACTTAAACATAATATATACATTTCGATTAGACACACTTTGTTGTAAGTGTATATAACTTATTTATTTTAGAAATAAAGCATGGTGTAATGGTACCTATCATTATATCGCTGAGCCGATGTTCACCAAACCCCTATATGTGAGACATATACCCCAGTATCCTATATCATGTATATGTCTACTTTGTTCATATCCATCTATGATCTATGTGTATTACAGCCCCCGTCAGCCCAGCGTCTGCCACTCAGCCCTCTCCAGAACCATCCACCGCAGATGTAGATCTCGCAACCACATCAGGTGAGTCGCCGCTCTTTCATCACACGATGGAAGGTACATGGAACCTTTCAGTGAAAACAGTTTTAAATTATCATTTCATTTTGCAAGACAAGTAAATATTATTAGCACACCATCTCGAGTCGCCGCTCATTCATCGCATGACGCTGTTTTGCCCATTTACACTGCATGCTACACTTCGGTGTCACCGCGTCTGTAACGAAAACCCATAAGAAATTATATGCATGCTACGGGGCGCCATGCAGGACAGGTTAATTATGTGTACAAAATTGAGTTTTGTAACACTAAAAATCACAAAATTCAATTCTGTGTCACAAAATTCAATTCTGTGTCACAAAATTCAATTCTGTCAATTCTGCGTCACAAAATTCAATTCTGTGTCACAAAATTCAATTCTGCATACGTTTCGTATACAAAATTCATTTTTGTTATAAAGGATTCAATTTTGTAAGACAGAATTGAGTTTTGTGAAGAAAATTCAGTTTTGTAGGACAGAATTCATTTTTGTCCACAATAATTAGTTTGCGTAGGATAGTCTATGTCATCTCTACGTTGATTGGTTGAGATCGGTCTTAGTCCATTTTACTAGATGGTGGAGTACACTTGCAGGTTTAAATATTTCAATGCGAAAATATAACCCAATATATCAATATTATACTTCTTTATGGACAGTTATTTTGGTTATATTATTATTACAAATGAGTGGTCACACCATATAAACATATATACTTTGAAGGAGAAATAAGAAAAATATTCAGAATTTTCCCTCAATTATGTAAACAGGGTCAAACATAAAGTAGCCGGGACATAGCTAGACCTGAGAGCATGCCCATATATAGAGAATACCAGGCTAGTGTATTTTTATATCAAGTTTATCAGGCAAGGCTAGGAAACGCGTAGGAATTCCGAGGCTTGTCGAGGAATTCCTACCGTTTCCGAGCCGAGCCTGATAAACTTGATATTACAATACACTAGCCTGGTATTCTATTTATCAGGTAACGTTTTATGCTCGAAAATGACATTAGATGACGTCGTATTCTAACAGTAGATCTAACCTTGTGAAACAAATGGTATTGGATCTGTGTCTACTAGTTGCGAAGTTACGTGTTCGCAACTATGTGTCTACATGCATTATTTACAGTATACACCATCTTAGTATCCATGGTATCTACACAAATACTACAAATGGTTTCCTCAAATGGCCCAATACACACATTATGTTTATAAACACAGACAGCAGTCAGAACACAGGCCACAGCGCGTTTATTATTGATTTAACTGGGGCAGATGTACCTTGCGATACACACTAAATGACGTCAGTACTCGCGGGAGATCTACATGTACATGAATTATGTGTACAATTATAACGCAAATGAGTTTAAATACGAATGGGTTTGTCAACGTTTGACTGTTTGGAGATAGTTGAAGCAAAATGGCAGAATGAGAAATGAATCATCGGCAGAATGAGAAATGAATCATCGACATTGAATGTGTAGATCGGCGACCGTGACCCATTTCTCCAGTGCAGTTTCTGACCAATGGTAGTCCTTCTTACGTGCGTGTGCAGAATTGACAGAATTGAATTTTGTGACACAGAATTGAATTTTGTGGCACAGAATTGAATTCTGTGGCACAGAATTGAATTTTGTGACACAGAATTGAATTTTGTGGCACAAAAGTGAATTTTGTGACACAGAATTGCACAGAATTGAATTTTGTGACACAGAATTGAATTATGTGGCACAGAATTGAATTTTGTGACACAGAATTGAATTCTGTGGCACAAAAATGAATTTTGTGACACAGAATTGAATTTTGTGGCACAAAAATGAATTTTGTTGACAAAATTGAGCCATGTCCCACTTGGCGCCCCGTACATGCTAGGTATATGGATGCTTTCCATGACAACAGTTTATCATTTAAATTTGCCAAACATTATTAATATTAGTAATTTCCAATAACTTCCGAAGGGAAGCACATGTAATACACATTGTTTTAAAGACATTCATTTTATTAAATGTTCGACCACATGGTCTTTATCAAAATAATGTGAAAATGTATCGGCAGTTTTATGTGACGTCCATAGTGTAGCAGTAAACCGAATATGTAGGCATATGATGAGCACATGGAACGTGCAGTGTAATCTGTGCATACGCGCTAAGACATCTGATCTATGTGACTAGAATTGTTATAACTATATACGAGGCATATTTAAACGAATATGGAATACGTTCTAAGACAAAATCGGTTACCTATCGTTTCAGACTGCCTGACCCAACCTGAGATTGAGCCCACGACTCGCCAAAAGACATCCGGCTGGAGGCGGGTTTTCAAGTTCTCCTGGGGGTCGCGTAAAGGGGCTACTGCCAAGCTGGTCGGGGATTCGTAGAATATCAGATATATGGACACAACTGAAGAGTGTCCGTGGAAGAAGGGGGTTAACTCCATCATGGTGATAGCTCCTTTTCCACACTGATCCCTTCATTTATGAGCATGACACAATTGTCTTATGTGACTGACTGGAGAAATGAGGCATATCCCTTTTGAAACATTTCAAACTAATCAACCAATGCCTCTGTACGGTCTGATCAGGGTCTGCACTATCGGCCATTGTGTCACAGAAACACTCGCCATTCATCTAGCAACATAGATCATATCATTACCAGAATGCATAGGTGCATTCTTTAGTTGAGCAGAGTTAATCAATGTGCACAGCCACGATTTCTCCAGCCGCAGTCACGTATGACTTTTATAACTGGCATAAATCCAGATCATGATGCATATCCATACACCATGTATATTACGCGACCTTCCAGCTAATATACAGCCAGCATATTAATTATATAGTGAGACCAGTAGCCGATTTCATCAACATTGCAAAGTATACTTTCCTAGCAAAGTATACTTTGAGGGAGAAATTTTCAATTTTAGGATCAATTTATTAATTTTTATTATACTGAATTTATTACATTATCACAGCCAATTTTGGCTGTGATAATGTAATACATTCAGTATAATAATTCTGCATAGTTTTAATCATCAAATATATGCAATCGTTAGTTCTGCATGAAATAATGCATTTCGGAAAAATCAATGATTGCTCCCTCAAAGTATACTTTGCTAGGAAAATATACTTTGCAATTTTGATGAAATCGGCTACAGGGCACGTTGTTATAAAACATTCTGAGAATGTATTCCAATACAATACTCTAAATGGGTTGATTGGTCGAGACTGAGCAGTTAAACTGCCAAGTATATTCCCAGACCATTTTATAATCTTGGATGCATTCCTCCAGAGACGATTGGTTGAGGCTTGGTGGTCGGGGTTTATGACGTCATAGCTCTGGAAGTCCCATTCCGATGGAAATATGACTTATAACTACTGTTCATCTGTCTAATCTTGAAATCTGAAGACCGATGACTCAATCCAAAATGTTTCACCCAACCGTTTATATGAAGTGTACACAGTATGAACAGTTTATAGAAATTAATTGTAGAGTAAAGTTTGTCATGATATCCTACCACAGATTCGTACGTACCCCGGATACACATGGACTATGTCGTCCTGTCACCACCCACCAGGCTGTAACTCCATAGCACTGCTGCCGTCTCACTATACAACTGCTATGGATTATAACCTGTCATACCGGCATGTCAGTGGAACAATTGCACCAATATATGTATCTGGATATGGTATTACCTCCCTGATCGCATCGTCTTAAACATCTGTCATATTGTCCCCATGGGGTCCCCATGGGGTCTTAATGGTCTGTAAACTTCCAACACGATCATACGGAGCATATTGCATTTAGCGATGCCATAAGGGAGGTAATTTCCAACTATGAGGCACGATCCGACAAATCTAAACGCCTTGCCTTTGTCACAATCATAGACCTACGTGGCCAGCAATTAAATAAGGTCGGTTTTATCAGAACACGGCCCATATGTACAACGTGACCAGTCGTGTACGAGTTCGGGACTCGGATCTGTGCTCGGCGGACGTCTGGCATGGATTTGGTATACTCTCCTATCCCGGGGTGATTTGGGGTGGGGTAACATCGTTTATCATTAGAAATGGGGGTGGACTCGGGATTCAGTATTGTACGTATTTGTACATTTCAATAGGAGTGAATAAATCTAATAATGATTTGCCAACCTTAGTTTCGGAGGAAATGTCTTTGTACAGTTCGTTATGCATTTACGAACGTATACATCGTACGAGGTTTAGTGAAACTAGCCCCAGGTCCCGTTGTATGTGTGTGCCGTATACTGACACAGTCGGCTGTACTTAATTGCTGGCCGATGCAGATCTTGGTGTTTGCTTTGACCGAATGTACAGGCGGACGGTGACGATCCTTATATGAAGATGTGACTGTATAAATGAAGTTTATGGATTTTACTACCAGTGCTGATCCAGATCAGCCTTTGCATCCGCACACTCTGATCAGGATCTGCACCGATCGCCATTCCATCAATGATACACCCGTCATGCTTTTAACAAGCAATATATAATGTTATCAGGCTACATGGGTGTGTTGTTTGATCTAGAGCTAAACTGGTCACAAATCCCATAAGCCCCAGTTATCGTCACAGAGATATGGGGCGAATGGGATTTGTGACAAGTGCAAATTATATTCAAATAGCACACTCATATAGCCTGATAACAATATATACGGCGCAGATCCTGATCAGACTGTGTGATGCATAGGCTGATGTGAATATACACCGGTCGCAAAATCTGTGAACCCCATTTCCCTAGTCACAGCCACATTATGTTAATGTTATATAGATATATTATGTTAGCAGCACGGAGTTCGTTTCATTGATTCATTGGCGAGCAGTGTAGACCCTGGACAGACTGTGCGGATGCGCAGGTTGATCTGGATGTACGCTGTTCGCGAAAGTCGTATGTCATATGTCACATATCAGATGAGGCATCGTCACATCGAGCAATATCTTTCTACTCTCGGTTTGGTCGGCTTTTGATCTATACCTTCTATTTGCAATATATATAATAATATTGAGAATAAATATTTCCTGTGTCACAAAAGATAAGTGTTGTTTTTATTCATAGTACCATCATCAATTTGATATGCCCACTTTAAAGACCATGGGTCTCAGATATGCTTGAAGAATCGTTGTGTACCAACAGACAGACAGACAGACACAGACGCCTTTGAATTTGATAACAGAAAATGGTGCATTTAGTTGACATATCATCATATGTCCGCTGTAGTCCGTGAACCGAACACCCACAAATCCATATCTCGTCACATGGAACATCGTGAGGGACACAGTGACTTTAAATACGGATAGACACGGTTTATTGTAACTTACACAGTATTGGTTGAAAAGAAGGCTTGCATATAAAACACCAGTCACAACATTCTTTTTCTCACAACTTTGTTTAAATTCGCGCTTAATTTTCTCCATTTTCTGTAAAAATTGAGGCATTTTCGCGATATTTCTGGCAAAATGGTATGATATGAGTAAATATTTGTACACACTTTTGGTGAAATGTATATGTATTGTCACAAAGCTTGAAGAGATCTTCACAAATTGTGGAAGATGAGTGTGATTGCATACCAGTCAGTCAGAGACTGGATCTATGCTGGTTCGCTAATGTTAATACCAAGGACGTTTTCCCCAGACATAAGTCTTAATTAATTATATACCCAATTGTTAGTGACCATATAAGACAAGTCATGGGCTTTTGTACATATATTAATGTTATATATATATATATATATATATATATATATATTATGTTAGAAGCATGGGGTGTGTTTCATTGATTCATTGGCGAGCGGTGCAAACACTGGACAGACTGAGCGGATGCGCAGGTTGATCTGGATGTACACTTGTCGCGAAAGTCATATGTCATATGTCGTAAGTCACATTCACATATCAGATGAGGCATCGTCACATCGAGCAATATCTTTCTACTCGATCGATTTCGTCGGCTTTTGATCCACACCTTCCATTTGCAATACATTTGTATATATAATACATAATTACAATATTGAGAATAAATATGTCCTGTGTCACAAAATATAATTGTCTTTATTCCTAGTACCATCATCAACTTGATATGCACACTTTAAAGACCCTGCATGGGTCTCAGATATGGTTGAAGAATAATCGGGGTAACACAAACTTTATAGTAATGAGAATTAACTATCGTTGCGATGTCTAGCTTTCTGCCATCGATTGGTACTGAATGCAACGATTGTCACAGACAGTGATGACATATAGTGGAATACATCGCAGACGCCTTTGAATTTTACCACAGAACATACATTTAGTTGACATATGTGAGCTGCAGTCCGTAAACCAGAAACCCACAACCCTGTATCTCGTCATCTGGAACATCGTCTGAGACACAGTGACTTTAAATACGGATAGACCCGGTTTATTGTAACTTACACATTAATGGTTGAACAATTGTTGCATATAAAACGCCATTCCCGATATTTCTGACAAAATGGTCACTTTTGGTGAAATGTAATATTTTACACAAAGCTTGAAGGTACAGGCCCCTTCACAACTTGTGGAAGATGAGTGTGATTGCATACCAGTCAGAGACTGGATCTATGCTGGTTCGCTAAAGTTAGTACCAAGGACGTTTTCCCCAGACATAAGTCTTAATTAATTATATACCCAATTGTTAGTGACCATATAAGACAAGTCATGGGCTTTTGTACATAACAAGATGTGCGATATATAGGGCCTATCTCGAGAAAATAATATGCTCTGAAACTTTCGATGTAATTTACAAAAAAAAACATCACTGTTTCTGTACATATATTTCATGAAAAATCGCACACGTTCTTAACATAGGTACCAAGTCACGTGGCCTTTGCCATATGCGCAGGAATGGGGCTTATGGCATTTGTGACTAGTGTGGCACCAGGACAAATGTTACACTCGTGTTGCCGGATAGCGATCTATATTGCGTGTTAGAAGCATAACGGGTGTTTCTTTTATGAAATGGCGAACAGTGCAGACCCAGAACAGACTGCGGATGCACAGGCTGATCTGGATCTACACTGGTCGTAAAACCCATAAGCCCCCTTTCTCCGGCCACAGCCACATATGTGGTATGGTTCACGACAAAACCACCATTTAGCAGTTACAGTATGTTCAATCATTCAGCATTGATGTTTACATGGTCTGTACTATATTGCTCGGCAAGCCTCGGAATTCCTACGCGTTTCCTAGCCTTTTTTGATAAACTTAATATCAAAAGACAGTAGCCTGGTATTCTCTATTTATTATCTCCTCACGACAAGTAAGAGGGGATATATCGTGTTTCCATGTACGTACACACGAACGTGCATATGTACATGCGTGCGTCAGTAACACCTTTATTTTGCAATACCTTATGAACCGCTTCACCGTTTTTGATAATATTTGGCCATAATGTGTGTCTATGATGGTGCTTTGTTTTGCAGAAGACTAATCATTTATTTTCCCGGAAAAGTATTATTTCATATATAACTAAAGACTGCATATATTTGATGATTAACATTATGCAGAATTATTATACGGCATTTATTACATTGTCACAGCCAAAATGGCTGTGATAATAATGTAATAAATTCAGTATAATAACAATCTGTAAATTTATCTTTAAATTGAAAAGTTGTCCCTCAATGTATACGTTGCTAGATAAGTATGCTTTGCAATGTTTGTGAAATAGGCTACTGGTGTCCCAAGGATTCCTGGCACCAGATCAGAACACTGTGTTTCACTGCCAATAGTTTATTTTGTAATGTCAGTTCAGAATGTTCGGTGCTCACGTAATACAGGCGCATTCCTGTCTGTGTATGATATTGCTGTTGAATGAACATAAAACCCCAATCAATCAGATTCTGTTTTGAGACCATCATTGTGGGCCCCAGGCTGAGCAAAGGGAGGTTACAACGTTTTCATGAAATGTGGGCCCTGATCATTTTGCACAATCCCATAATCGCATTGGGATCAAATTAGTTTTCTGATGATGATACTGTTACATCAGTGATTGAATGACAAACAGCGTAGATCTGGGGCTAAACTGACCACATATGTGGTAAATGTAATTTTTATCTGCCGGCAACCCATGTTTTATTACAATGCAAATCACCGATATATGTAACACATGGACCAAATTTATAGAGGGATTTGACAATGACTCCATGTTCTGATTCTTTAAAGCTATAGTTGTTACTCATTGTGAACAGGTGAAGCATCGCCGGCGGTAGGTAAGGTTGTATGCATGTGAATAGTAATTTAATGGTGGGATTCATCCATACCGATCGTGGCCTAGGGGATATGACATTGGACTTCAATACCGGGGGTTATGGTTTCAAGCCTCACCCTAGGCGTGAACAACACTTACATAGTATTTCCATCCCAGTGGTCTGTCGAACTGTTTTCGCGTCTCTATATGACCTTCGTTGTTGCTGGGACGTTAAACCAATTATTCACTTTTCACTTTCATCCATACCGGAATCCCGACTGGAATCCCGATTTCCCAGTCAATGTCAACAATGTTGGACATATATCCACAAGTTGAATATCTCCTGATCCGTTAGTAGGCTCATTACCAAACTTCATAAATAACTTCCTTACATTACATCACCTTGTTTGCCATTCGTGGAGGGGAAAAGGCTTCAGACATTAGCGACTACAGGCATGCTGTACTTGATCTAGTAGTCGGTTCAGATTCAGGCACATATGGGAAATGGTGTTCACTTTATGTTTGATGTCGGATCTAAATCGATTTTTTCTTGCGCATGCGATGGCACCGGCCGATTGTTTTTAAAAGGTGCCCAAAATTGTCCTGCGGGCCATTTAAAGACCACACCCAATGGGCGTGGTTTTGAGCTAGTGGGGATTTGTACAATTGTTAAATGGTAACCGATTTTAATGATTTTGGTGTCGATATGTAGGTTTTCAGGTGTACTGAGGCCGATAAAACAAAAATGAAAACCAAATATGGCCACAACAAAGTTTAAAATTCAAAATGGCCGCCAAATTAATGCAAATTTGCGTTTATTAATAATAATAGCTGAAATGGGTCATTTAAATTAATTTGAGAGGTGTGTATTCATTGTTCTTGACATAGGAGCTCAATAATAATAAATACCAAACTTAAACATGGCTTCCATAATACTATATAAAATCAAAATGGCCGCCAAAATAATATGATTCTGCACGGATGATTGAAACTTGCTTATTATTTACATTTTGGAAATTACTATCTGCGCCTATTGGGTGAAATATAGTAACACGATGGTTAAACAGGGACTCTAGCACTAATGTATGAATTACTGCCTGCTCATGTGCCCAACTGGTGTAATATACTAGTGGTCACGAGACGAGTACACAGGGACTCTAACACAAATGTGTGAATTACTGCCTGCTCCTGCGCCCAAATGGTATAATATACTAATGGTCATGAGACGGGTACAAATGGACTCTAACACCAATGTGTGAATTACTGCCTGCTCCTGCGCCCAACGGATGTAATATATACTAGTGGTCGCTAGACGGGTACACATGGACTCTAACACTAATGTGTGAATTACTGCCTGCTACTGCGCCCAACAGATGTAATATCTACTAATGGTCGCTAGACGGGTACACAGGGACTCTAACAATTGATGTGTGAATTACTGCCTGCTCCTGCGCCCAACGGATGTAATATATACTAGTGGTCGCTAGACGGGTACACATGGACTCTAACACTAATGTGTGAATTACTGCCTGCTCCTGCGCCCAACGGATGTAATATACTAGTGGTCGCTAGACGGGTACACAGGGACTCTAACACTAATGTGTGAATTACTGCCTGCTCCTGCGCCCAACGGATGTAATATATACTAGTGGTCGCTAGACGGGTACACATGGACTCTAACACTAATGTTTGAATTACTGCCTGCTCCTGCGCCCAACGGATGTAATATACTAGTGGTCGCTAGACGGGTACACAGGGACTCTA